>CM077236.1:25838199-26475699 GCA_039654775.1 Spinibarbus caldwelli
TAGAAGCTTTATATAATCAAAGGTGCTGGTGGTCACCTGTTTGCATTTTCCGTTGTAAGACATACTGCTGTCTGGCTTTGATCCAAAGCAAATACCCTGAGCTTAAAGAATCATGGGTACAGATGTTACAGATGACAAGCTACATTACTCGGAAGAGCAAGATAAATAATTAGAAAAAAAGACACTGAGTGCAAACCTGTGGAATGCTGCGTAGTAAACTAAGAGAGATGGCTCCAGATCCACAGCCCACCTCCAGACATCGTAAATCAGTCTTGTGAGATTCCCCCCGTATCAACCGGAGGTCCTCGAAAACCAGACTAACCAGCTCCTACACGCACACAAACCAGCAGGTCCAAATGGAAATAAATGTTTTCAAACACACAGTCAGTGTTTATCCAAAAAGTCATGTCCATTTGAAGTCCACTCTCAGTTTGTTGCAAAATTCAGACACGTGCTAACTAGGTCACTGAAGTTTTTCACCTCTGTTTCAGGACGAGGTATGAACACGGGAGGCTTCATCTTCAGGGTCAGGTCTCTGAAGTCCCATTCCTCAATCACATACTGTACAGGCATCCTAAAAAAAACACATCGACAAAGGTCAATAGGCAATCTATCTTTCATGAATCAGCTACAGTACTTTTAACTACATTATATCAGTCCCAAATCTAGAGTGAGATCTAGAGTAAACATTTTATTTTGTTTTGTGAATTTTAGGAAATATTGTATTAAATGTGTTAATTTATTTGTTCGATTTTGTTTACATCTCATTGTTTCTTAATGTAATTTATACAATCTTGTGGTAACAATCTTGTATTTGCTAACATTAGTTAACAACATCAGTTAAAATGAACTAAAAATGAAAAAGCATTTCTTAATTTTAGTTAATGTGAATTTCAACATGTAATAACGCATTATTAAAATCAAGATGTATCTGTTAATATTATTTAAGCTAACATGAACTAACTAACCAGCTGTATTTTTAAATACTGTAACTAAATATTGTTTATCGCTAGTTCATGCAGAAACTAACCTTAACTAATGTGGCCTTATTGTAAAGTGTTACCAATTTTGTTTGTATTTCTTTTTTCATTTTATTTTTTGCATATATGCATTAGTTACATACCGACTGAAAACTAGTTTTGTCCTTCGCTAGACATAAATAAGAAATGATCAGTGGGTGGAAGTTAAAAGTCCTCGGAAATGGTTTAGTGTTAATCTAAAGAGAGTAAATGAATAACAAATAACATTTCAAAAGAACTAAATTCAAAATAACTTTAATGAAGTTCTGTGAAGGCCTTCACATGTGTGCACGGGGTCTTAATCATTAAAAACTCAGTAAAGTTGTAGTGAAATGTAGTACCTTGTGAGGCGTTTGGAGCATAATTCCCACACTCTTTCTCTCTCCCTGTCAGTCAGGGTGTCTTTCAGCCTTTTCCTCTGCACACATTCCAGCTTTCAACAAAGAAAGACAAGGACACAGTGTCATGGAAAGGGAAATAGGTATTCCTTTGATTTTGTAAAGAGGAAGGAATGGGAGTGAATTTAAAGATAATTTCTTAAAGTACTTTACTTTTTTTTTTTTTTTTTTTAATTCTAATAAATGATTATTTTACACACACTAAATGCCTGCACTTTTTTAATTCAAATAAATGATTATTTTACACACTAAATGCCTGCACTTCTTTTTTAATTCTAATAAATGATTATTTTACACACACTAAATGCCTGCACTTTTTTTTAATTCTAATAAATGATTATTTTACACACTAAATGCCTGCACTTTTTTTTAATTATAATAAATGATTATTTTACACACTAAATGCCTGCACGTTTTTTTTAATTATAATAAATGATTATTTTACACACACTAAATGCCTGCACTTTTTTTAAAATTCTAATAAATTATTATTTTACACACTAAATGCCTGCACGTTTTTTTTTAAATTATAATAAATGTTTATTTTACACACACTAAATGCCTGCACGTTTTTTTTAATTCTAATAAATGATTATTTTACACACTAAATGCCTGCACTTCTTTTTTAATTATAATAAATGATTATTTTACACACACTAAATGCCTGCACTTTTTTTTAATTCTAATAAATGATTATTTTACACACTAAATGCCTGCACTTTTTTTAATTATAATAAATGATTATTTTACACACTAAATGCCTGCACTTTTTTAAAAATTCTAATAAATGATTATTTTACACACTAAATGCCTGCACGTTTTTTTTAAATTCTAATAAATGATTATTTTACACACACTAAATGCCTGCACGTTTTTTTTAATTCTAATAAATGATTATTTTACACACACTAAATGCCTGCACTTTTTTTTTAATTCTAATAAATGATTATTTTACACACTAAATGCCTGCACTTTTTTTTTTAATTCTAATAAATGATTATTTTACACACACTAAATGCCTGCACGTTTTTTTTTTAATTCTAATAAATGATTTTACACACACTAAATGCCTGCACTTTTTTTTTTAATTCTAATAAATGATTATTTTACACACTAAATGCCTGCACTTTTTTTTTAATTCTAATAAATGATTATTTTACACACTAAATGCCTGCACTTTTTTAAATTATAATAAATGATTATTTTACACACTAAATGCCTGCACTTTTTTTTTTAGTTGTACAATAGATTTTTAGTTGTATTGGTATCAAAACAAAATAAAGTTATCATATGTATCTCTCTCTCTCTCTCTCTCTCTCTATATATATATATATAAATGTCTTATGGAACTTTTACATTATATCAAAACTTGAGACAGAAACTCACAGTTTTTTCGCCTAGTACATGAGATATGATGTACTGGCTTGAGAGAACAGGCTCTGAAATGCCGTGCAGTGTGAAGTGTTGAGCCCACAGTCTGATCGCCTGCTCTGCTGTGATACTGCAGTCTGCTGGAGGAGCACCAGCGCCCTCTGCTGCACTTGACCACAGCCTCACAACACTCTGAAACACAACCAACAGCGCATCAAAACAACAAACAACCAAAACACACACACTGCCAGTGCCGTAGTCATACAAATGTATATTTCAGTTTTTGCTTATTTGATTAGTGTGACTGTAATTTAAATACATAAGAGATTAGACACTTACTCTGTGTTTTGACGCTCTACTGTGTCTGTGCATTAATCGATTGAGAAACCAAACTGTCTTGAACATTATCGTTCTGTACTGTAAGCTAATCAGGCTAATAATAAACGTTGAGCTGCTATAACATTCGTGGAATAACTGTCTGAAGAAATGATGTAACTTGCATGTTTTAGCAAGTAACATCACATGCCATGTGCACCGAATGTCCGAATCGATCTTATGAGTCGGATCATTTGAATCAGTTCAACGAGTTGACAAAATGATTGTTTTGAATGATTCATTTACAAAGCGGAGCGGCCTTGTTTCACTCATTAATTAAATTAATGTTTTTCAGTTTACATACTCTTTCGTCCCGTGACCTGGAAACCGGTTATCACTACAGTACTACGAGACAAAAAACGAAGAGGAAAAGATAGGCTTCTAGAAGAGTTAGTATCGACAGTAAACAGGTGCTTTTTTGGTCGACACATTTGAAGCACGCTTAAATTTGAAGCAGTAAGTGCATTTGAAGCATAGACTACCAATATTTGTTTGATGGGGCGAAAAAATATTTTAATGAACAACATTACGTCGCTAAAAACGACTTGATTGGAATGAATGTCAGGTTCCACTGCAATGACGTAAAAGTATACACGAATCATTTCTTGAACTAGTGCTTCTTTGAAATGAACTGTTCAAATGAACCGATTCGTACACATGAAGCGGACTTCCTGTCACTAGTGCGCATCGATGCTTTTACAGATTTCAAAATAAAAGCCATAATAGAATAATGCGGCAACCAAACGAAAGGGACAAACCTTTTCAATGAAAACGCTGTTTTGTCTATTATATTTATGCTACACTCTGTAATTAAATGTGTTAAACTGAATATAATTTTACGCTTTACCCCAACTGTGTGATCTGAAATGACCACTAGAGAGCGCAAGTGCATTACTTCACTTTTAAAGGTGCTAAATATTAGATTTTAATTACGTATCATATAATAAACTTAATTTAACTCAAACTGAAAACCATTTAAAGTCCATGGATTCTTACTTCGGGTACAACAGGTCTAAAGACCCCCTCAATTTTTTGTGTAAAATGACAAAAAAATAAAAATATTGATGGAATAACATGTTTTTTGAATTACTAGAAATTTTGTGACACATCTATGCCCCAAATGTGCCTCTTTTCCGGATTAATTTCACTTACTTTCATAATAACTTCCAGACTTCTATGTTATTTGGGTATTGGTAAATTGTTTATGTACATCTTAGAGCTCAAATTTTAGTTCATGCATATTGTCCAGTATTGTGACAACACAAACTTGAAAGACATAAGTTTTGAAAGGACTTGTTGTCTGGAGTCTTTAGAGAAGAGAGAGCTGCAGAGATCACATGAGGAGAGACTGGAAGACTGGATTGGGGGATGGAGGACTGGTGCTGTCAGCCAGATGGGACTGATTGTTATTGTGTGCTGCAGGGGTTGCAGTGAGTGTAGCCTCAGTCTATTTGTGAGCAGCACTACACATGATTTAACTGTAAGTCCTGTCTTTCCCCCAAAACATTGTCTGTCAGAATATCTCCTTATATGAACAGAGGCATGAGACAATAAAAATGAGATTGAGAGAAGTGTATAAGTGAAAGAAAGAGGACAGAAGGCTATAAAGGGGGTTAAAGTACAATATCAAAGGAAGGAAAATGTTTCAAAGTATTAGAAAAAGAAATAGCAAGAAAAAAACAGAAACATGTAGCTTTTTGGACTTTTTTTTTTTTTTTTTTGTCCTTGAAGCAAAACTGTGATAATAGCTCACAAGCGTGTGTGTAATTAAGGGAAACTGGTAATGCCTGCCAGGAAAAGTAAGACTGCACTGGTTTCATGGCCTGTGATACTCTACAGTTAAACTCAGACAATTAACCATTTAAAGAAACTACCACAAATGCTACTGTTTGTCAAACCTAAGTGATCATCATGAAGTTAATCATAACCTTAACTACTGTGGAGAGTGCAAAGTATTTTAAAGCAGATTTTTGATGCCAAGGGTCCCGAAATATGATTTTCTTGCGAGAGACCCCCTTTCTAAAATATAAATATATATTTTTATGCATTAAAGACCCATTTATACTGTGAGAAAAAGCATGGTATTATAAAGATGTTGTTTGCTAAATTAAATAATTGTTTTCATTTTTATATTGTTACTGTACTGAAGCCAAGGCAACATTTTAAATATTATGCAAATAAAAATATTGATTTAGTTTTTTTCAACCCATGTTACAGTAATGTACAGTCATGGCCAAAAACATTGGCACCCTTGGTAAATATGACCAAAGAAGGCTGTTAAAATTAATCTGCATTGTTAATCCTTTTGATCTTTTAATTAAAAAATTCACAAAAATATAACCTTTCATTGGATAATAAGAATTTAAAATGGGGGGAAATATCGTTATGAAATAAATGTTTTTCTCTAATACACATTGGCCACAATTAACAACACCCTTTTATTCAATACTTTTTGAAACCTCCATTTGCCAGTTTAACAGCTCTAAATTTTCTCCTATAATGCCTGATGAGGTTAGAGAACACCTGACAAAAGATCAGAGACCATTCCTTCATCCAGAATCACTCCAGACTCTTTAGATTTCCAGCTCCATGTTGGTGCTTCTTCTCTTCAGTTCACCCCACTCATTTTCTACAGGGTTCAGGTCTGAGGACTGGAATGGCCATAGCAGAAGCTTGGTTTTGTGCTCAGTGACCCATTTTTGTGTTGTTTTTGAGGTTTGTGTTTGGATTATTGTACGGTTGGAAGATCCATGGGGTACTTTTTATCCCTGTGTTCACCAAACCCATCATGAGTGTTTGCTGCTAAAAAGCTCATTTTTTTGTTTCCTCTGACCATAGAAGCCAGTCCCATTTGAAGTTCCAGTGATGTCTGATAACTGAATATGCTGGAGTTGTTTTTGAATGAGCTAGGAGAATTTTTCTTGAAACCATCCCAAACAACATGTGGTGATGTAGGTGCTGTTTGACTATTTTTTTTTAAGGTTTTCTGACCCCAAGACTCAACTATTTTCTGCAATTCTCCATCTGTGGTCCTTGGAGAGTCTTTAGCCACTCAAACTCTCCTTCTCACCGTGCATTAGGACGATATAGATACACGTCCTCTTCCAGGCAGTTTCGTAACATTTTATGTTGACTGGAAATACTTAATTATTGCCCGATGGTGGAAAAGGAAATTTTCACTGCTCTAGCTCTTTTCTCAAAGCCACTTCACTAATTTGTGAAGCTCAGTTATCTTTTGCTGCACATCAGAAATATATTCTTTGGTTTTTCTCATTGTGATGGATGATTAAGGGAATTTGGGCTTTGTTTTCCCTCCTATTTATATTTCTGTGAAACAGGAAGTCATGGCTGGATAATTTCATGTTCATAATCACCCTGGAGTGCTCAAAATTGTGAATATGAATGCGAATATATTTCAGAGATATTTTACTCATAAGAATTTCTAGGGGTACCAATAATTGTGTCCAATGTGTATTAGAGAAAAACATTTCATAATGATATTTCCCCCCATTTTAAATTCTTATTATCCACAGAAAGGTTAGAGTTTTGTGAATTTTTTAAATAAAAGATCAAAAGGATTAACAATTCAGATTAATTTTCACAGACTTCTTTAATCATATTTACCAAGGGTGCCGATATTTTTGGCCATGACTGTAAATGTAATTTAATAAATCCAATTCAGTGTAAATTTATTGGCAATGTATTGTTCCAGAGCTGTTGGCAGCTGTTAACTTTGACAGTCCAAAAAATACATTTTCGTGTTTAAACATTTTGTAAAATCTTGTAAACATACTGTGTTGATTGTGGCATATTAGTTCGAATATATGCCATATCTGAAACTGTGGGCATCACCAACTGCCTCCAACACATCTCTCGTTCTATCTATCAATCTATCTTCCTCTTATGCTGTTTTTCTTTCTCACTTTTCTTCGATCTGTCACACGATCTATGCTAGACCAACTACATCTAGATAAAATGCACAATGCAGTATCCTGACAGGGTCTTATGAGCAGAAAGTGTTTCACATGTACTGTAAACACAATATTGCTTTTTGTTTAGATAAAAAAACATGAATATAAAAATGGTATTATATTTAAAACAAATGACCCAACCCATTCTTTTATTATTCTTTTTTTTTCTAGAGCTTTAGAAAGGAAGAGTTGGAGTTTGAAAAATGACAGTCTGAAATTGGCCAAAGACATTTCCAGATGCCATTTCCCCATCCTTTAAACTGTCTCCTCCTAATAAAACAAGTGGCAAAACACCAAAAGGAAAAGATAATGTTAGTTCTTTTACATCATTATTTACATTTATGTCAATGCCAGATGTGTAAACACATCTTTTTTCCTTGGCCTTTTGACACCTGATGTTGATATTGGTTATTTATTTTAATTTTCTATGGTCTCTTAATGTGTTTTAGTTGTATTGTATGTCTTGTATGAGTTTTATTTTTCTGTACAACACTTTGGTCCACTTCGGTGTTTTTAAAGTGCTTTATAAATAGAGTTTGATTGATTGAGTTCGATTCATTTCACAATGACAGGGAATAGCCCACTGCAGCTGAGTGCCAGATGTGGATGATAAAAGAATGGGAAGTATATGCAGGACATATTTAGGATTTCTAACCTGCTCTTGGCATTATACTTTGGTTGTAGCTGTGATTATATATAGCAACATTTCTGTAGGATTTTGTCTTGTTTCACTGAGTATGTGTTGCAGTTATTATGAGCAGCTGGAGGTAAGATTTCATCTTAATCCTCTAATTTCCATAAAATAAATATGTAGCATCAGATATTGGCAGACTTGGGTATAACGCGTTACTGTAATCTAATTACTTTTCCTGGTAACACAGTAAAGTAATGAGTTACATTTTAAATGTACGTAATTTGATTACAGTAACTTATGTCTATAAAATTACGTTACTTAAGTTACAAATGCAGTGTTAAAAAAATATGAAGTAAAAACCATGTTTTGCGCGTCAGTATGCCCATTAATAAATCACTGGAGAATGCGAGCTAAAATGAGAGTCCTACAACATTTAGATGCAATGAAAGTTTGCCTGTCATATTTCAAAATGTTGCACTCGACATATTTAGTCTGGCATTATAGTTTGGGAAAAGTTCAACAAGTGAATGTGTACAAGTTTATGTCACAGTAACACTAATAAAGTAAAAAATAAATGACTCATCAGAATGAGATCAACCGCTGGATTAAACCGCGTCGGCATCACAATTCAAGGCTTCAGGCCCTTTCACACGGGACGCGGCAAGCGGTGGAATCGACGCACGGCTGCCTCTTTCTCTCGTAGTGGAAGCGTTTTGTGCAGTTGACCCCTGACCCCTGATGTACACTGCACGTGTCTGTGGTGCGTTACTGCTCCGAAGAGGTTTTGCTCTGTCCTTCACGCCAGTGGTTCCCAACCACGTTCCTGGAGGCCCCCCAACACTGCATGTTTTCCATGTCTCCTTAATCAAACACACCTGATTCAGATCATCAGCTCATTAGTAGAGACTCCGAGACCTGAAATGGGTGTGTCAGACAAAGGAGAGATGCAAAATGTGCAGTGCTGGGGGGCCTCCAGGAACGTGGTTGGGAACTACTGCTCCACGCGGTGCCAACTTACACCAGAAGCGTTTCAGAAGCGAAGCGACAGGATTTGCAAGACCACGTGATTTGCCTGTCCAAAGTTGTTTTTCTTGATTTTTTTTTTTTTTTTGTGTGTTCTAACATGGTTGGCTAAATGTTTTTGTTTTGTCCGGTTGAATTCTGTTTATTCCACTCTTACAACTACTGCAATTTAACCCCATGCCTTGTTATTTTTGTAATTGTTCTTGTAAAAAGGATTTGTGGTGTCATATAATAATGCATGCTTTTCAACTTTGAGGATGAACCTCTTGTCATCTGTTTCTGGCCTCCTAGCAAGAATATAGTGATGTGAAATACAATTAGGAGTCTGCACAGGGTGTTTATTTTGAAATTGACCTGATTTTTTTTTAACTTTTATTTTGTATTTGCTATGCGGTTTGGACGCGACGTGCGTCAGAAATAGACTAGGCGCCTATGTTTACCCCTGATGTACACTGCACGCGTCTGCGGTGCGTTACGGCTCCGACGCGGCTACCGGAGCTGATCTCGGCCACTCTAGTCAATGCTTGTGTTTACACCAGACGCGCCGCGGCACTTTTCAAAAGCGTCCCAGAACGGCTCTCCGCGCCGCTTCGCTAAATATAGGCGCCCAGTGTATTTTTGACGCACGCCGCGTCCAAACCGCACAGCAAATACAAAATAAAAGTCAAAAAATCATGTCAATTTCAAAATAAACACCCTGTGCAGACTCCCAATTGTACTTCACATCACTATATTCTTGCTAGGAGGCCAGAAACAGATGACAAGAGGTTCATCCTCAAAGTTGAAAAGCATACATTATTATATGACACCACAAATCCTTTTTTTCAAGGATAATTACAAAAATAACAAGGCATGGGGTTAAATTGCAGTAGTGGAATAAACAGAATTCAACCGGATAAAACAAACATTTAGCCAACCATGTTAGAACACAAAAAATAAAAAAATCAAGAAAAACAACTTTGGACAGGCAAATCACGTGGTCTCGCGAATCCTGTCGCTTCGCTTCTGAAACGCTTCTTGTATAAATTGGCACCGCATGGAGGACGAAACAAAACCTCTTCGGAGCCGTAACGCACCGCAGACGCGTGCAGTGTACATCAGGGGCGAAAGGGCCTTTATTCCTCACAGCGCGTCTTATTCCAAAAACGAAAGGTAGCCGAGATGAACTTGAATCTTTCTACAGAGGTGACGCGAGCGTTTACATGTTCGCGCATCTCAAACGTGGTTTCTCGTGGATGATAAATCTTATTTTATAGCGCACGATGCGTGGGCATGATCACATTATAGGTGAGCTCAGACGGGAAAGACTGTACCTCGCGTTGGTTTCATACGGATTATTTTATCAGAGAATATTTGTTTTCGACATGACTTCATTTAATAATAGACACTTAAAGCTTTCTTTGGATATACTGTATTTCTCATGTCATTTTCGTTCATTTTACTTGTTTCAGGAAGATATTCAGGGAGACTGAGAATGCAGAAAGCGCACCCTATTTGTTTTCTTTATTTTACAATACCAAAAAAAAAAAAAAACGATTTTTTTTCTGCAAATATGAAATTAATTTGAACTATGAGTTTCTCTTTGTCGTGTATTTTTTAGGTTTGATAACTTGAAAAGTATAACTTGAAAGTAAAGTAATCAGTAATGTAATCAAATTACAGTTTTAAAGAAGTAATTAGTAATTTGTAGTGGATTACTTTTTTTTAGTAACTTACCCAACCCTGGATATTGGTCATGTAATCGAAAGAAAACATAAAACTGTACATACAAAATTTTTTCCAGCTTCTCAACTTGTCCAAATTTCATTCATCTTCAGTGGTCTAATACCCTGGCAGTGATCCAGACAGCGTCCTCTATGGCACATACAGGTGCATCTCAATAAATTAGAATGTCGTGGAAAAGTTAATTTATTTCAGTAATTCAACTCAAATTGTGAAACTCATGTATTAAATAAATTCAATGCACACAGACTGAAGTAGTTTAAGTCTTTGGTTCTTTTAATTGTGATGATTTTGACTCACATTTAACAAAAACCCACCAATTCACTATCTCAACAAATTAGAATATGGTGACATGCCAATCAGCTAATCAACTCAAAACACCTGCAAAGGTTTCCTGAGCCTTCAAAATGGTCTCAGTTTGGTTCACTAGGCTACACAATCATGGGGAAGACTGCTGATCTGACAGTTGTCCAGAAGACAATCATTGACACCCTTCACAAGGAGGGTAAGCCACAAACATTCATTGCCAAAGAAGCTGGCTGTTCACAGAGTGCTGTATCCAAGCATGTTAACAGAAAGTTGAGTGGAAGGAAAAAGTGTGGAAGAAAAAGATGCACAACCAAACGAGAGAACTGCAGCCTTATGAGGATTGTCAAGCAAAATCGATTCAAGAATTTGGGTGAACTTCACAAGGAATGGACTGAGGCTGGGGTCAAGGCATCAAGAGCCACCACACACAGACGTGTCAAGGAATTTGGCCACAGTTGTCGTATTCCTCTTGTTAAGCCACTCCTGAACCACAGACAACGTCAGAGGCGTCTTACCTGGGCTAAGGAGAAGAAGAACTGGACTGTTGCCCAGTGGTCCAAAGTCCTCTTTTCAGATGAGAGCAAGTTTTGTATTTCATTTGGAAACCAACGTCCTAGAGTCTGGAGGAAGGGTGGAGAAGCTCATAGCCCAAGTTGCTTGAAGTCCAGTGTTAAGTTTCCACAGTCTGTGATGATTTGGGGTGCAATGTCATCTGTTGGTGTTGGTCCATTGTGTTTTTTGAAAACAAAAGTCACTGCACCCGTTTACCAAGAAATTTTGGAGAAACTTCATGCTTCCTTCTGCTGACCAGCTTTTTAAAGATGCTGATTTCATTTTCCAGCAGGATTTGGCACCTCCCCACACTACCAAAAGAACCAAAAGTTGGTTAAATAACCATGGTGTTGGTGCGCTTGACTGGCCAGCAAACTCACCAGACCTGAACCTTGTCAAGAGGAAAATGAGAAACAAGAGACCAAAAAATCCAGATGAGCTGAAGGCCACTGTCAAAGAAACCTGGGCTTCCATACCACCTCAGCAGTGCCACAAACTGATCACCTCCATGCCACGCCGAATTGAGGCAGTAATTAAAGCAAAAGGAGCCCTTACCAAGTATTGAGTACATATACAGTAAATGAACATACTTTCCAGAAGGCCAACAATTCACTAATTTTTTTTTTTTTATTGGTCTTATGAAGTATTCTAATTTGTTGAGATAGCGAATTGGTGGGTTTTTGTTAAATGTGAGCCAAAATCATCACAATTAAAAGAACCAAAGACTTAAACTACTTCAGTCTGTGTGCATTGAATTTATTTAATACACGAGTTTCACAATTTGAGTTGAATTACTGAAATAAATCAACTTTTCCACGACATTCTAATTTATTGAGATGCACCTGTATATTCTCAGCAGTGACTCATTCTGGTGTTTTGAGCCTCCCGGAGGAAGCCCTCTTTCTCTCTCTGTAATTCTTCAAGCTGAAATACTGAGAAGAACCTCACAATGCTGCTTTGTCCCTCAAAAACACTGAAGTCATAGTTTCCCAGGCTGCTGCCCCCTGAGATGCCTAGAAGTGAAGAAGTGAGAGGAGGGGCGCAGAGATTGGTAAATTGCTTGCAAATTTTTTTGCCATGAAAAAACAACAACAACAAAACAATGGTACAATACATTCTTGTGCCCCTGTAGGCATCTTCATTGCCCCAATATAGCTGATGATGTTCTATAAAATGTTCCTCAGCCTCCTTCACTTTACTAAATGAATGAAATTCAGAATTTAAGAATTGCTTTCCTTTGAATTCATGAGAATGAATCTGAATTGAATTGGCACCAAACTGTTTGTCTCTGCTATCTATCTATCTATCTATCTATCTATCTATCTATCTATCGTTTTATCTATCGTTCTATCCTTCTATCTATCTATCTATCTATCTATCTATCTATCTATCTATCTATCTATCTATCTATCTTTTCATTCTATCATTCTATCTGTCGTTCTGTCTATCATTCTGTCGTTCTCTCTATTGTTCTATCTATCGTTCTAACGTTTGTTCATTCTGTCGACTGTTCAGTCTACCCGTCTGTTGTTTTAGCTATCTGTCATTCGTTCTGTCTGTAAATATATTGTTTGATCTGTATATCATTCATTCAGTTTACCTGTTTGTCTGTCTGCCTGTCATTCTAGCAATCTGCCATTTGTTCTGTCTATCGTTCCAGCATTGTTTGTTGTATCTGTCTGTCTGCTGGTGTGTCTGTTGTATATTATATATCTATATTTCTGTCTTTCTTTTTGTCTATGTTCTAGATATGTATCGTTCATTCTATCATTTTATCATTCATTCTTTGTCTATGTAACTATCATCCGTCTTTCTTTCTGTCTTTATAATTCTAGCTATATGTCGTTTGTTATATCGTTCATTCTATCTATTGTTCGTTCAATCGACCTGTCTGTCAATCTCTATCAATCTATATATTGTTCATTCTATCAAACTTCAAGGGTTTTGGTGTGTTTAAAACAGGTTTGTTTGTGGTAATTAAAATTTAGAAACTGATTTAGAATTTAAAAGGCATTTACTATTCAGTTCTGGATGTTTCAAAGCCCTGCTTGCCATTACTTGGCTTCCTTGATGCTTCAAAAAACAAACTTGTGACCAAACGTATGGTGGCACTGATTATGAATCATTCAAAGATCAATAATTATGTCCACCTGAAGACTGGATATCATAATCATAAAAATTCTGTTTTCACATCAGAAATGTAATCCTCTCAACCCTCTGTTTGCATATCCCATTATAAATTCCTGAGGTAAGCTTGTGAAAGTGCGCTTTGAAAAGGTCAAGTCTTGTATATTAAACACTGCTCAAGACGCTCGTGCTGGTTGGTTACAGAAACTCTAAAGTTCCCTGTCGATATGTTCACTCGTACTGCGTCGTAAGACGCTTGTATGGGAAAAACTCTTTTTTCCTCTTCAACTGAAGCATTTTCAATCACGCAGTGAAACTGCACGTCCATTGGTTCGTGCAGTGCTATAAAATCGAACCAATGGCTCGGCGGCGGCGCTGAGCGAGCCTATGGCTATGTAGGCCGCCATAGCCCGCCGAAATGGGCGGCCGCTTCGCCGCCGCATCTCAGATTTCTTCTCTTCAGCGACGAAGCTTTTTCCTCGCTGACTCTTCGCTGACGCCGAGATTCGCCGTTGAAGCGCCACAGCAGCCGGATTGGACCTTTTGCAGCGCTCAGCTTGCAGATCCCGGTCTATCCCCTGCCGCCATCCGGCGAGTATCTAAAAGAGCCTCACAAAAGAGCAAATTTTGACGGCGTTGTTTCAAATGCCGCGCCGTCATTGTAAGACGTGCAGGACTCCCCTGCACGCTGATGACGGTCACGCTGAGTGCGTGTCATGCTTGGGGAAATCCCACGCTGACGCTGCGCTCAGCGGGACTGACTACTCTCATTGCGAGAGTTTCAGTCTCGCCTCTCTGCGCTGACATATAGCTTTCTTTTCAGAAAGCGACTCCGCCCCTCGCAACCTCCCGTCTTTTTCCTCCCAGGGACCTGCGAGGAAAAGACAGCGGGGCAGAGGATTCGAGCAGCCGGAGACGAGCGAGCTCACATCAGCTCAGTGCCGGCGTGCCTCGCCGTCACTACAGAGAGAGGATTCACAGGTCTTCTTCACTCAACTTGATCAATGTCCCTCCGCGGCTGCGAGCGACATGATTTCGTTCGGTGGGAGTGACGATGAGATGGATGACAGCCTTTTTCTGGTGGCTTTGGACACGGAGGAGTTATCGGGCTCGGTGTCTGACCCCGCCCTCTTGCCGCCATCCTCTTCACGAAGCGCCAGACACAGAACAGACGAGAAGCTCGTCCATGTGATGACTAAGGCTGTCAGTGAGCTCGGGTTCGAGTGGTCTCCGCATGAGGAGCCGTCTCGCAGCAGGCTGGACGAGTGATTTCTCCCGGGGCGCCAGCAAGCCCCCCGCCAACGCTCGTCCCCCTTCTTCCCCGAAGTCCACGATGAGCTCACTATATCGTGGCTCGCCCCCTACTCGTCTCGCATCCGTCCTTCTGCTTCCTCCACCCTCACCTCCTTTGACGGCGCTGAAGAGAAGGGATATGAGCACCTGCCCCCTCTGGATGAGTCTGTGGCCGCGCATCTCTGCCCGCCCACAGCTATCGGATGGAAAGCGAGGGCGAGCCATCCGTCCAAGCCGTGCAGAGCCACGTCTGCACTCGCTGGACGCGCCTACTCGGCGGCTGGACAAGCGGCTTCTGAGCTGCACTCTATGGATGTGCTCCAGGTCTTCTAGGCCAAGATGCTCGCCAGTGAGGAGGCCGGTCTCGATGCAGCTTCACTCAAGGATGAGAAGCGCGATGGACCTGGCCCTGCGCGCCACCAAAGCCACTGCCCAGGCCATTGGGCGGTCGATGTCCAGCCTGGTAGTGTTGGAACGCCACCTTTGGCTCAAGTTGACGGAGATGAAAGAGGCAGATAAAGTTCCCTTCCCCGATGCTCCGGTCTCGTCGAACAACCTGTTCAGGCCAGCTGTGGAGAGCTTTGCGGAGCATTTTACGGAGGCTCAGATGTCGTCTCAAGCGATGCGACACTTCCTCCCGAAACGCGCCAGCTCTCCTGCTGCTTCTAGTCGCCCCAAGCCTGCGCTGACTCAGCAGCCCGCCAAGCCAATGCCGGCCACTCCCAAGCCCCGACCTAAGAATCAGCAGGATAGAGGGCGTTCCCGCCTCTGAAGTCCTCCTGATCAGACAGGCAGAAAGAGTAGGGGCCCGAGTCTCGCTACCGCTGGACCACCCCATAAGCAGCCTCTAATGTGCCTCTTGTCACCCCACTCAGCGCTGGGTGCAGAGGGAAGTGTGTTATTGGTTCCCCACGGGCCCACTCTAGCGCCCGGGCGTCCAACCGCAGTGATAGCGGACAAAATGAAACACATACATTTTCGAAAAGAGAGCAGATATCCTCTTCTGCCTACCATAAGTGTCCTGCCCTTATGCAGCCAGTCTTTAGAGCCTATTCAACATCTTGCCACACAGGCCGAGGCCTGGCAGGCCATCCCCGGTGTGTCAGAGTGGGTAATGGCTACGATAAGATGAGGTTATTCACTCCAATTCGCTCGAAGACGACCACGCTTCCGCGGTGTGGTCACCACCACAGTGCGCAGCGAGGACGCTCAGGTCCTGCGCGCAGAGGTGATGAATCTGCTGGTAAAGGGAGCCATAGAAGTCGTTCCTCCAGCCCAGAGCGAGTCAGGCTTCTACAGCCGTTACTTCCTCGTCCCCAGAAAAGACGGTGCCTGCGACCTATTCTAGATCTCAGACTCCTGAATCACGCCCTGGTAAAAGGTCGTTCAGGATGATCACATTGAAGCAGATCCTCTCACAAATATGCCCAGGGGACTGGTTCATGTCTCTGGATCTGAAAGACGCATACTTTCACATCCAGGTAGCCCCCCATCACAGACGATTATTGAGATTCGCATTCGAAGGGGTGGCATATCAATACAAGGTCCTCCCGTTTGGGCTGTAACTGGCTACCCACACTTTTACGCGATGCATGGATGCGGCTCTCTCCCCTCGGCAACAGATGGGAATCCGCATCCTCAACTACCTCGACGGCTGGCTCATTCTGGCCCAGTCAGAGGCAGTTTCAACATCGCACAAGACCCTCCTCCTCAGCCACTTAGATTGCCTGGGGCTCAGGGTCAACTTTGCCAAGAGCATACTGTCAGCCAGCCAGCGAGTGTCATTCCTGGGGACAGTTATCGACTCAGTGCAGATGACAGCAGGTGTCTCAATGGAACGAGCCATGACGATTCAGCGCCGCGTGGACTCCTTCAAGGAAGGGACCACCCACCCGCTCAAGGCTTTCCAGAAAATGCTGGGCCTTATGGCAGCAGCTTCGCCAGTACTTCAGTTGGGCCTGCTTCGCTTGCGACCCATCCAGTTCTGGCTGAAGCAGAGGGTTCCATCCGTGGCTTGGCGTCACGGTCGCCATCGCATAACGGTGACTCGGGCCTGTGTATCAGCCCTGGCCTGTTGGAGGGACCCCCACTGGCTGAAGCGGGGTGTGATCTTAGACACGGTGCACAGAAGGAAGGTTGTCATGACAGACGCTTCCAACAAGGGTTGGGGAACGCTGTGCGAAGGCAAACCGACCTTCGGTCTTTGGTCCGAAGAAGAGTCGGGTCTGCACATCAACTGCCTAGAGATGCTAGCAGTGTGCCGTGCCTGTCAATTCTTCCTGCCGGACATAAGGGGACACCATGTGCTAATACGCTCAGACAACAGGTCCGTGGTGTCATACATAAATCACCAGGGCGGCCTCGTCTCGAAGCGCCTCTGCACGCTGCCGAACGACCTTCTTGTTGGGGCTCAGACCAATCTGCGCTCACTAAAGGGGACGCATGTGCCGGGCAAAATGAACCAAGGAGCAAACATGTTGTTGAGGAACAACGTCTCGCTCTATGCGTTCCCTCCAATTGCTCTGCTACCGCAGGTACTCAGACGAGTCAGGGAACAACGGCACAGGTTTCTTCTAATAGCCCCCCTCTGGAGGAACCAGCCGTGGGTGTCAGAGTTATTCCAGCTGCTCGAAGCAGCCCCGTGGCCCATTCCCTTATGACAGGACCTCCTCTCTCAAGTGAACGGCACGCTGTGGCATCCACGGCCCGAGTTATGGGCCCTGCATGTGTGGCCGCTCAACGGGAGCCTTTTGACCTCCCAGAGCGTGTCTTGAACACTATGACAGAAGCTAGAGCCCCGTCTACCAGGCGCCTCTATGCTCTGAAATGGTCTATTTTCTCGGCTTGGTGCCAAGACCGCGACTTAGATCCGGTTACCTCTGATGTATCAGTGGTTCTTTCGTTTCTGCAGGATAGGCTGGATAATCAGCGTTCCTTATCCACCATCAAAGTTTACACGGCAGCCATAGCAGCTTTCCATGCCCCTATTGCTGGCCGATCGGTGGTCAGGAATAGTGCGGTGGTCCAGTTTATACGAGGCGCCAGGAGAATTGACCCCCGCGTCCTCGTACAGTTCCACCTTAGGACTTACCAACTGTACTAAGGGCCTTGGAAGGCCCCCCGTTTGAACCATTGCAATCCACGAGCCTCAGATCACTCTCGTTTAAAACCGCCCTGCTGTTAGTGCTGGCGTCGGTTAAGCGAGTAAGGGGACCAACAGGCCCTTTCCATAAACCCTGCTTGCCTGGAATTCGGGCCTAATGACTCCAAGGTCGTCCTGAAACCAAGGCTGGGTTATGTACCTAAGGTGCTCTCCACTCCGTTCAGAGCCCAGGTCATAGTGCTTTCTGCACATTCCCCTTTGACGGATGACCAGGAATTGTCCCTGCTCTGCCCCGTCAGGGCCCTGAGGGTATATATCGAGCGTTCTGCCTCATACAGGAGATCAGAACAGCTTTTTGTCAGCTTCGGTAACCGCGCTAAGGGTCGCCCTGTTACGAAGCAAAGAATTTCCAGGTGGTTAGTGGAGGCTATCACCCTGGCATACTCCTCCTTGGGCTTGCAGTGCCCCATTGGAGTCAGAGCCCATTCCAGAGGCATTGCCTCGTCCTGGGCATGGTCCAGCGGGGTGTCCATTTCGGAAATTTGTGAGGCGGCCAGATGGTCCTCGTCGTCCACATTTGTAAGGTTTTACAACCTGGACGTCCCTGCCTTGCAGGCCAGAGTCCTTTCTGCTTAGTTTGCCGCTTCCGGCTAGTTAAGCAGTCTTATGGGTTCACTTGACCAACATTGTTCATGTCCCTCCTTCACTTGGGCGGTCCATATTATATGGACACTAGGTATACTTACGGGACGACACCCAGGCCACGGATGATCCTGAGGGCTCAGCCTGTGCTTGGTGTATTCTATTGACTCCTCTGGGTCTAATCCCATGTGAGTCTTGGTTTTGAGTCGTTCCCCATCATAGCACGGCGTGATTGTACTGGTTCCCATACAAGCGTCTTACGACGCAATACGAGTGAACATATCGACAGGGAACATACTCGGTTACTTTCGTAACCTCGGTTCCCTTAGATATGGGAACGAGTACTGCGTTCCTGGCCGTGCTATGAGCTGCACGCCTCAGTCGCTTCATTCGAAGAAATCTGAGATGCGGCGGTGAAGTGGCCGCTTATATAGCCAGAGACCCTGCTCATTTCGGTGGGCTATGGTGGGCTGCATAGCCATAGGCTTGCTCAGCGCCGCCGCCGAGCCATTGGTTCGATTTTATAGCACTGCACGAACCAATGGACATGCAGTTTCACTGCGTGATTGAAAAGGCTTCAGTTGAAGAGGAAAAAAGAGTTTTTCCCATAAAAGCGTGTTACGACGCAGTACTCGTTCCCATATCTAAGGGAACCGAGGTTACGAAAGTAACCGAGTACGTTTTTTTGCTTGTGTGGAATAGATCAGTGACAATGTTAATGGTATGGTAGTGATATGCACAACCCAGATCTATAAATATACCACGAAGTAATGCAGCACACTGCAGACACTGCTATTTCTGAAAGAAATGACACCATAGTAAGTAAGATATAGGTCCTATGTATTTCTCACCATGTATTTCAGTGAGAATGCTGTGTTAATGTATAGGATAGCTCGGATGCCCATTTAGCTATTGATTTTGTCATTGAATTCTAATCTCACATCTTATAGTGTTTTGCAGTGTCACTCAGACCACAAACCATTTCACTTAAGAGCTTTTCCTCTGCACTGCAAGATTGCAGATGAAATGACATGATGACACAGCTATGATGTGGGTCTCTAAAACCGCAGGTTTAAACACCTCGCTGACAGGAACTGTCAGGCCACCGTCGCAGTTCTCAGAACATCAAATCTTTGAACATCTCTGACACCTGAATGAACAGAGCTCGTGTCATCCTAAACTCTAAATTCATCTTGAGCACTCAAGGTTTTAGATGCAAAACAAATTGGATGTTAAATTAATACACATTTTAACACATCCTGCTATATTATGCAAATCAAACTAATTATGAAACACCCACAGAATAAAAAAAAAACAAAAAAAACGAGTGTGAATTGAACATCTGTGCTGTTTCTTATTTTCTTTGAAACAAGATTGTATGCAACCATCAGTTATTCATCCTTGGTTTTAGACCTCACATTTTCCTCATGAATTACAGGACAGGAATGAATGTGTGTGTGACATGGTTTAGAAACGTGGTTTGAGCCTCCATTCCCAGTTTTCCAGGTAACTACCATGTTCCTGACTAAACTGACAAATGCAACGCTATGTAGTGATAGTGACCTAGTAACTGACTAATATCTCTTCCTTTCATTTGTGTGTGTGTGTTTTTGTGATACATCTCATTATGATGCATTTTGATTGGTCAGTTGCAGTATTCAAATTACATTTCTGAATGACCACAATCCAACAACTGTTTTCTGTATGGTTGTGGTCACGTAAATCTCTCTGTGGCCTCTACAAGTAAGGTATAAAAAGTCTTATCAGTATTGTCAATGCAATTCAATTTTTCTTACTAACTGTTTAAATAGAATAAAATACAGTTACAGTAAAAAAGGAGCGCTGAACAGTAAAATCACAGTCTTATGTAATTGTGTGTAGCCTATAACAGATTTTAGTTAAAAGTTATGAGAAATGGAACAAAAAAATAAACACATTGATACCTCTGAGGAAAATGATACCTTGAGCTAAACACATCGGCTTTAAAGAATGGAAGTGTAAACGAAACGCCCTGTGTGAGAGAGTGTGTGTGTTTGTGTGTGAGCCCTGGGAGGGGTGCATATGGAACTGATTGGATTGGTTGAGGGAGTGAATTCGACAATAGGAGGAGTCTCATACGACGCTCGGGCGCTATTCTGTTCTTTGCTTTGCCGCTGAGATTCTAATGAAACGGAGCCCAATCAAGCTCAGATTATGCCATCTCACAACGCTTCCTTCCAGAGTACGTGGACCTGAGGACCGTATATAAACGGCATGGGCACAGACGCAACGCCGCATCGTTCATACCGAAACCTCTTCTTGTAGGCAGGAATTGTATTTTCTTCATTCACTTCAGATGGCAGATCTTGAGCAAGGAGGAGCAGCCTCTCCCCGAGCCCAGCAGCTCTTCTGAACGCGAGGGATAGGATCTGAGAAAGCGCAGGTGTGCCCGGGGTGCTTCCAGCTGCCCTTGTGCTTCTTCTTTGCGAAGGGGAAAGTATCAGGATTACCAGCAGATGTAAATTGAAGGACACTTCTGATAGGTACTGGTGAGGAAGAAGGGGGGAAAGCTGTAAACTGTGAGAGTCGGGAGCTCGCGCGCAAGGCTCAACATATCACTGGATTCTACATTTATACCTCAAGAAAAATGTCATCTCAGACGAAGACCAAGAAGGACAAGGAGATCATTGCGGAGTATGAAACGCAAGTGAAAGGTTTGTATGCTTGCCTTTTAATGAATCGATCTGAGGAGTTTGCATGAACATCATTTCACTTGGCCTGTAGAGATAGTATACTGTTTATATTGTTTTTTATATTGATCCGATTCTGCTTCTCTAAATAAACATAGATTAACGTTACTTTGTTTTGCACGATTGTTTGCAACATTAAGTCGCTGTAACGTTTATTCATTAAAATTAGTAGCTATTTTATGTCCTCAGTACTCATCCATGATTTTAATTTAACTAGTATCTATTTATTAAACCATTACTTATTCATTAGATGCTAGTTGCCACAGTTAGTACTTCCTTCATTACATACTACTGGTTCTTTAGCTACTAGACATAACTATCCCAACAGTGATATGTAACTAATCAATTGTTACTGGTAACACATTTTTACATCTTTGGTTCTGACATCAATTATTCACTTCCAACTAGTAGTATGTTGATCCAGTTGTTGTGTTGTCAATCGTGTTAGTAACTATTCTTTTAGTTTTAGTGTATTGGATATTTATCACTAACTACCCCAATAATTAACAGTATTGACTTTGCTAGTACTTATTTATTACACACTAGCACATGTTACACACTAGTGTGAATTTCATTTGTAGCATTTTTAATTTTACTCTAAAGTAGCCGTTCTGACTGGTCATTACATACGTAATGAGATAAATAGTGTTACTAGTAGCAATTGGCATAGATACTTGTCTCATAAACAGGACAACAATAACGTCCATATAATGGTTTGGCATTTGTGCATCAAAACCTGATTGCATCTCATTCTGGCTTCTTGCTGCCAGTTCTTACCCCAGTCTTTGATTTTGTGTTTGTTTGGCTGAAGTTGCATTGTGCAATAGTTGGGTGGGATGTCTTTGGTGCTTTGTAGCCATCTGTCCCTTCCTCATGTCAAAAATGTGTCCAACAATAACAACATTAGTAACTTTGATTCTGTTGACACAGGGTGTCGTGCAGCCACTGGAATGGTTTGATATATGCAAATGTGTTTTATTGCAGTGACTCATGCGCTGTTGCACATAAATTCCAGCTATTAATGGTCTGCACATTAAGTGTTTGTGCACACATTTTGTGCTTTGGTGGAAACGAGAAGCTTGGGTGAGGGTTTTTGTTGCTGGGTAGAATGGTGTATTGTAGTGTCTCGCTCTCTGCACAGATGGGTGGAACTTCAAGACGACCAGTGAGCTTGGTTAATTCTTCTCCTTTGTTTACAGTTTACTGGACCTTCTTTTGGCAGATCTTGTATTGAGGGGAAATAAACTGTATGTAAAGACAGGTATTCTAGTGATCAAGTGAGGATGTTTTAGATGGTGGTCTGTTGTTGTGAACAAGATGCACAGATGTTATATATTGTAGCCCTCTGTTTACAAGATACTTTCCCCCTCAATGGACTTGAATGACAGTTGGTGTTTTGACTAAATGTGTCCATTCACAAAGCATTTTAGTATCTGTAGTGTATATTTGTTGTTTGTCAGAATGAGCTTTTCAATGTTTAGAAACTAGCTAGGTTTAGTCTGATAGGGCGTTGCAGAAGCAGTTCACTGATTGGCTACTTGACAATGATGGTGAAGGTTCAAAGAACTCTGGCCATTGAAACGAATGCCTGGATTATTTGTAAACCCCTGAGAAAGGGTGAATAATAACTGAGAATAGTCATTAATTATTAATGGTTAATAGTACAAACACTATACCAGTCACATCCATTTAAAATGAGTTTGTTTATGCAGCAGAGTTTGGTAATTTCTCCCAGTTTGCTTTATTAATATTCAGCATTTAAAATTGGCCGTCCTGAATTGCTGGGATTAAGTGTAATGTGATGCACACAGAATCTGGTGGGATTTACAAAGTCTGTTCCTCTACTCAAGGAACCCTTCACACTAAACGTCTCTGATGTGATTCTCGCTTGAGTAGCTTTTGTTAAAAGAGAGTCTTGCCCCTCAATGTTTGAGAAGGCCACATGGCACAGAGGGGCCCGTACCATACTTTGGATTTACATAACTGTTGTGATCTATAATACTGCCACTCTCTTTTTGAACAAATGCCATTGACATTAAAATGTGGACCAGCCCTTCCCCCGTCTGAAAATAAATTGTACCAAAGAATTTAGAAAATGCCAGAATATGTATAAATCCAGCTGGTCTTGCTATTTTAATTTAATAGTAATGATGATGGTGATAATAATAATAATGATAATTATTATTAATCAATATAATTTAATACACTTGATATATTTTTATTATATAATTGTTAATATTTAATAAACATTTTTAATATTTTAATATATTATACTGTATTTTATAATGCATTACTACTATTATTATTATTATCCACAAAATGCTCCATTTTATAGATTATATTTATGAAGCATTTCATTTCGTTCCAGGTATTGGTTTGGTACTGTATTTGGTTTTGGTAACGCATGTAGTTTAGCGATCTTTAAATTCATAAGGTCACAGACCATAGTCAGTCTTTGTCAAGTCCAGATCTGGTGGTTACACAAGGGAGATGTAGTCTGGAATAGTAATGAGCTTTATCTTCAAACATTAGCCTTTTGAGCAGCAAGCTACGAATGACACAGAGTGGCTTGTTAATGCCAGATGGACTCCCTTGACACAGACTCATGTTGGGGCTCTGTTAGCTAGTGGCGACCCTTTGATTTCCTGTAACCACAGCAATTTGCCATAGCTGATTGAATGGATAAAAAACAATAGCAATATAATCTTTATGTGGTCAACTAGCTTATGTTATATTGATACATTTCTTTGTAACAATCAGTAAAGTGTTTGGTGCAAATCAGACTATAAATTTCCATATATCCACTTTCAAATCACCATTTTCACTAATAAAACTAAATACGAAACAATAGTGACATATTCAGATGGTGCCATTTCTCAACAGCTCTGGAGCCATTAACACTAACTGCCCTACTGTCTGGCACCTCTCTGTTGATGTAAACCCTAGAGAACGGTGGTGAAGTAAAACATGTTAAGTGGAAATTCAGAGATGTGAGCTGGTGAAGGGCCACATATATAATCATCACAGAACATTTCACCTACATAATGTACGAAAAGGAGGTTGGGAACAGCTAAGCAACTTTTAAAAATATTGTGAATAATTGAAGGCACAATGAATTATGTAAGAATGAAGATTGAAAAGATGAAGGGTAAAGCAAAATCAAGTACAAAAAAAAGAGAATGAGTAAAAAAGAAAGAGGTGGAGTAGTTTAAACTTTGTGGGTGAATCTTTTGAAAGATTACGGCATTATTCCAGAAATCATTCTAGTAATAATTGAGCACCAAATCAGCATATTAGAATGATTGCATATTAGTAATGGCTGATGAAAATCTCCGAAATAAACAGCATTCTAAAATATAGTCAAAATAGTTATTGTAAATTGTATAATTTTAAATTTTTTATTTTATCAACCCAGATTAGTGAATAAGACTGAAATTTATGAGTGAGTAAATTATAACAGAATTTTCATTTTTTTGCAATAAACCTTTTAAGAGGAACCTCGGTAACCCCAAGGGCCACAAATACTAACGACGCATTTCAGTGTTCTTTTATGATATCATATCGGTAATGATATTCAGTCCAATTATAGTCCTCATCAATGCATACTACACAGTCAAATCACCATGTGAATAACAGAACAGTAATCACCAAATCATCCTGATAACTTCCGTCTCTAGCGTATGAATCCAGCCAGGTAGCAATAACTCACACTGTGACAGAAGTGATTTAAATCTGCATTTCATTACGAGCTTCCTGAAACGGCCCTAAAGAGACCCAACCATCGCAAACCAATCACTGCGCAAAAGACTAGCATAATATGCATGCCGGTGAAATCCCCTGTTAAGATGATAAACAATCCTTATGAGCAGCTGAGAGTAAATTAGCATAAACCCGCCTACTCCCTGCTTATGCATGTTTTCCACGTGGAACCTTGCTTAATTAAACAGAAGCATTGCGCCCCTGACACATGCACATGCAAATTTTGTAATTAATGTTTTGAAATTCACAGAAGCCTTTCAAGCTGTCAAGATCAGTACAGAAGAGGGTCAAATGCAAATACGCTAAATGTGCTTTTTACATGTATTCGACAGTCAAATTATTTCAGTCATCCAGACCAAAGATCACACTATAGAAAAATAAGTTTAGACCCAATACAATGAAAAGACTCTAAATAGTTGTAATATTAATAACTGTGTTGACAAGGCTCTTCAAAGGAATAATTCATGCAAAATGAAAATTCTTCCCCATCATTTTAGGGTGTTGTTCCAACTCTGTATGATTTTCTTTCTTCATAAAGAGATGGTAGGACAGAATGTCCGAGGTTCTAGCTGTTCTTGGAAAGCGGATGGTGATTTGGACTTCTAAGCCCCAAAATGCACAAAAAGCGGTGAAAAAGCATCAGGAAAATAGCTGTCACACACTATAATCTAAGTCTTCCGAAGCCATATAAGAGCTTTCTGTGTGGAATGTATTTGCTGAAAATCTTTCTTCCTAAAATCACATTCATGTTTGCAGACAATTGGGGCCTTGAGATACTTCACGCCAGATTCAACATCCATGACTTCAAATGCTATTGGTTCTCATGTGTCTGGTGACCACAAAGAACCAATTTGCACAAGTTAACAGTCCCTGGTTACTGTCTATTTTACTGTATGAAAAAAGAGCAGCTTGGATATTTTGCTAAACACTTTTGTAATACATAGAAAAGAAAATCATACTGATTTGGAATGACAGTTTTGACTGTTTTGCTCCTTGTAAAATCTCTTAGAAGATTTACTTTGGGTGATTTATAAAGCAGAGATATAAAATTAGTAAGAAGTGAAAATGTTACAATAATTGTAAATGCATAGTGTTTACTATACTGCAGAATTTACATTTTTTCATGTTTTTACACAGCACAGTTTTTTAGTCATACCATAGCCAATTATTATTATTATTATTTTTTTTTACCCTTGCATTTATTGATCAGTAAAGACACTTTTTTAAACCTTATAGTCTAGTTTAGTCTAGCACGACACACAACTATATTATGGAATTTAATTATGTAAGAAAATTAAATTCTGAAATGTAATAAAGCTGGATTCTTGTGTATGCGGAAAAGTCTATGCAACAAGTTCTACCAGTTTTTTGTTTAATGTTTAGCTCTTTGTCTGAGGTTTTCTCAGACTTCTTTTTGTTCTAGTCATTCAAAAGAGCTCAGTTTGAAAGAAAATGGGGTATGTACTTAAAAAAAAAAAACAGGTTTAACTTGATGAAACAGTTTTATCTTCACCTAAGTGACTTGCTTGTTACCCTCTTTACTAAGGAAACAAAATTAAAGATTCGTCCTACAACTTTCCTGTGTTGTATTTCCTCAGGTGTTAGATTCTTTCTGGAGTTAAAAATGCATGTTGTTGAATTGCTAGTTGACAGTTTGCACTTAATAAGCCATGTATGATTTGTTATGGCAGGATGCTCAAACAATGTAAGAAATGACAGTAGTCAAAGATTGACTGATAGTTTCTCTGAATTGTATTACTGTGGCAACAATGCTTTAAAGGGGCTCGTTGAATGCTTTGGAAATACAAGAAAAACTTTAGACAAACTAGTACACCTAGGCTTGTTATTGTAACTCAACTGGGAAACATCTGTGCCTGAGTGTCTTTTTTTCTTTCCCTTTTGTTTTAAATTCTTTTCATCATATGAGGCTTGTAAATTGGTCTACCTGCTCCAGAGCTTAGTTGTAGACCCCATTTGACCATACATCACACAGCAGGAATGTAAATGACAGATTAATGTGGTCCAGGCCGAGTGGCCGGCAGTGATTCATGGTCCTACCACACACAAACACACTCACAGACGAACACACCACTCAATAGTTTGTGCAGGGCTGCTTAGTGCCGCACAGTTATGTGATTCATAGAATGCCCTTCCCATTCACTCTCAATACAAGCAGACAGTGACTATTGCCATAGCAACTAATATTCAATCAAAGCCTTGTGCAAGGATGTCCACTGGACAAAAACAACTCTAACCGGTGTATGTATGTATTTATTTATTTATTTTTGAAAATGTAACCTAATTTTGTAACCTAATTTGCTTTCATATTATAGGCTGATTCATAATATCTAAAAATTCTTATTTTTTAAAGTTACTATCTACAATTAAATTAAATGATGTTTGTGTATTTAATAATAATAAAATAAATAATAATAGTATAATAAAATAAATAATAAATGTTAGAAACTTTTTTAGGTTACCTGACAAAAATATATTCTTAAAGTATTTAATTATATTCTTATTATATATGGGTAGTTGACATAAAATACTGCTGCAAAGTTGATATGTCCTGCATTTTTAAAAAAATTTTCTTTCATAATTATTGTTCATCACAGCTTTTATGACCTTTGAATTGAGGGACTTTGGGATATTTGTACTTCAAAATTCATTCGTCACACTGCAGGAGCAATTAAAATGACCTAGCCAAGACAAAAAAGGTGATTAAAATGTTGAAAAGGGAAATGGTGACAATTTCAGGGACCTAATGGATACATTTAGCAAATTATAACCCAACATCTTGATATGGATTAAAAAATGAGATGGACACATTGGATCAACTACTCACAAGTTTTTTATTAACTTTTTTAGAAATTGTCTGATGCCCTTAATTTCTGATCGGCTGGTTGCTTATGAATACATAGTTTTAAGACCCAGCGGATGAGTGCCGGGTTAAGGGCCCCAGAAGGACCAGGGGGCTGTGTACCTCACCTCCGTCCAAGCTGTTCAGCTGCCACACAGCTTTATTTGCATTTAAATAGAGAGGCTCCAAGTGGAGAAATAGCTGGAGCTGTAGAATTAGACTTTTTAGTCTTTCCCCTCACGCAGAGGAGTGAAGGATGGGGAGGGTGGATGAGGACTGTTTCCTGCTTGTCCTCTCTCCTTTTCAGTCTTGTCATAATCAGAGTTTCTGTACAGGGAGTGCGTTATGTAATGGGTCAGGGTTTGGCAGTGAGGGTCTGCCAGCTTCCCATTGCCTCTTTCAGAAGCGGAGCAGAACTGTCCAAATGCCTCCTGTTACACCCCAGGGCAGGACTTTATTAGTAGTGGTTTTATTTTGCATATGTCTCAGTCACTATACTGAATACTGAATACTGCATAGTAGGTACTACATTTGGTTTGAAACTTGCTTCGCGACTGTTAATAAAGTTTCTCTATAGTATGTGTGAATTTGAATGGCAGGAGATACACTGTAGTTTTAAGAGTTTGGACTATTGACATATAATCTAGTGCATTTTTTTTAACTTATACTGTACGTTCCCTGGTGGTCTAGTGGTTAGGATTCGGCGCTCTCACCGCCGCGGCCCGGGTTCGATTCCCGGTCAGGGAACGTTCTTTACGGGGAAGTCGTGGCCTAATGGTTAGAGAGTTGGGCTAGTAACCTGAAGGTTGCCGGTTCGATTCTTGCACCGGCAGGAATTGAAGGTGGGGATTGTGAATGAACAGCACTCTCTCTGCCTTCGATACCATGACTGAGGTGCCCTTGAGCAAGGCAACGAACCCCCAATTGCTCCCTGGGCGCTGGAGCAATGGCTGCTCCGGGTGTGTGTTCACGGTGTGTGTGTGCGTTTGTTCACTATTCACTGCTGTGTGTGTGCACTTGGATGGGTTAAATGCAGAGCACCAATTTCGAGTATAGGTCACCATACTTGACAATACGTCACGACTTTCACTTTCAAAAACCATGGTTTGCTTTTGTTTTGGTACCTTTCATGGTTTATCTAAAATAGTTGATACTAAAGTAATAGATGTGGTATGGAAGGAAAAAAGTGTTCAAAACTGCAGTTCAAATAACTGCACTGGGTGTCTGTTCACACCCAGGCTTAAGAAAGAAATGGACATTGACTTTGCTATCAAAAGTACTAATTTAAAATGCAACTTAGAAAACACAGTGTGCAATTATGCAATTCTAGTTGTGGAAATTTAGTTTGCTTCCTAGTGCCAACAAATCTTAGTATGTTTCAAAGATTTGCACATTGTGTTAACCTTGTAAACACTCCAACTCCAAAAAGTTGCAATAAAGCAATCCAAAATGAAACTGCAAATTTTCAGACAGTTCTTGCCATTTTTGTGTTCAGTATGCATCAGATGGTTGGGAACAGACTGTGGGTGGTCTGTGGGTGTGCTGTCTGAGTCTGGCATGACCATATTCAGGCCTGCTTTTCATAATTGCATTGATAAAGCTCAAGCCTCATGACAAGAAACTCAAGTGCAAGTTTTTTTTTTCCATTTACTTCTTTCACTCCTCCTTTAAACCACTGATCGTGGTAATATGTGTTGGCCATGTGATCTGAGCTTTGTTTTTAGGTCTTTTTGGTTTCTCCTTCTGTCATTTTCCATGAGTTTCCTCCTCTGTGAGGGGAGAGCAGGTGGTTTGTGTTTTTGGCAGGGGTCCTTGGCGCCAGGCGGTGTTTTAAAACCTCAGCAGTGGCTGGAGCTCAGTATCTCCTTTATATTGCTCTGTTCGCTGGAAAACATGTTTCCAAATGATCACTGATAAGCTCTACACAGCCTGAAGGTAGATATAATGGAACTCAGATGCTAATTGTGTAAATTGTGTTAGTTTATAGCTGACTAGATAGGACTGGATAAATAAGCATAGTTGTCAGTTGTGTCATTTGAGTTTCCCTATTAATAAACTAGACTAGCTTGCTTGCAGAGGTTTTGTGGGCTTTTTTCTTGTTATGGTTACTGCTAAAGGATATGTTTTAACACCTTTAGGCTTTGGTTTATGTTTAGTTGGTTTTCCTGTGTCAAAAAAAAAAAAAAAGGTTTCTTAATGGCAGACTGAACTTCTTTCGGACTGCTTACCATCACTATTCAGACACCTACTGACTCTATCGACACTATTGATTTACTGCAGTCTGGATGATCTTCAGAATGAAGAAAGCCAATTGCAGGGATTGTCTGTCTTCTTCAAGGCCAGCTATAGCTTCCAGTTGAAATCCGTTTAACAGAAAACCTGTCATTACAGGCAGATGACCTTGGAGAAAGTTCTTGGAGCAAAGCTTATCTAGAGCCTCAAAGTATTTTTTATATTGTATGACAACTCACTATACTTTCATTTTTAGGTTTCCATTGAATGAACACATTGGTACTGCAAAAAAGTAATCAAAATGTACATGGAAGGCAACAGTAAAAATGATGCCATAAGGTTAATGGGCAATTTACATAGTTGAGCTCATTTCATCAAGTGTACATTGATAGTGGGCATAATTAATAAATGACAGTAAACAGCAGGAAAGGCATTATTTATTTCAGTGTGTTTAATGCTGAACGAACAGTTCACAGGAAAAATCACCCCAAAAATCTAAATGTACTGATTTCCATTAGTGTTCAATGGAGGAAAATATGATCATATGGGAATCAAATAAAATGAGGATATTTAGCAAAATGTCCAGGTTGCGTTTTTGTTGAAGAGAAAGGCAATTCATACTGTCAAGCCCAAAAATTTCCCATAGAAGTACTTTGTAAGTCTTATGACATTTATAAGGCCTATATAAAAAATCTTGTGTGATGAATGGCAAGCAGCACGTATGCATCATTAATTGGAGCTCGTTAATGTCGACTAAAGCAGAGTTGCATGTCATGGCACTTAAAAAGTAGCTGATGCCCAGTGTTGCTGATACTCATTTTAATTACAGCTTTCCTCTTTCTCCTCAGTAGCATTATTGACTGGACTGTTTTAGTTTTTAAATGTATCTATCGACCAACATGGCAGCACATTTCAGTTTAAGTTAAAGGTTCATTGCTGAATTTTTTTGTCAAGCTCATTTTGTAAGGCAATTTGTGAATCGACCTCTCTGTTCCTCTTTGCAGGAATGTTGATAATATAAAGCCAGGCTGATGCAGCTAGGAGGCTATTTTTAAATTCCAGATTTCTGGAATCTCTGAGGTAGTCTGCATTATGAAGAACATATTAATCGTATCCTGAATCATTCCATTGTGGTGAAATTGCCCCACTGTGCTAGACTGCCTGTTAGCAGCATATGTCATGCTACATAGGCATTCTGTCCTAGTCCAGACCTTACTGTAGTGAATGATTTAAACCAGAGTGTCTCAGCTGGGGTTTGCTTCAGGTCCCAGATTTTTTTTACTGTACAGAAGCAAAATGCTAGTGAATTTACATTTAATTTATTTTGGGTCTTATGTTCTTTTACCTTGACTAGTTTTTCTCAAGGATGAGAGGGCATGAGGGCAACCAGTTCACGTTGGCATCTGCATCATTTGATTTGATATGTATTGTTTTTATATTTATTATTATTTTAAATTTGGTAATTGTAACAAAATATATACAAAATAATTATGCACAATTATGTTTTAATTTTTTATTGAACTTTTTTTTTTTCTCACTGCTGTCCACTACCCACCAGTTGAAAACTACTGTTTTAAACGATTCACTTACACTGGTACCAAAAGCAAAGAGTTACAGTATTTCTGGTTACTAGGACCATAATAAAACTGATATTTTCTTCATGTATATGTATATATGTATATCTGTTTGTATATGTATACCATGTGTCTTTTTTATCGCATTTTCTCTATTGTTTTCTGTGACGAGGTTATTTGAGGTTATTATTGACGGGGTTATTATAGTTAGCTAAAACAAAAAATCATTAAAAAAGATTTTTTATTACTTTTTTTAAAATAAATGTTAATTGACATAAAACAGGATATATTTTTTACATTTATTTCAGCTAATTGCCATTTGAAACTAAAAATATTTTTTTTTTAAATAAAAGCTATATAGTCATATTGGAATTTTTTTTTTACAAATGATAAAAAACAAGCATGAAAATGGAAAATCTAAAAATAAAAACTGGTTCAAAATAATACAAACTTTATAGTATCTCAGTGATACTAAAATAACACTGCTCTGAATAGCACTGTTAACAAATGTGTTGAATTGAATTGTACTGACGTGTGTGAGTAATTCAGTATTTACAACCTGTCTTGGTTTACTGTTCTCATGCTATAAAATCATTTATTAGAGGAAGCGCCATATACCTGGTTATTAAAGTTTTAACTGAATAATAAAATTCTCGAATTCGTTGCATTATAGCCAGCATAAAAGGATGTAGATTTGTGTGAATGGCCAATGTTGTTCATGTTCTTTGTCTTTACCCAGATGCTCTTAACCAGCAAGTGACATAATTGCAAATGAGCACTGCAATTTTGACATTTTGTACAGCCAGAGGAAAAAAGGCTAAAAATTGATGCCACACAAGAGGTAGCCAGGAACAAAAGAGGTCAGATGATTGTCTTGTCATGTTGCCTTGTGTAAATGTGCACGTGTCAACATCTCGGCGCCCTCCATCTCTCCTCAGACCTTTTCCCGGGAGAATACCCCATGCGTTGCCGTAGAGACAGTGTAACAGTCATTTTTCTCTGTGAGTGGGACTGGCATGGAGACAGCTGTGATTGAAGGCCCAGCTCTAAAAGGGACATGTCTCGAGTTCTCTAAAGAAGACAGATCATATAACATAGACACAGGATGCTGATTGTAATACTTCAGCTAGGGAGGAGAAATCAATGCGTTAAATAGATGGGAAGCTGGTGTGTGTGTTTGTGTGCGTGCTTGTGTTTCTGTGTGTGTTCATATATTTAGTGTTTTATTTTGTGTTTTGGATTTTTCTGCTTGGACAAAAAGGACAGAATTACATTATCCACTTCCTGGACAGCGATATTGCTGCAGTATTGTCTCATGTACCCAATTTCAGTTAATTGATGTCCTAGGCTCTCTGCATCAGCCGTGGAGTGCAGATGTTAAATAGACTTTCCATGTTGAGTTAGGAAGACAATTGCACACGTTCATGTTCTGAATAGGGCAGGCAATCTAAAGAATGTGCGAGACTAATTGGCTTTGATGAGGAGTTATGAAATTGAGTGATTTTAAAATTTTGAAATAACTTCCAACATTTATCAAAATTTTATTTTTGCCACCATCTATCAGTTTAATATTACTGTTAAACATAATCTAACACTTTAGTTTAAGGACGAATTCTCACTATTAACTTTCTTATTAGCATTCATGTTAGTAGCATATTGGCTGTTTATTGTTACTTATAGAGCACATATTAATGCCTTATTCTGCGTGACCATATTTTAGATCCCTTATTCAAACCTAAACTTAACAACAACCTTACTAACTATTAATAAGCAGCAAATTAGGAGTTTACTGAGGCAAAAGTTATATTTAATAAGTGAGAATTGGTCCCCAAACTAAAGTGTTTTTTAGTTTTTTCATACTTCAAAAAGGAATTATGTTTTCATTTTGTGATGCCTGATTTTACTCTTATCAACTGATTTTATTATTATTGCTATTTATTTATTTAGACAAAATAGTATATAATTGTATTATCATCCATTTATCTGTTATGAAAATTATTATTGGTTTAATATCAGCCAAAATTGTAATGTCTGTACATCTTGAATATATTCAATGTTCTCTAGATACATACTGTTCAAAAGTTTGGTGTCAGAAAGATTATTTATTTATTGTTTTACAGAAATGAATACTATTCAGCAAGGGTGCATTACATTGGTCCAAAATAACAGTAAAGTCATATATAATATTACAAAAGATTTCTAATTCAAACTGATGCTGATCTTTTGAACTTTCTACACTGATAATAGTAAGAAATGTTTCTTGAGCACCAAATCAACATATTAGAATGATTTCTGTAGGATTATGTGACACTAAAGACTGGAGTAATAATGCTGAAAATTCAGCTTTGACATCACAAGAATAAATTTATATTTTAATCTTTTTACAATATTACAGTTTGTACTGTATATTTTTTAAAATAAATGTATCCTTGGTGAGCATAAGAGACTTCTTTTAAAAACATTTTAAGTCTTACCGACCCCAAATATTTAAACTGTAATGTAGATGCACTGATTATGATGGTGAATATATATATATATATATATATATATATATATATATATATATATATATATATATATAAAATATTAGCTTTCATATTAGCTTTTTTTTTTTCTTTTTTTGCATTGTACTTGTGTTTCTGATTCTGTACTCCATGATAACAGGATAGTTATGATCTAGCTGTCTGCCCTCATATAACCACCCATCAAAGGTTGTTTGCTCTGGAGAATGATGCCACATAAATGATCCGAGGCATTATGGGGCAAATGGCATCATATAAATGCCATCATGGCAGCCTAATATAATGTATATCAGTCCATTATAAACATATAAACATAAATCTGTGGCCTTTTAAAGCGACTCTTAGAGTTCTGTTTGGCTGATGATGGACTGCGAAATCCAAGAAGGTTTAAAGCTCAAATGTCATCCATAGTTCTGTTCTCTAGAGTGCTGGACCTTTTCCACAAGAAAGATCCATATCTTGCACCATACGTCTGTTCTCACCTTTTCTTATATTGGGTTAATAAGTTAACTAATGGGCTCATAAGGTCAGGTTTGCTGTCATTAATGAATAGGGCCTTAATAGAACCGATGGGGGGCTTTATCAGATTCAGTTTGAAGTTAATTGCCTGCGGTGTGTGTTATGTAACCTTCGGTGTGAATTCTGCAAAACTGCTGCAGTGGACTTGCTGTACAGATGGCTGGAGAAAAGGGGTGCTGAGAGGTGGAGCGAGAGAGAAAGAAAGGGAACGGGGAAGGGAAAGAGAACACGTCAAAGATTTAAATATTGTTCAAAAATGACCCCTGCATAACTCATAAATTCTGTGTTTGGACTCCTATTGTTAAGCTGTTAGCAGTGATTGGAAAAGATGCTGATTCAGCCACTGTTTGCTACAAGCTACATGTATAATGCATTGGTGGAAAATTGCTGAATAATATGGATTACAGATTTTCCAAGGTGACTTTGCTTAAATTAATTATTTAAATGGGCTGTGCCCTCGGTTATGAGTCAGATGTTCTTGAAATGTATTAACCTCAGAGAAGACTTAAATAACATTTAAGACCAAAATGATGCTGTGAGTCTGTGACACTGTGGTAATGCTATATTCAAGATTGGGAACACAAAATGTTTAATTAAAGAAACATTGAAAATCAGACTTTAAGTTTAGACACGTAGTAATCCATTTTACTTTAATGTGATATATTTCCTAGTGAAACAGTATATTTTGAAGAATGTTGGTAACCAGAAAGTTGCTTGTAGCCATTGATCATAGTATCGAGATAAAATATCATATCAATATCAAATATCACTATGGAAGTCAATGGCAACCAGCCACTGTTTGGTTACCGACATTCTTCAAAATATCTTCTATTGTGTTCAGCAGAAGAAAGAAACTCATATAGGTTTGGAACAACGTAAGGGCTAGTAAATGATGACAAAAATGTCATTTTGGGGAGAACTATCCTTTTAATGTTTTAGAAGTAGCCTATACCAATGAATCATGCCTTCACATGTTTTTTAGAAGACAGTGACAAACAGACAATCGGTGAACAACACCCTTTTCTATCATCTGAAATATTTCCTGTGACTACATTTCACTCCTCTCTTTGTCCAAGGCTAGTGTTTGCCCTTTTCCAGCACAGAGAGTGTCTCAATGACACAACAGCATCTGAGTCACTGTGTATCTGAAGAGGATTATTAATGTGTGTAATGAGCGAGAGACTGAGAGATCTATCATGAGTAGCACCCACGATAAAAAGATAGAAACTCTTTAATCGAATTTAATAATACACAAATCCACTAGTGGAATGATTTGGAGACAGCAAGGGTTAGAAGGCAGCAGAGACACAAAGACGGGCTTGTCTGGGAATTTAAGTGCATTATACATGCAAAGACCAGAGAACGGAGAGCTTTCAGTGTCATATAAAGTCCACGTCACTGGTATTGTGTTGCAGTAAAACTCTTAAGTGCTTATTACTTGGTGGAACCATTTGGTATTGATTTATTTTGCTTGAAAAGGGCCTGAGTCTCCAATTCACCATTGTAAAGAAGTGAATTGAATGAAATCTTGTGCAAATGGTGCGTGGAAGAATTTAGCTTGTTGAGACTGTGAGGGTTTTGTCAGATGATGCTGTATTTTGAAAAAGTTTCTCATAAGCACAACAAAACTTGGCCTAACTTTACAGTTTTAAGATTGTGCTGCTGCTTTAAAGCGAGACTTTAAAATGGGAAAAACATTGATCTAAGGAGCAGGATATGATATTATTGTGGGTGGAATTGTTTGACTCTTTTAAGTGTCTCATAGGGTCTTCTGGATGGTTGCTAGAACAACCTAGAAACTGCATTGCAATGTGCTAAACCAGGGGTCGGCAACCTTTTCGGCATGACGTGCCATTTTTAATTTTTCTGGATAACCACTGTGCCAATAAACAGTGGTGTGCAAAAAGTAACATTCAGAAGCTCATAAACTTCTTGTCAGCACTGCCACGCGACTTTTATTAATCGATACTGAATCTCTACATTATATTTCTCAGACACGAGGAGGGTAAAATTGCTGTTTTTTAAGTAACTAAACTCAGTTTCATTGTTTGTGGAGACAGACACAGGCGCAGACAATTCACATTTCTCTCTCTCTCTCTCTCTCTCTCTCTCTCTCTCTCTCTCTCTCTCAAAATGGCCATATTTGAGAAAAATTAGAGTAGTTTGCATCACTGGATATAGCTAGGTCATTTAACATTTGTATCGTAAAACAGTTGACAAATATTAAATGATTTGTGTCTGTGAACAGTAAACCCCGCCTACTTTGATTTGATTGGCTATCTCAGTCATTTTGACATTGATGAGTGCTGTTAGACCACTGAGGTTTTGATCTGATTCTGAAGTGCCTAGTATGTGCAGCGGTCACGCGCGCATCCGTAGACTAGCGCAAGTTACTTCTCACACTTTAATAGTATTTATAGCTCCTAACAGGCTGTGTAACTATGAGAAGTTATTACATCAAAATGTACATCAGTATGCAGTTTTCCCTTTTGCTCGTGTGCCAGCGATTAACCCTCTGCGTGCCACTGTTGGCATGCGTGCCGTAGGTTGCCGACCCCTGTGCTAAACCATCAAATGTGGGACATATGCATATGCATGAGAAAACAGTACTCACATTTTCATCAGAAACTTAAAAAATCTTGTGCTATTCAGACGACTGAGGGACTAACAGTTTTATTGTTCCCAGATGGATTCTGCAGACCTTTTTAACATTTTCTGTGCTGATTTTTGGAGAAAAACTGCTGAATGGATTTCAGCGTGGTAAAATGTGTTAAACAGAGCTCAGGAAACTGCAGTCTTGATGGCAGCTGAAAGCATGATCAAATTAGCCATGATATTTAATAAACGAACAGACTGAATGAACTGTGAGCGGTGGGTGTTCAAATTCTGCAGAAATCTAGGGAGCTTTCTGAAAGATTCTGGATCACATAACTCCTCAAATCTTGGAGAAAATACAAACTACTTCAGAACAAATTACCTGCAGTTTTAAGTGGTGTACAAATTATCCCTAATTTTTCCAGACTGCTGTTTTGTTCTTATTTCATTGAAATGAGATTGCGACCGTTCTCCAACTGAGACTAAATACTAATGTACAGAGTTACATTTTTGAAATGAGCCAATTAAAAAACTTTACCACAAATTATGTTACGCAATCAGTTAATTAATTGAGTTCATTACTCAGCCAAGTGTTTGTGCTTTTTCCAACACTACTGTTCAAAAGTTTCTGCTCAAAGATTTTTTTAATTAATGATCTTATTCAGCAAGGATGCATTAAACTGATCAAAAGTGACAGTAAAGAACATTTAGCTTTGCCACCACAGAAATAAGTAACATTTTAAAATGTATTAAAATAGGAAACAGTTATTTTAAACTGTTTTTCATAATATTACCATTTTACTGTATTTTTGATCAAATGAATGCAGGCTTGGTTAACATGACAGATTTGTACAGACCACCAGGGTTTCTGGAGACCACAATTTGAGAACCACAGTTCTAGACCAACACCTACTGAGGGCACGTCTTGTGAGATTTAATTACAAAGAACATTTCAGGAATCTCTATAATACTCTATTTCAAGTTCCTCCATATAGACAAACGGACCCAAGGCTCAGATAACAATGATTTGGGGGGAGGGCAAGCAAATGACGCACAGTATATAAGATAATTGATAATTATAGTATAAGATAATTGATAGTTTTTTGATAGATAGTATCTGTTAAAATCTTTAAATTAAAGGTTAAGCTTGTTGCCTGTATAATTAGATGAACTTTTGTGTATTTTTGGCTCTTGACCCTACTTTTCATATGCTCTATAATAGGGATCCATCATCTCTATTTATTCAGATGGCTTAGTCATCACGGCTTGCTAATATGAGAGACAAGCCATTTATTTTCATTGAAATCAGATGGTCTTAACCCGTGTGTTTGATTTTAAAGTGTAATTCAGGGATGCGTTGACCATCGTGTGACACAATCGTTTAGCTATTTGCTGAGTCTATCCACAAGCAGAGGTTGCGACAGAGTTCGGTCTCATCAGATGAGGGTATTCCGGAGAAATCCTTCTGTTAAGTAATTCCGTGCTTCTAAAGTAACCAGTTTACAGAGTTATACAGGGACTGAAGGGACATCAGGCCAACATTCACAGCATTCCTCCTCCGAGAGCAGCTATGAGTTCCAGACATCAAGTGAAGCCACAGCGCACTTGGAATCCTCTTTCTTGTGAATAATTCTGTGATTGCTCAGGGTCTCCGCGAGAAGCTCGCTTACAACATGACCTATTTTTCAGCTCTCACACTGCTGCAGGTTTTTAAACCCGCTCCTTTTACGAGAGTATTTTCAAAAAAGTCCTGCCTGGCATTCATGCGAAACGGTGTCAGATGTTTCTGGGGTGTTCCTCTAGGCTCTCTTGTTTTGTCACACGAATGCATGCTGAGAAAAACTGTGAAAATGCAGTAAGAAAGAATGAAAAATAGGAAAAGCAGAAGTTTTCAGGGAGTCTGTGAGAACGGTATCAACACCCTAGAGTTTTTTTCTTCAGTATGTAAGCTACCTCTAAATAGGGCCCACATGGGTTTCACCACAAATAGTGGCAGCAGGCGGTAGTCTCACTTATAAAGGAAGATCCAGGTTCAGTGGTTAACCGAAAATTGTAATGCTCCACTGTGGCTCACCATCACAGCACAATATCACAGGAAAACAGAACGCCCTCCCATTTCAACACCAGTCTTTGCTGTTGAACGTAATGGTTAATTCTTATCTTGTAGCTCAGAAGTGTTGTTGTATATGTGAAAAAGCCTGCAGAAAGCAGTTATTTGACACACTTGACAACTTGACTGGGTTAGCGCTGATGTGTTGCTTCGTGTTAGCAGCAGATCACAATTTTCGACCTGAGCAGCTTTACTCAAGTCAGTCAATATTGCAGTGGATTTATTTTATTTCCAGTAAAGCTGTCTACCTTAACGTTGTGTTTGATTTCAAGCTTTCTCTGTGTCAGGCTTGATTTACTTCATCAAGCTAAAGTTTTGTTGTCTAATTGTTCTGTTAACCTTAGCGCTGGGAATTCAAATAATGAAATATTCCCTCAAAGGAAGTCTTTTGAAGCAATAGAGGCCTCTTTGAAATGACACATGAAAGAAGCTTCACTTTAGCACTGTAAAATCTGGCTGCCTGAGGGATGTGACTTACTGTACAACCTATTTGTTCTTTGCTGTTGTGTTAGTATAATTCTTGATTTTCTTTCTCTCAGAACTGAGGGAACAGCTTCAAGTACACACTGTTTGAGGCCTTTCTTTACAATCTGTTGTTCTCTGTTATTTTATCTATCATCTATCATTACACAGTTGACTATGTATATGTAAATACATTGACTATATATAAAGAATGTTTTATATATGACAGCTTTGTTGTTGGGTGACTACTTCAAAATTCTTACCATCCTTCCTCACACATTCTTGTTTGGTAAAACAGCTGTACAGCTGTAGTCTAAAGCTTAGATTATGACAAAACAAGTGTGGATTTCAGTCTCATTCATTTTTTATTAAAGGACAAAGCACGGGTCTGATTTGATGTGCTAAATATATATTTCTCCATTTCCCATTACCAGTTTGCACACAGATTTCCTATTAAGTGGTGGGTTGTTTTCCTTCATATCTAAATTGGATGGATATACTCTGGGATGATGGAATACATTCTGGCCACGCACACACTGCATAGTTTTGCGAGCAACTTAAATGATTGTTCCATGTGTGTAAGGAATACAAAAGCACTCCCAAAATTTGTAACCAGTAGTCACAAATGACTGGAATAATCATGGAAATTCTTTAGTCAGTAGCTGTATGGATTAAATTGTGGTTTCGGCCTAATTGTGAAGAGAAAGTACATCTGAATCTAACTAGCTTTGTATATGCAAGTGTCCAGAATTGTGCTGAGTCAAACTAATGTGTTTATGTGTACTCTTGTTGCTCAGAGATCCGTAATCAGTTGGTGGAGCAGTTCAAGTGCCTGGAGCAGCAATCAGAGGCTCGGATCCAGCTGTTGCAAGACCTGCAGGAGTTTTTTCGGCGCAAAGCCGAGATTCAACTGGAGTATTCTCGCAGTCTGGAGAAACTGGCTGAAAGGTTCTCATCAAAGATTCGCGGCCCGAGGTGAGGCTTTATTGATGTGTCCAAGTGTGAATAGTTAACCCAAAAAAATAAAAATTCTGTCATTCTCTTATTATTTTCCTTGTTTTTTCCCCTTAAAAAACACAAAAGTAGAAATGTCTGATAAAACTTTTAGCAGCTTTTGCCAAAAAACACTTCAGACGTTATTAGTAAAAATGACTTAAATTTTAACCTGTTTCTCACATAAATATATTGTATGGCTTCAGAATATAGCAGACAAGTAGTTATTCTTCTATGAAGAATTTTGGTCCTTTTTGGGCTTGAAATTTGTGGTCACCATGAACTACTGTTGTATTAAAAATTGCTGCATAAATGTCTTCAAAGAAATGCCCATTTGGTGCCTGATGGAAAAAATGGCAACATACAGGTTTCAAACATTATGATTGTAAGTACATGATGACAGAACTCTCGGTTTTTAGTGAACTGTTCCTTTAATTGTGTATGCCAGATTATGTCTCCTCTTCATTTCTCCGTCTGTTTCACCATTTGTCTCAGTGCTCCTTCTATCAGAGCAGAAATAGCTGCTGGAAATAGCTGCTCTCCTGCTGCTGGATATAATCATCCTTCAGACAAGGGTTACTCCTCGTTCCCTACTTTCCACAAAGTTTTAAGAAGTTATTAAATGCCTGTAGCGTTTTACGCATAAGGATGTTATCTTTGGCTGTTAATTTAAATTAAATAGCCTTTTGAATTAAGTGTTCCCTCAAAAGAAAACTTACTTTTTCTTCATGCTACTCCAGGATAGCCAGTTAATTCCTCCAATTTCTAGACTAATTGACCCTTTGCTAACCCAACTACCTGAGCAACTCTCCTTATCAGACAAACCTTTTGCTTTTTAAATTTAAAGGGATAGTTCATCCAAAAATTTAAACTCTATAATTTACTTATGCTCATGTTGTTCCAAACCTATAAATCTCCTATGCAACACAAAAGAATATTGCAAAATGTCAGTTTTGTCTAGTATTATTTTGGACTCCACTGACTTTCATTATTTGGACAAAAACAGTTGAAACATTGTAAAAAATATCTTATTTTGTGTTCCATAGAATGATAACAGAATTTGTGGGAGCTATCCCTTTAAGTCTATGCAGAATGAACAGCATTTTATAGAATACATATGTTGATTCAGTTGACCATAATGGCAATAGTAACTAATTTCGTTTAGAAAGCCATAGTATATTTATGTTGTAAAAATATTTCAGTAATGCAGTATAAAGCTACTGTTTTCACTTGCGTGCATGAGATCAGTGGGTGATTATTGGCTCATGTGGCATCAAGCCAACATTAGATTCTGTGTCTGCAGTAAAACTTCTGCTAACAAGACCTCAATTGGTCATAGTGGGCTGTGAAAAATAAAGCCTCTTACCAATGCTAGCTCTAATATGGCTAAAGAAATGCATTCTGAGAGCTTGAGATAGATCTCATCTTTTTCTGGGAATGGGACAAAAGTGAATCTATCAATTTTAAGAGGTGAAAACCTCTTTTAGATATTTGGAGTTTGACTTTACGAATGTACTGCCGAATGTACTGTTGGTAGGTTTGTTTTGCAAGTGTATTGCAGCAGGATTGGCGGGGTTTAATTAATAGCAGCTGGTGGAGGAGGGCCGTCTGCTGCTTGCTCCTGGGGCCCGTCTCACTGCACCATTGACTACATTACTGCAGACAACAATGAGGAACGGCAGCGCCAATGGCTGCTGCTCTCCTGGCCCTGCGTCTGGCCTTGTCATTCTCTGTAGTTGTTTCTGTTTCTGTACTTCATTTTTTCCCTTCCTCTTTTCTCTGATAATTGGTCAGCTTTTGGGTTCTAGTTTTGCTGATGCAAGCCTCACAGCAAGATCAGCTGACTCATGCTAAGAAACAACCACACACAAATGCAGACATAAACAATTGCATACATAGACAACAAATAATAAAATATAATTTTAAAAATAATAATAAATAAATAAATGTTTTAAAAGGTCATATGCTTACTTAGGTTACATTTATTAGAATAGAAATACAGTAAAAACCGTAATATTCTGAAATAGTATTACAATTTAAAATAACTGATTTCTATTTTAATATATCTATTTTATAATAACATGGAATTTATTTCTGTGATGGCAAAGCTGAATTTTCAGCAGCCATTGCTCCAGGCCTCAGTGTCACATGATCTTTCAGAAATCTAATATGCTGATTTGGTGCTCAATTAACATATCTTTTATTGATTATGATAACTGTTTTGCTGCTTAATATTGGAAATATTATTGGAAAAAATTTTGGAAACCATGACACCTTTTTTTCAAGAAAGTAGAAAAGTAGAGAGTAGAAAAAATGTCTTTACTGTCACTTTTATTCAGTTTAATGCAAACTATGTGAGAAAACGACTGCCTGAGATTCACTCAAATATTCCATTCAGGAGCACTGTGTAATAAATAATATACTGTATGCACAATTATGTCTTCCTCTTCTTTGCTTCAACTGCTCACAGCAACCAAATGCAGCTACAATATATCCTTGAGTAAATTTCTTTATTAACTTTATGCATAGACAAGCAAGATTTTACAGGTTTTGCAAAATTAAACATATTAAGTTATTCAATCTACACTTGCCTTTTTATCTCTTTATTTATAAAGGTAAAAATCCCTGCATAAACGAACCTCAACTATCTTCAACTTATGTAGTTCTAGACAGACCATGATGTGTCTAGAGGTGATAAGAAGTTGTCTACAATAGTGTGGTTAATGGCCGTTTGTGTGTTTGTGTCCGTGTGTCTCAAGTCAATAAATACCTTTTCCTATCTCCACAAAGCAGACTTGTCATCCACGCTGGGCTTTACCAGTCAAAACACAAGTCTGTGTGCTTGTGTGTGTTTGCACACGCTTAGCTTTATTTTCACCCTATTTCCTGTTCTTATCTTGCCTCGTTCCCTGGCCTGCATGTGTTGTTGTTATTGCAGTCTTATTTGATACGTATTGGTGCTGAGACTTGCAACACACAGTACCTGAATACTAATCCAATCTGCTCTGCAGTTCAGCTCTGTCTTTGTGCATTAAAGCAGCCATAGATTACTTCTAAGGTATACGTGAACGAGGGTCAAGGCTTCTGCGTATATTTTGCAGGGTGGCTTGGCTGATGGAAACTAATTTAAACTGTGACCACTAGGTTGTTTTGCTAGGTTGAAATGACTAAAAAGCCATTGCCCACACAGATTTTTAATGCCAAGAATTGGAAAGGCATGCATTGAGGGCATCCAGCTTGTGATGTTTGCATGCATTCACAAAGCGAATATTTCAATTTACATTTTGCTTAAGACAAAGCACAACTAACTGACCTAAAGAAGGGTTGAAAAGACATTCTTGTGTATGAAACATCTGCTATCTTCCATTATCAATTAGGTCTATTTCTGCCAGATGTTTCAGTGAAATTTACATGCACGTGGATATTGCTACATTAATCAGAATTTTGTTATGTCAGTTATTTTTTATTTTACTTATTGTTCTTAATTGAACTAATTTGTGCTGTTATTATAGTTAACTAAAATTAAAACAAAAAACACAAATCTTATTTTATTTTAGCTAGTTGACATAACTGAAATAAAACTGAATTAAAACCATATGGACAAAAAATACAATAAATAAATAAAAAAACAAATTCAAAATATTAATAAAAATAAAAATATCTCAGTCATATGAAAATAATACTGCTGCTGTTGCAGTGACATGAATAAGAAGAATTCAATGAGTTGATTTAAATTACTATTCTAAATTACTAAAATGCAGTATAATTAAGAACCAGAGAGGATGTCTTCAGTACTTCCTGTAGAGGAACATGAATGCATATCTAAGTATTCCAAAGTCTACTGAGCATATAAACTGGAATATAAAAATTAAGGGCATGTAAATGTGGTCACTGATATTCGTGGTTAAGTATGTTCCCTTGATTAGGTGACAAGCTTATTTAATCAGTTCTAATTTACACAAATCTCATGTAATATGATTCACTATAGGCTGTCTATTAATCCGTACTACATATTAACCCATAAGTAATATATATTAAATATTTTATACATGCTGATCATAATGATGTGGCATTTATTCATTCAGTATTAATTCATAACCTCATTAATATATAAATCCATACAGATTGTTATAAGTTATACATGGATTTCATGCACTTGCCTGTGGGACAAAGCAGTGCCCATAGTCTGCCATGACTTTTTTTGACCATTGCTACAATCATCAAACATTGTATGGCAGACCATCAATGGTGATGTTATTTTACTGATTGGTCTTCACTCTTACTTCTATTTATTAATTTGTAGCTGTCTTTAAAGATGTGTTTTGGTTAGTATAAGCGTAATGTAAGAAAGTGATGAGATTTTGTGGTGAGATGCAGCTCTGGTGTAGATGTGGCAGCATGCAGGCTACATTTGCTGCAGCCTATTGGATAGGAGCCTGAAATCAAACTGCCCTGCGGTACGTTCCTGCTGCATTCCGCTCGCACAGTAACACCTGCCTTCCACCTCCGGCCTTCATTCGCTCACTGCCAAGCCTCTCAGAGAGCGTGCCAAAGCCCTTGGGATCGTGTGTGCTGGGAAAGTGAATCTCTCAGACTTAGATATTAAAGGATTAGTTCATCCAAATATGAAAAATCATTTACTATTACGCATGGCAATCCAAACTCGTGTGACTTTCTTTCATCTGTAGAGCGCAAAACAAGAATAATTTACTGGTCTTTTCCATGCAATTACTAGTGATTTCAAGTTTCAAAAAGGATGCCAGAACCCAATAAAGCACAGTAAAATTTGTTCATATAATGCATATGCTGTTTTTTTTTAAGTTATACTGTAGTTGTGCGTAGCCAACAGACTGAAAGTTATTCAAAATCATGTTTCCCTCCAGTGGCCTATTAAAGTTGTGATGTGTCAGAAGTAGCGTCAGGATTTTTCTTCCATATTGTGATGTACATATGAGTGCAAAGATTACATAAAAAACAAAAAATGTAGGGCTGGACTTGATTCTATCCACGGGTTATTGATTGGATTTTGAGATGTGGGCGTTGCACTCAAAAATTAATGTGAACTTCTAACATTAAGATGAAGTTCTGACATTAAGATGAAACATTATGAAGTCAAAAATGTGCATATAGTACATGGATGAACCACTCACAGCAAGATTTATAACATACATTAACATAATAGAATAGGTAAATTTTTATTTCAGGACTTACAGCAGAAAAATTGTGTCTGGGTAATCCAAGTTATACTTGAAAATAGTAGTGATCCAATTAAGCACAAATCTTGCAGACTGATTTTGTGAACTGAATTCACAAATTCCAGTGAAAAACAGAATGATTTCCATGAATAATGACTTCACACACATACACGCATACATATATACAGAGTTCTGGCATGAAATTCTAGATGGCGCAGTCCTATAGGTCTAACTCAATCTGACCTAATGACATCATTATCACATGGCACAGCTGATTGGTTCTCTCCTGTATCAGTAGCCAATGAGCTCGCTGCTCAACATTCAAATATATGACTAGTGCTAGCTGTAGCAGTTGCAGTGTGCTTCAGAAATCCTCCACCTTCCCCAGCTCCACCTGTATAGATCTGCTACGAGGTGATTCATGTATGCTATATGAGGATTATTTCATGTATGTCATGTATTTGCAGCAGCAATATTTCTTACATGCTCACAGCAGCATGTTGTGGATGTATTGGCAGGAGCAAGTCTCGGTGCTTGCTCTGCCACTGCAGCAGCAGCAGCAGCGTAGCAGATAGTATTCCGCTAAGACCAAATACATTAACATTGTCATGTACATTACCATGGCAATCCCTCCAAGAGTTGTCATGACAGAAATGTGTATATATAGCATGTTTTTTTGTTGTTTTGTATTTTGATGGACCCAGTCCTCGCTCACTTTCATTATGTACAAAAAAAAATATCGAAAAGTGGCCAGAATATTCTTCAAAAATTTTACTTTGTGTGTCTTGACAGAAGAAAGAGAGTCAAACAGGTTTGGAATGACATGAGGGAGAATAAAAGATGACAGAATTCACTGTTCCTTTGAAGTCGAGTCCAAATTAAATGTTCAAGGCTGGTCGAACACATTCTATTCAGATCTTTTGGTTTAGGTTCCCTGTATATGGCTAATAATGTAAGATTAATGAGGTCAGAATCATCAGCAATGAGCTTTTGAGTTAATCCTTATCCTACCATTCAGTGCTCAGATGAAATTTTCTCCTCTCTTTTCCAGTGCACTCATGGATCTACAGCTGGGAGCAATCATACATTGGGGGGGGGTTATTGGTGTGTTGGGGGTGTGGGGTTTGGGGGGGTTGGTGGGCCAGCGAAAAATGTGCAATTGCAATTTATTGAAGCTTACTTAAAAGGCGGAAATTCATTTGAACTGGGGAGCTTGTGCACCCATTTCTGTTTCCACTACGGTTCATGATTTGGCACTTGATTCCTTCCTCTGCTTTTCCGTCAGGAGATAAGCTCGAGCAAGCCACCCCAGACTGGATTAAAAGCTCTTTGATAAAGCTGCATCGGGCTTGGCACATAAAAAAAACACTTTCTTGAATGAATATTGTGGCAGGCGGTGAGTGTGATTGTATGATTAGGTTTTATGGCTTGTGTTGCTATAATGAAGCTAAGTGTGAAGTGATTTTGAACCCCACTCATACTCTGCGTGGGTGTTTTTTGAGTACAATACGGATAACTGCTTATTATCGCTTCTTAGCATAGGATTAGAGATCTTTAGATCTCTTGCATAGCCTTAAAGATTAAAAAAGACACAATAATACACATAAAATGTGTCACTTCTTTTATTTATGTACGTGTTACATATGCATACTTGCATGCTTCTGCTCATTATAATTTGTAGTAATACAAATATAAGCTTGCACTTCACACATATGAATTAAACAAACATATCACTTTCGAAAAAGGTAGTGTGGTTTAACCATGATAGAGTGATGGTACTGCCATAGAAACCATACTTACTTACTCATTCAAACTCAGTCATTTCTCCTTTTTTAAAACTTTCTGACTCACCAGGCTGCAGAGCTGTGAAGTACTGAAGTCCGAGAGGGTTTGAGAGAGTTGTTTACAAGGATCCGATATGTGGAGATTAACAACAACATGATGCTCAGTCCTGACTGGAAACCTCTGAGGATCAGTCCATTTTGTGGATCAATGGCAGCCGTGCGCTCGATTGAAGCTGCTTATCATGTGTGTTTGTACACAGAGGAACTGCAATAAACCTGGTAGATTTTGCATCTAGAGTGATGTGAAACATTGAGAGACATATCTTTTAGTTTTCAAGTGCTTTCATTTGTAGGAATCATTCACCTAAAAATGAACATTTTGTCATCTACTCACTTTCATGTTGTTCTTTCTTAGGGTGACCATATTTAAGTTTTCAAAAGAGAGGACAGTGGAGGCAGGATGCAGACTGGATGCAGACTACCAAATATCAAAACTCAAAATATGTCATTTCCGTACCTAAAATACATATTTTATTTTATAGTCACCGTTATGCAGATTGATTATAAAAACATCCTCTAGTGGCCGTCACAAAACTTCTCTTATTCATCTACCACATTTGTAGAATGCAAAATGTTTCAATACAAGCATTTCAGTCAAAGGTAATTTATGCAATATTTCAAACCTTTAACCCATGGGAGAAAATCAACCCACCGCAACAGTTTAAAATCAGTCCAATTCTGTGCAAAAAAAAAATGCGGATTTGGCAACCCTGCATCCAACACGAGCTGCATCCAAAGTGATTTAAATACTCTGCATATTGATAGCGGCTCCCTGATGCGTGAAAATTATATTCAATATAGAATGTTTGCGGGAGCAGGTCAGAAATCCAGCGAGAGCGGGGTTACAAAAACAGGGCTTTAATACAAAAATGCACACAATGAATGGCGACTGTAGAAAGCAAAAGCCGAATCCCAGACATTTTGGGCGATTTAGAAATCCCGGCCGGACAAATTGTTTTTAGATCCAAAAAAGAGGACATGTCTGGGGAAAAGAGGACATATGGTCGCCCTATCTTTCTTCTGTGAAACACATGAGGGTGGAAAACTATTTTGTTTGCTACGCTTTTGAATGTCCTACTACAAATGTACAAAATTATTAAACAAATCCATGCATCCATGCAACTTAAAAATTGTGGGGGAAAAAATCACAGCAATAAAACAAAACCATGAACTATCATTCAACTCAGATGCACTTAATTTAAGAAAATGCTTAAATGCTGAAAAAAAAAAAAACCTGGTATTTTGAAGTAAACTCTTTTTTTGCAGTTGTTATTGAACATCACAGGCAAGTGTTTACAGCCAAGCTATGATAAGAACTTTATTTAAATATTGTTATTGTGCCAGAGGCTTTCTGAGGACTGAAGCAGCCCACAAAAAGGATATCACCAAATTCCAGAAGCCCCTGTCTCCTGTCACAAACAATCACAGCACAGCGCGGTGTATAGTTGTCCCAAGGTGGCTGTTGTGTGTTAAAACAGTTGACTATATATTTATAAGCTGAAAACGGCTTTTCATTGGCAGATACATATTTGATTTATGGTTACATAAGAAGGAAATTGTACATGTGGTCAGAATTTCTGTAAAGGTGCACAAATTTGTGCTTCTGTAGTTGTATTTGAGGTTGTGTTCATTTTAGATATTAGAATTTAATAATTCTGATTCCCAACTATTCTATTTATGATTCTTGTAGTACTTTGAGAACATGATGAATGTAATAACTTGCAGTTAATTCAGTAAACAGTTCAGTAAATCAAGAGCCTCTTTGAGTGATTTAGACTTATTCATACAGTACATACTTATGAGAAGACAATTAATTTGAGTAATTTTAACAACTGTTTTAGAAGCATTGTGAAAATAATATGTTTTGGTATTTACTTTTTTAAATGGAACGAGCAGATTTACAACCAGTTTTTGATCTCCAACGTTAGCTGGATGTGCATTGTCTCTACCCAAACCCATTTTAACTACACATAGCATAAAGAAAACATAAGTATGTGAGAGCCTCAGAGCATTGCACTCTTGTTTCAAAGCCTTTGAAATTAAATATAGAGTTTTATGTGATCTTTGGCTCTTTGTATGGATTGTGGACCATGGACCGTGAACATTGAAAAAAGCAATTGGAGAAATGTGATTATGAATCATATGATCCTTTTTTCAGGCCTTGATTGTAGAGTTGGAGCCGTGCTTTTGATCTGTTTTCTGAATATTGAAAAAAATTGAAAATGAGAATAAAAGGGCCAGAGAATGTCTTTCCGCAGTTTTGGATGAAATAAGGCGATTTCTAATCTATTGTAGAGATCTAGCCTATGGCCTAGTGCTACAATTGCCAGTTTCAAAAGCAGGAGCAAAAAAAAAAAAACATCTTTGTTCATTTTGCACAGCCACACTTTGAGCTGTTCGTCTTTCAGCTCTCTCGGTGGGCCTTGCTGTGGCAAATGTGTGATCTGGCACATTGCATTACACTCCTTCCTCTTCCTCATTCTTGTAAATGTAGTTCATATCTTCTGCATATAAAGTTTATCTTTAAGAGGAATCTATGCATGAACAGACAGTGCTACTTATTCATTTGTGTTTTGCAAGTCATATGACATTCTCATATCTTTTTACTGAGAATCCACAGCACGGTGGATCAGTTTATTTCCAAACCAACAAATTTTAATCTTGAAATACAGATCTCTAGGGCTGGCACTAATGAAATGCCTTGTACCTTGGTTTACCATGTTTCTTGGACTTATTCCATGGTAATACTTTTTTATTTATTTATTATGGTAATTATTTTTATTTATTTTTATAAATGAATTTACATACCATAATATATCAGTAATGGTGATAATTCAGTAAAATTCTGAAATATTATTCCAGTTCAAACTAACTGTTTACTATTTTAATATATTTTAAAATGTAATTTATTTCTGTGATGGCAAAGCTGCATTTTCATGATCATTACTCCAGTCTTCAGTGTCACATGATCCTTCAGAAATCATTCTAATATGCTGATTTCCTGCTCAATAAAGTTGTTGTTTTTAAAAGTAACCTGAAAAGTGTGTTCGGTGTGAAGTCAAATTAACTGCTTAATACCAGTCAAAATATTATTTAATATGTCTGTATCAACTTGACTACACTAGGTTACACCAACAAAAGTAATTTTTAAAACTTAGATCTGGTGGCTTCTTAAAGAAAAAGTGTGCCATTGTCATCACCAAATAGAAAAAAAAAAATAATGTCTGCTTTCAAACAGGTTGTCCAAACAAATTACATTTTTGGGGGAAATCATCTTGCAGAATACTTACAGATGTCTCTATATATTAAGCTATACTAGTTTGTTTTTGGTAGGCTTGTCAAGCTCCCAAAAATCAGCATTAATAGGGTACTAGTTGGCATATGCTTCTTTGTTTACTGTTTATCCTCATTTGAGGGCAGATTACAGGGCTAATAACGTTCGCCACATGCAGCAGGGAGATATACATTCCTCATTAGCAGCGATTAGCATTTCACTAACTCTTGCAAGAGGCCACACTTTGATGTTCTCCCCTTAGTCCAAATACTCTCTGAAGCAATTGCCTTTGCTCCTTGTGTCGTTTATCCAAAGCCTCATCCTGCTATCTCTCGCCGTTCAGTACTCTCAACTCTCGGTTATTTATTTCTGCATTCTCCGTTCTTCAGCTTGTTGATTGGTTAAGAAGATAGGACTAAGAAAAGAAGTGAAGGGTTAGCACAGAACACAAGCTTATGGTCCCAAAAGCTGATTAAGTTCAAGCTAGGACGATTTCTGTCTCAGCGTCATTATTTTTAATCGTGTTAAGGTATTAAGTGATCAGTTTACTGTCAGGTGCCGAGTACTGTACGTGTGGTATTGGAGACGTAAAGGGATAGTTCACACAATAATGAAAATTCTGTTATTATTTACTCACCCTCAAGTTGTTCCAAACCTGTATGAGATTCTTTCTTCTGTTGCGCACAAAAGAAGATATTTTTGAAAAGTGTCCATAGTATTTTTTCCCGTAATATGTAAGTCAATGGCTACCGTCAACTGTTTGGTTACCAACATTCTTCAAAATAGCTTCTTTCATCTTTTTGTGAATTTTGTCGGACGATTTGACAATTATGGGAAGACTAAATGTTATATGGAGAACAAGCCAAACATTTCAGTGGGAAGGGAAGAAATTAAAAATCAAGCAAACCAACTTAGCACAGTATTTAACATTATTATATCTTTCTCTGCCCTTCCAGGAAAGAACAACACCTCCTCTCTTCAGTAAACTGCTGGTATCTGGTTTTGAACCAGACTCGAAGAGAAAGCAGAGATCATGCCACACTTAACGACATCTACATGAATAATGTCATTGTTCGCCTGGCTCAGATCAGCGAGGATGTCATCCGGCTCTTCAAAAAGGTCTGTAGCTTTGACATCCTTCTTTTTCTTCTCACGTCCATTTAAATGCCATGATAATCTCATGTCCACTTTTAGTTTACAGAAACCTCTGTGTTAATACTCACTATTTGATCAGACTTTTAAGTGCCAAGACATTTTTTTTAATACAAAATTGGATTAAAAATAGATGAAATGCATTGCATTGTGGGATTCAGTATTGTGTGCATATTTTAATTGTGTGTAAATTTGTATACATTAGTGCTGTCAAATGATTAATCACGATTAATCGCATCCAAAATAAAAGTTTTTGTTTACATAATATATGTGTATGTACTGTATTTATTATGTATATATAAATACACACACATACAGCATATATTTAGAAAATATTTACATGTATTTACGTGTATATATTTATATTCATATAAATTATATCATATATAAATATATTTAATATATAAACATAACATATTTTTCTTAAATATATGCATGCATGTGTTTGTATTTATATACACATAATAAATATACACAGTACACACACATATATTATGTAAACAAAAACTTTTATTTAGGATGCGATTAATCACAATTAATCGTTTGACAGCACTAGTATACATCCATGAAAACAAGATGAGTTATTTATTTTTTAGGTCTATTGTGACTTTTAGGACTGCACAAAATGTGTTCTTGCAGTAAACCTACTGGAGACTATGAAAGCTTGTTTCCACCATGTAATTTTGACTTTTTATTTCACATTTCTGGCTATTTTCTTGCAATTCTGAGAAAAAAAGTCAGAATTCCTGCAATTCCTAATTTATATCACACAATTGTGACTTTTCTCTGAAATCTGAGTTTACATCTCGCAATTTTTTGTTTTGTTACATCTTTTTTATTCTGATTCCTCAGCAGAATAAAAAATAAAAAGGCGACTTTTTATCTCACATTTCTGACTTTTTTCTCATATTTGCAAGCTTATATCTCATAATGCCTACTTTTCTCTCAGAACTGCAAATTTAAATCTCACATTTCTGTTATATCTCACAATTATGACTTCATGTTTTCTAGGAATTGCGAAAAAAGTGTTATATAAACTCAGAATTGCAAGAAAAAAAGTCTGAATTGTGGAATTAAAAAGTCGCAAATCTTCCATAGGAAACATTGAACCTTTCCAAATGTGGAAAATCATAACAGCCACTCCAAAATCATTATGTATTCTTTCACACAGAAAGTTGACTTCATACATTTGCATGCAATTTCTTGGCAGACATTTTTCTTAGCACAGCAACGTCTACCTCCTGCTTTCTTGTTTTAGCTGTACCATTGGAATTTTAGGCGGATTTTAAATGCTTGCAGACGGTGTGTATGGATGGTATGCGACAAAATGAATGTGCATGTCTAAACGCATGCTGCCTCACAGTGTGACTACAGCCTATTTATGCACAACCTCTCAGAGTTAAAGTCATACTGTGGCGAGGAGTGCCGCCACTGGCTGTATTCTCTGTGGTGTGACTTATGGGGTCTGGACTATATGAGTTGGAACGCTGTCAACACATAGCCTGGATTCCTGTGGTGTAATCCAAACACTACTTGTGTGTTTACACCTGGCTGCTTTTCCTGTAGGTGAGGCCCTCTGCTTCCAGCCGCCATTCATAGGAGAGTGGTTCAGTGAGGTTACTGTGAACCAATAAAACACACCCAGAGCACCCTGGGAAACTGTTAATTGCTTGCAGTGAGTGTACTCAAGGTCACCTAAGATACCTTACTCTGTATGAATGCATGCATGAATTCTGCTGTGATGTGACAGGCTCGTATTTATAAACAGGGCTGCTTATCTTTGCAGATTTGGTGATTTTATTTTAATTCACTTGCTTTCAGTTCGACTTGATTCAGATTACAGTTCAGATTGATTCGATTTTGATTCATTTGGGGATTTTACAGTTAGAATCAGGGCTTGAAAACGAAAAAAAAAAAAAGTCAATCGGTTCACTCCGAGCAGAATCGATATTTTAACGTTTCTGTTCCTGCGTTCCTCTGTATTATTACCGTTCCGAAACCGGTTCGAGTAGAAAAATTAACAGTTAATAATGTTATTTCTTAAAATTGTCTTTGCCAATAATAATAATAATAATAATAATAATAATAAAGTACAATGTTTTCTTTATACAAAAAGAAAAATAAAGAAAAGAAAAAAAAAACAAGAAGAGTTGGTATCTTAACCCGCTGCGCTTATGGCATCATCTTTTCTAGATTTGCCTAAATGTAGGCTACTAAACAAAAAAATATATATATATATTAATGCTTTAAAGACATTAAAGTATTTTTAAAGATATTTAAAAATGTTTGCTGCATTGTTATATAAAAAAAAAAAAACGCTATTTGTATAAAATTGTGTTTTGAGGAAAAAAAAAAAAAAAAAACAGGCTAAGTCGCATCGCATTTTATTAGGCTATTACATTCAGAAATGATGTAGGCTAAAATGCCGGTAAATCAAAATGTTTACAAGCATTATAAACACAGTTATTAGTTTCTCTCCACAACAAATCCTCTAAACTTAAGGCTATTGCATAGGCTATAAAAATGTCAATCCAAAAACAAATTAAAGGTGAAACTGATGCCTACCTCTGTCATTCGGCACGAATCCAAATGTTTCCATATTCGCGCCGTATCTGGATGCTAAAATATTATTTATTATAGGCTTTGTATTGCCATCGACGTAAAGCATCATCCTTCACATCGGCTAAGCTATATCAGCACAGTGAGGCGACGGTCACGCTGAACGCAACAGATTGGATAACGGAGCACTGTAACTTTTTATACGTTCCTTTAACTGTATTTTATTTTGACAATGAACAGGCTGCAAAGTCGCAAAAGTATTGTGTGTTTGTGCGTGTGAGGCGCCGGGCGATATGACCATACCAACGCTGATTGGTTACAGATGCGACATCATTCAAAATTGTCAAGCTTTTGCAAAACAAATAAAACTGTAAAATAAATAAAACTGTAAAGCTTTTGCAAAATAAAGAAAACTACTTTCTGCCGTCTCGTTTTCCTTTCCGAGAACTTTGGAATGCGTCACAATGAACTATAGGCCTAACTCAGCATATATATTTTTTCTTTCGTTTCATTAATCTGTCAATGATTTAAGTGAAATATATTTAGTGTATAGGCATATATATTCCTTTTTATGTAAGCCTATAGTTTTATTCTGTTTTCTCCGTTCACAGAAGCGCTGCAGGTGCGTAAGATCTGTTGAATCTTATACACTGCCCTCGGATAAACTCTAACGCCGGTGCATTGCGACTTACCTATGAAGAGTTCACAGCTGAACGCGGGCATTTCACTCATTGGATGGGTCAGTGTCACATTTGCATAGTCTAGCTACTTGAATTCCTGATTGGTTGACAGCAAATTTCAAATATTAAATGGAACGATAAAATAACGTTATTAACCAGTTAATGGCCATTTCAAATTTTCGATTCTGTTCGGAACTATAAAATTTGATTTCGTTTCTGTTTCTGGTTCCGTTCCAGTCAAAATTTCGTTCGTTTCCGGTTTTCGTTTTCGTTCCTTGAACCGGTTCAGAGCCCTGGTTAGAATGTCCATTAGGCTTTCTCTCAGCTAGTGTTCTTAGTAATACAGAGAGCAAGAATATCTTGCTTTATTACAATTTTTTTACAAATATTATCACCAATAATCATACATATTATTAATATGTGGATATAAAATAAAGAAACCTTTTCTAGATCGCATTTTTATTGTCAAACTATTATAACTAGTGAAATTATTATAAAATTCTAAACTCATAAACATTTCACTTTAATATGTGAGTCTTTTTAAGTGATTCATTGAAAGGACTGGCTCAAAAGAGTAATTTCAGTTCAGTTCAGTTCAATTTTATTGTCATTCTAATCATGTTGACACATGAGAACGAAATTTGTACTCAAGTTCGTGAGTGTATACATTAAGTTAACATACAATAATACAATACTTATTCATGAATGGAGGAGCTCTTGGTGTGTTTTTGATTCACTAAAATGAACCGATTTAAAAGTTGATATTTCATAATCATCTTTACAACACTGTGGCAATCAAACATATTCACAGTTCATAAAACTGTGTGATTTTAAAGGACATTTTTGATTACTTTTGGTGCTCTTGTACAGTTGGATCACTGCTTGATGTCCAGTGTAAAAACTAAAGTAGTTGAGATTCACAAGTCTAGCAACATGAGTCTGCCGTCTGGTATGATAATGAATAGCCTTCCTTACATCCTTAAGCTCTTATTTTAACTTTTTCTTTAATTACGTGTTTAGGACGTTCAGTAGCAGTTAGTAAACCCTTACAGCAGTTTGTCCACGTCAGAGGCTTCCAGCACACAGAGAGATGAGAAACGCACACCTGAGGTCAGCAGAACGCTCTGCTGGTGGGTCAGATGAGGATGAATGAGCAGCAAAGACAGCTGGGAAACATGTACTATAGCTTGACAGCATTTTGAACGGTCTTACGCTAGTGTTACCAGCGGCAAGAGACTGCAGTGTGTCAGTGGCTTTGGCTCTTTCATAATATTGCATCAGCGGATTCCACTGAGAGCTGTTGCCTTATATTCTCCGCTGTGAATGTGATGTATGCAGTAATACAGATTCTCAATCCCCAAGGGCCGTTTAATAATGCCTGTTTTGGCTCAGTAAAAGCCTGAATTTGCAGTGGGTTTGTGAGAAGATAAAGGAAAAGGGAACACCTCATTATCTTACAAGATGTAATGTCCTGTCTTGTTATGCAATTTTCCCATGGTAATAATTTCATGTTTTTTTCACTCAACAAATGACCAAGGCATTTATTAAATTTGTTTAAACATTTTTATTTATTTATTTATTTATTTGTTTATCTATCTATTTATTAGTATTGATATAAATTTTATTTTATTTGTGTTTTTATTTATTTATTAGTTTAAAAACTAATGTTTATTAACAATACTACTTATAATGAACCTTTAAAAACACTAATAAAGTCACTTGTAGCAAATCCTTAATTTTAGTTTTAGTTTTAATTTACTTTAATTTTCAAAATAGTAGGAAATTTGAATATTGGACATTTTATTGGTTGTCTGCAATAACATAAAATTGTTTATTCAAATATTTTTATATAATGTATAATATAATAATATAATTTTAATATAAATATTGGTACATCCCTAAATATAAATATTTATCATCAAATACTTAAAAAAAAAAAATTGTAGTTCTGTATTTAGTCTCTTGAGCAGTGATTATGTGTTTATATGATTTGCTTGACAACATTTTTTTTCAATCAGGCATTTCATCTCTTTCATCAGATGTTGTGCTGTATTGAGTCTACATGTTTCCTAAAAATAAAATCAACACATATGCAGGAAATATTATGAGGTGCTTATCCCATTAGCATGGATGATTAGATGTGTAAGTTGGTTGCAGGGATAAGTGTGTATGTGTATGTACACATTCATGTGTAGGGAGAGATTATTTTGATCCCTAAGCACAGGCCTGACTACACATGCTGTAGCCTTTATTGATCGCTGGGAATTATGGTCTATTATGCTTTACGAATGTAAAAGGGCACTGGGGTAATTCATTCAGACAGACTGGGATCAAGCTATTTTTTTTTTTTTTAAGTATGACAGCTCTCTATTGCATCAAAATATCACACAATATTTCATTCCAGTGTGTGGTGTAGTGTTATTTTAGTATTATTTATATACTATTACAGTATTAGTAATTTTGTTATGTGCTTTTGTGTTTTGTCCAATATATCTGGTTAGTTTTAGTTTTATTTCAGTTAGATTTAGTAATTGTACTACTTAATTCAGTTACCTGCTAAGGCAACATTTAAAAAAAAAATGTAAGTTTAAATTTTTCAACTAATATTAGTATTTTTTCAGCTTTATTTCAATTCCCGAAATCTATTTTTTAATAGTTTTAGTTTCAGTCAACACTGTTCTTGCACACGTTACTTTAGAAAAATCAGTTTATGTGCTTTTTGATATCATTTTATGTTTTGTTTTCTTTTTCTATTATGCATTGTTTTGTCATCTGATTTCTTTTTTTTTTTGAGTCTCCTCAGAGAAATGCACCATTCCTACGCACAGCTTTTGAACTGTTGACAGGAAAGGTGATGCTCGTACCTGCAGATTCTGTCGGCATGGGAGTTTTACCAGACGTTTTTTTGTGTCTGAATGAATGTGTCTATCTCGACACATTCATTGCAGCTCTGTCTTTATGCTTAATGAAAAAACTTGTGCTTGCAGTGAACAATTTCCAGCTTTTCTGGAGTTCTTGCCCTCCAATTTCTGCCAGATTGTGTCACTGACTTTAGAGTTAAAAGCAGTGAATTCTCTCGGCTCACACGGCAACAGGTGTGTGTACGTGTGCATGTAAGCAGGAGCAGCTATGCTGTGTGGGAGGAGGTACAAAATGTTTTTCTCTAGAGTTGTCTTCTTTCCTGTTAACTTGTTTATAGCATTATTAAATTATTATTTTACCACAGGAATGCATAAGCAGTTTTCACAGTCACAGTCAGAGTATCTAAATCAGCCTGGTCCCTGTCTGAACCAGTTTACAAAAATGCAGGAAATCATGCTGCAGAGGTTATGTGAAAAGCATTGTATCAAATGATCGATGGATTGAAAACATGAACCTTTTTGGCATTTTGCAGGAATATTGTGTGGCCACCATACAGCAGTGAGGAACATGAAGCCTCCAGCTTGATGATGATAGAACATCCAATTAACCAGTCGAAATTTAATCAGCTAGTACTGAAACCATAAATATAGTCATCTGTCAAACCAAGCTGCTGAAAAAAAAAGATTTTTTAAAAAATGTTTAAACAGTAGTATGCAGTAGTATGTAACTTATTATTTTGCATGGTTATTTTTTTTATTTTTTTGGTTTTAAGCAAATATTGTTTTTTGAAACAACAGAAATGTGAAGAAAATGTAAAAATAAATAAATAAATTGCAGCTAATATTACTTTCAGTTCATTTGCCTCACTTGGAATGGAAATTCAGGATATTGTCTTCAGTATGCTTTATTTTTGTAGTAGGCATTTCATCTGAATATTCCATGCATAAAACATTTGTTCTGCAGACAGTATACCACATACCCTACTGCAGAAATACTATTAGAGTAGTGTGAAAGTATGTTATTCTGAACACTTTCAAGCACAACCGTAAAAAAGTGAAATAAAAAAATAGCTTTTATTTGCCATGTTAGCTTGAATTTTGAATGTCAGTCAAGTATGTTTGCGATACTTGGCAGGTTATAAAAAAAAGCTGATATTTGTGCCACATATTACCAGTCTATAAAAATGGGAAAACAACATCTTTAATATGATACCATCAAAAAACATGGGGTTGTAAAGTTATAAATGGAACTGAACGAGTAATACTATGTGTCTAGCAAATCAGGTTTTAAGGTTTCTAGTTGCTTCCGTACTTTTTTTATTGTTGTTTTTGAATATATTCTAATCTATAATGTAGAGTTTAGAGTTTGATTAATTTGTGACCCATTTTTTTTATTTGTGTGTGTGTTGCAGAGTAAAGAAATTGGCATTCAGATGCATGAGGAGCTGGTGAAAGTGACAAACGAGCTGTACACTGTGAGTATTATGTCTCTCAATCTCTCTCTCTTTATTTTTCCTTCTCTATTTTTCTCGTTCTCTGAATGGAGCTCTCACCCGCTGTGTCCTGCCATGCACCATGGAAACGCTGACTCTCTGGCCAAGAACAAAAACAGTTTGGCTGCGTGACAGTTTGGAGAAGAAAGAAACTGTTGCTTCACATAGTTTTTTATTAAAGGATGGGAAACTGAATCAAGGGATTTTTTTGAGGAAATAATAAAAGTGGTACTATTCGCGATAGTGCTAGTGATGGGAAAATAGTACATTGATAGAGACGCCTGTGACGTTGTCTGTTTTTAAGCTTCATAGTAGGCACATTTTAAATCACTTCCACATTGCATTTTAATACGCTTCAGAATCTGGGTCATTAGGAGCTGAAATCCTTCTTTGATTCCATTGCTTTAGTTTCTCTTACATCAACCAAGATGCAGGCACTTTCTTTGGGCCTCTCAGTTTTTTCTTCCTGGATGAAATCCAAGCTACCTCTGCAGAAGAGCAGGATGAGATTAATGTTGTCACCCATGACAGGACGTCAGAGGGAGGTTCTTCTCCGTTCCTCGACCTATTCCAGATGTCCTCTTTGCATCTTTATGCAGGTGGCATAGTAAAATGTCTCACCCGTGTCTCTAGATAAAACTAGCTACACTATATGATCATTCTCCTGTTGTGTCATCTCTTGACTACGGTTGTAAATTTTAGTGTCAAAACCTAACATAAAGAATCTGAAACTATAAAACACAGTCCTAAGCCATTCGTAAATCCCTACGAGCACAGATATGAAGCTTATGAATCAGGAAGACACTGTTCCTTCCTTTAAATTGTTTAAACGCACACATATGCGTTTTGGGATCTGGCGCTCTGATGCTGATGTGTTTCAAGGTCACTGACAGGGAGTGTAATGTATCGCTGGAGAAGACATGGGAGAGGATCATTATCCTTTCCCTGCCACCCTTCCTCTTTTTTCCTCAAATAGAGCCTGTCATGATACCAAATACCTGCAGAAAGAGCTAAATTGTTACGTTCTGCATCATTGTGGTCACAAAATATTTAGTATGTCATTTCTCTGCTAAGTAGACACAGAAATGTGGGTGTTTGTATTATATTTGTATAGAGTATGGGCAATGTGTACAATTTGATCAGTTTTGATGATATATATGCATATATATAATCAAAAGCATATTTTATATACATTTTTAAATGTCAGTGTCTGTTCTTTTCCCATATATTGATAGGTTGTAGGTTTACCACTAATTTAAATGATTCAATAGACTGAGGATTATGTTAAACTGTGTTATGCATATTACAAATTTTATCTCATTTTGCAAACCTCTATATAACGTTTGCTTGATAGATGCATAGTGGCTTGCTTCTGATCAACTGTTCTTGATATACAGCTTGACAATAAAAATGAAAGAGAGCCTGCACTAGAAGCCTTAAGTATTGATTCCTCTGCCTCCTTCCTGTGGTTTGAGTTATGTGCTCTGAATGTAGAATAAGAAATATGAATGTAAAGCTTCTGGCAGTCCCAGTCTGCAATGTGACATTTCTGCATTGGTTTTGCAATGTGTTTGTGAATTAGGATGATTAATGCTTCTTGATTTTCTTTCTTGTGTATTAAAGCAAGGCGCTACAGGCAAAAACTCATGCACTGAGTCAATTTTAAGATTTTGTGCTATTTTGCTTCCATAACATACCTGTCATCTTTCAGACTAGTGGAAAGAAAACATCCAAAATACACATTTAAGTGTTTATTGTCTATTTACGTCTGTACTTAACAATTAAATGTATCTTTAAACGCTGTTTTCTCAAAGTCAGTGAAATCTCCACTTCAGTACAGTACATACATCGAAATGTCCAGTTTTTATTCCTAAGGTTTGTGCAGAGTGGTTTGTTTATAGATCATTCGCCTGATTTACATAGCATTTTGTTCCGGGGTTTTTTTTTTTTTGTTGTTGTTATTTATTTATTGATTTTTTAGCTGTTGACAGTATGTTCTGATTTATGGAGTGATAAAAAGAGATATCTAAAATCCCCTCTGTAAAACCTTTAACTCCCTCATGTCAACAAAACAGCAAGCAAGAAAAACAAGAAATTTCAACCTGGCTTAATCTAATGTTTAGATTTCTGTTCTAGAAATGTGTGCAGATGAGTGCATCTTTAATTATACAATGCCTCATTTGTGTGCTTAAATATAACATTTCAGAAAAATTGTAATGCAAAACAGTTGTTTTAATGTACTGTGATTAATCAGCTGGAAAAAGTATGGTGATATCTGGTAGTTATCACCTGTAGTGTCTTGTATTCTATGCGCGACTTCAATGTAATCTGTCAATCAGATTGAAAGTTTGAGCTCCATTTATGCAGCTTGAAGAAGTAGTGTTTGCTATTATTTTTGTAATGGAAAGTACTGTGAATTTTGCACACAATTTGTGGAAGGTGAAAGCTCAGCAGCTTTTGCCAGGGGACAGGCTTGTAACAAATGAGAGCTGAAGTACATCGAAATATTGGCTGTGTATTGTATTTGAGAACAGTAATCCTTTTTTCTGAATGATGGCAAAATGGCTCATTATAAATTCTTCAGCTTTAAGGAAATTAGTCTATAGTGTAGTGCCCTTGCATGGCTGCACTTGAAGCTCTATTACACATGCTTCTATGCATAAGAATTGGGTGTTGACTTTGAGAGCCCCTTCCTAAAGACATAGACATGTGACTTAATTTTATGTGATTTAACTTTGAAAGACAAGCTGGAATTGCAGGCCTTCAAAATCTAGGATGCTGTTTCTTTTATTCAGTCAGGTTGCAGGTCTATCCTCTGCTATGGTATTGTAAACAAGACAAACCTTTATATTTATTGAAGAAATTAAAGTTCCTCCTTTTGTTTCTATTCTTTTACAATCTGGAAACGGTTGTCATTCATTCTCATGGTCCTCTGACTCATCAGGGTCTTAAAGACATCAGTCTGATATGATGAATGAGTCTGTGCTGCCCATTTAGCCAGTCCTTGTCTATCACAAGGTCTTACAAAAGACAGTCTGTTTTGGGCAATTGACAGGTAAATAGTTTAGCTGGAATGTTTAAAAAATTTCTTCAGTGTTCAAGAAGTTGAAATTGTAGCAGTTAGGGAGTGTACCACAGTACAGAAGCATGCAGACGTGTTCCGGGCAAGTTTCTGTGGAGATGGAAGTTGTATATAAATCATTGCAAGTTAGTTTAAGGTTTCTGGCTAATGCTCAAATACTGAGCTAATGCGGCTTAGCAAGGGGGGAAAAAAACACTATCATTGCACAGCTCTCGGACAAACCCAGGCCACAAACCTCAAGGCAGTGACGCTAGATGTGAGAATAAATGTTTTGTCAGTTTTTTAACCTAAGAATGGTGAGAAGGTACTTCATGTTGTAACATGTAAACTAGTGTTTTTTTTAAGGCAAATATATTACTTTTTTTTATAAAACAATTGGTTTCAGCTGTTAATTTAATTTAATTTAATTTAATTTAATTTAATTTAATTTAATTTAATTTAATTTAATTTAATTATTTTATTATTTTGCTTTATTTGGTGAAATATTTTCTAATGAATTTGCTTAAAAGTAAAGTTTTATGAAAAAATTGCAATTTAGTCACAACTAAAGGATTATTATTTTTATAAAATTCTCTCTGTATCTCTCTCTCTCTCTCTCTCTCTCTCTCTCTCTCTCTATATATATATATAAATACACAGGTGCATCTCAGTAAATTAGAATGTCATGGAAAAGTTCATTTATTTCAGTAATTCAACTCAAATTGTGAAACTCGTGTATTAAATAAATTCAATGCACACAGACTGAAGTAGTTTAAGTCTTTGATTCTTTTAATTGTGATGATTTTGGCTCACATTTAACAAAAACCCACCAATTCACTATCTCAACAAATTAGAATATGGTGACATGCCAATCAGCTAATCAACTCAAAACACCTGCAAAGGTTTCCTGAGCCTTCAAAATGGTCTCTCAGTTTGGTTCACTAGGCTACACAATCATGGGGAAGACTGCTGATCTGACAGTTGTCCAGAAGACAATCATTGACACACTTCACAAGGAGGGTAAGCCACAAACATTCATTGCCAAAGAAGCTGGCTGTTCACAGAGTGCTGTATCCAAGCATGTTAACAGAAAGTTGAGTGGAAGGAAAAAGTGTGGAAGAAAAAGATGCACAACCGAGAGAACCGCAACCTTATGAGGATTGTCAAGCAAAATCGATTCAAGAATTTGGGTGAACTTTAAAAGGAATGGACTGAGGCTGGGGTCAAGGCATCAAGAGCCACCACACACAGACGTGTCAAGGAATTTGTTAAGCCACTCCTGAACCACAGACAACGTCAGAGGCGTCTTACCTGGGCTAAGGAGAAGAAGAACTGGACTGTTACCCAGTGGTCCAAAGTCCTCTTTTCAGATGAGAGCAAGTTTTGTATTTCATTTGGAAACCAAGGTCCTAGAGTCTGGAGGAAGGGTGGAGAAGCTCATAGCCCAAGTTCCTTGAAGTCCAGTGTTAAGTTTCCACAGTCTGTGATGATTTGGGGTGCAATGTCATCTGCTGGTGTTGGTCCATTGTGTTTTTTGAAAACCAAAGTCACTGCACCCGTTTACCAAGAAATTTTGAAGTACTTCATGCTTCCTTCTGCTGACCAGCTTTTTAAAGATGCTGATTTCATTTTCCAGCCGGATTTGGCACCTGCCCACACTGCCAAAAGCACCAAAAGTTGGTTAAATGACCATGGTGTTGGTGTGCTTGACTGGCCAGCAAACTCACCAGACCTGAACCCCATAGAGAATCTATGGGGTATTGTCAAGAGGAAAATAAGAAACAAGAGACCAAAAAATGCAGATGAGCTGAAGGCCACTGTCAAAGAAACCTGGGCTTCCATACCACCTCAGCAGTGCCACAAACTGATCACCTCCATGCCACACCGAATTGAGGCAGTAATTAAAGAAAAAAAGAGCCCCTACCAAGTATTGAGTACATATACAGTAAATGAACATACTTTCCAGAAGGCCAGCAATTCACTAAAAATGTTTTTTTTTTTTTAATTGGTCTTATGAGGTATTCTAATATATATATATACACACACACACTTATATATAAATGTAAGCTGAAAATCAGAGTTGCTTTAAGCTGTTTTTCATAAAATATACCATACAATTTTTATAGTAACCATATTTAGTCTGATGAAACCATACGGACTTATCCATGGGTTTACATGTGGTAATTACACTGATTTTACACATGGTTATTTTGCAAGCTACACATTTTCATGAGGGTTGTTGCAGAGCAGAATTTACAGTCCTATTAGAATCATTTGTATGAGACCTTTTTTACATTTTATTTAAATATTTTTTTTCTAATAATCACAACATGAAGGTTTATAACAGAATTACACGTGTTTAAAGAGATCCCAGTACTGTATCTAATGTCAATCTTGGCTAAGCATTGCTCTTTACAGCTGAGGTCATCTCACCTCAACATGCCTGTAAATACAATTTTGATGCTGGAGGTTTGCCAGCCATGTCCATCAAACCTGCTTGTAAACATGTTCCTTTGCTGTGTTCTCTTTGAGGGCCATGAGCTGATAGGTGACAGCTTTGGGAGGAGCTGACTGCTAACCTACATTTTCTCCTGCACTGGAGATACATAGTTCCTGTCACATTTACTCACCAGCACATTATTTTTATTCATAATTTCAGCCTGTTTGCATATTTAAGAATAAGTGTCACTTTGAGTGTTGCAGAGTTTAGCCTGTTTTGCATCGAAAATGATAAAAAAAAATGTTATTAAATTCTGACGATCGGTTCTAAGCTATATTATTTGGTTATTTTACATATATGCTGATGTGTGCAAGGTTTGTATGTAATATTTTAGACTAGCACATTATAATATTTGACATAAATGTAGCATGCCGCATAGAAGGCAGTTTTAATGGTTTCTTCAAACATGCATACTGCTGATTCTAGCACCACATTTTGCCCTCCATCAACCTTGCAATGGCTACATCATTTAAACAACCGCATGTGAGTACACCATCTAAGAATTGGTTAGCTTGAAGACATTTCACACATCTGTGTATGTTTACTAGACCCTGTTAAAAGAGCTGGTGATCTGTCCTGGAGCCAGACACAGCTTGCACTTCTCTAAGAAACATCCTTTGCATCCTCTTCCTAATGAGCTTGAGGAAACAGCTTTTTCCATCAGGGAATACTAGGGACACTGGGCCTGGATCCTGTGTGGCATTTAATGACTGGAGCATGTTATATTAGTTCGAAGAACAAGGCTGATGGTGTAGCAGTATTGAATTTAGCATGGCTTCACCTTGTGCATGTCAATATTTTGAAGTATATTTATGACTAAAATAGTCCATGTTTTATGATACAGTTGATCTTTTTCATAAAGGTATTCATTTTAAATTAAACTACAGCTCAAAAGTTTCTATTCCGTAAAACTAATCAACATTGATAATTAAAGGAAATTATTCTTGAGCACCAGATCAGAATATTAGAATGATTTCCAAAGGATCATATGACACTAAAGTCTATATACTAAAAAAGTAATATTACTGTTTTTGTTTAAATAAATGCAGCCTTGGTGAGCTTAAGAAACTTTACAGGCCTCAAAACTTTTGAAAAGTAGTGTATGTTGCTAAAAGTTAACTTTTGTAAAAAATTTTCTTCTATTCAAGTTTATGTACATCCATAAGATTGTAAGTAAAAAGATTGTAAATATTTGCTCTGACTTTGATTCTTTATTGATTTTATGATTTATTTTGGTACAGTTCATATTTCATAACATTTTTGATGCTCTGAAATTGTATTTTTGGGTAATACATGTACACATAATTGGGCATCATTATAGTTTTAATCAGTTATTAAATTCAGTAAATGATGCATTGAATTTACATTTTTTGATTACTACACTACACTCCTAATTAGTAAATCATTCACAAGACTTGTGTTCCATGAACGAAAGAAAATTTTATAGGTTGTGAATGACAACAGGGTGTAAATAACTGTGGCTCTGTGGTTTGTTTGAGCAGTCTTGTATGTTAACTTTCAATGCTGCAAATTTGAGACAGGACTAGCTCTTTGTCCAAATAATGGACAACGGGGGACAACCTGGTCACAGACAATTATTTTTGCCATTTAATTTCATATTGTAGTAGCGCAGACTCATTAAATCACTGGAAGCAGCACTAAAAGCATGCGCAGTGCCATCGTGCGGACGCACTTGATGACCTCCTCTGGAATGATCAGATGATCTGTGGGTGTAAAGTTAGAGTGAAATAGCTGAGTGTATGTACATTAATGTCAGGGTCAGTGCAGATGAGCAGTCAGTGGACGCCTGCAGGCTGGCTGATTTAATAAGCCTTTTATTTAAAACACCATCAAACAGGCATCTGCCGGCTATAAGGAGCGAAATAAAGCCAGGCAGTGGTGCAGAGAACCCCCCTCCCCTTTCATTTGCTCTGCTCTATTGTTTGAGCAGAGAGGATAATGGGGTTGAATAGCAGACTGGGTCACACCAATCAGACATGAGGTAAAACAGTTTGCATCGTTGCAAACACCTCAGTCATACAGAGAGCTCTGTCGTCGGAGTCTGCAAAACGTGCGGTTTTGTTTGAAACAGCTTTGTGTTTCATACACGCTTCCTTCAGAATCTCATTGTCCTTAGATTGCCCCCTCGTTCAGCTTCTGTCATCCCGGGCTTGAATGGAAAGCTTGCACTTGGTGGAAAGAGGCAGGATTATGGCACAGTACTTCTGCTGCCAAGTCCATATTCCTATGCATATTCATGAGGTGATCTGCTCTGTAGAGCTGACGGGAATACAACTGATCCTTCTCGACCTGCGCAGCTTCTCTGGAATTAAACTAGTTTGGATATCATTTCAAGAAAGTTTCAGGATTGAGTTGTTTTGTATCACCAAGGAAAACCATAGATGTCTTCATTTTGAGTAAATGTGAGAATAACATTTATGAAATGTTTCATTTTGTTGTTTGACATTTAATGCCTTGGGTTGTTTCTGCAGTACATATTCTCATTTACATTTTTATGAAAATTGGAAGCATTCTAGGATAATTTAGGATTTTATCCCACATAAACTGGAAGTGTATAAGTTTTTTCATTGTTTGTTACTTTCTTCTGTCCCAGTTTAATGTGCAAAGTTAATACTCTCCTCCAAGGCTGCGTTTATGTGATCATAAATACAGTAAAAACAGAATTTTCAGCAGCCGTTACTCCAGTCTTCAAGGTTTTTTGAATAACAAAAAGTTTATTAAAATTTTGTGTAGCATAAATGTTTTTATTGTCACTTTTTATCAATTTATCTATTCATTGCATCCTTGCTGAATAAAAGTGTCAATTTCTTAAAATAAATAAATTAATTAATAATAATAATAATAATAATATTATATATATATATATATACTGTATATAACAATAGATCTAATTTGTGCTTTCAGTATTATAACAGTTTTTTATGTTACTGATGCCAATAGCCAGTGGTGTAATTATGTGTGAATGTGAATGAAATTTGGCAGTACAATGGAAGATTATTGGCTTGTTCAAAATGTTTTTAAAGCATAATCACTGAGAGATTTTTTTCTTTTAAATGGCACTTCTGTTAAGGAGGATTTTGGACCAATGAGATTTTGGAGTGGGCGGGGCTACCAAGTCAGAAAGAAAGAAATGTCAAACAAACTACCTGCAAAATATTGGTGTGACTGGTGTGACTGTTAGACTAGTCTTCATAGTGTTTTATATCATCCTACAGGTGATGAAGACGTATCACATGTACCACACAGAGAGCATCAGTGCAGAAAGCAAACTGAAGGAGGCAGAGAAACAAGAAGAGAAGCAGTTTAGCAAATCTGGAGACCTGAATGTCAACCTCCTGCGCCACGAGGACCGACCCCAGCGCCGCAGCTCGGTCAGGAAGATTGAGAAGATGAAGGAGAAGGTGAGATTACTCTGGTGAGCTAGCGGCCGGGCTCATAATGCTCGGCAGAGTGACTCATAATGCCACCCTGCTTTTATTAAACCAAAGGGCCATTGCAGCCTAGAATCACATTCATTCCTTCTCCCGACACTCTCAAGCAGGATTATGACACTTTAAGAGAAAGATTATGTTATTTCAAGTGGTGTATATTATCTGTGCACAATGGAGGACAAAGCTAGCCCTTTGTTGCTCCTTGACTTCCTTCGAAAGCCACCGTGGAAGGAAGTGAAAGCCAATATTGACCGATGTCTTTTTTATCCAAAGCTACTTTCAGTACTCTTATTAGACAATCCCCCTGGAGGAACCTTGAGTTAAGTGCCCTTGTTCTTGGTTAAGTGCTCAGAAGCACAATGTTGATGCCTCTTTGCGAGGATCAAGCCAGAACACTTCTGAATGCAAACCCTGTTTCGATTGACTGTAAATGCTGTTCAAGTGCTCCAAGTTTGGGTTGCTTATAATATGTATTCATAAATGCTATATGTGCTAACCATATTCCCAAACTTGGAATTAGAAGCGCTTATAAATAGTCTTTTTTCAAAAAATGAGAAGCTTTAAGATTGTTCCTGCATTTTTTCCTTTGAAATAAAAGCTTAATTTAAAACCGTTATTGTATTGTAAGTGAAATATATATTACAGTAGTGTTGTGTTTAATATTTGTATTTATTATTATTATTATTATTATTATTATATATTAATACTCTATTTGAAGTTAAGAAAATTACACATAACAACAACAATAATAATTGTATTATTTTTTTTCCTTAAATACTCATTTTGTTCCTGTGAAATATTACGATAGTAATAATTCAGATTTTTCAGTTTTTAATAATAATAACAATAATAATAATAATAATAATAATCTGCTTATTACTATAGTTACTTATAGTTACTATTACTATAATCATTTTTTTAATCACATCTTAAATCTTAAACCCAATTTTTATTTGGAAAAATTCCAATTATATTTTCCCCCAAATCGTGTAGCCCTATCATGATAGCAAACTTTTTCCCCTCTACACCTAGTAGCCACCCTTCCTTCTTCCTAGTTACCTTCTCATTGGCTCTTTAAAGCAGTGCAGGCACTTAGGTTTGAATGAACCTGATGGATGGGTTTATAAAAATGAATGTGGGCTGAGCTTTATCTAAGAATGGACAATGAGGTCAGTGAGACTGTAGACAGCCTGGAGACTGAATGGCTGACTACTCACACAAACCAGATTCAACATTTCAGGTCAGTGACTTCAGCTGTAAATCATCTAATTCATGCTAATTCATAGCTGGTTCTATGAACTTACAGGAAGCTAACTCATAGTGACTGTGGGACCATACAGAAAAAAATCTAAAAATGAACATTTGCGAAAATTGTGCTTTCGCACAAGGCAGTTTTCATGTGAATGAATTCTGTTTCCTTTACTAGCCAGCTTGCATGCTCTCTCACTTTTGCTCTTTGTGTCTCTTTCTCTCTCTCTCTGCTGTTCTCTCTCTCTCTCCCTCCCTTCCTCCCCTTTCAGACTGCAATGCGTAGAGATGTTGGCTTGAAAGCCACTCAGCCTCACACTATTTATAACCATGGTAGCCATGGATGCTCTGTGTTTCTCTGCAGCCTGACCTGATTCTGCAGGCAAGCAGACTTCGACGTGATTTTAGCACACCTGCAAGCCTCAATGGCCTTAATGGACTATCAGTTACTAATGTGTAGTTTGATCATGTGAAAATACATTTTGAATTGCACTTCTAATTGTATTCAGTTTGTACAGTAGATTGGAATAAATGACACTTATGAATTTTGTCAGAATTGTGCAGCCCTAATTTTAGATTAAATGTGAATATTACAAACGTAATAAGGGTGACAAAAAAAATACACTAATAATTTATTCAGTTTATATGCTGGTAATCTTTAAACTTTAAAAGAGACTGCTATTATTCACACCCAGCTAATAACTGTGATTCTGTGGCACAATGATTAAAAGGCCTCATTTGAACTATGATTTGTGCTGCAAAAACTATGATTTGTCCACTCAAAAATGAAAATTCTGTTATCATGTACTCACCATAATGCCTATTTCAAATCTGAATGACTTCCTTTCTTCTGTGGATCATAATGGAAGATATTTTGAAGAATGTTTTTAACCAAACAGTTTCGGTTCCCATTCCCATTGGTTCCCCCTGAAAAAAAATACAATGAAAGTCAAAAGGAACTGAGACTATTTGGATGGCAACATGCTTAAGTTTAAATAATGGTTACATATATTGCTTATATATTGTTCCCGTCATACTTGCTTTTCATAACAGTGATTGAACTCAACTCATGTGATCAGTACTCAAGCATTTGAACTCACATGTACTAATCACTTGTGTTTGTTCTTCATTTAAAGATTTTGTTTTGTCAATACAATTATGTAGCAGTCAGCTGTTATTAATGACACTAGAGCAGCTGTCTGCTTTGAGTGCTCAAGCTTTTTGATGAAAAATTCAGCAGGACCCAGCTGGAGCTCACAAGCAGATGAGACTCAGTCTCTGTGTCTTGTTTCAATTCACAGAAAACTCTCATATGATATATATTATTATTCATGCTCTCCGAATTTACATTTTTTAAATGATCAGTTTGTTTTTCTATGCAATTTACATAAACCTAAAAGTTGCAGACTGCTTATTCAGCTTTTAACTGTATGGTACACTTTAAATTTTCAATTTTAAAGATTTTGTTTAAGTGTAGTGTGAATTATTATCTCTGTACACTCCAAAATATATGTTCTGTTATCTCTTTGAATAAACTATGTGCTAATAATTTTTTAAAACAGACTGGGTCTGGTTTTCTCAAGGGAAAGCTGTCACAAGGCTTATATCTCAGTAACTGTATCTCAGTAAGATTTTCTGTAGCTCAAACAGTAGAGAATGTTACTAGCAACCCCAAGGCCATGGGTTCGACTCCCAGGTAAAGCGAGACTGACAAAATGTATACCATGGATGCAAGTCACTTTGGATGAAAGTGTCTGCTAAATATTGAATAGTACATGTAAAAAGTAATCAGTCAAAAGTGTTTTTATGTATTGATTTCAAACACAATGTTTTACGAAGTCTGTCCTCCAAATTAGAATAAAAGAATAGAAAATGTAAACTTCATCATACTTACCGTATATAATAGCCCCAGTAAATTACCTTTGTGAAGGTAAATTTAACCCCAAATACTGCACAGTGTTCTCACAACAAACATATTTTTCATAAATATCAGGTTGGGGCGAGTTGTCTCATTGGTGCTGGGGCAAGTAATGTGTTATATGTTTTAAATTATTTTATGTAATTTTTTAAAAATTTCTGTAGGCTATAAAAATGGTCTGATGTTGTACATTGTCTTTAAAAGTATGTTTTTCTTGTGTCATGAATTGTTAAAAGCTAAAAACACATTAAGTCTTTAATGCCTTTTACATACACATGTAGTGGCTTTTTTAACTTCAGATAATGTTATATATTTCAAGCAAAGACATTATTCCTCTTAAATCAAGGTTAAGTTGATATTGTGTGTGAACATATAGTGTTACATCATGACCCAGTCGCCTCTATCAGTGAAACAGCTATTTATTATATTAACTGATATCTTCTCCATTTTGTTTCCCTTTTCCAGAGGCAAGCCAAGTACTCCGAGAACAAACTGAAATGCACAAAAGCCCGCAATGACTATTTATTGAACCTGGCAGCCACCAACGCCGTCGTGGCAAAATATTACATCCACGATGTTTCGGATATGATTGATGTGAGTATGCACAATGAGGCATGCGTTTGTTTGTGTGTATCAGCTGTGATTTAAACAGTTGAACTGATGAGGGCTTGGCTCCATCTGTTTCTCTTTGCATTGCGGGTGAAGTGTCTCCTTGTTAATATGGTTTGCCTCATTTCGTTTCTCTAAACGTTTGCTTTGCATTTGCTAGAATGTCATTTTTAGTGAATTGGATTTGTGTTCTGATTTTATTCCCATCTCCCTCTGGTATTTGTGTTTTTATTGAATTATTAATCACCATTACTGTAACCTTCTAATCTGTTTTGCAGCTTCATTCGGCTTCACAATGAAAGATTAAAACTATTATTCTGCCAAACCAGAATGATTTTTGTCAGATTTATAACAAGAAAATGGAATTACTAGCTTAATTGCACATTTACTGCAACTAATTCACAAAATATTGTTGCATATACAACAACAGGCTGTCAGTCGCATGAGTATCATCCTATCAAATATCTGCTGAGACTGGATCGGTGATCGGTACACTGAAATATTTTCCCTGCTGGCTCGTCTCTGCTGTCTCTGTCGTGTTAGCATTAGTACGCACACTGTAGATAAACAGAGCCTCTGATTTTTGCTGAGAGATGCAAAGAGTGTCACATTGCTGTCCATCAGTATGCCCTGATATCCTGTAGCAATTTAAGAAAACATAAAACCACACACACTTGTACTTCCTGATAACAGCAAAAAGGTGAAGAGGAAACGTAAGCCATTATAGATAAATTTTAAACCGAGATATATTGCTCTATGCAAAATACTGCAGTCAAATACTGTTTGCATCTTTGTAGCAACTGTTTTGTTAGGGAATGTTACACTGGACAATCATTTTCTGTACTGTCTGATATTTTTTTATATAGAAACAGATGTAAATCCCTAAGACGGTTAACAGGTTGAAGCTGGAAAAACTCTGTAAAGGTCTTTCAGTTAGGTTGTTGACATAGGTTTAACTTTAAAACCACTAATTGGTAGAAACCACCAAACCAAAACTCACAAAACACCCACACTCACCATTGGGTATATAGAAATTCATGTGGTACTTGTGGCCTGCCGTGGTGAATTACAGTAAGATGCCAAGTTACCTTGTACCAGAAATTTACGGTTTGCTAGTTGTTCCAAAAATCAGAAAGTGCCACAACCCATGGTACTGGTGCTTCAAAGAAACCAGGAAGGCTTTACACTTCCTTTGTTTAAAGGGATGGCTCACCCCAAACATGTTCTATTATCATTTATAACAGAATCCCCCATTGACTTTCATTGCATGGACCAAAAAAGAGTCTCCTTTGTGTTCAACAGAAGAAAGAAATTGTATTTGTTTGGTTTTGTATTTTTGTTTGGTATAGTGTTTTTTCTTTCTTTTTTTTTGGTTTTGAACATCCCATGTTTTTATTTCCAAGTCTACAAACCTATACAGTTAAAAATAATTCTCTATGAGAAAAAAACTTTTACTTTTATGAGTACAGGGTCAGAAGTAGGGCAGGTCTGTCATGATTGATAGTTTTCAGAGAGACTGACAGTGAACCGAAGGTAAAAAGGTTTATTCAAACAATTCGGTCATGGCAACCCTTGCTAACCCCAATACACAGTACAAGTTAAGCAATAGTTTTCTGCTTTAGATTGTAGTATATTTGTCTTAGGGCAAACAGTCGTTTTTAGTATTACCGATGGACACCGTAAATAATTTAAAATAGTATGGATTTACTAATAATCACAGATCATTAGAAAATGCTGAGAATTTGAACCAGTGTTGTTATTGGGCCAAGAATGTGTAAATACAAAATCTAAACTTGGCGGTATTACTGTGCTATATTTTTTACCATTGTACACCTCCTCTCCTGTGGCTTTGTAATGCTAAATAGATTGTGCCACAGGCTATGACCGTCTAATGTTTGCACTCAAACCCTTTAAAGCATAATATATGGATTTACAGTCCAATAGAGCGATAACTGCCTTGTCGCAATGACTCATAGAGGTTTAAAGTTTCCCTCAAGCAAATTTAAACTTGCTCCACATTGATAAAAGAGGTTAGTCGCACATTTGTTGCACGTTTAAACTAATTAGCTAAGATATCCCACTGCGCTTGTTCTTCTAATTATAGATACTGACGATCTCGATTCTGTGCAGGATGAAATTCACTCATTTAGATCATCTCATTTTAATGGCACTGCGATCCACGGAGACACAAGAGATGCTACCTGTCTTACAGTTCATCCTGTTAGAGTGAAATGTGAAATCTCATGACTGCTAAAAATAGGCATCACCATGGAAACATTTTGGCAAATAAAATTTCATTTATACTGTCTTCGCAGAAAGAAAGATTGGATTTGTGTTCTTCTAAATGTCATTCAGGCTTGCTGTGAGATATTTTATCTCTCATCCTTCATTTTTCTTCTTTCTATAGTGCTGTGACCTTGGGTATCATGCTAGCTTGGCACGCACATTAAGGACGTATCTGTCTGCTGAGTATAACCTGGAGACCTCTCGCCATGAGGGTCTGGATATCATTGAGAACGCTGTGGACAACCTGGACCCTCGTAGCGACAAGCACAAGATCATGGACATGTATAATCAGGTCTTTTGCCCACCCATGCGCTTTGAGTTTCTGCCGCACATGGGAGATGAGGTATCTAGCCTTCAACTTACCCAATAATATCTTATTATTGTAACAGTTCGACCAAAAATGAAATTCTGTTATTATTCACCTTCAAGTAGCTCCAAACTGTATGACTGTGGAGCACAAAAGTTGATTTTTAAAGATTACCCTGGTCACCCTTTTCAATATAATGAAATATAATCCAAAAAAATAAAGTTCCATTAAAGTGGTTCATATCACTTATATTGCAAGTTATACATTAGCTTTGTGTAAAAAAAACAGACACAATTTTGGTTTGGAAAGACAGAGGGTAAGCAATGACAGAATTTTAATTTTTCACTGAACTGTCCTTTCAAGAATAATAATATTGGCCTACTAAATGTTTATTGAAATCTAAGAGATGTCAAAATTACTTTTTTTCCCCCAAGTAGCTAGTAAAGTAACACAGTTACCTTTTCAAATAATTCATACAAGTATACACAATTCAGTACTTCGTATTCCCACTGATACATCTCCTGTTCCCGTTTTAAAAGAAATTGGGAGAAATCCTTCAGGCTGAGGCATATTAATTTCCTTTTTGGTGTGAAAGGACCTTTACAGTTGCCAAAAATATAACAGTTGGGTTTTTTGTTGTTAATAATGAATAAGCAAGCACAGCTGAGGTGACAAAAAGTAACGCAAAAGTTACATTATCCATTACTTTCCATGAAAAGTAACTAACACAGTTACTTTTTTATGGAGTATAGCACAATATTGTAATGCATTGCCTTTTAAAGTAACTTGCCCCCAACACTGATCATGACCGAGATAAACGGCTTTGTGTTTTGTTTTTGTGCATCTCAGGTGTGCCAGGTGAGTGCCCAGCAGCCAGTCCAGACTGAACTTCTGATGCGTTACCACCAGCTGCAGTCCCGCTTGGCCACGCTCAAGATTGAGAATGAGGAGGTAAGAATCATCAGAGTTACTACGTGCAACATTTTATCATGGCCATTATCATGCTATACACCTCTCAGAAATAATTATTTAGTCTCAGCCTCAGACGCCACAACCTAAAACTATTCACTGACTGTGATGCATATTGCATACTAAAATAATCGCTAGCTCCAATCTGATTGACTGGTTTTATCCAATTTCCAAAAAGTCAGAATGTGCAGGTCTTTATCACTGTGCTGGGAAACAAAGTTACGGTACGGTAACTTTACTGATACGGCACCAAGCAGCTGCACTGAATGCTTCACAGTTCACAGTTTTTTTTTTGTGGTTCAAGGCTTTGAATCTTGAGAGATATTCAGAGCTTGTTAGAGTGCAGCTGTATAATCCACTTTGTTCTCAAAGTTATATCTTATTTCATATTTAAACCAAACATACAAAAGAACTAGTTCGTTGATTTACAGTGTCAGTCAGGTGACCCTGTCTAGCTCTTTGCTAGAACAAACTACAAGGCAAAATATAAGATTAAACTAATGAAAGAGACGATCTTTCTTAGGCGATCTTGATTCATCGGATCATGTCACATTAATGAAATTTTGGTGAAAAAAAAGGTTTCTGATGGTCAATGCAGCAAATTTGTGTGACCAACCTGAACCCGTTGCGAAATCTGTGTTGAGAAGTCCTTCTCACACATGTGAAATTCCTGAACACGTGGATTCCTATTGTAATGACTGGAATTTGCAAGTGAAAATTTGTGGAACAATGATTTTTATATTTTTCAGTCTCTCCACTTCAAGCACAAAGTCATGTTATAGAAGTAAAATAGGTTGCAAACTCTGTTTCCTGTTGACTTTAACATAAGATCTGTATGCTATACAGATCCCTCTCTTGCAACCACATGCTTTGGAAACTATTGAGTTTTATTTACACCTGCTCGGTGTAAAGATTCATCAGCTTCTTTAGTGTGAGTCATCACTCTGCAGAGAGCCCAACACACGGGTCTTTAGCACTCAAACAGCCCTCGGCTTTACTCACATACTTTTTTTTAAAACATTTTTAAAGTGCTCCAGAGAATACTTCAGCCTAGCAATCAAACTCGTTGCAATTTAGTCCATCTTTCTTGGGAACTGAGAGTTTATTTTTAGCATTCTCATCTGTTAATGGTGTGTGTATCTTTTGGGATGGTTATCTCCATGTTTGGTCTTTGTGAGGGTAATTCTTTGTATTGGGAGAGCCAAACACAACTCACCAACCAACTAAGTTTATGCAGGTGCTAATGGACTTTGTAATAGCTCCCGTCTGTGCGTATTGATGATTTCCCTCGCCCTTATCACTTTGTGTCTCATAACCAGCTAGTAATTGATGATTTTGTGTCATATAGGGAATGTGCCACATTAATCTGTGAGGGTCTGGGGCCAATTTACACACCAGCCACTACAGCATTCAGACAATCCTTGATTTCATACATTGGTGTGAGTGAATTATTGTCCCAGGGTCAAATGTACCAGTATAAAGGTTTAGGAAGTCTCAGAGCTGCATACAGCACTACAGTATATATACAAATATCACTTGTGGTTTGGCGGTGTTGGTTATCTTTAAAATAGGTGAAATAGGTTGAGATCTTTTCTTTATTGCTCATTTTTGAGGTTTTAATAACTTTACCTGCATAAGCATTCAAGTAAGCAGCAACATATTTAAGGCTGTGGGCATATATGTATCATAGTTGAAGCTCATTTTACACTTTTTTTCTCCTGGTGATTTGTTTTCTGAATTAGTGTACTACACAAATACTTTTATTTGGAAGTTTAATCCATTTTTTTGAGTCTCTCAATATTCTTAAGCTCAAATTGTGGGTTTGAATATATCACAGAGGTGCATACCTGTTATTGCAAACCTGTTATTGCAAACAATAAGCGCTTTTTTCAAATACACTGTGCACGGAAAATTTTGTTTTTAAAGTATTATAAAAGTGCCCACAGTATATTCCAGGGTTTAACAATAAAGATTTTGTGTTTATGTCAGGCCAGTATTTCTTTTTTTCCTTTCCCTGCTAACATTATATTACAACAACATGAGACATATCAATTTTAACATCATTTGTGTGTGTGTGTGTGTGTGTGTTAAAAATATATGTGTGTATATATATATATATATATATATATATATATATATATATATATATATATTTTTTTTTTTTTTATATTATAACAATATTTAGTGTATATACAAAAGAAATGTGTAATAGAATTATGGAAGCCAGTTTCCACTTTAGGAAAAAAATTGTGACTTTATATATCTTCCTTTCCTATTTTAGACTGTCATAACTGCCTTTTTATTTTTTACTCTGAGACAGAAACCGATTTTCATGTATTACTTCATGATTGCTTCAAATTCATGAATACACTTTTGCTGGATGGCATATGGTGTGAATCATTACCGATTTGGGTGTAATTTTAAACTTATTCTAACTGATGCTTCTAAGACTAACACAAGTCATTCTCAAGATTTCAACAAATTCCCACTTCCCTTTAAGTTACATCCCTGTCAGGTGTCTAGAAATATACACTACTGTTCAAAAGTTTTGGGTCGGTAAGCCTTCTATGCTTGCCATCAAAAACAGTAAAAACTATAACATTGTGAAATGATATTACAGTTTAAAATAACTGCTTTAAAATTAAATATATTTTAAAATATATAATGGAATATATATATATATATATATATATATGTAATGGAAAAGCTTAATTTTTAGCAACCACTATTAGCAACCAGTCTTCAGTGTCACATGATCTTTCCAAAATGATTCTAATATCCTGATTTGGTTCTCAAGAAACATTTCATTGTAGTATGAATGTTGACAACTGCTATGCTGTTAATATTTTCTCTACTGTGACTTTTGATCTATTTAATGAATCCTTGCTGAAAGAAAGTATAAATTTCTTTTAAAATTACTCCTACTGACCCTAAACTTTGATCGGAAGTGTAAATCTTACGTAACTTATATTCCCTAAGTTCATTCAGTTCATACTCGTTTCTCTCTCACCTTACTGAGTCCCTGCTATGTTTAATTAGGTGCGCAAGACCCTGGATGCCACCATGCAGACCTTACAAGACATGCTGACAGTGGAGGACTTTGATGTATCAGATGCCTTCCAGCACAGCCGATCCACGGAGTCCATCAAATCCGTGGCTTCTGAGAGTTACATGAGCAAATTAAACATTGCTAAGAGACGAGCCAATCAGCAGGAGACGGAAGTCTTCTACTTCACTGTGAGTGGCCTTATTTTTTATTTTTAGCCCATTTTATATGACATTTAGTGAATTAATTAATTAATCAGCATATGTTATGAATTCAATTTTTATTCGATTGACACTCCTAATTATTTGTTATTTTGGACATAAAATGGCAAAACCTGGCATCTTCCATTTATAATGCATTTTTTAAAAATAAAGATGAAGTCCAGATCCTCAGGTTCTCTGGACTATCAGTAGATCTTTTAATACATGGTTCTCATCACAATCGTCTCTGCAAACATTGATATCAAAGTCTACTCGGCCTGTCCTATCTGTCTGTCCAAACTCAGTCATCACGCACAAATCCACAAAACATTCGTGACAAGGCCCATGCCTCACCAATGAGACGGAAATTAAATCCTGCTATTGGAACAGATTGAATTTGCGGTGTGCAAAGTACAGCGAAATCTGTTCTTTGTTGCCCACAGCACACATCACTCCCCTGTTTTAGTCACATCCTATTAAAATCATTAGCTCACTGACGCCTTCATCTGTGTCGCAGAAATTCAAGGAGTACCTGAACGGCAGTAACCTCATCATTAAGCTGCAGGCGAAGCATGACCTGCTGAAACAGACTCTGGGGGAAGGTGAGATGTCTGTTTATTAAATAAGTTTCTCTCTGCTCTCTGGAAATGCTGAGCGTCAGAAATGCCTTTGGCTTCTAATTGCAACTTTGGTCACTGTTGGATATAAAATTGAAAGTTGTAACTTCGTAGCGAGCTCAAAAAGTTTGTATAATGAATGTATCTAAACTAACTGGACAAGATATACAGAAGTGAGGGCCAAAAGTTTAAGACCACTAGTGAAATTTTTTCTATTTTGTGTCTACTTTTCTAATTTAAAGCTGGCAGAACTGGCACAAACTACACAAGTTTGTGTAGAACTGAAAATCTTGTTTTAATATGGTCAGTGTCACCAATTTGATTAGTGACATAAATAAGATATAAAGATATGATATTTTCTTTATGTCATTCTTCCATGACAGTCTGGGATTTTTAGTTAATTAAATTTTATATATAGAAAAAATATATTGTATTTAATCTAATGTAAATTTTTATTTATAAAATCACAAGTCATCTATCATTGGGTATCGATCTTTAAACTTCGTTTAAGCAATATAGAGGGTCATTTTCAGCCTAATGTTTACAGTATGTTCCATATCTATATTACCCTGTGAATTACCATAGACAATATTTTTGAGCTATCCTTCAGTTTGTTAATACAAATGGGGATTAAACATTTAAAATATGACCATAACACAAACTTTTACACGTGTTAATGTAATGAAAGTATGATTGCTTACTAACTCTTCTGTGCAAAGTTATGTGCAATCTTTCAACTGATATCACAACTATAGCTAAAACATAAACCCAGTTACTTTTGCATTGTACCGACACCGCTAATACTGTGAAAAAAGTCTCACACACTGTTGTAGATTTTGTAGACTTTCTAGATAACGGCAAAGATTTTCTTCAGGCAAATAATAATGTTGTAGTCAAAAACCTTTTTGAAGCAAATGCCTGAAGAAAAACTGAAATGTTGTTAAGCTATGACAGTGTTTTGGGGTATAAATAATCCATTTAAGTGATTTAACAAAAAAAAGCTAGGCTGCCATTCTACATGTATTACTGTGAACATGCTTTGTTTTTACCAACTGAGGGACACAGATGCCATAGACATTTAGTTGAAATTTACCTTGAATATTCCTTTAGGTATAAGGCCTTTTGTTGTCAGATGATTAGAAAGACCCTGCTTTCATGGCCGCATCTCCCATAAGGCCTCTTTTCACTTCGGTTACCGGCAGTGTACGCCCAATCAATCTGCTAGTGGCACCGGGGGGGAATTTCAGCAGCTGCCTGTGCGGCAGCTCATAATCTAATGACGACACACTGTGGGATGCCCCAGCTGAGTCCAGCCATCCACGTATATGATCGCTGACCAGTCCTGCCCTCTTCACCTCACCAGACTGTGTGCTCAATTACACTTCACCTTATCGTCTCAGTAAAACCAGACACTCGAGGCTAGCCAAGGTGTGTGCTTTAGTGCATATACATGAGTTTGTCACATATGGTTACAGCAGGTACCGCCCATGTTTTTAAATTATTCACCTAATTGATCCTCCATCCATTAAGCCAATTAGCTCGGCACATCTAATTCTCTCCATTAATGTTATCAAGGGTTACCATGTCACCAGCGACTTGGCTTAAATACTGACGCTTATTTAAATGAGTTATGTGGAAGAGTAACTGTCTCGATTTGCAAATGTTCTGTGTGTAAACCAGATCCTCCCAAATCACTATCCAGAAGCATGGTTGGAAAGGATTCGAGTCTTTTTTTAACTCAGCTGGCAAGACAAAAGCCTTTCAGTTTTTGGAATGATTTTAGAGGGCATAGCAAAGGCACATGGGAACCACTCCATTTGATATGCAGATTTAGTAAAATGAAATGATTTGAGGGCCCACTTCACATCTCTGAAGTACCCATGTAGAAACATTAGTGATTCCACCTCATTACATGGCGATTCAGAATTGGAAAAACTTGGTCTGCATTATGGGCAGGTGCTCTAGAGATAATTTAGGGACTTTTTTTGTAATTTTTTCTACTTTTTTAACAGAGTTCTTTTTTTATTGCATTAGTTTTATATGCTTTTTTAAAATTTGTGTGCTTAGCATTACTATTATTTTTGGATTTCCACAATAATTTGTTGACATGAATTGTGGAGCTTGTTGAGCACGGGTGTGCTTTCATATTTTCAGTAGTCAAATTTCACAAGCTAAAAAAACTAAATCCTATACCTACAAAGGAGAGATACAAGCCTTGTCTAGGCACTACAGTGTGATAGAGATACGATATAGCAAAAATAGCAAATACTTAACAACCACCCAGTTGCAACCTAAGCAACGTCCTGGCATCAACCCAACAACAAATCTAACAAATCAAAGAAAACAAAAATATATTTTATTTTATTTTATGTTTGATAGTTTAGTGTGATAGTTTAATTCTTGCATTATTGTCACTCCTGAGTGTTTTATCCTTTTTTATCAATTATTATTATTGCTATTTAATTTAAAATTGAAAACTGAAACTGACATTTGAATAATTTGGAAACATTCTTGCATTATCATTTTTCCTTTTGACCATTCTATTTATATTTTCATTGTTTGCATGATGGCGATACCAAGGAACCCTTTTCAGTGCACTGGACATTGGGACAAAGAACCTAGTCAGCCGTCACAGACATCGCTCAGTGTCACCAGTGTGAAATGAATCCCTTGATGCACACCCACTCTTACACACCCTCATACCCACAAATACAAACACACACACTCACTCATTTAGCCCCTTTAGTTCCTTCTGTGACCGTCTGACACCCCACAGGGCCCTTTCCGAGGTTTCTACGGTGACCAGTGCTCCTCTTTGTCTCAAGCTCTGTGTGTCTGCTCACCCATTCATCTCGTCTTCAATAGCACTGGCCACTCTCACGATAGCCCTCAGTACGCTCTGACCAAGCTTTAGAACCCAGCGCGTGAGATCATGCTAATAATGACATTTCTAACTCCTCCCTCTTTCCACTCTCTTTTTTAGGAGAAAGAGCTGAATGTGGAACTACAAGGTAAGAAAGTTCTGCTGATGATGAAATTCACATTTTCAAAAACAAAATAAAGTTTCTTAATTGGCATCTGTGGTTCCATGAAGAAGCTTTACCATCCAAGGAACCTTTCCATTGCATAAATGCCCTTTATAATGGTAAACATGTTCTTCACACTAGGAAACAAAAGGTTATTTGAAGAACTGATCACTGTAAAGTTCTTTGCAGGACTTTTCTTCTGTAGTATACTTTTAAAAACAAAGGTACATTATTGGCATCTATGATTCCTTGAAAACCTTTAACATCCATGGAACCTTTCTTTTGCACAAAATGTTCTTGGATTATAAAGTGGATTATAAAAATGTTCTTCAGACTAAGTAAAAAAATGGTTCTAAGAACTGTTCACTAAAAGTTTCTTTGGGGAACCCAGAGTGGCTCTTATGTGACATCACTGTGAAACACCCCTTTTGGAACCTTCAATGTTAAGATTGTATAGCTGTGAAAACACCCTTTTGAAACCTTTATTTTAAAGAGTGAAGATATACTTTTACCTCAATCTCTCAAGATTTTTGTCCAGTTAAATTGTCTCTAAAAAAACTGCACTTGTTAAGCCATTGAGTCATTAAAGAATAAGATTCAGTTAGTGTTATACCTCTCATCCATATTCATTATTCATTATCCATATCCATGATTACTGTTTTTAATGGAAAAGTTATTTTACCACAGTCGCAAATCATTGTTGTGCCATTTTTAGACTAAAAAGAGATGATTTTTCACTCCATTTTCTGCATGTTCAGCTGCTAAAACAACCTCTAAAACACTTAACAGGCCAGGGTAAAAGCAAGAGAGGACAAATAAAACTTTTTTGATATTGCATGATGGTCAAAAGGGAACTTGTCCTCAAGCTGTCACTGGCAGGGGCTCAGCTCATGCTGGGTTATCCAGAATGTCCTCTGACAGTCGGAGAATGCTGAGAATAGAGCCTTCCTGGTAAACAGATGCAGGCCTCTTCTGACCTCTCAGTTGGAGGACATCTACCAGTGTTGCCATTGATAATCATATGCCCTTTATTTAAAATTTAAAATGAAACACTGTTCCGCAAATACAGCTGCAAACACTTGACCAATGCATATGTTGGTATGAAAAAGCGTTTTCATTCACGTAGATGCATAGAATATATTTAAGGCCTAAATAATAAAGAGAAATGGTATTTGTTCAAGCTCTATGACAAAATATCTATACAATTTTGTTGAAAACATCCAACTCGCCCATATCTGTTAATGATTAATCATGTAAGCAAATATAAACAACAACTTGTGATTGTGCCCTCAGGTAACCACCAAAGTATAGAGCCATGTCATATTTGATCTTGATTGCATTTACCGGTCTGTCACAACAGCAATTATGTTTCCATAGCTAAATGTTTCAATAAGGGCCTGATTCAGTGCTCTTATAGGGAATAGAAAACTCCCTGCAGTTGTTATCGGTTAATTTGAGGTCAAAAGCATTAGGATGTAATTACGATCTTTTAAAGAACAACAATTAATGCCTGTTGCTTATTTAAACCCCTCATTATCGGCTGTTTCCTCCGCTGAGACATAAGTAAGAGTTGAGTAGATGGGAAAGGGTTTGCTGTGTAGGTTTTAAGTTTTTTGATATAATATGTCATTCAGAGGGTATTTTGTGTATGTTTTTTGTTCCATCTAACCATCTCCATTCCTCAGACCCCCAACCCTTCCCCCGAAACCACAGAAATTGCGGAAACCAAGGCCTCGTTCCATCTATAACCATAAGCTGTTTAACGGCAATATGGAGAGTTTCATTAAGGTACCCACTGACTTTGGTGCTAACAGCGCCCCCTGATGGGCTGGAGGGATGACTGAAGCTCTGTCTGTTTTTTTCCTCACTGACTCATGCGCTCACACCCTCTATTTGCTTCTGTTAATATCCCGTCTTTCGCCAGGTGGCGATGATGCAGATGATAAGGGTGGCAGCTGATGCCCTCCTGCCTAAATAGAGACTCAGCAGGGCCCACTAGTTTGTAAAGAACTGTCTTAATGCTTAATTTACACAATCAAGTGGTCGATTACCACTTAGATTTAAAGTATTTTTTTTTTTAAATTACATAAATTGCAGAGAAAATTAAACGAAGGGTATCACGTTCTCCACATGCTTCCCTTTACTGCATCTCAAGCCATTCCAGCAGCCGCCCTAATGCTATTCCACCCAGTCACCACCATGACACTGTCGTCTTCGTGGCGATTCTGTCGTCCCTTCCTGTCTAACTGTGATTTTCTCACCTCTTTCACTCCTCTGCTCTGCTCTACGCTGCTTTGTGCCCTAGGGGAAGACGGAATGCTCGTACCCGCAATCAGGTACTGTAGAATAGGGCCAGGCACGGACTGTCTTTACCTTTCAGATAAGGCTGTAATACATTTGCTTAGACAGATGACATGTCATTGCAGCTTTCCACAAGAGTTCAAAGAGAAATTGTAACGAGCTTTCTGTAGCGAACTTCGGATTAGTTGCTACTAGCAGCCTTGGCTGAACTTTTTCTATTGTCTTATACCCTTGAGGACAGACATGCTTAAATGCTTTGCTTTATTTTCTACTAAAACAATGAAAAAAAGACTTTTATTTTTTTATAGCTTTGTGTATATATTCCCTGTTTTTAAAGCATTTAGAAAAATGTTACTTAAAGGTGCACCAAGCAGTTTTTCCCATTTTAAAAAGTTTTGCATCTAAGGATGCACAAATATTTTAAAAATATTTGTTCGCCAGGTGCCGATGATGCAAATATTTTAAAAATATTTGTTTAGTTATTTGTTTAGTTATACAATAAAATTAAAATAATGTATACTCACAAGAGATAAAACTCTAGTCACAGCAGTGGCCTAGAAAAAGCTGGTTTAATTCTTCAAATTCATATTCCACAAGAAAACATGTCCAATAAAATGGATCACAGAGATAAAGCAAGTCATTTTTAGCGGGTCATATGATCTCAGCATGGATGCCCAAAGATGCAACCAGCTCCAGGTTAGATACAACAGGTTTTATTAGATTTATTACGAGTCTACATGATATTAAACACGATTGTATACTATTTCATAATTTTATACTACTTTTAGTACTTTTTGTTTACTTTTTAATGAGAGAAAAATGAGCAGGTGCACCTTTAAAGGCCAAAGTATACTTCACTACTTTGTACGCGCAGATCGCACATGCGCATTTAACTCTCTTGCAGTAATTAGTTTATCCACAAGGTGGCAACCCTGCCATGGGGGTATCGATTCACAAGGTAGCCGAAGAAAAACTGCATAAACAGAACAAACCGGAATGCGGGTTAGCTACAGCGACAATGGAGGCCTACATAAATGAGAGATTGTGCAAAGAGGTTAGAAAATATCCTCATTTGTACAACTGTAGCATGAAAGAATACAAATATATTTATATGGGTTTTAACTCATGGCAAGAGATTACGCAAACACTGGCCCCGTTAGGCCAGGAGAGGTATTGCAATTTTGCGCAAAGTGCATGCGTCAAACATCTGCGTACGCGTACGAGTCAAATGAAGTATACTTTGCAAGGCTGTGTGTGCGACTGTAAAAAAAAAAAAAAAAAAAAAAGAAGTATACTTTGGCCTTTAATGGCACAGATCACCCAAAAATGACAATTCTGTAATCATTTACTCACCCTAATAATGCTCCAAACCTGTATGACTTACTTTCTTTTGCAGAATCCCTAAAGAAAATATTTTGAAAAATGGTCTTTGTCCATGCAATTAAAGTTAATTGAGTCCAGTTTTGTTTTACTTTGACTTGGACAAAACTGTCTTCAAAATATCTCCTTTTTTGTTCCCCGGAAGAAGAAAGCCAGGTTTGGTTGAGCAGAATTGTAATTTTTTTTGGTGAACTGTCCCTTTAAATCTCAGCCACAGCTTTAAAACTGGTACCATTTTGTAATGATTGTTGTCTTTCAGGACTCAGGTCAACCCATTCCTCTGGTGGTGGAGAGCTGTATTCGATACATTAATCTATATGGTAAGCGGTTCAAGGAAAGGTCACTAATCGATTGCAGATAAACATGCTGACTCAGCACCTACTAGAAACCATTAGAGAGCTCTCCAAAAACAACACATCCCCTTATCATTTATAGAGCGCTCGACATACTCAACCAGAAAGAGACACAGATGCTAATTTGAATAAGGACTCATCTGTTGTAAGTTTAAGTGATCCCGTGATACTTTGGAAATAGTTCCATACTAAGTCCATCTGTCAGGGTAAAGCTGAAGTCCATGAATTTAGGGAATGACATCGGTTTGGCTGCTAAGTATGCAGTGGATTGATGATTTACTGTTCTGCTAGAGACTATAAATTTTTATAGATGTCAAGGCAGAAAATAATAATGCTGTAAACTCTATTGTCTCTGCTGGCTCAAAGATTGTTAACAAGAACCTAATCCACTCTTTCTTTGAGATTATTGCTTTAAGATCACAGGCGTTCCCTCGGGATCCAATGAAATCTTGAAAATGATTGGAACTTCTTTGGCAAAATTCATATGTGCCAAAAATAAAGGACCCCTTAGAGGGAAATGTTGCATTTCCTTTTTGTTTTGAGCTGGAAATAATGCAATATCATGCCTTGACAAGTTTTCGACTCACGTTTCTTTTTATTTTCCTGTGCCAGGGCTGCAACAACAGGGCATATTCCGAGTTCCTGGATCTCAGGTGGAAGTCAACGATGTTAAAAATTCATTTGAAAGAGGTTAGGCCCCTAGAGATGACTGTAATTATTTTTCAATTTTTGTTTATGTACTTCCCAAACTGTGAATGTGTTTCTTCAGATCATCATTGCTGAGCAGAGAACATTAAATTTGGTGGCTGGATTTCGATTTAGAAAAACATTCCCGTGAAACAAATTGATTCTACATTTAGCTCATGTTTGCAGATATAAACAATCATCTGCCTTGTTTTGATACTGACAAATGATGTATCAAATTATATAAGCCATTTCTAAGGCTAGTCCATCGTCAAAATCATTCCATTTGCACTGAAACATGTACTACCCAGAAATGGTATAGTAAATGCAAATGCAAATACAAATGCAATTCTGAAAATAGTAATACAGAGATTGGACAGGCAGAGTAACTGGTCAGATAATCTTTTACTGGAATTCTCTCATCTCTTTTTAAGCTACTCAATTTATCAGATATGGAGGAAGAGTGCATATTTCAGCTACAAAAGGGATGCAAGATGAACAAAAAAAAAATGATACCATAAGGATATCAGTCATTAGGTGTTTTATAGCAGTGTTGTTGATAAATAGCTACGTTTTAATGTGCAACCTTGTTATTGTGTCAAAGGTAATTGAATCATCAGCATCCAAAAAATTAAGTATACCTAGCTGCCTGCTAGTGCCTGAATCTGTGTTCTTGTTAAGGTTTGGGAACTAAACTGCGGAAAGAGGCAAATCCCCATTTTGTACACCCTTAACTTACTTTACGTTATTACGTAATTATTATATTGTTATATATTAGGAGTTTGTGTGTGTTTTTCTCCTATAATCACTATTTTTCCACCATTTATTTCAGGTGAGGACCCACTGGTTGATGATCAGAGCGATCGTGACATCAACTCTGTGGCTGGCGTTCTCAAGCTGTATTTCAGAGGGCTGGAGAACCCTCTTTTCCCCAAGGAGCGCTTCCTGGACTTGATCTCCACCATCAGTGAGTGTTTCATTCAGCTGCAGGATAGGTCGAAATGTCACTGGAGTGATTAAACCTGATATTACTCCATAGATTGCTGTTATTTGTTGTATGTTTCTACTGGTGCTTGGCTTCATCTTAGCAATTTTACAGTACAAAGCAATTTGTCAGTTTCTTATATTTTGTTTTTGGGAAAAAATGTCTGGCAACAAAACATAAAAAGTAAAGTATTCAAAAAACAAGTAAACATTCATGTTGATTTAGTTTTTTTTTTTTTTTTTTAATTAATGTTTTTATTCAGCAAGAATGCATTAAAAATGCTTAAAAGTTTCAGTAAAGACATTTCTAATGTTACAGAACATTAGCTTCAAAGAAATAATGTTCATTTGAACTTTCTGTTAATCAAAGAATCTTGAAAAAAAAGTATCATGGTTTTTACAAAATAAGCAGCACAACTGTTTTCATCATTAAAAATCAGAAATTTGAGAGTTTTCTGAGCACCAAATCAGCATATTAATGTAACACTGAAGACTGGAGTAATGGCTGCTGAAAATTCAGCATTGTCATCAAAGGAATAAATTATATTCTAGTATATATTTAAATAGAAAACAGTTTCTTTAAATTGTAAAAAATATTTCAAAATATTACTGTTTTTACTGGATTTTTGATCAAATTAATGCAGCTTTGTTGAGTCTTCTTTCAAAAACATGAATCAGTCTTACCAACAGTTGTATGTACATTTAAATTTGTTTAAAAGTTTGTTTGTCGATTTCTTGTTTCAGAGCTTGAATCATCTGCGGAAAGAGCCCACCACATCCAGCAGATCATCGTTACCCTTCCTCGTACCATCATCATCGTCATGCGATACCTGTTTGCTTTTCTAAATCAGTAAGTTTAATATACTGTTTTTTGTGGCATACTTTAAACTAGTTGACCTGCAGTCACACACGCAACATGCTCAAAAGTGGAAGGCTAATCTGTAATTTTACCACACTGCCTTCACAGCATCTCTGTCTTCAGACCATAAATCTCTTAGTAAATCACCATTTATATGAATAGCAGCAGTCACAAGCAAAGACATTCATTATATTTACAAAGAGCTATTCAACAGCCCCCACTATTCTTGTCTAATTTATTACCACGTCTGTCAAAGAGTGCTTTAGGGGATATTTACGCCAGAAGAAACCCATCAGTCTGTACTGTACTATACCTGTCCTGTTCTCCTGGCTTTTTATTGATGCTTCCTGTTCTCACCCTCCCCCAGACCGAACAAAGAATTTGATTTCACATCATGAATTTTCCCTCTGACTTCTTTCCCCCTTTCATTTGCTCTCGGTGCTCGCAGCTCTGACTCATTTGAACTTCACTTCTGCAGTCAAGAGACTTCCCAATGAGAGATGAGCTGAAAGATAATACACTGTACATGAAGATGAATTCTCTGGGACAAAGTTATGAATTAATATATTGAAATAGACAGCAGGAGTAAGAAAGTTTTTGAAAGTTTGTAATTCCCGCAGCATTACATCACCTCTAAGAACTGTTTCACTGTCTCTTCATCTCTAGTCTGTCCCAGTACAGTGATGAGAACATGATGGACCCGTATAACCTTGCCATCTGTTTTGGACCCACTCTGATGCCCATCCCGGAGGGTCAGGACCCTGTGGCCTGTCAGGCTCATGTTAATGAGGTTATCAAGACCATCATCATCCACCACGAGGTCATCTTCCCCAGCCCGCGTGAGCTGGATGGTCCTGTCTATGAGAAATGCATGACTGGAGGAGAGGAGTACTGGTGAGCTCTAGACTTTAGCTGGATTTTGATGTTATTAAAGAATGTCATAATTCCTCCATTAGAGCCAGCTGTGGCTTAAACTGAGCTCAGTACTATGAGTGGGGAGTTTAGCACTCAGGTCATATAAAGTGGAGTAACTTAGGCATATTTTTTTTGTAACCTATATCTAAAAGAAATATTTCTACTTATAAGAAAGATTTTTTAGTGGGACCATGATAGAGTGTTGGTATGAGAAGAAAATACCACACAGTTCTTTGATAAATAATATCGTTCTAAATGATTACAATATTAATATACCATGAATTACATGGTATTCCAAGGTAGTGGATGGAAATGGTTTGCTTTGGTTAGTATTAGTAATAAATGTAAACACAGCACCGTTGAAAAGTTTGGGGTCAGATCTTTTTTTTTTATATATGCACGGTATGTTTGAAATTAGATTCTGATTAATTAGATTATGCTCACCAAGGCTGCATTTATTTGATCAAAAATATTGTGAAATATGTTAATGTTAAATATGTTATAGTTTAAAATAACTGCTTTCTGTTTTCATATATTTAAAAAAATTGTATTTATTCCTGTGATGTCAAAACTGAATTTTCACCAGCCATTTCTCCAATCTTCAGTGTCACATGATCCTTCAGAAATTATTCTAATATGCTGATTTGGTGCTTAAGAAACACTATTATTATTAATGCTGAACACTGTTTTTCTACTTAATATTGATGGAAACTATGATACTTTTTTAGGATTCTTTGATAAATAGACAATTCAAAAGAACAGTATTTATTTGAGATAAAAGTAGAATCAATGCATTCTTGCTAAATAAAAGTATTATTTTCTTTAAAAAAAACCCTTATTGACGCCAGACTTTTGAGTGATAGTGTATTTATCGAACATGCTGTTTTAAAAGCAATAAGCCTCATAATGCTGTTTGTTACCCAGTTTTTACTCGTACGTCAAGCCTAATGACTCTTAACCATGGTAAGATCAACGAAACACACAGTCTCTTGTGGCATATTGCTTTAAGTCCCATGAAATAAATATGTGACTTGTGGATTTTAATCCACAATGCTTGCTGTTTCATGAGTCTCTAATATTGGATTGATTACTGTTTGCGTGGTATTGCAGAACTGTAATTGCCATGTTTTTTTGTTTTTTTTACTTGCATTATTATGTGTACAGTTATTGTGTTTACTGTGCTTTTAAACATCTCTATCTCTTTGTGTTTGTTTATGTGGGTATATTCACACAGTGACAGTCCTCACAGTGAACCAGGCACCATTGATGAAACGGACAACTGCACCGAACCACACACAAGCGATGATGGTACAGGCATTTTATGCATTCATTCAGTGCTTTTTGCATGCTCATATAATTGTCTCTTTTGGCAGGATGCTGTGTATTGTATTGTAAAGTAGACCACAAATGACCAGGAGCAAAAATCAGCATTTGAGGTTTTTTGTTTACTTAGACCAATAGAAATACAGTCAGCTGTTTATGCTAGCCTTTGGGGTTGGAAGGAATCAAAATGACCACATATTGCTTTTTAAAAAAATTGCTCTGCCTTGTGCATTTTGAAGATGATGTGTTCATTAGCATTGCTGTGTTGTGATCTGTCTGACCTTTCTGGCTTGTGTGTGTGTATATATGTGTGTGTGCATATGGATGTCAACCACATAATTGACATCAGATGTCAAAGCTGGCATTGAAACATCTGGGTTATATTCAGTTTGATCTAAACAGTTTCCACAAAAAAAAATATTATTCATACAACCACAGCCAATATGAGACTTTGACTGTGCTGCAAAAAATCTTTCAGTATTTGTTGTGTTTTCCAGAAAATATCTAACCATCCTTAAAGCAAAATGCATTTAAATGAAAAGCAAAAATCTTAGATATTACAATAATTACAATAATTATTGTTCTCACCCCAGTTGCAATAATTTCTTAGATTTTTTAGCATTTAAAAAGAATACTAGTGGGGTAAGAAAATAAACTTTATATATGATATATTCTCTGAAACCCAGTCTTTTTTTTTTTTTTAATATATATTTTTTAATAATTGAGGCAAATTGTATTTAGTTCTTTAAGACATTTTGTATATTTTTTATATAAACAATTGAAAGAAATGCTTCATACACACCAGGTTGTGTTGTTTGTTGGATGTTATAATTAACATTTAGCTCAGCCAATCAGAGTAGTGCCCTTTCAGCAGTGTGAATCCTTATTGGCTGGTAAGCCATGAGGAGATAAGAAAGATGATCTCAAATTGAAACCTGGCAGCACAGATTCATAAGCTGTTATATGAGGTTCCAGGTCTTGAAAATGTTGTTCTCTCTGTTTTTTTCTTCTCTCCCTTCCTCTCTCACCCTTCACCCTCTTCATTTCTCACATGTAAATGATAGCATAGTCTAGCGATGTTTCCGTTGCTATATTAAATGAAGACACAGACGGAAATATCTCTTTCGGCCCAGTTTCAGCAATCTTTGCGCTTCATCTCTCTCTTCCAGCCCTTGGTTTTCTCTGCTTAATTGCCTCCTCCTTTGCCTTTTATCACTTTGTTTTCTTCTCTCCCTCTCTCATGCACGCTCTTTGTTCAGGGTGAGTAAAGAGGTCTCAGGGGGCTTCCTGTGCTCGGTCCCTTCATTTACTGATTGATGGAGCTGCTCTCGCTCGCTAACCCCAAACAGCAGCCACATCGCTGATACCATCTCTCGCATAAGTTTTTTTTTTTTTTTCAGTTTCACTAAAATGGTTCTGCTCTCAACTAATGGGTAAAGAGTGGGTCCTTTTTAACACTAAAATAGAATATAGTTTGTTTTTCTGTTGAAAGCTGCACTTGTTATTTTTCCATTTAAAGTTTTACACAAAATGAATGCTGCAGTATATTTTATGAATCTTTAAAATGGTAAACATTCAGACCTACTGTAGCAAGCTATTCCTTATTTTTAAATTAAGAGTGGCTGCTACAGTTTTTAGCTTGAATGTTCGATGTTTCTCGTGTTAGCTACTTATATTCATTTTAGATGTATAAAAAAGCCTTTTATGCTGCTTGATATTGCAAACTGGTTTTTGTTTATTATTATTTCAATTTATTATACTCTATTATCCTAATCATAAACACACTGGTTTGTAGCACAAAACATTTTACCATTTACCGCATTTTCTTATTCTTCTAGCTATAGAATCGGAAGTCTCACAGATTCACAGGAGCATTGAATGAGGTGGATTTTAAAAGGCTGTTTTATTCAGCAGGTTGCGCCTCATGATGGCCACCATGTTGAGTTTGTATGACCAGCCTTGTCTTGCATTGTAAATGCATACTTCAGGATAATTTCTCTAGGTCTCACATTTTCCAGACAACATTATGTTGCACTTATTAGTCAGCCTGTGATAACGTCACATGTCAATGGTGCTCCAACGCAGGTGGGAGCAGCAGAGAGGCTGTCATTTCAGACCTTTGCAAAAACAAAAAGAGAGATAAAAATGTTAATTATTGGGGAGATTATGTATTATGTTTGGAAATGCATACTGCTATACTACTTTTAATATTTCTGCTGTATGTAATATGTGCTGTATATAATAAGTACTAAAATGTGTAATAGATAATATATACATAATAATAATGATAATCTATATATATATATATGTATATATATATATATGTATATATATATATATATATATATATATATACACACATATATACATATATATATATACACACACACACACACACACACACACACACAGTGGGGAAAAAATATTTGATCCCCTGCTGATTTTTTACGTTTGCCCACTGACAAAGAAATGATCAGTCTATAATTTTAATGGTAGGTTTATTTGAACAGTGATCCAGAAAATCCAGAAAAAAAAACGCATTTCAAAAAAGGTCACAAAATTGTGCAGAAAAGTGCAAAGGTGCAAAAGTGCAAAATGTTTTCAGGTATTAACCCTTCCTCAGTGCTATGTGCTACCAAGCAAAGTACCAAGTACTCTTTAGCGTCCCCCATATGTCCTTAAATTATTATAAAAAACAACATCTGTCTTTGAATTGTTTTTTTTATAATAATTTAAGGATGTATGGGGGACGCTAAAGAGTACTTGGGTATGATGTGTACTTATTGTATATAAAAACTGATGCTAAGAAATTTTGTTTGGAGTCATGAGATTTTTATTGGTATATATGTCTATGTCTATGTCTATATATGTCTTTTTTGTATCTTCGTGTATTACGGTAATACATGTTTTAATGACCGCAGGTGTTTGCTTGGTAGCACATGACACTGAGGAAGGGTTAATACCCGAAAACGTTTTGCACTTTTGCACAATTTTGTGACCTCTGAATAATAAATGATATGAAGCTTTTTGGGCTAAATTTGGATGAGTGCGGATCTGCAGTGCAGAATGAAGAAATGCATACAGGTTTAGAAAGATATGAGGGTGAGTAAATTATGACAGAATTTGTGGACTGTGAGTGGAATAAGGTCATGCAACAACAATGACTCATTTTACATAATGCATAACTTGTTTATAAATATTAAGCTGTATTAAGTGAATGCTAACCAAAAAGCAGTATGGTAGTATTCCATTCCAAAATAGTCTAAATTAATTTTATTGGTGATTTTTTTTTTTTTTTTTTTGAGCTGTAACATAAAACATTCAAAGTAATCATGTTTTTAGAGGTAGCTCTATAAACTGCTTTAAACAGTATGCTACTGGCTAAATCGCATGCTGTGTATACTTATGTGTATATTTGTGGTCCGCACTGACATTCTGTTTTGATCTGTCTGGTGCTCTGATCTGGAATCAGCCTTCCCTCAGGAGCTCATCAGCCACAGCCTGCCTTATGCATGACTTCAGGACTAGGGCTGAAACGATTAGTCAACATTATCGACAGCGTCGACAATAAAAACTTGTCGACAAATATTTTTGTTGTCGAGTAGTCGTTTGATTTCATATGACCCAATGTAAGAGCCTGCAATAATGCAGTTTGATCAGTGTGGCACTGTAGAGCAAAACGGTAATTCAGCCCTCTTGGATGCAATTCAAGAGAAGAAGACACACAGCGCTTCAGAGCAAAGCAAACACAGCGTTTGGATGAATATGTAATTATATATTGGGCGCTTTCCTCTCAGTAATGAAATAAACACAACAAAAACTGACAGCAGTGTGAAAGCAGCAGTTAAAAATGTATCTGATTACAACGATATGGATGTTAAAATATGATAAAATATTTTTATTAGTGGGAAAAAAAATATTTCATTAAAGTGAGTTTGGTTTACAGAGATCAAAGCTTGATCTATCACAGGACTGTTTTGGTTATCATAACCCTATAAGGTATTTTAAGACATTATGTTGTGAATAAAATTTAAAAAAACAAAAGGAGATGTTAGGCAGAATGATGTGTCACTGTCTGTCATCTCATTTTGTGTGCCAAATACATCTATTTGTATAATGAATTGGTAACGCTTTACAATAAGGTATCATTTGTTAACATTAGTTAATGTATTAATTAACATGAATGAACAATGAACAATACATTTATTACATTTATGTATTAATCTTTGTTAATGTTGGTTAATAAAAATACAGTTGTTCATTGTTTGTTCATGTTAGTTCACAGTGCAAATGTTAAAAAACACAACTTGTGATTTTTATAAATGCATTAGTAAATGCTGAAATTAACATTAACTAAGATTATTAAATGCTGTAGAAGTATTGTTCATTCTTAGTTCATATTAACTAATGTTAACTAATGAACCTTATTGTAAAGTGTTACCAATTAATTGTATAATAATTGTTATTACATAATATGCTTTTCTAAAGCTGAAGTGACCTTTATTTATGTTAGAATATGTATAACTTAATATTTTAACTAATTGCAAAAGCAGAATAATCAATCAAAGTCTACTGATTAACCAGTGAAATAATCGGCGATTAGTCGATTAACCGTTCTAATAATCGTTAGATTAATCGATTATCAAAATAATCGTTTGTTGCAGCCCTATTCAGGACAGTTTGAAGTCACATGCTTTAGCTCCAAAAAAGCGCTATCGCAACTTCCCCTATTACCCTCAGCGCATGCTGAGAAATCGCAATCAGATTCTGAGCCTTCAATCCAGCCAGTCAGGTGCAGTCACAATGGAAACAATCAGACGAATACAGAATTGCAAAGGCTGATTTTCTCTCTCTCTCCATTTCCATTCTTCCTCTTTGCTTCCACTTCTGTGCCATGTCTGTATTTAATTTCACCCCTGGGTGGAGACCCTAATGAAACTGATTGGTTTCTTCTAGTCGACTTGGAGATTTTCTGCCAAGCACTGATTTGCTCTGTATATCTCCTTAACCCTGAATGACCCCACTGTCTGTTTGCCCCTGGCAGCGTCTGGGGGGGTGAAGCGTGAACTGATTTGTGGTCATGCGATGGCAGTGGTCACGTTAAATGGAAGCTGGGTGGCAGATTTGATCGGATTTAGATAAAGTCCACTGTGCATTTTTAGCAGCCCATCTGTATTAGAAATGTGCCTGTTTCTTTGTGATCCTGATGGGGTAAAAGATGAGATCATATCCTGATGTTTGAGACCTTTTGTGATAAATGTGAGTCTGTATGATACTGAGTACAGAATCTGTTTGACAGATAAATGCACATTCAAGCTTTTGTTGGGCACAAGCCTGTTTTTCTAAGCTATGTTGTTGAACAGTACTTTTCGTTTTTGTTGAATGATCAGTGACATCTGTCATTCTGCCCTAAAAATAAATGAACCGTGTAAGTACACTTGATCACACTGAATGCAGCGTGTTTCTTCAATATAGAAGCAAGTCTGAAATATTGCATTGCTGAGATCCATGTTCCTTTTTGTCCAGTGACTTGTTTTGTTTTTTGCTGTTTTGTTTTGATGTGCTTCATTCAACTTGTTGTTTTTTGTTGTTTTATTTTGTTTTGTTTTATTTTGATGTGCTTAGTGTTTGTTTTGCCTACTTTTGTTTTTGTTCAATGACTAAGTTTTGTTTTTTGCTGTTTTGTTTTGATGTGCTTCGTTCAAAACTAAGTTGTTTTTGTTGTTTTGTTTTATTTTGATGTGCTTTGCATTTGTTTTGCTTGCTTTTGTTTTGTTTTTGTTTGGCTTGCTTTTGTTTTGTTTTTTGTGAATTACGACAATTGTTGTAAAATGCCATTTTTCATTGCACTTTTGCATTGTTGTTTTTTTTTTTTTGTTTTGTTTTTGCTTTGCTTTATTGTTTTCAGAGAATTGTGGCAATCGATGGACTTTGCAGTACTTTTTGTGTATAAAATCTGTTGGTTTCTATTTCTGCAGTCCAGTTCATCCACTATGAAATATAATTGCTCCAAAATCTTACCTCACACAACTGTACATGTTAAACTTCTAATACGTTCCATGTCATGCAGCAGTTTTGCGTTTAGTTTGGACAGACAAATTGCTTGTCACTGGAAACTTGTCATATCGCGCCTGGCCAAGACACGTTGTAAGTGTGTGTGTTTTTGCTGAGAACCAGCTGGGAGTATGACAGATTTTGAGTCTGTTGCAGTGCTTTGAAGCTCTCTGAAAATTTGTTGACATAATTCTCTGTGCAAACATGTTAATGAGTGCTACTTTCCCTGTTCCTCTCTCTCTCTCATACACAGAAGTGGAGCAGATCGAAGCCATTGCAAAGTTTGATTACATGGGTCGGACTCCTCGAGAGCTGTCCTTCAAAAAAGGTGCATCCCTTTTGTTGTATCATCGTGCATCTGAGGACTGGTGGGAGGGCCGACACAACGGGGTTGACGGCCTCATACCTCACCAGTATATAGTAGTACAAGACTTGTAAGTATCTAAATAAAATATTGTATTGTTTTTTTCAAAATATGTTTATTTTTATGTCCCTGGAACTAGTTACAGGACAGTTCAATACGTTGCCTTGTGAAAGTGTTGCCCTCTGGGTAATATATGACTAATCAACCAGCCCATCTGGCCTGAGTTCATACCTTAATAGCTCAAGTGAGAATCAAATAGTTCCCTCCATTAACACTTTAGACTTTAATTAAAATTTAACAGCACTGAGTGGCAGTTAAAGAATGCCCTTATGTTAAAGAATGCCCTTATGGCAGGGAACCTTTCTTACACTATAAGAGTCTAATTGTGTTTCTGAAGCACCAAGCATTAGTGGTGCCGTAATGTGCTAGGCATGCATTTATGTCAAAGCTTGTTGGGTGCAATGGGACATGACGTACTTCACTGAGGTTAAAGTGAGTTGAAAGTAAGCCGATCAAGTGTTCAGGGGCTTTCTGCTCCTCTGTTACTGCTTTATGAGGTCTTGAAATGACATGAAAGTGAAAAAAAAGTTAATTGCAGCGTCCTTGAGTTGATCATATTTATATCATCAGCTGATATTAACTGTCCTACCGCTGTTTCAGTAATTACTAAAATGATGACATGCTCATTATCTCTTTGTATGGTCTAACCTGTGTCAGTTTGATGAATGAGATTATTAAAAGGGTCGGTCCAAGCTCTGTTCCTAGTATTGCAAAATTTGACAGCAGTAAATAAGGAAAATTAAGGTTGCTAAAATGAAAAGAGGATGGGCAGAATGACCAAAATCTTGTATAACAGTAGTTATTTGTGCTGTAATTTAAACCCCAAAATGATTTATATATGACATAAGCATTTAAAAATTTATATTTTTAATAATCTAGTGACTTAACTACTTTAAAAATGAAAGGTATAACGTTTGAGATTATGTGGGTTGCAAACTGCATGTTTGAATACGAGGAAATTTCAGAATTTGTTCAAACATCTAGTGGAAGTCCATACCAGAAGAATAGAAGCTGTTCTATTCAGGATCAGCTTCCTCTTAATGGCAATGGTTTTGAAATTAAGGGTCCAATAAGCACGTACTTCAGTCCATTTAGTGTGTTCAAAAGGCACTCAGAAAAATGAATTGCTGAAAGATTGCATAATGAAACATTTGGTCTGTAGACTTTTTCTGAGACTTTTTTCCCCCCCTGAATGTGACGTTCAACAGCTTCAGATTACCAAACACCTTCTGCTGTCGTCTCCCAAGAGAACTGTAAAAGCAGCCCGAGAACATGCTGTGAAACTGTGATCAGTGGATGTTTGCTTGCTCAGGGCTCTGGGAATGAGACATGAAGTCAGAGTAATGCAGAGGCCGCTGGGACTGAAAAATAAGAAACTAGAGGCTTCTTTCATTGCCAGCTTTATGTACATGGATATGTTGGTGTGTGTGACAGCTTAGCTGGTAAACATAATGATATGGACTACCGTTTAAAAGTTTGGGGTCTTTTAGAAAGAAATTAATAGTTTTTTTTTTCAGAAAGGATACATTAAATTCTGTTATCATGATTAACAAAAATATTAAACAGCACAACTTTTTCCAACCTTGGTAATAATAAGAAATGTTTCTTGAGCACTAGATCAGCACAATAGTATGATTTCGGAAAGATCATATGACACTGAAAAGTGCAATAATGGCTGCTAAAAAATCAGCTTTGCCATCACAGGAAAAAATTAAATTGTAAATTACAGTTATTCTAGATTGTAATATTTCGCAATATTACTGTTTTTACTGTAAGACAAACAAGTATGTTTTAAAGACACACCACCAAATGCCTCAAAACAATTACCTACCATTTTAAGTAGTCTGTTTCACACTTAGTTTGAAATAACTTAAAAATAATCCACAATTTTGCCTATTTCTGTTCTCCCTGTTAATTAAGTGTTTTTATTGTTCTTTTAAATAATAGTTTTTAAATTATTTTGGTCTATATTTATTTAAATCAGCCAATCAAATTGCACCACTTGGAATCCTTCACGGACGATCAGAGTGACCAGAAGGATTTTTGTCTCTATCTCTTTAGAGATGATGCGTTCTCTGATAGTCTGAGTCAGAAGGCTGACAGCGAGGCCAGCAGCGGACCTTTACTGGACGATAAAGCCTCATCCAAAAACGATCTGCAGTCCCCGTGTGAACCTTCGCCTGATTACAACTTCGGCGGGGTCATGGGCCGGTCAGTGGCTAATTATGCAGAATTCTGCTTGTATTCATTCCACATATTTTCATCCTCAGGAAAAAATAATGATCTGAATTAAAGTGTTTAATCTTGTCCTGTTTCTCCTCGCAGCTTGTTTACTTACTCAACTTGTTTGTGGCACAAATAATTAACAAAACGTTTTTTGACTCTATTTGCAGTCTACTTTGAGTCAAAAACATTGACGGACTGGATTTAAGATTTTTACCATCTCGTTATGTGTTTATGCAGGGTTAGGTTGCGTTCGGATGGGTCTGCCATTCCTCGGCGCCGCAGTGGCACTGACTCTCACAGTCCCCCCCGAGACACACCGCCGCGGGCCGCCGCCTGCCCCAGCAGCCCCCACAAGGTGGCGGTCAGTAGAGGCCACATAGAAAGTCCTGAGAAGAGACGTTTGGGAACCTTTGGCAGTGCAGGCAGCATTAACTTCCCTGAGAGAAAGGTCTATCCTGAGGGTCACCCGCTCAGGCCTGGGCCAGGAGCAACAAGACACAGCAGCCTAGGAGACCACAAGTCCTTGGAGGCTGAGGCTTTAGCAGAGGTATGTGTGTGTGTGTGTGTGTGTGTGTGTGTGCGTGTGTGCGTGTGTGCGTGCACATTTAGATTCTCATTAAATTCCACAGTGTTTTGTGTGTGTGTGTGTGTGTGTGTGTGTGTGTATACACTGGAGGTCAAAACCATAAAGATGTTTTAAATATTTTTGAAAGAAGTCTGTTGTACTCACCGAGACTGTATTTATTTGATTAAAGTACAGTAAAAATAGTAATATTGTGAAATATTATTACAATTTAAAATAACTTTTTCTATCTGAATATATCAATCAACACAAACTCAGCACACCTGAGAAAACAATAGGCGCGTAGGAAAAATAGTCCAACAACACTGTCGAATCCAAAATATAAAAAATGCAATCCCGCACACTATCAGTCCATGCTAAATATAGAAATTTATTATTACAGTTGTGCTGCTTCATATTTTTGTGGAACTGCTATAGTTTTCAACTACCGAACTAGATGCTTCAACTGTTTTCAACACTGATATTAATTGAAAATGTTTATTAGAAATATATTATATTAGAAATGAACACTGTAACTTCCATCATAGAAATCAATTACATTTTAAAATATATTTGTATAGAAAAAAGTTATTTTAAATTGTTATAATGTTTCACAATATTACATTTTTACTGTATTTTTCTATATTTATGTTTCAAATGATAAAATAGTAGATAAATTGTAGATACAATTAAGGTATTTAAAAACAAATAATTATTCTTTTCTTTTTTCTTTTTTTTTTAATTATGTGAAAACATTATGAAAACTAAACTGAGAAAAAATGGTGCTTTCAATTGCTTACAAATGTAATAGCACCTCTCCTCAGTTGCACTACTTGAGTATACAAGATCATACAAGTCAAGGCTTACACTGCAAAGTTTTTGGCAAAAAAATAGTAAGCAAGCACCACTAATTATTCTAAAAAGCCATAAAATATATTTATATTAATTATTGTAATCTAATTAAATCACTGTGATTTTAGATATATAATTATTTTAAACATAGTTTGCTATTGCTGATTTCAAACATTCAAATATTCTTGGTAAGTGTACTATAAATCTTCTTATATTTTGTACCCTTATAAATCAAAGCTCAGAAGGATTCAAAATGTCTTTTAAGTTGTAGTCATGAAAGCTTTTTGTTTTTTCTCTTGAGCCTTTCAATTAGCCTAGAATTCTGTGAGGCTGAAGAAGCTGGCAAGATTTAGTCCAGCAGAAACAAAGAGCTGGCACTAAAGCAGATATCAGCATGAACGGGATAGGCTGGCACTGGTCCATGTGTTTCATTTGCGCACGGTTAAATAATGAAATCTGTGACACACGGAACAGTTAATGATCTTTTGTAATGGCCCCTTTGTGTCTACACTTATTTAATGAAAAGAAAATGGCTTATGTGAATACAGACATCAAAACGGAGGTATGATTGATATTGTTGGACAGAAATGTGTTGTTTTGTATATTGATAATACATTATAAACGCAGACTGCATGATCTGATTAACATTACTGCTTGATGTGCGGTTTGGGAAATGTGTGTAAATGTGTTTAGGGGGGTGTGTGGGGATATTGATGACTTCTGCTCAGTAATGAGACCTTGCAAGGTACTTTTTGTGTGTGTGTGTGAGTGTGAGTGTGTGTCTTCATGAGCCTTTTATCTTCTGAACATTAAATTTTTATGGCATGCTCCGCTGCGAGACAGAGGACAGTCTTGAAAGAGAACGGGAAAGCAGGGAGTTTATAGTCTATCAGGACGGCAGCAACACTGTGTGTATATCAAACATCATCTGCCTCTATGATATACTAGACCGCTTCCGAAGAAAGTAAGGATGAATGTCCAGGAAAGATGAGAGATTTCTAAGGCCATATAGCTCCATAAATACTTTCTGTGCAGAAACCGACAAATTGAACTTATCGATCATTTTCTCACATCATCATTATTAGGGGTGCTAGAGGATTTAAACACATCCCTAATGCTTAACCTTGATATATTAGCAATACTTAAGACAAATGTGTCCAGTTAATGAAGTACCGAGAGCTATTTTCAGCAAAATGATTAAAAAACTGCATTTTTCATGAATATACTTTATATAAATCTTTTCAGTTTATCTCATCATCAAAATTAGACAAAATGGGGTTTCATATCAAGAAAAATTTCCATTGTAATAATTATAAATGATTTTAATTAAAATATTGTTGCTAAAACCTTAAATTAGGTTATGAATAAAATGCATGAAAATTTGGTCTGTTTTTAAATGTTCTTTTCATCGACTTAAATTTAATGACATTTTAGAATAAAATGAAAAATATCTAAATTCATTCAATATAATAATGTTGACAAACTGTTATGACTAAAATGCTTGAGTGTGGTTTAATTTCAGATGTTATTTTGTTTGCTTAAAATTCAGTGCCATTTTAGACTGAAATGAAAAATATTGATATTTAGTCAATATTTTGTCAAAATTGTTGTTAAAAAAAAAATTAATTAAAACATACTGTTGACAAAAACCTAAACTAGGTTATAAATAAAATCCTTGAACATTTGGTTTAATATTAAATGTTATTTTTGAGTACAATTCAATGCCATTTTAAAATAAAATGAAAAATATTAGTCCATATTTTTAAAGAATAGTTCTATGACTAAAACAAAAAACTGTTAAAAGTCAATAATATTTTTTTATTGCAGGATATTGAGAAGACAATGAACACCGCACTTCATGAGCTCCGTGAATTGGAACGCCAAAACACAGCCAAACAAGCTCCCGATGTTGTTCTGGATACATTAGAACCGCTCAAGAACCCTGTGAGCTCAGAGCCAGCGAGCCCCTTACACACCATCATGATCCGAGACCCAGACGCAGCCCTGAGACGCAGCAGCAGCTCCACTACGGAGATGATGACCACCTTTAAACCGGCGCTGTCCGCCAGATTGGCAGGAGCCCAGCTCAGACCTCCACCTATGAGACCCATGCGACCCCCGCCCACGCAGCACCGCTCCAGCAGCTCCAGCTCCTCTGGGGTGGGAAGCCCTGCCGTGACCCCCACAGAGAAGATCTTTCCAAACAACGCGAGCAGCGCTGCAGCTTCCTCCGCCAACTCTGGCGAGAAACCCGGGACCATGTAGCAGCAGCAGCAGGCCCGTGGTGCGGTGTAGCTACCTGCACTGGTGAGGGCTACCCAGGGCAAGATGCTCATTCCAGGAAGGAAGTTCAGGGGTGCTATTTCGTTTCTGAATTTATTTTTTGAGCCTTTGAGAGTTCTAGAAATGCAGCTGAGGTGTGGCCTAGTGGTTTGACGTGTTGAGCCTGGTTGCGGATGATGTGAATTGAGTCTGGCTCAGTTGATTTTCCCATTCCATTCCGTTCTTCCCATTATTTCCTGCCCTTTCTGGGAAAAAAGAAATGACAAAAAAAAAAAAAAAAATCCTATAATACAAGGGGAAAAGACAATTCCAGTGTAAATTTCATGTTATGATAAAAAAGAAGGTTGAAAAAACCAAAAAGATAAATTCCTCTTTTTTTTTATTATTATTATTAATTTTACCTCAGAATTACTATTAACTTGTCCTCATTTTGTCCACATTTTTATTTAGAGCAAGATCAAACGAGTGGTTTGCGTTTGTTTGTCTTTGCACTGGTTGGCCAGAAGAGTTCTGTTATTAATAAATGAGTAAACTCTCATTGGAGGACTGTTTTAAAATTAGTGATAAGTCCCGCCCTCCAGAACTGGACTGTACATATAATAGAACCAAACGGTCACTCAAAGACTGTCTAACACGGCCAGCTACCTTTAAGCTGTTGTAAATAGAGAGATACTGTACTTGAACTTGTAATGCCTTTCGTTTGTAGAATAAGCGATATACATCTAAGTAACAACATAGCCAAGCTGTATACATATATGAGATGCAGAAAACCAATATACCAACTAATTGTAAGAAACCTGTGGTAAAATGTAGTTTTACTTGTATATACATTTTGGGTAGATTGCTTTTTAATTGTCAATCTTGTACAGCTGAGGACAGAACAGGCAGGGAGACTAGAACAGCTTTTATCAAAAACATTTAGAACCAAGACGCAAACAAATAATGAATCAATAGTCTGAGCCATTAATATTAATATTAGTTGGGAGAGTGCTCTACTTTTTTCTTCTGTGTTTTTTGGATCACATCAGCTTCCTAGTAGAAAAAGCAGTTCATCATGCCTAATTTACACATATAAATGCTTCATTCTTATAAAGTTACGTGGCTTTAAGGCATTCCAATGAGCTCCATGTTATTGCAAGCATCCATCATTTACATATTTCAAATAGTCCTGCTTTGGACGTGTATTCTATATATACCCTGTCAACTGATTATATGAATATTAATACTTACTAAAATAACCATATGACAAACAAGCAACCCAAGTAAAAGGGTGAATCACACCAAATGTGCCCGGGACTTTTGATGAGAATTTGTCCAAATAAAAAATTTAAACTATTGTTATGACAATAATATCATAATAGGGAAAATAGGACTCATTTTCTTACGCATAATATATTTTCATATTTTTTTCTTTTGATTTTATGATTATCCGGACATATTTTTGTGAGATTCACCCAAAAACTTGTGTATGTCCAATATACCATATTTCCTAGATATATTTGTAAATGCATACCACTCTGTCTCTGACTAGGGACAGATTCCTCCTCCCGATCTAAGTATTCTACATGATAATATCATAATACAAAAAATAAATATAAATATACAATAATACAAAAATATCCTAAAATGACTTTTTTTTCTTCAAAATATATTTTCATATTTTTTTCTTTTGGTCTTGGGACATATTTTTGTTAGATTCACCAAAAAGTCTTGTTTTTGGTAGATATAGGATGCAAAGTAAAGCATATTTTCTAGTGCAATGAATGATGCATTTGTAAATCCACGCCACACTCTCTGTGGTGAGGTACAGATCCCTCCTCCACATCTAAATATTCAATAGCCTAGAGAAACTAGCTCCAACAAGAGAAACTCCACTGCCCCCAATCTGTCATATCATCTCCGGTTCATCTTCAGCGTTACCCCTCCTCCCTGAGCGGTGCTTGAAGAGGGAATACCCAGCTGTGTACAAAATTTGCCCGACTGACCTAGATATCCACTTAAACACACTGAGCCCAAAGCTTTAATCTCATCTTCTTCACCGATTTTACTTTTGCGGTTTGCTTTAGGATTTGCCACTTCACGCAGTCCAATCAGAATGACGGTATGTGAAAGCTTGTGTAAGGAAAAAATTCATTACATAAAAATGGTTCTCCTAAGAAAACAGTACTGTTACTACACCCAATTTTTAATCTAGAAATATCTCTACATTTGCGTTTGATATCATGCTTGAGCTGTTACATCATCTGTCTCCGTTAGTCTTACGTTTCTCGTTGGTGCCATACTGATTTACGCTTGCATTTGGGGCATAAAAAATTGAAAATCTCTTCTGAGACTCCATGTACTCTTGCTGTCATCTTGAATTACTTCTGGTAATTAGCTTCTGTCTGAATTCCTCAGCTTTGTAGTAGCATGGGCCTGTTGTCCGCATGTGAGGGAGACTGACTTGCACGTGCTTCTCTTTACCAAGCAACACTGTTCAAAGACTGATAGTGGTGCCTTTCCCTAGATACAACGCACAATGTCCTAAAATACATTAGCCTTTAGCCATAAGGGAGCGATTTGAAACTGGGTCTGTAACTGTGAGGATTCGGCTCATCTCAGGAAGTGATTCTGATTTTGTTTATAATATCTCTTACCGTACCACTTCCACATAGGCATCATTTTAACATACAGGTATGCTTAAAGACTATTATTCATGATTACTAGGGCACATATCTATTTCTGGATGTTCATTTGAATTCAGCCATGACACTTCTGCATAATTACACCTGGATGGATGAGGGCTTAATTCAGTTTACAGTAAAAAAAAAAAAAAAAAAAAACCGACATAATTTAACAATTCATAATTCAATGTATAAAACAGACTGTTTTGGGTCATTTTTTTCTGCGATTTAAAGTAAAATGTTTCCATGGTTGTAGAAAATTGAGATTTCCAGGCGTCCAACGTTGTTAAAATAATGGCAATTTCTATAGTGAATAAAGGTACTGTATGAGTTTTTCTAGTTGTTCTCAGCTTGAAAGTAATTAATTGATTAGCAATAAAATTCTATAGAAAATTGATACCTTTACATAATTACACCTGGATGGATGATGGCTTAAATTTATTTACAGTAAAGAAATTATGTAGAATTGTGCAATACATAATTCAGTATATAAAACAGACTGTTTTGGGTCATTCTTCTGTGATTTCCAGTAAAGTGTTCCCAAGTTCATAGAAAATTAATTGTTACAGAATATCAGGAAAAACTCGTTCCTGTATTTACTACAGAAACTGATGATTTTTTTAAATGACTTTTGAGGCCTGGACATCTCAATTTTATAATTCTCTGATATTTCCAGGCCTCTGAAGTCATTTAAAAATAATTTAAAATATGGTCAGTTTCTATAGTAAATACAAGTATGAGTTTTTCCTGTTATTCTAATTGAAAACAAGTAATTGGCTCCAAATAAAGATGTAAATTAAAATTAAATAGAAAATGTAAAATTATTTTTGTTAATAATAATAATAATAATGATCCTCAAATATACCAAGATAAATTCTCATCCAGTAATCATAACTGACATAAAGGTCATGGAAATGTATTAATAAAAGTGTGACAGCCCTTGCATTACCAGTTCAGTCTTGTTTAGTGTGGAATTACCAGATAAACATTCTTTACACATAAGGGCTAAGACAAATAAAATACTGCCCTCTGGTGGCCTTAAATGGCCTGTGCCTGCTCACAACCTCCCTCTGTTGGTCAGTGCTGGTATAGAATAGGCAGGAGAAAATAAAACAGTTGGCAGACATGAAGCTGTTTGTTACAAATGTAACCATATTTCTCTCTGTTTCTCATATGTTCTACAGCATATCTGGTCTTAGTGTCATTCTTTAACTCTAGCTTGCACTAGCTGCCATGCACCAAAGGATCACGTAAATCAGTGTACGTTGAGAAACCCACAACCATACACTGTCTTTACTCATGCTGTAATCATGCCTTTGAGTGTCATGAGTTTCATGCATTTGAATACTTGAGTATCAGACTTCTGCTCGGGAAAGTCAGCGCATTACGTCCTCATATATCTGTTGTACAGCTCATCTAGTACATACTGTATAGTAGCGCCGCCGCTTATGTAACGAGACAATGTTTGATAATAAATGATATCAAGTTTACAGAAACTGCCATCCGTAACATACTCAAATAGTCATGGTTGTGTCACTCATCTCTGTCTATCTCTCCTCTGCCAGTGAACTCAAGGCTGTGCTGTGAAAAGCATATACTTTTGCTGTTAAGTTAAATCTTCTACCCAAGCTAATGCATTGCAGTATTTAAGGCCGTGTTGGTCTGATAATAGGATGTTGTATGGTACTTGCACGATTACTAAGGCACTTGGTGCATCCCTGTTCTTAATAGACTGTATGTGATGTTACTGGAAGTATGTTTTGGGAATGTATGCTACATTGGGCGTGTATTGTAAGTATGCCTCAGTGGGTGTTTATTGTATGTATGCTAAGATAACAGAAAATATAGGCTTTCTCCTTCTCTGGACACAGTGTTCCACAGGACAAAAGTGCCGTCTGTCTGTAGTAGTGGGTTGTGAAAACTGTTGTTTGGGTTTTTTTTCCTCCTCTAAACACTTTTTGTCTAGTGATGCTGTTCTCAAATGAGTGTTTGAATGGTTGGATTTACCCCCCTGTGATGTTATTGTACGCCATCCCACTGTTTGGATGTGAACCATTCCTAAGTTCAAATAAATACAATTTTTTTTTTGACCTTACATTAAGTTGTCTTTTTTCATTTTGAGATGAAGTGGATTGTTTGAAGCTTGTGTTAGGTAAAGCTTGTGTTCATAATACTACACATTATGCACAACTCTCACTTTAAAACTTACATTAATGTGAATAAAATTCACCCCAAAATCAATAAAACACAGAAATAAAAATATTACAAATGAAAAATTTTATTACTGGACTTGCGGAAAAAATAAACTAATAATAATAATAATAGTTGTTGTTATTAATATTACTATTGAAATGTGTTTATGTGTGTGTGCGTGTGCGTGTGTGTCTATGTATGTATGTATGTATGTATGTATATATATATACTGTATATAGCAAGAAATTAATGTAATTTAATATAATAATAATTATTATTATTAACATCAACTTGTTATTAGTATTATTAAAATATGTGTATTTATAATATTTAGTGTATATGTTATTATTATAGACCATTATTATTTTAATATAAATATTGAATTTTACATTTTATTAATTATGTGTGAATAATTGTCATTAAATAATCACAAAATGTGAGAAATTAGTGATTTTCGAATTATTATTTTTCTTTTTAGCTGAAGCCCATTTCATATAATGCCTATGTTCATAATGCTACAAATTACTGTGTTATTAACTCTCACTTACATTATTAAGATTAAATTTCAGCCCAAATTCAATAAAAACATAAATATAAATATTATTACTGGACCAAACAAACAAATAAATAATAATAATAATAATAATAATTATTATTATTATTATTATTATTCATTTTATTTAATAATTTACTTGATTATGTGTGCTTGATTGTCATTAGGCTACATAATGATACAAAATGCAAGAAATTAACGACGTCATTTTCGGTACCTTGTTATTTATAAATATATAATTCATTATTTATCTTTTAATTTTAGGGGTAAAATGTGACCTGAACATGTTTTCGTAATATTCCTCTGTTTTCTAGAATGTACAGTGCGCCTGTATCAGTGTAGGATACTTGCAGTACTATCTCTGACCACTAGATGACAGAAGAAGACGGGCCCTGGCCCCTGGCAGTCGAAAGGTAATGAAGTCTAAGAAATATCTAACATTTTGGTTCATTTGTGACACCAAAGGTGGTCTAAAAAGAGGCAATAAAGGAAAATCATTTAGCAGTAAGTCCTATGTCTTTAAAAGTGCATTTTGATTTTCCCTGAGTGCAATAGCAAGATATTCGCCAATCAATTATTCATTTGTCATAATGCTACACACAATATAGGCAGCCAATCAGGCGTGGAGTGTAGATAAAGAAAATCCCATTTGTTACACCTGAGGGACTCTTAATAAACAAGACGTAAACATGAAAAATATTATCACCCTCTCTCATTTTATTCACTTGATTTATTACTTTATCTCAACATGCTTCCCTCTCCTGTGTTTTGAGAACATTGTGAGGACATTTCATAACATGTCACACATTTTATTGCTAGCTATTAAAATAAAAACGTTTTGGCTTATTTTACACTGTTAAACATGTAGTCAAAACGTCATTTAATTTTACATTTATTAGACATTCATAACATATCATTAAATAATCTAACTTTATTACATCACATAACATTGTTGGTGAGCACATACAATACCTAGTGTTTGTAATGACGTCATGAAAAAAGCAGGGATTAGAGTATGGACTGTTTCTCTAATGTTTAAGAATAGATAAAACATTTATCTCCTAGGATATATATGTTTAGGTTTTCCTCCTCATGTTGCTGCCTTGCACTCGATCCTCTTATAAAACTAAAAGCGTTTCTTCTCTGTTGTTGTGATTGTGAAGTATGAAGTGTTATGACAGCAGGACTTGGTTGGGTGGATAAATGTTCAAAGCCACCAAGAACCTTTCAAAACAACATGAAACTGGCATTCAAGATCAACACACATCACCAGTAAAGAATAGTAGAGCCTTATACAACCTTAGGTATGCTATAATGCATCCCAACTGCACCAATTTCAGAATCATCAAATCAGCTTGACTAGATTCCTTTTTACGAAACAAGGAATAAAAAGAATCAATTTGAATTTTAATGAGATACATTTGGCTGCAAAGTTAAAGATGTTTTCTACATTTCAGTTTTGAATATCGTCTAAAGATGCATTTTTTAAAAATGTTTTTGAAAAAAAAAATGTTTTTGAAAAAATGCTCACCAAGGCTGCATTTATTTGATCAAAAATAGGCTACAGTTAAAAACAGTACAATCATGAAATTTTATTACAATTTAAAGTAACTGTTTTCTATATTAATATTATTTATAATATATCTGTAATTTATTCCTGTAATGGCAAAGCTGAATTTTCAGTAGCCCAATTTGGTGCTCAGTTATTAAGAAATGTTTCATCATATTAAAATTTGCGCTGTCAAACGATTAATCGCGATTAATCGCATCCAAAATAAAAGTTTTTGTTTACATAATGTATGTACATATGTGTACTGTGTATATTTATTATGTATAAATGAATACACACGCATGTATATATTTCAGAAAAAAATATGCTGTTTATATATTAAATATATTTATTATGTATAATATAAATTATGTGAATATAAATAGACATGTAAATATTTTAAAAAACATATACTGTATGTGTGTGTATTTATATGTGTATTTATATATACATAATAAATATACACAGAACATACACATATATTATGCAAACAAAAAGGATCATATGACACTTGATCCTTTTTTAAGGATCATGTGACACTGAAGACTGGAGTAATAGCGGCTGAAAATTTCAGCTTTACCAGCATTGCATTTTAATATATACTATAGGCTAATAGAAAACTTTCTTTTAAATTGTAGTATTCCAGAATATTACTGTTTTACTATATTTTTGATTAAATAAATGCAGCCTTAATGAGCATTAGACACTTGTGTGTGAATAAATCAGACAAAACAGAATGAAACATGTCTCTGGTGACCAGACTGGCTCCAGGAAAGAGTGTTAAGAGAACAGGGAATGGATACACTTCAGGTGTCATTCCCACTTCTCCTCCTCCTGACATATAGAGTGTTACACCTATCAGACGTGACAGCTTTAACTCTGCTCAGAATCAATAATAAAGGCTGGTATGAAACCAAGATTCTAGGAGTGATAATGCTATGACAACATGAATTCAGAGCAGCTTCTGTAAAGATTTTGACTGGATCTGTGCTCTGTAAAACAAACCAGCATTTAGATTGTGGAACAACTGCTGTGTACCAAAGCCAGGGAACATAGCCTAATTTTTTTCATTATTTGAATAAAACAGGTAAAATGAATGATTGTTTATGAATTGTGGACAGAATGATAGTTATTATGGCTAAAATAAAATGTATCATTCTACTGAGTTCTAACTTTTGTGTTGTCATGACAATAATAATAATAAAAAAAAAATCTGAATCTACTCTGTGTTCCTTTCTTATGGTTTTTGTTTCTAGAGGAAAGCCTGTAATGTGACCGACCAATAGATGTTTCTTTAGGTCAAGGATACATGAAGTTGAGTTTATTTTTTTCTCATGTTGACACATCATGTTTACATTGTAAACTCTTGCACATATTTTCATAATTCCTCTGATGGCATGGATTTCTTTTCTTTTCTTTTCTTTTCTTTTGGGATATATATATATAATATCAGAAGCGGTACTTCGGTCCAATGAGCTGGCATCGCATGCAATAAGCAAAGTTTGGCACGAGGAAACCCCTTTGAAAATGCTCTATAAATGTATATATTACTATAATTATTTACTGCTATTATTCTGTCAATAATCATGATGAGATGGCCTGGTTTAAATCCACAATGTTTATCTTGTGTAGAACTGCTACAGACAGAAGAATTACATAGGCCTATATAATCATGAAAGAGGATGTTGTGTAAGTTTCTCTAATTTGGCTTTTTCTTTGCAGTGTTAAGCAAGCAAATGAGCACATTCACCTTAATTAAAATTAATTGTTAGTGTTTATGTTAAAACAGGAAATGTTATGATAATTTCTTTCACTCTCTTCTCTCAGTTTTACTTTATTGGGGCAAATGAACTGCTGACAGTTACTGTGCTAATGGAAAACCCTTGAGGAAAATTGCCATCAGAATTGCATAATTTACTATCATTATAAAATCAGTTTGCTCAATATTAAGGGGAAAAAACATGAAATCCATGAATGTTAAATTAGCTGTATGTGGTGGACAGTGTATCTTGTTTGTTTGGGAGAAAGAGAGTCTGTGCCTATAATTTCTCCAGATGCTTAATTACCAGTCAGGTATAAACAGTTTTAGTTCCAGTATGATAATGCATAGCATATTTCCTGTTATCAGTTTAAAGATTCTGTGATCTGTGGGGCTGTATAGAAAACAATTTCATGAGTATCACATTTCACTGATTGTAAAAAGGTAGAACACCTATTCTACTGAACAGTGTCGGGAAGTTTACTTTGAAAATGTAATAGGTTACAGATTACAAGTTACCTTGTTTAAAATTTAATAAATAGCATAACTATTTCAATTACTTTATTAAAGTAATGTAACTCATAACATTTGATTACTGTATGATTACTTTTCAAAATTTCTAGTGAAGGTTTTAAACTGTTAATCATTTTCAAACATTTAAACTAGACAGTGTTAACCTTACAGTAGTTCTCAACACGGATTACTGTCAGGCTTTCAAAATCCTTCTTCACTTGAATTTATATTATAATTAATTTAAATATAAATATAATTTAAAGCACAGCCACTACAAAATCAGACTTTAGCACCTCTTTTTACTTTGGGATCATTCCCAAATGCAGATTTAAATTCATAACAAGAAACCATTTAATGATACTGTTTTTGAAACAAATCTTTGCATAGCTATGACAGGAAACAGTAGTATCTAATAATGTCTTGGGAAAAAAACTGTTAATTTTAAAGGGATAGTTCACCCAAAAATAAAAATTCTGTCACTAATTCCGTCATGTCGTTCCAAGACTTTCGTTCATCTTCAGAACACAAATTAAGATATTTTTGATGAAATCCGAGAGCTCTCTGACCCTGCATAGGCAGCAATGCAACTGAAATGTTCCCAGATCCAGAAACGTTGTAAGGACATCGTTAAAATAGTCCATGTGACATCAGTGATTCAACCGTGATTTTATGAAGCTATGAGAATACTTTTTGTGCACAAAGAAAACAAAAATAACAACTTTATTCAACAATTTTTCTCCTCCAAATCACGTATTCTGTCATTATTGAGAGTACCACGAGTACGTGTTCTGCGTCAGCAGCACCACATGCATGTGTTGTTTATGTGCAGAGGTACTCTCAATAATGGAGGAAGACGTGATTTGGAGGAGAAGAATGGTTGAATAAAGTTATTTTTGTTTTCTTTGCGCACAAAAAGTATTCTCGCAGCTTCGTAAAATTACGGTTGAACCACTGATGTCACATGGACTGTTTTACCAAAGTCCCGGGTCTGGGAACATTTCAGTTACATTGCTGTCTATGCAGGGTCAGAGAGCTCTTGGATTTCATCAAGAATATCTTAATTTGTGTTTCGAAGATGAACAAAGGTTTTACAGGTTTGGAATGTCATGAGGGTGAGTAGTTATTGACAGAATTTTCTTTTTTGGTTGAAGTATCCCAAAGCATTTAACTTTTTCTTAAGTAACTGTAATTTAATTACACATTTTCAGATTACAGTTACATTTATTTTGTAATTAAATTACATAATTCTGTTACTTGTAACTAGTTACTCCCCAAAACGGCATTGTCTTCTAATAGAAGCTGCTTTATTTTATATAAGCCAGGGCCTTTAGAAGAGAACCTGTTCCAGAGAAAGAGTTGATTTAGAAATCTCTTCATCTTTGTCTGTTGCCATCTTTGTCATGTCTATGGGATCTGGCTACATCTTTAGATTTCAAGTTCAGAGAAGTGCAAGAAACACAAAAGAGAAGAAAAGAAGTGGAATGCAGGAGAAATGTGGAATGCAGAACGAATTTAGACAACATTTTAACATTAATTCTGCATTGATGCATTGATTTATTGTGTAGGACAACTGTAAGGTAAAAATGTATATTAACTAGTAACTTGCTTGTGTTGAGACAAAACAAACCACTCTGAAAGTTTACTGGCAGGGCATCAAAAATAGCATGCAAAAAGTTTGTAAATGTGTTATTGCTGGCAAAAGTGGAGCTGAGATAACAGAAATGATGGATGGATTGTCATTGTATGTATGTGAACTCAGATCAGTGTGAGATACAGTGCAAGTAGAGTTGTAAATTGATTTATTATTATTCATCAGTCCAACTCTTCACTATAAAATAACTCAGTGAGAGTTACATGTGATCATAACTTATTTTTTTATTTTTATTTTTTCAAAAGACTACTATAATCACGTAATGGAACGAAGTTTCTTGGTTTAGTGTTTCTACTGTCTGCTCTCTGGAGGGCCGTTGATTATTGCCTCTCTTGTTCATCTTTACTGAGGCAAATCGGGAATTAATTTTTTTTTTTTTTTCATACATTGCCACATTTCAAGTGGATCAAAATGCAGGAAAATGGATTTTCAAATGTCCTATTGTTCTCATAGACCTTCCATGAAGCTATCACAAAAAATGTAATTTCTGTTGTGCAGTACAGTTACAGTAGTTTCAGTTGCATTGTAGAGTTAAATGTAATTTTTTTTATTTAACCTCCAATCAGCTAGAGAGTCAAAATTGTCAATGAATCAATACTTTTTCAAATGTTTCTAAAATGTGTTGTATGGCTTTTTTAATTTTCACAGAGCAAAGAAAATTATACAGATTTTGAACAACATGATGGTGAGTAAATAATGACAGAATTTTTATTCTTGGGTGAAATAATAACTAATGATGTTAGTTCTCACCAACATATACCTGTTATTTCCCATACAAGGACCTGCAGAAACTTGTGATGCTGTCTCAGTGCTGCTACCATGGTAACGGCTCCTATATGCTTGCTTGTGCATTGTGCTAATGCTGGAGCAATCAGTCTGAATTAGTGCAGTTTGGCAGATGGCTCACTGTGTTGTATTCCACGTGCACTCAGCAGATCAATACAGCACCTCATTACAGAGCCCAAATCCAGAGACAGATCACACACCGGATACAGGTAGCAGATTCCAGGGAGAGTTTATATCAATGATGATCAGATACTTTGAGTGGTGGTTTGATTTCAGACAGCCAAGACTCTGTTACTGGACAGCATTTCGAAAGACCTTGCTTGTCCATACTTGAAGCTAAATTGAGCTATTTTGGATTTTTTTTTTTTTTTTGTTAAATACGTACTTGAGTACGTCATCATTAATTATCTTCATCATCTTTAACTGAGTACTATTTTATCTCAGTACTTGAACTTACTCTCTTTAGACCTTAATGTAATTTAAAAGTACATATTTTGCAGGTCATCACTTAAATCCCACAAAGCCAACATATGCATTTATCATATATAATGTGTGTGTGTGTACTAAAAAAGCAATTATGTGGAAATTATGAATAAAATATAAACTTCCTAATAGCAAACCATTCTGCTTCAGTGTAAAATGTTATAGCTATAGGGGAACTTGATTAAAGTGAGAATGCATTTTTAGTCATGCAAAATTATATCAAAAAGTCCAACAAATATTAATGTCTACAGAATTTAAAGATTTATCTTAAGTGTGCTAGATCCTTACACAGTCAGAACATTGAAAAATTTTGTTTAAACATCAAAGCTATGTCGGCACCAATAACCTCGTCGACATATCACTGTTGCGCTTCTGGTGTCCCGAGTTCGAGTCTCGGCTCGCAAACGTTTTCCAATCCTGTTGCCCCTCTCTCTCCCACTTTGCTTTATATCACAATAATGGCAGAAATGAAACATCTTAAACATCAGTTATGTGAAAATCTTCCATCTAACAGTCTATTCATAAAACTACGAAAAAAACTTTCGTATCTGAGTACAATGAAATGTGGGGGGGAAAAAATATACTTTCACTCAAGTATGTTGTTGCCTAGACACTTGGACGTTTAAATACATTTATGACACAGTACCCACGCATTTTCTCTCCTTTTTATACCCCTGAACTGTGTCAATGTTAACCCAAGAGGCAAATTAGCACATTACTGGTCTTGGCAGCATTATAAGTGCCTGTTGAGGGGTTTAATTGCAGTGTATTTTAGCCCGTAAAAGGAATCACTACATCTGTACGTTGCACCCTTCCAGAACTATGCACTTATATTTACCATGAGCAAAGTTTCATAGCAGGTGATACCAAACATTCTCCAGTCTGCAAAACCGGTTCCAAAAAGAATTTGTTTTTAAAACCGTGCAGTTCTGAAAGGGCCATTGAGTTTACTTGTCACAAACAGTCTGAAGACAGCAAGACTTTAATTCTGAAAATTTCTCTCCAGGGGAGAACACAGTCAGCTGTAGCCCAGCTGTCCGAGAAAAGGCTCTCTGAGTGGGCATCAGGCGCTATAGGGACGTGCTCTGCACTTTGTACCATACCCATAATCCAGCAGTAATCTGTTCTTAAATGCTAGGCTCTGGCTAAAGGAGTTGAGGGGTGACAGAGAGCGATGCACTGCAGTAAACAGGAATCTGGCTTTGGAAAAGTTGACAAGTATTGGGCTTCAGAAGGAAGGGGTTGCCACTTTTTTTTTTTTTTTTTTTTTGCTGATTGAAGGTGAGGATCAGCCCTATAAGAAGACATGATGCAATGTATGGAGGTAGTTAAAGCAAAAGTATTTCTGTGAAATCGAAACTGACCCAATTTACATTTTTAATATATTACTAGTTTCATTGTGAATGACTCATCAGAAACATAAGGTTGTAATATTTCATCAGATTTTTTCCCTTAATGTCACCAATGCCTCTTATTTTTCCAACTCTTCCCCTCTACCTACTTGCCGTATTTTTTTGCAATCAATTTTAAGTGACATAATAAAGTCTCTTCCTGTATTTTTCTAATTAAATATCTGATTTCTTAACATTAACATAAATATCGTAATTCTTAACATCACAAAGTAAAATAATTTCAAACATCATTTCATGATGTTGACTTTATTCCTCCTTTGTGGAGAAGGCAATCCCAAAGTACACTGCGGGCGATGTGAGAGAAAAATATGTTATTCAGTTCTGATAAATATCAATAAAAATAATTCAGTGTAGCCTAAATAAAAAATGTATTATTTTTTGCCAATATTTGTGTTCACTATTTTTTTTAATCTATATTAGAGTTGGTTTTTGGAACTGAGCTGCAGGGTTTTCTGGCATTTTAAGAACACAAATACAAAGATATAAATATACATTTTTATTCATAATTCAAATGTGAATTTTTGAATGGTGAAAAACAACTAAATATTTTCTCTGCAGCCCTAAAATTTTGTTGCAGGCCAAGAAATTTTGCCAGGCGCATTGGTGATGCTGCCCATGTTTACAAATAAGTACCAGAGGACATTGGATCTTAGCTATTGCAAATTGTACCTATTAAGCGGCTCCGGGGAGCCAAATTACACACCTTTGCAGCAAATGAAAATTCATGGGAGAGCACACTGTGAGCCTGAATGAGGAAAACAAAACATGTTTTGGATATTTAATAGAAATAATCCTTGTGATTTTTTTTCTCTGCATCTTTGAAATGTTGCATGTTAACATTTACCTTTAGTTAGTAACAAAACGTGTGCCCTCGTAGTGTGCCACTTAAACCGGTGAGTGGATGAAATGGACTAGAGAGTGAAAGTGAGTTAGGGGAAAAGAGTGTGTTTGCATTTAGCCCTGTTATATAGCCTTCAATCTGTGGAGAAAACCTGGAACAGTTTTTAATGCAATTGGATGACTCACCTAATGGTTTGTCATATTAAGCTAATCTCTGTTGGAGACTTTAAAATGTAAGATTACGACAAACGCTGTATTATGTGCTCACTGACCTGACATTTAAGAATTTTACAAGTGGGGCTCAAATGTCTTCATGTACATAGCCAGTAAGGAACTGCCAGGGAACATATGACTGCAGATCTGGTCATTTCCTGTTGCGCTTTGTCCTTCAAATAAACGCCACTGAAATATGTTCCCATTGTTTGATGGCACTATCTATAGCTCATGATGTGATATAGTGTGATCAAACAGACATGAACTTGTGTCATACAAATGCTTTCATATTCAAATATAGTAATTTTAATGTTTTGCTTGAATAACGTAGTTTATCGCTGTCTATGCGCTTCTGTACTGGATTCAGTCTTGGACTTTAGTTGGGGTACAAATATACAAGGGAAATTCTGTTGTTTTCCTCCTTACAAATACATCTCTGACAACCTTTACTGCTTTTTAGGAATACTAATGAGTTCCTACCGGATTAATGACTCTATTATTCTACAATTAGTTGAAATAAATGTGGGGGGTAAGGTTAAGCAATAGTTTAATTGCTCACTTAACATCCAATTGCATACAAGGTAAAAGAAAGTGTGACAAAGACTATTAAATACGGTTCACATCCAGCGAGGATAAATATGGAAAATGTAAAATCTGGGTTCTGAAGCAAAATCATTTGAAAACCACTGGTTTATATGATGATAAAAGCGTTATGCATGATCAGTATTATTGTGTCTCTATTGCATTAGTCTACAGTATGACAAATTCAAAATCCTTATCACTGTTCTGCTATAATGCTATGTAATTTATCACCTGAGATGTGCTGCTTTTATTTGCAAAGTAATGATTTTTTTTTTTTTTTTTTTTAAATGATAACACTTACTTGCATTAATGGAATAAAGAGAGCCAGAGTCTATTCAGCAAAAAATATTTTGTATGTCTGTATCTTGTATCCTTATCTGCATTTAGGTAATTTTTCATTCTAGTAGGCAGTGCTTTGCTGTAACAGAATATTTGGCTGCCTCTTTGATTGAAATCCAAGCTACAGCAGCCACAGCGAGGCCAAGATTGCAGTGTGACGGCGTTTAGTAATTGAACGTCATCCTGTTCCAAACTCGATTGCTGCTTGGAGTGGAACAGCTCTGAATAGTTTAATATCACCTTCTGAGCCCAAGGCAATGAATGTCTGATTGACAAAGAATCTGGTTACTTTCAGCATTGAGCGTTTTTGCTTGTGAGGTAGAGCATTTTTGTAAGTAAATAATTGATTTTGCATGTAAGAACCTGCATTCGTTATGTAATGTCTTTCAAAACCTGAGAAATTGCATGTGCCTATTTGTTTATGCCCATACATCTCTGTCAATGTTCATGAGTTTTCTTGTTCGTTTGCAGCTACTGCTGATCTGGAACCAAAAGTAGTTAATAAACAAACCCAGGTGTTTCTCTGGTTTCTAAATCTAACAAATGAAAACTCCCACAGAAACAGAAACTAATCGAGCAAAGAATTATCTTGCCTTCTAAATCCTTCCTTTTCTAAAAGCGGGACTCTCACTGTGCCAGAGTTAAAGAGATTGAGCACTGAAGATGTATTGGCTTATCCTCAGGTATTTAATCAGTCAGACTAATGAAATGAATTGAGCCAGAGTGAACTGATTGCCTGTGACATTTACAAGTCCCCTGAGAGCATGTGAATGTGTTTGTGAACTGACCTCCATAATTATTCTTCAACAATCAGAGAAAAAGAAATAAAACTGGGACTTTGCATCATCAGTGTGATTCAAGGATGCTGACACATATTCACTTGAAAGGATAGTTTGCTCAAAATGATAATTATGCCTTCGTTTACTATAAACTTGCATGATTTTCTTTCTTCACAAACAAAATAGATGTTAGGAAGGAGGCTATTTTCAATATACTGAAAATTAATGGTAATCAGCGAATATCAAGCTCTAAAAAAAAGTATTGTAAAAATGTTTTATTTTCATTTTTGGTGAATTGTTTAAAAACATAAACATACATTTAAAATGTGTTAAAACCACACTTCTTTTGACGTACAGGAAGATGTAAAGAGTTGAACCAAAAGTGATATGTTTTGAGAAAGGGAGAATTCCCTTTCAGTGATTAGAGTTTTATTGTTATTTAGAAAGACAATGACATTTTTATTATTATTATTACTATTTATTTATTTATTTATTGTTATTTTGTGTTAAAGGAATAATTCATCCAAAAATAAAAAAAAAATTGCTGAAAATTTACTCACCCTCAGGTCATTTAAGATGTAGATTATGTATTTCTTCATGAGAACAGATTTTAATTACATCACTTGCTCTCTACTGGATCCTCTGCAGTGAATGGGTGCCGTCAGAATGAGAGTCCAAACATCTGATAAAATCATTACAATAATCCACACAACTCCAGTTCATCAATTTATGTCTTGTGAAGTGAAAATCTGATTATTTGTAAGAAACAAATCCATTCTAATCTTCTACAAATCTGTTCCGGTGAACTTAAATGGCCTGAGGGTGAGTAAATTTTCATTTTTGGGTGAACTATTCCTTTAATGTATTGTCATTTTTGTCTTCACTTCAGGTGAAGACATGAGGGTCATGTTGTGATTGGCAGAGATTTTGTTGTCCTCCAGGTGCTCAACAACCAAAATTGACAATAAATTATAGATGTAACTAAAGGAAGCATAGTTAAAACCATTTACATGCCTTCATATTTAATGTGCCTGAGCACATTAAATCAGTGTCACCTCAGTCAATGCATTAACATCTTCTCTAAACATCAGCACTTGCATTGCTGTAATTGTACCAATCATTATTTTGTCTGAAATACCAGTATTAAATACCAAGCATGTGATATGTGTACATATTTTATCTCCTGTAGTGAGCTTAAAACTGCTGTAATGAGAGAACAACTGCATGGTGCAATTGTCAAAGACTAATGGTAGCGGAAATGGTTCATCAGATAAAATAATATTTTTCAGTTTTGTGTTTGTCCTTGTGTGTGCTTGACATAATGATTTGTGTGTTCTTTTACAACTGGCTCTTAATCCGGCAGGACTTTAATTGTTATCCTGTCGGGTTTGATCAGACTAGTGAGAGTGATCAAAACTGACAGGGTTCAAGTTCAAGAAAACTATAATTAAACTGAGTATAGTGGAAAGCAGAGTTCACCAAAGGTTCTGTCTCGCTTACACTAACTGTTTTGCATGTAAAAATCAGAATAAGAGAGTGAGATTAAGCATGCATATGTATAATAAGGAAGTAATCTGTGCATTAGCTGCACTGCAACCATTGCGCAGGGAAAACAAATATGCTGCAAAACAGTTTTCCTACTTGCATTTATTTTTTTCTAGTCAAAATTAAATGATAAAATTAAAATATTGAATTTAATATAACATATATTCTTCGTACTTCAATTTAGAAATCTTTATAGTTGAATTGAAGTCTGAAGTCTGCCTGAAGCCTGTCATTCCAGAATTTTTCATTTCATTATTATTATTTTTTTTTTTACGTTATATAATGTAGTATTTACTTTTTGCTTAAGGTCATTGTCCTTCTGGAAAATGTATTTTAAGTGATATCTCTGGCTGACTGAAACAGATTCTCCTCAAGGATTTGGATTTGGCTTTATCCATATTCCCCTTATTTCCATCAAATTTTCCAGTTTCTTAAAGCAGCTCTAAGGCACAGGCGTAATGCTGCCACAACCGTTCTTGATAGATGATAGGGGAGGTGTTACTTTGTCAACACAGTGCTTAGCATTCAGGCCAAAGAGCACAAATTTAGTTTCATCACTTTCAAATGCTTCACATGGCTTCTAGATCACTGCAGCACTGACTTAATGTTGGCGTTTCTTAAAATTGGCTTTCTTTCAGCCACTTTCCCAGAGAGGCCAAGCAAATGAAGTGTGGTGAAAAGATCGTTGATGGACAGCTTTTGCCATTTCATCCAAGAAGAGTTTTACTGGCCTTTGGTCACCACTCTTACTATTGTCCTGCCTGTTTGGTTGTCCAGCTTGGTGGAACAGCCTGACTGAAGGCTGGGTTGTGTCATAAATTTACATTTTATTACATGGACTTAACAATGCTCCAAAAAAAAGCATGATGGCTTTTTGAACGTCATCCAGATTTATTTGAAAGTTCCAAGGACAGCTCACTGGTCTCAATGGCAGCAGGACTGAACTGATCTGATGCTTTAATTGGGAGACCTCACAAAGACTTTTTGTGAGGTATTTTGATGACGAAGACAGTGATATTTGTTGTGAAATAAAGCCATCAAATATGTACCCTTCAATACTAGGGGTCATTTTTAGATAGTTATATGTAATTTTGTCTCACACTTCACCCATGCTGTTAAACAACTGAGCTGAATCTTCAGTGAAGCTTTTCAGTATGGAGGATTTTCAGTATGGGATGCAAGTGGCAAAGCCTGGAATACTTTTATAACAATTTAATAAAATTGCTAAATAATAAATAAATAAATAATGGGGTTGTATAAAGACACTGTATATACATAAACTGCTCCTTAAATGATTTGATTCTTTCTTTCTTTCTTTCTTTCTTTCTTTCTTTTGGAAGAATTGGCAAACTTTCATAATTGAAATCAAGTCACGTTCTCCATATCCCATTTATTTTAATGATGCATGTTTTTTTTTGTTGTTTTTTTTTTTTTGTTTTTTTACTTTTATAAAATAAAATCCATACATTTAATAAAAGCCTGTAAAAATAGGGCACAATAAAATGAAGACATTTGCTGTATAGATTTATAGATTGCTGTTTTACTGGTGTTTTACCTGTATTTTGCACTTCAGTGCATGGTTTACGGTTAACAGAAATATCCGTGAAATGAACGGATAATGTCCTTGCAGAAAAATACTAGAACATTTACTACTTCTTTTTTTTTTAAGTGTAATATCAGTGTTTATTTAAAAAAAAAATTATGGTCATAGCAGCAAGTTTAAATCAGGTAGACATCACGTTTGTTCCTTATTATTTTCTAAAAGGTTTTCATGTATCTTGGCAGTTAAGACTGCAGTCACACTTTGCTATCCATTACATTATGCTTGTGCTCTGTTATCAACAAAGATAGGCACCAGTAGACATCGAAGAGTATTCCCTTTCATGTTTAAGTCATTTGGAAAGTGTAACTATACTTACACTTCATGAAACTTACTTGATGAAAGTGAGCGGTCATGCCCTCATTTCTTAGTTTCTTTGCAATATTATTACTCTACAAATTCCCATTCACACGGAATGTCTTTATTTGGTATGTACTCTAACCTTTCAGCAAAAATACACAGAACAGATTTACTTTAATAAGCACAGCTTGTATTCACAGATACTTTTTATTTTCCTTAGCCTTGACATTCAGAGAAACAAGACAGAAGAACTACGTGTGTTATTCCAGAGTGTTTGAGGTGCATGACTATTCATTCAGTCTCATATTTTCTTACACCTGGCTGTGATCACTTATTCAGTTTAGTGACACTCTGTGGGCTGTGGAGCATCACCTTCACTGTCATATGACAAAATATTTATAATAGTGCAATTGTATTAATAAGTAAACATAGCATTATTAATCATCAATTATAAGGATTAATATTAGGATTAGAATTTGTCCTTTTTGTCTTCTTCCAGTATTCCTTAACATTATGCTATAGCCATAATTCATTCTCTATTCTATGGAATAAATCATCAGGTAGGCCTGCATGACTAAACCACATCTAATTATTTATTACATTAATTATGACTGTATTTTGCTCTAAGGCCATTTAAATAAAATTTTACAAATACAATTAATTTGTATTTATATCAACATATAACATTTAGGAATTATTTGTTGTTAAATATTGCAATTTAAAAGCAATCATATAAAGTGTATCATATTATATTTTAATTGAAGGATTCTACACTTTATTACTTTAATCTTTATTATTTTATTAACATCTGGCCTTTGCAAGTATGCTTTCCTTAGTAAAATCATCATGGAAATCAATGTCAAAGAACCATAATCATTAGTCTACCTCAGTTGTTTCAACAATAACACTCGTTAATGATGCTTGATGCTTTTCAAAGAAACAAACAAACAGACAAAAAAAACAAACAAACAAACAAACAATGTCAAATTCTCTGAAAGATTCTTATAGTGTTTTGAAACTTCTAGCCTATATTAATTTATTTTGAATTTACAAAAGTAAAAAAAAAAAAAAAAAAAAAAAAGTATTGTATTACTCTGCTATTTTGGCAGAAACTATGGTTACTCATGGTTTTTATTTATTTATTTATTTATTTATTTATTTTTTAATTAATGCTCAAAAATAAAAAAAATTACAAAAAGTCCCATGGTATTTTTTTGTAACTGTTGTGTCATGCTCACAGATATGGAAGCATATGTGTAGCAAAATTCAATTTGAAATGTAATCTGCAAAATGGCAATGTATTTCTGTATTTAAATGTACATTTTCCCATTCATATGTGCAGCATTTAGTGCAAAATGAAAATGAAAATTCAATTATATCATTTAAATTTGCCATTTTCTACACTACTTTTAATATGCAAATTAAAAACATATTTTAAAGCTTTATAAGTTCCAAAATTAAAATGAAAATGTATTACCCAAATTGATTAGATATGTTTAACATGTCCAAACAAAAACTGTAGCAAAATTATCATTTAAATGCTGTTTTTCCTAAATGCATTTAGACTTAGGGGTAGGACACTTGGGATTGCATTTTCATCATGATACCGCGTGATTCAAAATGCATTCTGACCAAAGGTGCAGCAAAAGGGTAGCAAAATGGTGATTTAAATGTCTTTTATTTTTCTTAAATGCATTGACACTTACATATATGACGTTTCAGTTGCATTTTCATTAAATACCCCACGATGAATTTAGTTTAAGTCATTGTGGATTTGAAAATGCATTCCGATTCCATCATTACATCAATCATTACATCAAGGCGGTACTCGGCAACAGGATGCACGATAGGTCAATATTCACCGTTAACCAAACACTTTTCACCTACCTGATCATCTCTCACTGTTTACACTTGGATTGATGCACATAAGCAAACAGATAGTGCTATTCTATACTTATTTACTACCTTACATTATATTTTTTACTGTTTTATTTTTAATTCATAAAATAGCGTGTGTTCCATGGCAGCTGAACAGGGACGTGCAGAGATTTCCTTAGGGGCAGGAGCTCAAATGTTAAAAAAAAAAAAAAAAAAAAAAAAAAAAAAGGGGCAATGTGAAAAAATTATATGTCAATAGTTTGGATACATTACTATTTTATATTTTTGCAATAAGTCACTTATGGTCATCAAGCCTGCATTTATTGATCATTTATTTTGTTGCACCTTTGGCTCAGAATGCATTTTGAAACTCTCATTGCATTTTGCTACAATTATCACACGGTATCACGATGCAATCCCAAGTATCCTACCCCTAAGTCTAAATGCATTTAGGAAAAACATGCTAGGACATGTTAAACATATCTAATCAATTTGGGTAATACATTTTCATTTTAATTTTGCAACTTATAAAGCTTTAAAATATGTTTTTAATTTGCATATTAAAACTGGTGTAGAAAATGGCAAATTTAAATTATATAATTGAATTTTGTAAATGTAATGTAAATGTAAATTTAAATACAGAAATACATTGCCATTTTACATATTGCATTGCCATTTTGCATATTACATTTCAAATTGAATTTTGCTACACATATGCTTCCATACAAAGACTGGTCATGCTCTTGTTACGTGTTTCAACCGGAAGTGACGCTATTGTAGGAAGTGTTTAGGTATGCGCGGGAGTTTGTTGCTATCGAGAGAGCTAGAGTTCATATTAATTTTCTTCTTTCATCTAAATCAAGATAATAGTAGCACAGGGATTTGCATAGAATGTCTCAGCTAAACGAAGTGGATTTACCGCCGAACCTGTCATGTCTGAAAGTACGTTCTGTTATTCAGCTTTGTTAAATCTGCGGTTGAAACAAGATTATCCGCTACCGTTGTGTTATTTGCCGTTCACATGTGTATAAACTAATATAATTTTGTAATCTCGATTTCTAACGCATCTCACATAATTAAAAAAAAATAAATAAATGATAAATTAAACGTCTTACTTCAGTTGTTGTTTTATTGATATAAACACCAAATCTATTCACAATGTCATTATGTTCTTGTTTTATGTCCACTGTTTTCCTGATATTGATCAGAATGAACTGCGTTGCATGGTTTTATACAGCAATAAGCACGTGTCACAGTGCCATAGATATAATAGTCATAAATCTGGATATTCCCAGGTTCGTTGACATCAGATTTTATTTATTTTTTGTCTGTGTCAGAGCATAGACACCCTTCTCCGTTGTCCTATCTGCTTTGAGTTTCTCAACATCACCATGATGACCCAGTGTTCTCACAACTGTAAGTATACTTCTGCAGTTCAGTTTATAAACGTTTGACGTGTATGATGTATTTACTGGCATAATTGCTTTCAGAAAAATACAAAGTAACTGTTTCTTTTTTCTTTTTGCTGTTCCAACAGTTTGTTCTCTGTGCATACGGAAGTTTCTATCCTATAAGTTGTTGTGTCCTGTTTGTAACTTGGTGAGTCTCATGTCAAAATAATCTAAACATGATTGTCAAACCTTCCTGTCATACTCCAGTAATCCTCCACATAAATATATGTGTGTGTGTGTGTATATACATTATTTATTTATTTATTATATATATATATATATATATATATATATATATATATCTATATGAATGATCAAAAACAGTACAATTGGTAATATTGTGAAATATTACGATTTAAAATACCTTATATATATATGTATATATATATATATATATATATATATATATATAAGAGATGGCAAAAATGAATTTTCAACAGCCAATTCTTCAGTGTCACAGTTAGGGCTGCTCGATTATGGCAAAAATCATAATCACGATTATTTTGGTCAGTATTGTAATCACGATTATTTAACACGATTATGAGTGGGCCATATGACCAAAACTTTATATGAGTGATTTATTTAAAGATAGTGATATATATTAAATATATATTTTCTGTAAATAAGGTTGCTATGACATCTACATTTTGAGACCAGAGAAATTTCACAATTCAGTACCACCGCAGAGTATTAGGGTAACTGATATTAATAACAAACAAACAAAAAAGTCCTCAATATTATTGAAAATAATTAAACAGTCAGTGATAAAAAGCAAAGGACAAATGCAATAGAATAAGATACAAATGAAACAAACTGCTTTATGGTTTTTTTATGCAAGTCTCAAGTATTCAGTTAACAGAAATGAATAATCAAATGTAAAATAAAACAGCTTAGTCTAAGTAAGAATCAAACTTTCTTAGTTCTTTATTAAAGCTACAAAAGTCCTTCACTCAAGAGCAGTGTGTGATTTTGAATTTGTCTTTTGTTGTTTGATTAATATTAAGCACGCAGTCGGCTGCACGGAGCCAATTTACTGTTACACGTGTATTTTCATTCTCAACTGTTTGTTCATTTATTACATGACCGACGAAGGTTTATGTGAATAATCACTAAGCGCCGCATTTTGGCACATTTTGTGTGCATTTGGCCATTTACGCGCAGCTTGACCGAAAGATGACTTTACATGTCCGTGTTGTATTCCGTCTCTGAGCACATCACAGAAATCCTCCTGAGGAAGCGCAAATTCTCTTTAGCGCTTTTTAAAACATGAATAAATCTAATACACTTCAATAAATGAAGCACATCCCATTTTGCAAAATTCACGTTACATGATTACACTGTTTTGCATGTGAAATTGGGCTTTTATGGAGGAGTGAGAGTGCACCGCTGGACAGGGGGCGGAATGAGGCGCAATAATCGTTTAATCTCGATTATTGTGTTTTCATAATCGTTGGAGGCCGAAATCGAAACTGTTTTTCGATTAATTGCACAGCCCTAGTCACAGTCACATGATCCTTCATTTTTTTTCAATTACTTTAAAATGCTTAATAGTGCTCAAGAAACATTTTTTATTTTTATCAATGTGTAATCATTTATGCTGCTTAATATTTTTATGGAGAAAAAATAAGTGAATACTCTTATAATATAGCCAGTGTGCACTACATTGATCAAACGTGACCGTAAAGATATTTATCATGTTACAAAAAATCTATTTTAAATAAATGATGTTTAATGAGCTTGTTCTCAACATTAATAATGAGAACTATTGTTAATCTTTAAGCACTAGTAATAATTGCAAATTTTCTGAAGGTTAATGTGACACTGAAGACTGGAATAATGGCTGCTGAAAATTCAGCTTTGCCATCACAGGATTAAATTATATTTCAAAATATATTCAAATTGAAAATAAATATTTCAACTTGTAATAATATTTTTACAGGATTTTTTTTTTTTTTTTTATACTGTGTTTTTATCAAATTAATTTAGTCTTGGGAAGCATAAGAGAGTTCTTTCAGAAATATTTAAAAATCTTAATTATTATTAACTCCTGTCTTCTACATATAAACATTGCTGTTATTGCAGTTTAATGAAGTTAATAGGTTAAGAGTTTAGGACACTTTCCATTAATCTTATTCTCTCTTTGCAGCCATCAACAGAACAGGACCTGAGGAACAACAGATTATTAGATGACTTAGTTCAGAGCTTTCAAGCAGCAAGGTAAAGTTTATTTCTGTTTTAAATATAACCATTTATTTCATACATTTATAAGAATGCTGTTTTTTTTTTTTTTTAGTGGACCTATGCAGCATGTATTCTGCAGATTCTGCAGTTTTGCATATTGCATTGTTTTGGGGGGAAATATGGAATGCTGCAGAAGTTTTAAACATGCGGTAAAATGTGTTAAACTTATAAATATTTTTATACTATAATCCAATCACTTTGTTAATGAATAGTGATTAATTTCTGTAGAACTAAAGAGCTTTCTGAGGAGTTCTATGGCTGCAAATTATGTGTGGGTCTGAATAGCAGTCTTATAGAAAGTCAGTGGGGGTTAATTAGTGGGTAGTGATAAAATTGAACAGGAAAAATTAATTAATTCTAATTTAATGGAAAACACAGGTGAAGGTAGCTAGTTTTTGATAATGGGCAGCGTGAGAGGTCAAGTCATATTCAGTCTTTATTTGCCCAAGGATTTCATCTCAAAAGGTAAAGGTTGAATCTGGTGCTTCTGTCATTCTGCCTATGTGAAAAGCCTTATGTTATTGGAATATGTTGGTCGATATGACTATATATACTATTATACTATATATATATATATATATATATTACTATATATACTATTTTTATACTCATAAATGTTGATTATCTGATGAATACTGTGGGTTTTGTGGGAGTTGACATCAAACATGTTTTTCTTATGAATAATGTATCAACTTGTGCTTCAGTTCTATTATGTGCATGTTTAAGCTTTTGCTCTTTTAATGCTACATTTGTTCCTGTTCAGAGAGTGTGCAACAGTCCTGAAGAAGGCAGGTAGACAAATAAACAACCATCCAATTGCACAGCGTTACTCTAAATACATTAACTGGAAGGAGACTTTAAGATTGTTCTAACTTGCCTGAAGGTATCAGAAAATCAGCTAATTTATTAGAATTTTAAGAGATGCAGTTGTTTCTTATTGTTCAACATCTCATGACAAACTGGAGCATGTAACGTCCTAGCCTGCCATGAGATTCTGGATTTCCTTTAACAATCAAGTGGGATTTTATTTTCAATATTCGGGTCTATACCTTTGGCATACTTCACCTGCTGCAGGACTCAAGGAAGCTGCTCTGCCGTGCTTCTCTTCAAGCAGTCTTAAGTTCTCAGACTGAAGACATACAGTAATATAAAGTCTTCAACTTAAAGTAATCAACAAGGAATGTGTTTTTAAAACATTGTTTTACCTACTATCTTTCGACTTCTCCCCACATGTGTACCTCACATTGAATGTAAAAGTGCAAGGTAGTGAACAGCTAGAGCGCACGGTAGATTTTATTTGTGATGTTGTTTTTTTAATTCAGTCTCTGTAGGTGCCATCAATCTCCTCTGTGTTGTGTGCCTAATATAGTTGGTTAGTGGAGTTTCAGATGGACATCGGGATGAAGAGAGAGGTGCCTTATGGGACAGTGTTTTAATTTCCTGTTTTCCCCCAGTGATGATGTCAAAGGCATGCGTCATCTTTTAGGACAGGACGTTGGGGACAGTTATTAAGGCCTTTGATATAGATATAGCATTGCTTTTATTTTTGTTTGCTTTTCTTTGGATAGTGTATCTTGGATAGAGTATTTGTTTGTGAATTGTGATTTATTACATTCATATATAGTATGTATATTTTAAGAATAAATGGAACAATCATAGTTCAGGTGAGCTGAGATTTTAAATCTCATACTGTCCTGCACAAGCTGGGAAACTGTCAGTGGAATGGGAATGCTAATGAATAGGTTTCTCCCGATTTTATAGAGCTGCTTGGTCTCAATGAGTGCAATTAGCCTTGTTTTTCCAGGACTGATTATCGACTCCTCTGAGCTACTGCTGTTGCAAGCTCACTGTCCTCTTGCTGTTGGAAGATCAAAGAGCTTCCAAAGAGATCCAAGTTTTCTGAAATTTCACTTCCATACAAACTGGGAAAGCCTGTTTTTTTCTGCCTTTTTGTAGGCTTTAAGATGTTTACCACAGTATTTTTTGCAGCTATAACCTGCTTGAAAGCTACAGAAATTCATTAAAAAAAAAAAAAAAAAACTCCTAAATTGTATATAATTGGTTTTAAGCTCAGAATGATATACTTTTCAATCATGGCTATTATTTCCAAAACTGTGATTTTACCACGTTGCCCTATTTTCTCAGCTGGAACCTGTTGGTGGTTATGTAACGTATTTGGTTCTGTACAGCAATAAATTTTCTCGGTGTGTTCCATTCGCCTTACTGGATTCAGAGCAGTGCTTTGGGGAACTGAAAGTAGACAGTATTTTCTGTGGTCTGTGAGGGGTCCATGAGGGGTTTTTATGGTCTTGGCTGGGTAGGTAGTTAAGCCTGTAGTTATAAGACTGCAGTTGATTTTTAAACGCATTACTGAAGAAAGGCCAAAAAATTAGGACAGTTTGTTATTCATTAGTTAAGGGGATCATATAATTTTTACTAATGATTTATCATTTTATTTTTGCTTGAGGTCTGCTTATAATGTTAGTCAAGGCTTTTTCCTCCAAGCAGTCATGATTTAGTTAGTATAATCATGACAATTCCACCCTCTGTCTTACCCTTTAAAGGGCATGTTTTATTTATTTTTTTGCTGCTTTATCTTTAAGACTTCTACATAAAGGCCCTTAATATGTGTGTTTGTGATATTTCAAGTAGATTTCAATTCAGTATGAACAAGTTCGTTGTACATTATGATTGCATCTGTAGTTGTTTTCAATAAATTTATTGACCATTCTTTCTGCTACCAGTAAAGTGTAGTACTTTCCGTTCCTTTAAACACTTTTCCCCAAATTTTCCCCATAATCAATGCAGAAAATGTGCATCCTGAATTCTTTTTTGTTGACTGTTCTGTTCTTGATTCACAATATTTCTTGATATTTTCATTTAGTCTCTACTGACTCTTGCAAATAACCAGCAAACACATTTGTTTATTCATTCAAACTCCAGAGTTATGTTGGAAACTTGGGATATAGATCAACCAAGTGACTTTTTAATAAGTCATGGTGCCATTCTGTAAATAGAGCTTTGTGAGCATGTATTAAATTTTGCCTTTAACTTAACAAGAAGATTGGGATAGAGGCTTTTTTCCTTTTTTTTTTTTTTTAGGGTATAATGGGTGAAGATGCTATTTTATATCCCTTTTTAGCTTTGGTCTTTTTGCCGCTAGATCTTTTCTAATAGCACTGACATATAAGAAAGAAAATTGACATCACCCTTCAGATAGTAATGTAGACCCAAAATGGTCACAGCCACATTAATACAGATTGGGGCACCTTGTTTCTTGTTCTTTTTTTTCCTAAGTGTTTAGTTTTACGTGCATGTATGTGGACTAACGGTCAGTCAAAGAGAAATAAAAGGTTTCAATATGGAAAGTAGCGTTTGCACACCTCATTGACTCCACTTTATGGCTCTGTAATGGCCTCACAGCCACTCTCTGCGTTTGTTGGCTTTCCACATTTTTACTGGAATTGCGAAACCGACAGGTGCTTGCCTGCGTTCAGTCTCTCTCTCACTTCCTTTTATGTACTCCTTTCTATTTCTCGCTCCTTCTGCCCTTCTGTCCTCCCCTCAAATTATTTTTCACGATTTCGTCTCTCACTCTCCCTCAGAAGGGAAGCGGAGATATTCGAAGGCTTACACATTGTATAGAGAAGCACAGTTTTGCTGTCAAAAACTCTTTTCCTGATAAATTGTCACTTTAGTGACTCAAACAGATGCTCAAACAACCATTCTTTTTTGTCTTTGGTCCAGTTCTGTTCTTGAAGAATTTGTTGTCTTTGATATTACATATTGTATGTCCCACACACACACGATATGGCCCAAAAGTATGTGGAAGCCCCTTTTATCCCATTCCCTGCAGGTCTGCTGGCACAAAAACTCACTCATTGCTGATAAGAAATGTTTCTTGTGCACCAAATTAGCATATTAGAATGATTTCTGAAAGTACACGTGACTGGACCAATGGCTGCTGAAAATTCAGCTTTTCCATCACAGCACTAAACTAATTTTTAAAATATATTAATTACAATCTTTCTCATCTCACCAGGCAAAAATTATGTCACTCAAATTTGGAATCGCCCCCTATTTCACCGGAAACCCCGGTTATTATGATCAAAGGCAAAGCAGCAAGACAGAAGGGCCTCAGAAAGGAAGCGAACACCCTCAGTCATTTTTTCCAGAAGAAGGCCCCTGTGACTCCCTCATCAGAGGCCCAAACAAGTCGTAAGATTCACGTGCCAGTCAAATCAGAACCCATGGAGGTGTGTTTACAGCAGCTAGGTAACATCAAGCAAGAAAATGTGGAGGATTCATTGGGAATGGTGAAAGACGAAAAGATGGATGTAACTGCTTTTCCTTCCACATCACACAATAAGCCACTGGGTAAAGGTGATGTGCATGACATGCTATTTTGTTGAATTTATATTGTATGTTAGAAATAAACACGTATATTAGTTAAATGTTAAAAGTGATGGGTTTGTCTATCAGTCTATAACATTGTTTATCCCTTAACGCATTGATAATGGGTTGTCCACTGATGCTTTGATTTTTCTTCACAATAAGTGAATTAATATATATATATTTTTTAGAGTGGTGACACCATTTTAAAAACATCTTTGTAATTTTGTGCTGGTTATAATAAGCAATAATTTATTAATAATGTGTGTTGCAGTGGAATGCCCTGTCTGTGGAGTAGGTGTGTCCGAACAGCACATAAATAAACATCTGGATATGTGCTTGAGCAGAGATGATAAGAAGGAGGGATTGAGAAGGTATGGAGAATATTTATCCCATAATGCAATATTACCGTGTGAAGTTTGACAATGCAAATTATCTGATTGTCTAGAGGAAGCATGCTGTTAGTTGACCTGCTGTTCTTCAAAATCAGAATCCACTTTTTATCAAGTTATTACTTGTTTATATTGTTTACATGCAGTAATTCAATAAATAAGAAATTAATACTGAACAAGTGATATTTCAGACACAATATGGCTATATGTTTTTGATGAAAGTAGTTTCAAAAGAATCTAAACCAGGACCAAACATTCAATGTAGCAAATGCGGACTAAGAGAGTGATGTAAACTGCAAAACATTTCAAATATCTTGAAACACCATTTGTCCAATCAAATAAGTGGAGCATAACTAATGGCTATGTATAATTCAATACACTTTTCTTGAAAGTAGATTGTTTGCGCAGATGTCTGACAATCTCAGCTTTCTTAGACCTGTTTATATTTCTACCTAATCAGGGACCCTTTACAATCTTGTATTTTTTATTTTTTTTTATTCTTGGATGTGTCTGAGTTAGTTGAATGAAGTTTAACAAATGAACCGATTGTGGCTGAAACAACTTTTCTTGAATAGATTGTTTAAAAAATTGTTCTGTGGTGAATAATTATGGGCTCTTGAAAAGTAGTTGAAGAGTACTTGTGGTTAAAGATAGATTATATCTTGTCTTCATCCCTTCCCCCTTTACTGGGACTCCCCTTTTTCTCCTGAGGGACATTCTGAAGGGCTGACATTTTGGTGTGTGTCTGATTGACAGAAAGGGTGATTTCATTTACTGGACACCTTGAGGGTAACGTGATTAATGAGGGCATGCATCAGCATTCCTGTGGCCTTAAGCCCATCCTGACATACTACTGCTACAGAGATGAATTAATTTTTCACCTTTAAATGCTTTTTGTTTAATAGTTTTAGGTCTGGTGCTTATACCTTAATATTAGGTAAAAGTAATAATTCACCCTCATATCAAACCTTTATCCCTTTTTTTCTTTTGTGGAACACAAAAGAAGAGATTTTGGGGGGCAAACTACATTAGACCCCATTGAGACTCGGAGACTTAATTCTTTTGTAATCCACAGAAGAAAAGAAAGTCATAGAGGTTTGGAATGGCTTGAGGGTGAGCAAATTATGACACAATTTTCATTTTTGGGTGAAATGTGCCTTCAATCACTACAGCTATTTAACTACTGCCTGAAGGCTGTTGTATCCAGTTTAATTGAAAAAAGAAGAAATATTGTTGTATTAATCATATTTTTTTATGAGTAATATTATCTTTTAGGATGAGTAATGGCATGAAAGACGATGCGTTTTTAGGCAGTTTTCTGACCTGTTTAATAGACATGCCACTTCTTTCTTTAATTGTTTGTGACACATTTCATCAAGGTATATATATCAAATGAAGTAACGCATGATATGATCCTCTAAAGATCACAAAAGTTACCAAGTAAATGGAAATACAGCCAACTACCAGGATCATGCCATCCTAACAAACTGAGTAACCAGGCAAGGACATCTCTCAGAGAATTGACCACAAAACAAGTTACAGAGCTGTTTGTCTCACATCTGAGAAATCCTGATACCAACAGTCTCTTCATCACTTGAGATTCACCTCTGGGACAGTGTCTAGGAGAAAGCCTTTTCTGAGAAAGGCTGGCATTAAATCATGTAAAAGCTATGGGACAAAACCTCAAACAGTTTGGTTGTACATTTTTGGTCTGACAACAGTTAACTTCCTTGGCCTGAAAGCAAAGCACTATGTTTGGCGAAAAATACAACCCAGTGCCAGGTAACACCTACTCTGCCACGGTGGCAGTGTTACGTTTGGGGGATTTCTTTTTCAGATGGTGCAGCTGGAAAGTTTGTTGGCATTGAGGCCAAAATGGATTAAGCTGAAAGCATGCAAATCCTTGAGGAGAACCTGTTTCAGTCAGCCAGAGATATGAGTTAGTGTTACTTTCCAGCACACGCAGTTGCACAAACTACACAGCAAAACTACGAAGTTATGGCTTTATAGTTATTATTCTAGACACAGACTTGAATCCAATTGAAAATTTGTGCTATGACCTGAACAGTCACTCTCCATCTAATTTGCCAGACGTATTGTGCATTTGTTATAAAGAATGGGCTGAATTGGCACATTTAGGCTAATGGACTATATTACTTGGTGGAAGAAATATTATTAAAGGTACACTATGTAACTTTTGGTCCTCTAGCTTATAATAATTAAAACACCATGTGTCTTGCAGAAGAACATTGTGCATGAGGCTCTGTGTGCATGAATTTGTGAATGCGGTTTGTGCAATCAATGTACACTTTAAAATCTCAATGTTTTGTAAATTTATTTTAAATGACAGTGATTATTTTTTTCTTTGTAATTTCATTGTATAGAACTTTTTTGTATTATTTATTTAATTATTTTTTCTATAAATGACCTTGGGACTTGTGTATGTGTTTGTTTTTCAGTGGTGGAAGGCGAAAGGCGATGCCTAAGCTCTTGTACACTTTGATTACTGTTCCAAAGCTCAAGAAGATGCTTAAAGAATGTCACCTGTCCGCTCAAGGCAGCAGAGAGCAGCTCGTGCGACGCCACCAGGAATTCACCCACATCTATAACGCACAGTGTGATGCACTCAACCCCAAATCAGGTATAAAGTCAGAGATCAATAACTGAATGAACAAATGAATGAATAGATGGTGAATTAGAAGCTTTATAGGCATTGAAAAACATGTTTGGGATTTCATGTAAACGTGTGTTTCTGACATGAATGGCATAAATTATGTTATGTTATGTTATGTTGCTGGCGAAAGAGAGTTTGCTGAACGCAGTTTCACTCTGACCAGCAACTGTAGGTGGTGGAATGTAATTTATGTGCAGGAGTTAGTCACCCTGTGGGGGAAAAAATACAGTAGTTTCATCCCTCAAGCTTTGTTTTGAGTTACTGCTTCTCTTCTCACTGACCCTTTCAGAGCTGAATTTATCTCTTTTCATTGAGCTGTCAAAGGTTTTGCAGGAAACCTTCTATTTTTCTTTCATTCACCTTACGTTACCATGGTTTCTGTTTAAAAAGTGGACTTGAGTGTGGATTTTTTTTATTTATTTTTTTTCAACACTACCCATGTGGTTCTGTTTTGTCATACAATGGCAGATTGAATTGATAAATTACAGTACTCAAACTGACTCCTATGCCACAAATTTGTGTAAAACCTGATGGTCATGTTATCCAGAATATGAGAATGAGCATCTGCCTGTGTGCTTTAATAGAAAATATAGAGGTAATGGAAATTGATAAGCTACTGTATGTATTGAGGTGAGATTTTTATGTATTTGGATATATTTATATTAATAAATTGGGCATTAAGTCGTCTTCAGAAACGTGGCTGTGTTTTATAGCTAATACTTTTGCTTTTTCATTTGTTGACAGCTGAAGAAATTGCCAAAGAAGTTGAAAACAACGAGAGGTTAAAGAAACAAATGGAGAGTAAACGAACACCTGTATGTACTATTGTGGATTGTCATTTCTAAAATATACATAAATGTGCATATAATAGAAATGTGTCTACATGTATGCCTATAATGTTACTTTTTTTATTTACAAAATAAATAGATGTGATGTTTCAGCTTTTTAAAAGTGTATTCTTGTTGATACAACTATAGCTATTAGATTTATGCTTTGGTTCTTTTTTTTTTTTTTTTTTTTTTTTTATAATGTTCTGCGTTTGACAGGTAATCATCACTACGAAGAATCAGACTGCTGAAGAAATTGAGGAGTTGCACTCAGTGTACCGTAAGTCCTGGCTTATAAAAATTGACATTGAATGAAGAATGAGACTGTTGCTCTTGTCAGTTTAGAGGACGCGCTGTCCTTGCACTGTTGGAAAATAATATTTGAGTGATGTCACAACAGGGTCAGGTTTGTTCTCCTGCTTGTCCTGTGCATTATAAAATAAAAATGTCTGTTTGATTTATGTACTGAACAACTTTACTGTCTTCTACCTCAAGGTTGACTGAGCATATGCAAACTGTGAATGTGTTTGTAAATTATTAGGTGAAGATATTAGCTATTTTTTTTTCCCCCTGTGGCTCCAGCACACTATTTTTAAGTGTTTGGGGTGAGCCTTTTCAGCCAACTAACAATAACTAAGTTATTCAAGGGGTAATGGGTATTATTTTTCAGGTTTAAGCAGTCTACATTATTATGTAGCCGACCTAAAGGTTATGACCATTAAAAAATAAAATGACTACTTTGTAAAACTAGTCTAAGCCTTTTATGCAACAGGTCACAGTTCTGAGACTCAAACTCTCAATTATTTAGTGAATTCAGAACTCATACAGTGGGGAAAAAATTATTTGATCCCCTGCTGATTTTGCACGTTTGCCCACTGACAAAGAAATGATCAGTCTATAATTTTAATGGTAGGTTTATTTGAACAGTGAGAGACAGAATAACTACAAAAAAAAAAAAAAATCCAGAAAAACATATTTCAAAAAAGTTATAAATTGATTTGCGTTTTAATGAGTCAAATAAGTATTTGATCCCCTATCAATCAGCAAGATTTCTGGCTTGAAGGGAGTGCTCCTAATCTCAGCTTGTTACCTGTATAAAAGATAAAAAGATATAAAATATCCACAGAAGCAATCAATCAATCAGATTCCAAACTCTCCACCATGGCCAAGAACAAAGAGCTGTCCAAGGATGTCAGGGACAAGATTGTAGACCTACACAAGGCTGGATTGGGCTACAAGACCATCGCCAAGCAGCTTGGTGAGAAGGTGACAACAGTTGGTGTGATTATTCGCAAATGGAAGAAACACAAAATAACTGTCAATCTCCCTCGGACTGGGGCTCCATGCAAGATCTCACCTCGTGGAGTTTCAGTGATCGTGAGAACTACACGGGAGGATCTTGTCAATGATCTCAAGGCAGCTGTGACCATAGTCACTAAAAAAAACACACTACATCGTGAAGCACATGTACAGGCCCGTCTGAAGCTTGCCAATGAACATCTGAATGATTCAGAGGAGAACTGGTTGAAAATGTTGTGGTCAGTGTTGTGTAAGTTACTTTCAAAAATTAATTAATTACAGTTACTAATTACATCATCAATATAGTATTTAAATTACTTTACTAATTACTCTGTCTGAAAAGTAATTTAGTTACTCAATAAGTAACTTAATTATTCAAATCGCTAATTAGGCTACATCTTAAAATACCTATAAACCTTAAAGCACAGACAATAGAAATTAAACTCTTTATTCTTTCAATTTGAGTCAAACATAGAATAGTTTAGCCTTTTAGCTTTAAAACAACTGTAATACTTAAACATTTTTATAAAAAAAAAATAACCTTCCTTAAATAGAAATACTCTACAAAATATCTGAACAACAAAAAAGCTTAAGAAAAGTTAAACAATACATTTCAGTTTGGCAAGATGTTCAGGAAAAGCCCAACTAGTAAAATCCGTACAGGTTTATGTAAAAATAACACATTAACTAATGTAGGTAAGAATAAATTACAGAAATGATCTTCTCCACTGAATAAAGCAGCGTCAGATCGCGCTGGTCTTCTGAGGTAAATTCCATCTTATTCCTCTTTCAAAAACGATGAAAATTAGATGAATCTTGATTATTTTTGAATCCATTTTTTTTTTGTATCTGTGTGAGGGCATGTGTACGCAGGTGACTGCATATAATGAGCTCAGATACGGGAAAGACTGTACCTCAGTTTCATATGGATAACATAAGATAATATTTGTTTTCGATTTGAATTCGTTCATTTAAAAGCAGACACTTCAAGCTTTCAGATATGGGAAAGACTGTGCCTCGCTTTCATATGGATTACATAAGATAATATTCGTTTTCGATTCAAATTCGTTCATTTAAAAGTAAGTTTTCAGATAGACTGTACCTCGCTTTAGTTTCATACTGATTACATAATCAGGAATAGGCCTATTCGTTTTCTATTTGAATTCGTTCATTTAAAAGTAAGCTTTCGGATACAGACTGTACATCGCTTTCATACGGATTATATAATCATGAATATTCGTTTTCGATTTGAATTCGTTCATTTAAAAGTAGACACTTCAAGCTTTCTATAGGCATATTTCTCATGTCTCTGTCAAATATTCGCTGAGTTTGTGATGCATAGAAAGTTGCTCAATGAGACCTAGATGGCAGAAAGCGCACCCTGTTTGTTTTATTTTAGAAAAGCACAATGCTTTGTTGTTATTGTTAGTGTACACAAATAAAAGTAGGCCCTTTTTAGATTTGATTGATTTTAGTCTCATCTGTATCTGAGTATTTAAGGTTTCTCTGTGAATCAGGAAAAACTGAAAGCGAACACGCCGGCGCGTAGAGGTTTAAAGACTCTGCATTCAAGATGTTCCGATACCCTTTTTCCCTTCCAGTACTGATTCCGATACCTAGGCTCAGGGTATCGGCCGATATCGAGTACTGATCCGATACCTGGGTGTGTATCTGGTTATACAACTGTATGTACTACTAGCCCTGTATGAACTGATACAATTATTTTATGGTGTGCTTCACCATATATATATATATATATACACACACACACATATATATTTTGTTTACTGGCGAGTAAAAAATTTTTATATATAATGTTTGGAAGATGGCACATCTTTTTAAATATCTAAAAGTACACTCTTAACATCAGTCAGTCAAGCATTATAAATATTTTATGATAATCAAGTATTACTTAATGATAGAACTTTAGCAATTAGAATTAAAACTTGGTAACCATGTATGAATGCATATTAGTCATTTGAACTTAGGACTGGTGGTGGTATTTTTTTTGGTCATTCAGTGTTTCTGTAAAAAATGGGGGAAAAACTAAGGATTAACGAGCTGCTGGATTCATGAATATTAATCACGTTGTTGCATTGGCTTGAGCGGATTTGCTGAAATCAAAACAGGGACGATAATAGGTGAGCGCCAGCCAATGAGATTGTCGTTTGCGCAATAGCTCCGCCTACTACGGGAGAACCCGACAGTTCTTCGGAACTCCGTTATTTTGACAAGAAAATACAACAAAGAATATCGTTTACATACCATGCAGAATTGACGCGCTACATGTAAGACTCTCTCTCTCTCTCTCTCTCTCTCTCTCTCTCTCTCTCTGCGTGTGAGGAAAAAAGCAAAGCGATGGCGAGTCGTGCACTTCACACTAGAGCTTACGGTACGTCAAATACAGGTGCGCTGCGCATCCATTCAGATGATGTGAAAAATAGCACAGATCGCTTGACGGAGAGTGAAACTCTGAAGCGCTCAGTCATGCGAGTGATTTACTGGCAATGTGCTAGCACGTTTGTATTTCTTCTTCACAGCTCTAAATAGTGGTTGCTTGTGGCAACACAGCACAACTTCGTGTATTTGCATTCTGAGCAGCGAAGAAGAACTGATTTCCGATTTGCAGCGTTAAGCAAAGCTAGCGCGCATAACTATAGATCTTGTTTAAGAAAATGGTATCGGATCGGTACATGGGTTCAAGTACTCGCCGATACCGATGCCAGAATTTTTTGGGGTATCGGTGGAATTTCCGATACTAGTATCGGAATCAGAACAACCCTAATTTTATCTTTAAACTGTACATTTAAATTTCAAATTCAATATTGATTTTAGAATTGTTGAAATTATTTACAGTATGTAACGCAAGTACTTTATAAGGAACTGTAATTAAATTACCTAAAAATGAACAGTAATCCCTTACTTTACTTTTTCAGTGGATAAGTAATTTAATTACAGTAATGTGTTACTTAGTAACGCGTTACACCCAACACTTATTGTGGTCAGATGAGACCAAAATCGAGCTCTTTGGCATCAACTCATCTCGCCGTGTTTAGAGGAGGAGGAATGCTGCCTATGACCCCAAGAACACCATCCACACCGTTAAACATGGAGGTGGAAACATTATGCTTTGGGGGTGTTTTTCTGCTAAGGGGACAGGACAAATGCACCGCATCAAAGGGACGATGGACGGAGCCATGTACCGTCAGGGCCAGGGCATTGAAGCCAGCCAGGGCATTGAAAATGGGTCATGGATGGGTATTCCAGCATGACAATGACCCGAAACACACGGCCAAGGCAACAAAGGAGTGGCTCAAGAAGAAGCACATTAAGGTCCTGGAGTGGCCTAGCCAGTCTCCAGGCCTTAATCCCATAGAAAATCTGTGGAGGGAGCTGAAGGTTTGAGTTGCCAAACCTCAGCCTTGAAACCTTAATGGCTTGGAGAGGATCTGCAAAGAGGAGTGGGACAAAATCCTTCCTGAGATGTGTGCAAACCTGGTGGCCAACTACAAGTAATGTCTGACCTCTGTGATTGCCAACAAGGGTTTTGCCACCAAGTACTAAGTCATGTTTTGCGAAGGGGTCAAATACTTATTTGACTCATTAAAATGCAAATCAATTTATAACGTTTTTGAAATGTTTTTCTGATTTTTTTGTTGTTATTCTGTCTCTCACTGTTCAAATAAACCTACCATTAAAATTATAGACTGATCATTTCTTTGTCAGTGGGCAAACGTACAAAATCAGCAGGGGATCAAATAATATTTTTCCACACTGTAACTACTATAAAGTTATTTTAGTCTGAAAAAAATAACAAATTTATTTCATTTTAAGTTCTAATGCAAAAAATAAAAAATACAAATAATAGAGGATTTGCATTTGAATCACTCATATGACTTACATAAGCAATGGTTAGATTGTCATTTTTTTATTCTTTAAACAATCCAGAAAGTCAGGACTGAAAGAAAATTCTGTTGTTAATGTCTCATTAGGCTACTTTGGAAACAAATTGGAATATTTATCTACTGGCAGGCTCTCTTTAAAAGATGTACCCAATGAGCTGCTCTTACAGTGCCTTTTAAACGTCTTCCATTAAGGGTAACAGAGACTACATGCTTCTGTGAACCTTCAGTGAATCAGAATTTTTTTCTCAACTCTTCCCCAGATGTGTGGCTTGACGCAACCCTGTTTCTGAGCTTTACAGGCAGTTTTTTGGACCTCAGGGCTTGGTTTTTGCTCTGATATGCATTATCAGCTGTTAGACCTTTTATTAAGACGTGTGCCTTTCCAAATCATACCCATTCAATTGAATTTGCCACAGGTTAACTCCACTCAAAGTGTAGTAACATCTACAAGCAATATGAATGCTCCTGAGCTAAATTCCAACTGTCCCAGATAAGGGTATGAATTCTTACGCAATGGGATCATTTAAGTTTTTTATTTTTTAATAAATTTGCGAAGATGTTAAAAACCTGTTTTATGCTTTACCATTATGGTGTATGGAGTATAGGTTGATGTGGAAAAATAGTAATTTAAAAGCAGTTTAACATAAGGCAGCAACATAACAAAACGTGAAAAAAAATGAAGGGGTATGAATACTTTCGCAAGGCACTGAATATGTTCTTGTAAGTAGTTTTTAGTGAAAAAGGGTTAAATTACATTAAAGAAGTGTAGTTATGTTTCAGTGAGTTGCTGAGCGGAAAATGGCTGTAAGATTGAAGGTACTGCTGCAATCGTAATCATCAAAAATTCCTTTTCTGATTTGCTGCTTTAATGTAATGCCCATGTATCATCAGTGTGCTCTGCAAGGGCATTTGCAATTTCCGTTTCCACCTCATATATCAGATCTTCTTGTTCAGGTGCGGTTTGGACTCTATGAAGAACTGTGGTGCAGAGATTTCTAAACTGAATACAGATTTAGCTACGTCTTGAGTGGAGCTGCATGCTTTCGTTTTGAAGTTTCTCTCCTGACGATTTCTATATGCATAATCTCTCTTAGGTTATCTTCAGTAGTTCTCAGCCAAAAAATGTTTTCCAGAAACCTTTGCCTTTTGTGACTCCCAAGTTCACTAAGCAGCTAAGTGCGTGTGCATGAGTGAGTGAGGGAGGAAAATCCCTCAAGGGGTTGGAGAGGAAGGTGGTGATCAATACGACAATACCAACAGGGTCTCAAGATCGATCCTACCTCATTAAATGTTCCAATCTGCCTTAGTGACTCGGCTCAAAACGCTTAGATCAAAAAATCAGACAATAGGCTCCAAGCTTTAAAGATACCATCCACTGTTTGACGGACTGCCAAGAGGGCTTATTTCTGTCATCTTTAAGGGAATCAGCTGATTGCACAAATGAACAAGGTTGTAAGTCTTGTGGTGTTTTAATGGAATAAAATTAAAACAAATTTTAATTTTGTTATTGCATACTTTTTCTATTGTGTTGTTCCAAACCTGAATGACTTTCTTCAACAGATCAGTGAGGACTGATGCTTTCAAGCTATGACCCTAAAATTATTATGAAAGTGGATAAATCATTATTTTTTCATTCACTTTCACTTATCTGACAGATTCATTATCATTTGGACTGACTAACTTTTGTAGCAGTTAATAGCCTAGTGGAGGAGATGATTATCGTTGAAAACATCTTCAAATGTGTCTGTTCCTCTCACAAAGCTATCATATGACTTCAGAAGACTTGATAGTCTTATGGACCATTATGTGACACTTTTATGGTATTTTTGCATCTTTTTTGAAGCTTCAAATTTTGCATCTTTTTTGAAGCTTCAAAGTCCCCATTACACTTCAAAGTGTAATGGGGACTAATATTGGAATAGTGTCCAGTACAATCTACTTTTGTGTTGCACATAAGAAAGTAAGCCATACAGGTTTGTAATGACACGAATGAGAAATGATAACAGAACTGTTGAACTTTTCCTTTAACATAAACCCAGGAAATATCCTAAATTGAAGACGTTCACCAAGTAAACTGAATGTTCTTTAATTGTTTCTGTTTATCATCAAAGGTCTTAATGTTGTGCCCTGTTAACTTCAGCTCTAAGGTTTTGTCCCGAGTGCTCAAACCATGTTTCTATTTGACATGAACAGGTTACAGCTGCTGGTCCTAGTGGTGTCTCTGCCATAATAAAACCCACTTACCCTAACAACCTCCTCCCAGAGGCCAACATTAGAAACAAAGCCATTTAAGGTGGATTGGTGTAATTTTGGCCAAGTGAGAAAACGTGGTCCATATTTGTCACGTAAAATTGACCTAGCAGAAAAAGATGAAAGGCACTTTGCGATTAGAACAGCCAGACTGTGATGTCGGAGACAGAATGTTGAAATATTGATGTGCAGCACGGAGGGGATCTATAAATAGCGGCATGCTGAGATAAACTCTTGATTAATCATCAAAAGGGCTTGATGATTCACCAGCTTCATGGAGTGTCTGATGAATGGGGAATGACACGAGTTGAATAAGACACACCCCAGAAATCTAGCTTTTCTATACAACAAGTGTCGCTGTTGGCCATAGACCAATTCTATAAACAGAATATCATTGAAACTATTTCTTTAATGACCTGTTCATTTATTTAGTTGTTCATTCATTAATTTTTTTCTTTTGTGGCTGTTCTAAAAGTTTGCTGATCATTTGTAGAAAAAAACAGCATCTGGTGCAGTATAAATGGTTATATATCATTTTGGTATAAATAATGAACAACGCTTCTGTGTTTTTGTTTAATATAATTTTTTTTAATAAAAATTTAACCACTAATTAACCATAGTTAATTTTCCATTGTCAAAATGTTAGTTTTGTTCAGTCAAATCCTGATTGACCACAGTGGCATTCTTAATATTTGCAAATTGGACAATTGCAGTTTTCCTTTGCATTTATGTTCATTCCTAATTTTCTTTATAGCACTAGGGAAACTTTATTTAAATTGAGAATTCTTTTCATGTCCTTTGCCCTCGGATTTCACAACGACCTGAAGGAAATTGTTTCTCTTGAAACTCACTCTCTTGATTGTTTAAAAATAGCATTTTACCTTTCATATAATCATTTCAACCCAACCGTCTCTAAGTCTGTCAGAAATGAGGAAATGAAAATGAACAGAGCAGTGATCTGTTTTCTTGTACATGCGTTTGTAATTTTGGCACATATGTGTTGCGTTGAGAGGTTTATTTTTTTGAATAATTTTGATTCAGAGTCTTAGTTTAGTCTGTACACTATAATATTGTTTATAGGTGTGTGTTCTGCAAGTCATTGCATTTGTAATCTTTTTTTCTTTGTCGTTGTGTGTTTATATAGATATACAAAGATGCTAAACTCAAGAGCTTGTTGGGTAACTGGCCATTATCAGATTTGATCCTGCTTTTGTCCACAGTAAATAACTTTAGTCTTCCATGAAGAAGCCTCAGATTTCCTTCCCAAGTGTTCTGAGTATGACGCAATATGACTTGAGAAAGAAAAGGAATATTTAGACATTGAAGTCTTGTAACACTTCACCACCCACTTCTTAGTAATAGTTTCAAGATTCCTGTAATGTTCTTTTTGTTCTGTCACAACGTGTTCATATTTTAATGTAGACCGTAACCGAATAGGAAAACCATAAGATCTTCTGTGGGAAAAAAAACAAAAAAACTTTTTTTTTTTTTTTTTGTTGTTGTTGTTGTTGCATCCAATGGGGTCTGAAATAACAGGGGAAAGTGCTTCTAAAATGCTTCTTCATGGCTTTTTAGTTGTTATCCTAGCAGATTCTTCTGCTTATAGCAAGAATGAATAAATTCAAGAACTTGTCTCATGTTTGATATCACTGTGTTTTCAGAATTTATAATAGTGTTGGCTCTGGAAGAAGGGTCTGATTTCATTGTTTACTGAGTGTCTTCAGCATCAGAATAACTTGTGCAAGAAGAGACGCAGATCGGATACAGCTGGTGGGTGGCATGACTTAGGTTAACTTAAAACTGTTTTTACTGGGATCTGCAGTTTAGATGGATAGATACTTGTATCAGTTCCATGAAGGAAATTGCAGTGCAACAGCAGTTAATCAACACAGTATGTCACAGGGTAATTCAAAACTGTGCATGTGCACCTAATATATTAAAAATACAGGATACTCAAACAATTTGAAACATTCTTTTAAAAATGTCAAAAATTACAAGACAGCAAAATTAGAGATTTGAATTGATTATTTCTTGTTCCGTTTAGCATTCCACTTAATGATTCTGTTTCCTAAATTATTCACTTAGAATTATTCACTTTTTTCACAGATTTTAAAGGAATAAATAAAGAAACTGATTGAAGTCAGTTTGTTGGTTGTAGGGCTGCAACAACTAATCGATAAAATCGATTATTATCGATAATGAAAATCATCGACAACGAATTCTCATTATAGATTAGTTGGGTCTGCCCACAGCGCACATCCAACTTCAGTGCTTAACAAATTGATTAAAACAAATGTAGTTAAGGTTTATAACAAATAATGTAAACTTTGTGCCACTGCTGCTCTAAACTAACAATATTGGTGTTTATTAAAATCATTTTTTAGCTATCTGTATTGGTTAGTCCTCCAATATGCGTAAGGTCTTCAGTAACAGTAGGCTATTTCTAATGCTATAATATAATTATTTCTGTTATCTATGAAAGAATGAAAGATCTATGAAAGATTTTTTCAGATACCCAATTACAATCAAAACATAGCTAAACAATGCCAGCAAGAATGCATGCTGTTATGAAAGGCAGGAGGCTATTTTTTTATTATGTGAATAATAACACATTTTTAGATTTAAACAATTCTTTGACAGATTTCTAAAATATTTGTGTTTTCTCTTTCTTATGAGAGGTGGTCTAATAAATTAAGCACTGTATGTTGTCATAGCATTCAGTTGGCACGTTTGTTTGAAGGAGATTGGGCAGAATGTGGAAATGTTTTTGTCAATAAAAAAAAGAAAAAAGAATATAGTTTTAAAAAAAAAAAAACTGATTAATCAAAGAAATAATCGACCAACTAATCGATTATCAAAATAATCGTTAGTTGCAGCCGTAGTTGGTTGATCCCAAAGACTAATTCAAAAACTGATGTGTTCTCTGGGGAATTTTGAATGTATTTGTTTCTATAGCTGTTTTCCGTTTGCAGTGTTTTGATTCTGAAGCTTTGCCCACATAAAAAGGCAGTAATTGCTCCAACAGTTGACTACAGTCAACAAGTTATTATTCCTGAGATAAAGTTCCCTATTTAGCACTTCTGCGATTAGGCAGCAGTGGTTTGTGAAAAATTACACTAAATAGGCTTTCTAATGGAATTGCTAAAATGGACTTTCAGCTGTTGTTGTATGAAGTATGAGAACAGATATCAGGCTACCTTGCCACAAAACCCATGACTAATGCACACTAGAGCCCGACCGATATATCGTTTTGGTGATTTTATCGGCCGATATGTGCCTGTCGCAGATATATCGGTATCGGCGAATATGCCGCCGATATGCCACCGATATGAACATTTTTTTACAGAACATAAAACACAGATAAAATGCTTGAATAAGGTGTAATTACACAGTTTGTCGAGCACAGCGCGCTCCATTGTGCTACTGGCGACCTGGATGAAACGCTTTAAAGCTTAAGTGTATGGAATACCATTGAAACTTTGAACGGCCATATCTCTGTAACAGAGCGGCGGATCCGCATCAAATTCGGGGGATCCCTTCAGCTCGAGGAACCCTCTCGAACGCTGAATCGAGTGTACGTCTCGAGGCCCCCTTTCGAATGAGACCACCCCCGCGTCGATAGCCCCCGGGGTCCGGGAGTTACGAGCGGTTAAATCCGCGGTCGGGAATTGGTGGAGATCCGCCGCCGCGTTCGCAAGATAATGACATCAGCCAACACTTTAACTTCAGTAAAGAGGTCTCTTGTTCAGGCTGCAGCATTCATAACACTATATAAGTAATGTTGCTCAGTATGTCGTTTTAATGGCTAAAAATTAAAACCTTAAAATTTAAACCATTAAACCTTCGGAGTGCCTGCCTACTAGGCTAAAAACAAGGGTGACTTGATTTTCTACACATATGTTTATGGAAAACAGCATAAGCTGTTCACTTGATTTTACAAATGGGAACCATATATATATATATATATATATATATATATAATATATAATATATAATATATGATCCATGAATAAAATGCAAATATGGTCAATTCAACCCTTTAGGCCTATTCAGTTATAGTAGATATACTGGGAATAGATACAGGATTCATATGCTGTATTGCAAACAGACACAGATGTATGTCAGGGTCTGCAGACATTTAAAAGCAGTGTGTTTCTGTGATAGTGAGCTGCGGTGGATATCTCTGTATTTGTTCTCCTGCAGGTTTTCAGTCATCTTCATTTCAGCTGATCTCTTCTTGGGCCTTTGGCTGATGTGATTTTAAAAGCAGGCCATATGACCTTTCATCTGCTTTTGTTGGTTTTCGCCACTACATTTATCATGGTCTGCCTTGTTTTGCCAGTGCTTTCAGACAGAGTCACTGTGATTTTCCGTTGCAGGATTCATTCTCTGTTAGAAGAGAAAGCTAAGATTGAAATATAATCCTCTATCATTTTCGGTACAAGATACATTCAGATTTTCCATTTATGGCTTTGTTTTTTTACTTTATTAATTTATTTTGACATTGTGATAATTTATCCAGACATGACTGTTGTATAATGCAGGTTTTGGTATTATTTACAGGAATATTCCAGGTTAAAAATGTTAAATAAAGTCATCATGAAAAAAGTTATCATGAAATCATAATTGACTTTATTTACTTTACATATGGTGCATGTTCCTGATTCATCAGTGCACATTATTGCAAAAGGGGGAAAAAAAATCTAATTAATCTTTCATCAAAATCTAATAATATGCTCTGCCTCCTAAAACTTTCCTTGAGGCATTCAGGTCTGCTATAAAATGCCCATTTTTCAAGATTCAGTATTTATAATAAGAAGTGCTTTTATTTCTTAATTTCTTGATACTTATGGATGAAGTGCAGTTGAACACTTTACTTCTCTGCCTTTTGATTATTTTTCTTAGGGAAGCAGCACAGTAGCGAATTTTCCCGTTTGATTGCCCAGGTCAGAGGTCATCTGGAGACGTCCAAGAGAGCACCAGTCAAACAGGAAGAGGAAATGTCTAAAGAGGAAACAGACTCCAAAGGTCCCATTGTCTTTGGTTTCTCTTCAGACTGCACTTAAAGATGTTACATAAGACTTATTTACACACACACACACACACACACACACACACACACATATATATATATATATATAAAATTCTTGTTTGAACATTGGTTAAAATTGCCAATTTGATATTGATGTTTTTAAATTTAGAAATTGCATATAATCACACATTTGAATAGTTGACATTTAGTTAGGTTGTAGAATGTCCTATAATCTCCAAGAGTTTTCATAATTAATGTTGACACTGTGTTGGACATGGTTGCTACCACAGTGGTGCTAGAAAGACTGAATTCTTAAGAATGTGCTGTAAATTTTACCTACATTCAGAATTTTTTCCACATTTATTTACTATCATCCAGAAGTCATTCTCTTGGTTTGGTGGGAGTATGTGAACCTTTACAATTATCAGTTCATTTAAAGTAGTAGGGTGTTAAAATTACATAAAAAGCAGGTGTGAATTTGTGAGTTGCTGTGGAAGAATTGTGTGCATGGCAGGATAACAAGGAGAAAGCCGCTGCTTTCCAAGAAGACAATGCTGTCCTTCTAAAAGTTTCCAAAGACTCCATGGATGAGCCAGAAGACTGTTGGCTAAATGATTTGTGGACTGTAAACAGAGCTTTTTGGTTTCAGTGAGAAGTGTAACATTTGGCAATAAAGAACTTGCATTCAACAAGAAATTTTATCTCAACTGTGAATCACGATGATGACAGTGTAATGATTAGGGGCTGCTTTGCGGCTTCTGAATCACAACCTATGATGGAACTATAAATTCTGCATTGTACCAAAAAGTTTTACTGGGGAATGTCAAGACGTCAGTCTGTAGACTGACACCTTGTGTTAAGGAAGCCTAGTGTCGAGCTGAAGACAATCTAACATTCATGACTGATCCAAAGTTTTTGGAAACATTTGGTTGCATTATTGCTTTTCTGAAAGCAAAGGTTCACATACTTTTCAACAAAGAGGTTCATTCTTAGACCATTTTACTTGATAAAGAAGTGAAAATATGCATTTTTTTGTGTTATTTGTTTTAATTAAGCTCTCTTTATCAAGTTTTAGGACTTAAATGTTGAGGAAATGGATGCAGAAATAAAGAAACTTTATAAACATTACAAATCTACCACCACTGTAGTGACAGTTACTATATACAGCATAATTCATTCACACACACAAACACGAAGCATAAGTAATTTTGTGCGCCACCTCAACATTTGCAGTAAATAAGGGCCTGTAGACCCCATCACCTGCTCTGATGATAAGGCACCAGTCTCATGCTGTTATCAGCAAAGCATATGTGGACTTCAAAGTCAGTTTGCAGTGTAAAAATATTCAACATGGCTGTCTAGATTGGTTATCTCTTTGTCAGTCAGTGCCGTCACAATTGGTTTAGTTGCAGTTGATTTTGGAATTGTCAGTTCTCTAGTAGTGATAATGTGTAAATAGAGATTTCAGCAGTGTGGTGATCAATACAAAAATTATACCCTTTTCAACACTCTGTAAATGTTCACACAAGTTTCACAATTTGAGTTGAATTACTGAAATAAATGAACTTTTCCACGACATTCTAATTTATTGAGATGCACCTCTGTGTGTGTGTGTGTGTATATATATATATATATATATATATATATAGTAGCACAGTTAGTGTTAGTATGACTCTTGTATTTTTTGAAAAACAAAATACCAGCCAAATGGTAATGTTTTTTTTGTTGTTGTTTTTCAACTCACCAAGACCCATTTTTATTTTATGCCCTCACTGCATCTAAAATATACAAGAAAATATTAGCAAAAACATAGAAAGGAAAAAAAAAAATCTTATTGTCAAGGGATCTTACCACAAGGTTTTTCCACAAGATTGTATTCTGGTGGTGTATTCCTAACCGTATTTTTCCTTCTTCCATGTCTTTCCATGTAACAGGTTCACCAAACAGCATTCAGAACACTCCCCAGCCTCTCGTTTCTGCCATGCTGAAAGTGAAGAGTGAAGAGATGGACGGAGTAATTGAGCTTCCATCAAGATCATCAAGCCCTACAATCAGTGAAGTGTCAGTCAGCAGGTACTTCTGTTTGAAAGCAAACCATTTCTACCCTTGTATTTGGAATAATTTTAGGTGGTCGATACTTAGAGAGAGTTCATCCAAATTGAAAATTCTGTCAATTACAAACCTGTATGACATTCTTTCTCCTGCAGAACACAAAAGAGGATATTCTGAAGAATATTAGTAACTAAACGTTAGTAAACATTGACATTTGCATGGGCAAAATAAATAAATAAATAACATTGAGACATTTCTCAATATGTATTTATTATATGTATTATTTTTATGTTTTAAAATGAGGGTGAGCATAAGGCATGTGAGGCCATACAAAATTGCTGAGCTTTTTGTCTACCAATGTCTTTTAACTGAATACAGTATGGCATAGAGTGCTTTATTGCTTTTTTTTTTTTTTTGCACACAAATGTTTATTAAAATGTTTTATAAGCAAAATTGTTTAACAAGATAAAGTCGCTGACATGTAAATCTGCATTTAGGACCAGCAGTTTAATAAAAAAATAAATAAATAATTGACAAACATTCACTGTACCCCAACTTTGAAACATTTTGTAAATGCATGCACTTTGAAATCATGTGTTTGCTAATTAAATTTCATTTGGAGAGATTTTGTGGGGAAGATCTGTCAGCATGGATAGTGATTCATCATAACACAGTATTTATTATTCAGGGCAAGTTAAGTCAGAGAAGTTTAATTTAAGAATTTCTTTCTTTTTTTAAAAAATAGTCAAGATGCTTGCAAGATGCTGTCTTTTTGTATTTCTTTTTGTTATACTTAGAATCCATTAGGTGTACATCTAAATGTGGTCTTGATAACAAGTATGCATTTCATTTAGCCACAAAACATTGAATAGATCCTTGAACTTGCTTTGTCTTGGATTATGTGATGAAATTAATACCATTCGACCACAAACGCTTTCAAAACCCTAACCTGAGGGCAATGTTCCTCCCTGACTTTCTTTCTCTAGTCCACTTCAAATACTGCATACGTCCATCTCTAGTATTAAATATCTCTGTTATTGGAATCCTGTGATTGAGAACATGTTCAGGTGTGGAAACATTGTAAATCATTTCCAGTGCCCCCTCAATGCTCTGTTCCTGACTGTCTTGCACAGTTTTTCATTGGCTCACTTCCTCTCTCAGAGCAGATGAGCCAATTTCCTGCTGTTTTTAAAGCAATATTGACAGGTCTTTTGCTCTGCAATCGTCCTGTGAGCCGTTTAGGTCAAAGTGTGGGATGTTAACTTTGGCAGAAAGGAACCTGTCAGTCACTGAGGAAACAGATTGGGAGAATTTTTCATTATCTCTCAGGCATTCACATACTTTGATATTTAGGTGATTGAGAGCTCCTTGTTGTTTTTCTCATTAGGATCTATTCAGAGTCATTTTGTTTCCATTGTTGGGATTCATTGCGTTAGCTTTGCTTTTTTGAAAACAGCTTCTGTCAAAGACAAACAAAAAGATCATTTGAGCCCACAATAAAATTAGCAGTATAAAGGGCTATGCCATCAATCAAATACAAATACTGTATGTATCAAATACATTGAATATACAGGGGATGAAATCATAAAGTATTGAAAATAAGTACTTACCCTATGAAAGCTTTAATGTAATCAGTGGCTGTTGTCCAGTTATAAATTGGTCATGCAATTTGGAGCCTAGCTGTCGCACATTTTAGAATTTAAAAAAGGCTTTTTGAGGCAAATCAATTTGGCATTACCTTGAAAATGGTTTTTAGATGCTATCAAGGTTGCCAGTAACACCCTTAGTATTTCTGATCCTGAAATATACCATTTCTGAATCCACTTAAAATAGTGATACCACTGATAAACATTAACATGGACAAGTAGAAACATCAACCATTAGAGACTTTTACATATTTTTTTCCCAACGTTTATTGTGCCCCACTTTTTTACATTTACTTACAACCGACTATGCTTGCATAATAACAAGCCAAGTTCCTTCAGTGTTTTCAATGGCCATTAAGGATGCATTTTGAAATGTCGTCCTTTGTGTCCCTCAAAATGCTTTTTACACTTTGTATGTGAGCAGCTGCTGCGCATTGCAAAACAATACCATGGCTGTAATATTTTTTTTTACACATCCATTTTTAATGGTGTTATATTTTGGTCCAGTTTTGTATTTTGTTTTGATGCCAGTATTAAATTCTCCTGAGAGCTGTCACCAAGAGTCATGTTATTAATCATAATGCAAGACTGTGGAATTTAGTTTCAGGTGAAAATGATGTGTAGAATGTGTGATGAAGTTCATCAAACGGGGTCTTTTCATTTTCAGTGTGTTTTTGTTGACGGAAAATGTAGACGATGAGCTAATAACTTTTAACCAGATTTCATAAGAATATTCATGCCCGGTCACGCTAATCTTAAGACTGAAGAAAGTCATTGAGGGAATTACAAAAATGTAAACTTTGTGAAGAGTTTACGAATGAACTTGAATAATCTTTGCCATTGTTAAACTGAAAAATGAGTCACGTATTCACTTGTTTACTTTCTCAAGTGTTGCCCTCATTGCTTGGCTCTACATGGCGGCCTTTGTAAGGACACAGCATTTATATATGTAGATTAATGTGATAAGATGTTATGTGCACAAGCCTGCTTGGCTCAGGGGCACTATAATTTGATGTATTTGTTTTATTAATTTGTAGAAGGCCTCCAGAAACAAATGTTCCTCATCGTGTCTTTAGAAAGTGGGTGGACCGTTTTAGCAAGGTGAATGATAATGAGATATGCATTTTCATTTGCGCCGTATTCGTTGGCTTGCCAGACAAATCTATACATTTATGTATATATATATGTCATCTTGCTGTTTTTCCAGCTAGTGCCTGATTGAGGTCTGACTAGTTGATTAAAAAAAAAATTTGTTATGCACTACTGTACATCTTGATGTTGTTATTTACTGTCAAAAGAGTTTAAAGGTTAAGGTAAATTTTAGCAATGCATTAATCCCCCAATGTTGGCAGCTCCACTAGTGTAAGGACACAAATCAGAGCTGATAAGATTTATTACAGGCTCACAACTGCAGCTCATACTGGAGTCTTGGGATGGATGGTGTTCTGCTTTGGTACTCTGGGTAATTAACTGATACTAGAAACTTATTCGCATGGATGATTGTTGTATTCTGGGGATTAGTTTATATTTGCTTATTAAAATATTGCAGACCATGAACCGCATATTTTTCTAGATACTGTACTTGTCATTAGAACTTTGCATACTGACATTTTGAGTTTTTGCTGTAAAAATGAGATTGTTTAAATGATTTGTTTAGACCTAGAGCTCTATTCTAGGGTATGTCCTCTGTTCTGTACTACTTTTCAACTTCTCTTCCAGTTTGTTAAATCTTACAGATGAAGTCTTACTCATAAAGTAATTTAGGATAGGATAAGAGAGTGTATATTTCTTTTTCTTTTCTTTTTTTTCTTTTTTTTAAGTTTTTGGTTGTTTAGTTTCTGATTATTGTCAAGGAAAGTCTGAAATCCCAGCTTCATAGGTTGATTTGATCTGCTTTGTGGGGTTTATTCACCCATAAGTTATGTATTTGAGTGCTTTTGTTGAACCGTGACATTGAGGTGATTCACAGGTGTAGAACCAATCAGAATGCTGGAGATAGGAAGAGGTTTTGAAGTTCTTCTCCCTTGAAGTTTCATCGGTAACATGACCTCTGTGTGTCCTGTGAATAAGCAGGAAAATGCCAGTTTACCATTTCTGTGGTCTTTATATGTTATAAGAGGAGCTGTGTGGCTCCAGGTGCATACAATGAACCAAAAATATTTCTGTTTTGCAATTTAATAATCTTGTTTAATAATCATGTTATAAACATAGCAGTTTCAGTGAAAAGTTACCAAAAAAAAAAGTTTTAGAATTTTTGATATTTGATTTGGTCCCTTCTCTTGCTTTGATAAGAGCAGTGAATCTGTGGAAGCAAGAAATTTTATCTTTTTTTTCATACAGGAGTTTGTATTTGATCAATTTCTGTCCTGTCTTTTTTCCCTCTTGTAAATTTCGTGCAGATTAATCTTGTCTTCTCTGTCTCTGCGTGATCCCTGAATTTAAAACAAACTTTAGTTTAAACAGTGACAGAATGTATTACATGCCGTTCTTCTTATTCAGGGCAGAAACAGATGTGTCTGGCTGCCTTGTTGTGGTTTTGTATTATGTCTCTTTAATACATGTGGCTTCTTCTCTTTTTCTTGTCCCCCCCCCCATTACTTATTGATGTCATTAGTAATATACTGTTATTCAGTATATATACCAGTACCGCACTTTAAATAACTGTTCAATTTTGTATCAATACTGAATTGAACCCTCAATTTTCACCTTCAGTTGTGTGCTATATTTTTGTTTAGCTGTCTTGTATAATTAACCTGTTAAACCAAGGTAATGAATACATACTATCTTCTCCAGCATATACACTACCAATTAAAAGTTTTGATACACCTGCGCACCTATGTACGTCTTCCCTTTTTTAAAAAATTCAAATGTAAAAAAAAAAAAAAAAAACTTGCCACAAATTATGTCTACAAACAATCCTTTATGCATGCACCTTTTGATAATAACAAGATAAAGTCTGTCAAGTGTGTCCAAACTTTTGAGATCAAAGTTCACAAAATCTAAACTTTCGTATGCAGCAAGTTTATATGCTTGCCTACCTGCTCTTCCAATGTGTGTAAGAATTGAAGTGAATGAAAGTTTAATGTAACCATACAGGTTCATACTTATTAGCTACCGATTCTTAATACTTTCAGTCCCCGCTGTGTTTTTTGTGTATTGTTTTTGTATCCTCAAAATTAAAGTCAAGAGATGACTGGGGGCTTGATTACTATTTTTATAGTAATGTTTTTTTTTTCTCTTAATTTCCAACTTCCTCCTGTGCAACCAATTCCCCCATTTCATCACTCTTCCCTTTCCATCACTGCATCCAGCTTCACAATTTCCGCACTTCCTACATGGCAGATGGCTGGCTTATTGTGTCCCCTGTGCTTTTCATCAGTAGAGACCAGTTCTGTAATCATTTCTCAAGCAGAGTTGGGCCCAAAGCACCAGTGTGGCAGTGACAGGGCCTTGTGTCTTGACTTAAATTATCGTCCCTTGTGTCTCAAAATTCTGCCTAGGTCTGCAAAATCACAGTATTGCTGCTCTATGTATATGTGTGAAGTGCAGTAAAATGTCATACTATTACATGGTGCAGAGATCATGTAACATCATGATTGTGGGAAATTAGACTAGGACTGTTTTTGGTATGTTTCTCTTGATTACTTTATGTATTCAAGTGGGCCGTGTGTAATAATAAAATATGGCCATTTTCTAATTTGAGTCAAAACTAAAAATCCAGTCATATGATGAATGAATCTGAATGTATATATCCCCCTTTTGAGAGGGAACCATAGATCCTATTAATTAATCCTTACTGGTTTCTCAGATTTCCTGCAACATCTACAATGCAATATAACCTCCGAGGTGACTTAAGCAACACATTATGCCACATTAAAGCTTTGTAACATAATCACAAAAATATTTTTCACACCAAGGCAATAAGTTTATTAATGTATTTGACAGGTTTTTATTTTATATATTTTTTTAATAAATTGTTTATAATGGCAGAGATGGCCCGTGCTGAATTTTAAAAAATATTTTAAATATTACATATTAAACATTAACAGTTTTTTTTTTCTCTTTGTGTGTTTACTTCAGCTCCATCTCAGATATTTTCTGTTGAAGACATGGCAGCAGCTACTCAAGTAAGTAGCTCTTCACATGCAACAAAATGACACATTTCAAACATCACGTACACAATTACAAAATGTTAAATCTAAAATCATAATATCTGACACTCATCATGAACAGTTATAGTCATGTTTGTAATGTTGCGTTTATTTAATTTTGTATTTCCTTTGATTCATTTTGTTTGAATGATTCATGACTTAATTTAATTCACAATTCATCTTTGCATGTCATTTCTCTTCAAGTATATCTTTTTTTTTAGTGCTGTCAAACGATTAATCGCATCCAAAATAAGTTATTGTTTACATAATATATGTGTGAATACTGTGTATATTTATTATGCATATATACGATATATATATGAAAATATTTACATGTATATACATTTATATATTTATATTCTTATTTTATATTAAATATAAATATATTTAATATATAAACAACATTTTTCTTAAATATATACATGCATGTGTTTGTATATATATATATATATATATATATATATAATAAATATACACAGTATACACACATATATTATGTAAACAAAAACTTTTATTTTGGATGTGATTAATCATGATTAATCATTTGACAGCACTACTTTTTTTCTTCATTTTTCTTTTTGGATAGTGTGGCATATTTTATTAATACTTTTATTCAGCAAAGATGAATTACGTTGTTCAAAAGTGACGGTTAAGACATTTATGATGTTACAAAAGATTTGTTTAAATGCTGTCCATTTTAGGTTCATTCCAAGAAATGTTTCTTGAGCACCAAATCAGCATATTATAGTGAATTCTGATGGATCATATGAAATTGAAGACTGAAGTAATGGCTGCTGTGAATTCAGTTTGACATCACAGGAATTAATAAAATATATTGAAAAAGGAAAGATATTTTAAATGTAATCATTCATAGAATTTACAGTATAGCTGTAATGCAAGTTGGTTTGTTGGTTAATGTTAACAGTGGACAATATCATGTCTCATGTTCGTGATGAATATTCTGCATCGGCTGTAGTTGCAGGCATTTCTGTTATCCAGTACTGATTTTCCCATGTTAATTTTTTTGCTGCTTTCAGCAATAAACATGCGGTCTATTCTTTGACAGGATCTTGTCCCACAAAAATCCCTGCATCCACAGTCATCTAATGAAGGCTTAGAGTCTAGCGAGTTGTTGTTGGCATGGGTTGTATCCCTATAGTTCCAGCACATCTGGAGTGCGTAAGGACTTCTTTCAGCGAGGGATTGCTCTTCTTTGATAGAGTAGTGCCCCCCACTATGAGCCACTCACTGGGGGATAAGACTCTCAGGCAGTAGCTGCTCTCTTTCCAGTTCAGTTTTTGTCTAGAGACAAGATATTCCCACCCGTTACCCTAGAGCCTGCCTTGAGGATCCATCTCAAGCTTTAGAAATGTGGTATGGCAAATTGTACTTGTGGGATAGTATTATGTCAGATGTGATATTAAGACTCTGTTGTCATGATGAGATAAAAAAAATCTGTTGAAAGAAGCTGTTCACTGCTGAAAGAAATTCTCCAGCCTAATTATTGAAACCAGTGCTCTTGGATTTAAAGAATCTGTATTAGCATTAATCCATATAGACGTCACCTAATGAAATGTCAGTAAATCGTAGTTTGTCTTTAAATCCAGTTTTCTTATGACTATCATTTACAAAGGCTTAGCAGACTTTTGTACTGGAATTTAACCAAGATCTGACCACACATGTGTTGGTTATAGTGAGAGATGCTGTCAGAACTTTGTACTGTAATAGTCAGGTTTTGATTTTTATTTATTTATTTATTTTTTAATGAACGAAATGGAGGACATTTAACAAGCAACCTTTTTATTTAAAATCCAATTATACATAAGTTAAGTTTGATAAATATTAAATTTGTACTGGAGACCATACTGGTTGTGAAGCTCATCAACATGCATGTCATAAAAAAACGCTTGCTTACAGGGAATAAGAACATTTGAAAGGCTTTTATCTGATGTTCTCTTTCATAATCATGAGGTTTGCCCTATTTTGGTTGAGATGAGGTACTTTAGAAAAGTTAATTGCATGCAGTATGTCCATTTTACATATCTAGTCATAGTAAAATGAACACATTAACACTTTGGCTTGTCTTTGTACTGAGTGTGGACAAATATTGTATAGCTGTTCCAGTAACATTAAAAAAGAACTCTCATTTCAAATACGCATGTCACAGACTTTTGAACTGATGTCTATCTGATCAGTGCCTGACATAAGCAATAGCAGAATTGGTGCTTGATTAATGTTCCGGAGTCTCTTTCAGAAACTTTCCTGTCTTAGCCAGAACAGAACTGTCATCTTACTGGTGAAGTGAATTCTCACCACTCTGAATCCCATTTCACATACTTCTACTAAGTACCGAAAATATGTATTGCACTGGCGATAATAAAATACTTCATAAAATGGCATCTGAGAACCGTTCAAACCAGTCGTATTAGATTTAATTGAGAGATATTGGCCAATATTGTCCCAAAATGCATGCTTAGAAAATCTTCTGTAAATAAGATGTGATTTGGGCACCTTTGACATACTGTTTTTAGATTTGTGCCGAATAAGCAATTGACCTATGCAGGTTTGTGAATGTTGAATGTAGTTATTCAGATAGCATGAATTAATTTACTTGCTGTTTACCTAAAATATTTGACGGCAGAAAATTTCTCAGGGTTTTAAGGTAGATTTTGACACTGATACAAATGGGAAATGTCAAAATGGTTTAATAATTAGCTAATATATATCTATGTAACTTGATGATCCTTAGTCAGAATTGATGAATTATAACCTGTAGCATATTCTTACAATAAAGAGCCTAATTTTCCTTCCTTCAAAATATAAGAATCTAGCTTAAACTTTGAAGCTAGTATGAAAGACTTGCACATCAAGGTCTCAGCTGTTTCAATTTTCTCTTAGAAGTGAAATGTTATCTCATAGCGGTTGCTCAAAGCCTGTTCCCAAACACAGGAATGTTCAAAAATTTTATGCATTTCCAGAATAGATTAGCCTTTTAACGCCCTCCTCATTGTTTATGAAACACAAAAATCCCTCCACTCAATCTCTGTTTGGTTAAACCTTCATCAAGACATACGGCTGCCTTTGTGTCCCAGGCGATGTCATTCGTTCTCCTTTTGAACTGGCTGCTTTGGGAGCCATAAGCAAGCGCTCAGTGTCACTCACTGTTTCTCCAGCGCTTTGTGTGATTTATGAACCAGGGGACTGAAAGGGCTGATTTGTTTGTATTTTTCTCATTAGGCATATGGATCAAATATTTCCTTTGAATAAAATATTCTTCTATGGCTCTTAGAAGGCTTATCTGCAGGCCTTCAGCTCCTGCTTAATTGTTATACAATAAATCTCTTCAGAGGCATAAAGAAGGGAGGAAGCATGTGAAGGAAAACAGTGCTGGTTTATTTGAGTAGCACCAAATCCCACACATATTCTCCTCTCAACGTGCAGCTGAGCCAATTTCCATAGCTCAGGGGTCTTTGACCTTTTTTTAGGCCAAGGACCCCCCTTGGTGGGTCGAGAAATTGGAGCAGGAACCATATTGTGTTGCATTTTAAGCCTGGCCTTTAAAAAGGCATAATATGCATTTAGTTACATAATCATGTATTGGCACCATCTATGGAAGCCCATTTTCACCATTAAATAAAAAATTTTAAAAAAGAAGGTAATTGCGACTTTTTGTCACAGTTCTGACTTTTTTTTCACAATTGAGGGTTTCTCAGAATTGAGTGAAATAAACTCACGATTGTGAGTTATGAAGTCAAATTGCGAGAAATAAAGTCAAAATTGCGAGTTACTAAGAATTGCGAGATCACAGTTCGGACTTTTTTTCTCTCAGAATTGAGTGATATATACTCGCAATTGCGAGTTGTAAAGTCAAATTGCAAGAAAGTCAGAATTGTGAGATATAAACTCGCAATTCTGACTTTTTTTGTCAGAATTGAGTGATATAAACTCACCATTGAGTTATAAAGTCAGAATTGTGAGATATAAACTCGCAATTACATTTTTTTATTTTCTATTCAGCGGTAGAAACGGGCTTTCATAACCTTCACTCAAGTTTTTTTTTTTTTTTTTTACTTCTGTAAGGATGCATTAAATTGATCAAAAGCTACTTTAAAGACTTTGCCATCATAGGAATAAATAAAAATTTTAATGCACATATATTAACTTGCCTGCGCTTTAGATCTCTACATGTAAAGCACACCTAAATGACTTTGTACAACGTGACCCTGTACCATCAGTTTTCACATCATTCACTTACAACCAACATTGCACTTTGTAATCTTCAATGTGGAGATATGCAGCATTCATTCTCATTACTTTTTATGCACTATTCCGTCCCTTACAGAGTAATACTTATCTGAAGAGCAGTGGCTGTGATATTTATGTATGTACATTGATATGAAATCTCTCCATATTTGAAATTCCTTTTGACAGTGAAGGTTCTTGTCACGCATTGGATTGTATTCAAGCTATGAAGCCATCTTAAAGCTCCTCCATTTCAGATGAGGCGAATCAATTTGTTCCATTTGTTAAGAACTGATCTGGAAGATATTAGGATCATTGGAAATTTGGATAAGCCATTGCAAATGTCTTGCTAGTAACCCAGAGTCATAAGCCAGAACCTGCAAAGGAACCAATGCATTTTCAATGTTCTCTGCTGATTTGTTAAGCTTATCCTGGGGGTTGCCTTATGGCGTCTTTAGCTAGTATAACGAAAACATCTTTTTCAGGCCTCTTAGACCCTTACAGAAACCCATGGTCGTGAGATGTTTGCTTCATCTGTCATTAAGCACTGGGTGATCTGTCAGACAAGACATCTCTTTCACAGTTTGAATTCAGTCAGTATCCATCATCTCTGGATGATTGCCTCACCTTTGCACCCTTTCCAATTTATCATTTAGATTAAATATGTTGAGTAGTAGGGGAACTGGAGCTGGGATGCTGCTTGGAAACTCTGATCAGGTGGCTATCAGCTCTTACATTTGACTACCTTTTTAAATCTTTATAATGCAGCATGCATAATCCTTCGTAAGGCTATAAGGCCAATAACACATTGATTAAATTGTTTAATTATTTACGTATTACTTTGCTTAAATTTCACATCTGTTAAAATGAGAATTTATATTATACACTTGTGTGTATGTAACAATGTAATGTTTTTGTAATTTTAATGTGGAAGGGACAAGGAGATGTTTAACCCCTTTTTTTCTCCAAAAAATGAGTTCAAATAAAGCGATAATTGATGGGCCCCCCTTGCAATATCGCTGCAGATCCCTGTTGAAGATAGTTTAATTTTTTTTTTTTTTTTTTTTTTTGATTTTGTGATAGCATTTGTTACACATTATATTTCACTCTGAACTAATTTCAGCATTAAATAGTTTCTGGCTAAAGGAGGAAATCCTGTTTGGATAACAAAGTGTGGATTCAAGTATGTTTTGGTTTTCACTTTTACCCCACAGTTGGATTTCAGTTCTAAAGTGCCCCTCAAAATTCCTTTGTTCTGTTATAGGGGGAAAAAAGAATAGTGTTTCTGAGTTTTCAAAGTATTTGTTATCTAAGATGATCTGATCTTATGGAAAAGAATAGGATATTGTGCAGATAAGACATGATACTAACCAGAAAGGACAAAGAGAAATGGGCAAAGAAACTGCATTTCCAGTAACTGAGACACTGCACATACCAACTTGAAAACGAATGCAGACGAGTCCCTCTAAAAGATAAAAGCATGTCCTTGAAAAACAGAGGAATTACAGTCCTTAGAAATACTGGTCACACTGTGAAATTGAACTTCATCCATGATTTTGTTTGTGAAAGGGCATTTGTCTGCAAACAAATGAGTTAAGGTTTTAATGTTTTTTTTTTTTTTTTACTTAGATAACATGGCTGAGCTTAATGAATGCAGTCAACACTACAGTTTGTGTAAAAATTGGAAATTTAATATTATTCACTTTTCTGCCATGTCATAGTGTCCAAAATAAGCATAAGTATCTATATTTTAAACAGTTACTTTTTTGTGTTATCAGGGTTGTGTACAAAATGTGTTCTAAAATTTATTTAGACGTCATATTTAACTGCAAAGAGTTTACTCATGGTGTTAATTTTCTTTAGCAGAATAATTTAATTTTCTCTGTTTCAAGCAGTCAAGCAGACAGAAATGGAGAGACATGTCTGAGTGATTTTAGAAAGAAATACAAAAAGTTGTAGCGTGGGTGTTGTATTTTAGATGTATTATGAGGACACGCTTCACAGCAAAACAAGAAGAACCCAAACACAAATTGAAGACAAACTGGCTAAATTAACGAGGGGCTCAGTGAATGATTGTCAGAGTGTGAGATCCGTAGAGGAAATGGCTTTAGTCTATTGCATTATTTTATTTTATTTTTTGTAGGCTTCACCATCTCTGGACACCATGCTGCTGCTCATATAATGAATTGTTATTTAATCATCATTTAGTCTTAGTGCTGTTGTTTTTCCCTACATGTGTCTGTTTTAAAAGTGATAATATAAAGGCTTCCATAGGGGAAAAAATGGATGCAGTTTGTGTAATGTGTCGTGACATGCAACTTAAAGCATAAAAGAGTTTTTACAGTCTTTATTGTTCTTCATAATGATTATGCAATAAAAGTCCATTCAGGAGAGAGATCAGTACCTCAGCTGTTTTGTAACACTCGTTTTAATTTGATTATCTCTTTATGCTCGATTTAACCTGTACTTTGCTGTAGTGCCAAATGGACCCATTTCAATGTGAAATTCTCTCTCTAGACACGGTGAGTGAGTTCTCCTCTCCAGAAGTCCAGGGCAGCCTGTTACAGAGAGAAGTCTCCATTCCCATAGGGAAGATGTTTGAAGATCCTGTGAAGAGACACCCCCAGTTCATTATGTAACGAGTATCGGTTTCGAGGTTTTTCTGAGCTTAATGTTTGGTCTAAATGTCTGAACTAAGTGATTTCCATTTCCAACATATGTACAATAGGTTTTTTTTTTTTTTTTTTTTTTATCATTTCATTATAATGTTTTCTCCAATAAATCAGAAAAAAAAAAATGTTTCATGGAATGTGTGTAATTCATTCATAATTTCATATGGAACTTATGTACTCAACTGTAGTTGATAAACTGATGCAGGACTCCACAGAAGTATGTGGTTTGAAATCTGCCATCTTTGCTCGTGAGTGACTAATTACATTAGTCAGTTGGAAGAAAAGGACATCAGGAGATCACAGTCCCCCATCCTTCATTGGCAACTATCCAGTGACATTAAAGGAAGCAAATTGGTCAATTTTTTTCTGTTTTTGAAGAAACAACTTAAAAATCTACAGTATTTTTTCAGGATACACACTGGATAATTTTAAGTGGATATCAATGGAAAAACATGTTTGTGATAAGTTTGTAGTGACGGCATCTCCCAACAAGGACTAGCAGGGTCTGTAAAACCTTGACTCTCTGCTATTATGTGTTCAGAGTGTTATGAAATGCTTCTTACCTCCTGCTTTTGAACTGTTCCCAATTGTGCTGTCAAGAGTAATAACTAGTGAGAGTTTCCTGTGCTCAAGATTTCTGATGCTCATCCAAGCAGATAAACAAACTCAAGCATGTGCGTACACTGTAAACAATATTAGCATGTAAGTCCTGTCGCATCTTTCTTGTATCAGAGCTCCACTGTACACAATTCTCTTAATGATTACATGACTAAAAACATTCTTTCGGTGAGATTACACTTGTCTACAGTGGAAAAGCCAAAGCTGCACTTCACATTAGAGCAGGGGTCACCAAACTTGATCCTGGAGGGCCTGTGTCCTGCAGAGGTTAGCTCCAACTTACCTCAACACACCTCCCTGGAAGTATTAAGTATACCTAGTAAGACATTGATTAGCTGCCTCAGGTGTTTTTGATTAGGCTTGGAGCTAAACTCTGCAGGACACCGGCCCTCCAGGACCGTGACTGGTGACCCCTGCATTAGTTAAAAAAAAAATTGCAGACCAGTCAGTTATAAGCTTGAAGCTAGACTTCAGTACAGTAAAATGTATGATAATGTGTAAGATTATGTGTTAGAAAATTAACATTATATATACAGGTGCATCTCAATAAATTAGAATGTCGTGGAAAAGTTCATTTATTTCAGTAATTCAACTCAAATTGTGAAACTCCTGTATTAAATAAATTCAGTGCACACAGACTGAAGTAGTTTAAGTCTTTGGTTCTTTTAATTGTGATGATTTTGGCTCACATTTAACAAAAACCCACCAATTCACTATCTCAACAAATTAGAATACTTCATAAGACCAATAAAAAAACATTTTTAGTGAATTGTTGCCCTTCTGGAAAGTATGTTCATTTACTGTATATGTACTCAATACTTGGTAGGGGCTCCTTTTGCTTTAATTACTGCCTCAATTCAGCGTGGCATGGAGGTGATCAGTTTGTGGCACTGCTGAGGTGGTATGGAAGCCCAGGTTTCTTTGACAGTGGCCTTCAGCTCATCTGCATTTTTTGGTCTCTTGTTTCTCATTTTCTTCTTGACAATACCCCATAGATTCTCTATGGGGTTCAGGTCTGGTGAGTTTGCTGGCCAGTCAAGCACACCAACACCATGGTCATTTAACCAACTTTTGGTGCTTTTGGCAGTGTGGACAGGTGCCAAATCCTGCTGGAAAATGAAATCAGCATCTTTAAAAAGCTGGTCAGCAGAAGGAAGCATGAAGTGCTCCAAAAATTTCTTGGTAAACGGGTACAGTGACTTTGGTTTTCAAAAAACACAATGGACCAACACCAGCAGATGACATTGCACCCCAAATCATCACAGACTGTGGAAACTTAACACTGGACTTCAAGCAACTTGGGTTATGAGCTTCTCCACCCTTCCTCCAGAGTCTAGGACCTTGGTTTCCAAATGAAATAAAAAACTTGCTCTCATCTGAAAAGAGGACTTTGGACCACTGGGCAACAGTCCAGTTGTTCTTCTCCTTAGCCCAGGTAAGACGCCTCTGACGTTGTCTGTGGTTCAGGAGTGGCTTAACAAGAGGAATACAACAACTGTAGCCAAATTCCTTGACACGTCTGTGTGTGGTGGCTCTTGATGCCTTGACCCCAGCCTCAGTCCATTCCTTGTGAAGTTCACCCAAATTCTTGAATCGATTTTGCTTGACAATCCTCATAAGGCTGGAGTTCTCTCGGTTGTTTGTGCATCTTTTTCTTCCACTCTTTTTCCTTCCACTCAACTTTCTGTTAACATGCTTGGATACAGCACTCTGTGAACAGCCAGCTTCTTTGGCAATGAATGTTTGTGGCTTACCCTCCTTGTGAAGGGTGTCAGTGATTGTCTTCTGGACAACTGTCAGATCAGCAGTCTTTCCCATGATTGTGTAGCCTAGTGAACCAAACTGAGAGACCATTTTGAAGGCTCAGGAAACCTTTGCAGGTGTTTTGAGTTGATTAGCTGATTAGCATGTCACCATATTCTAATTTGTTGAGACAGTGAATTGGTGGGTTTTTGTTAAATGTGAGCCAAAATCAAAGACTTAAACTACTTCAGTCTGTGTGCACTGAATTTATTTAATACAGGAGTTTCACAATTTGAGTTGAATTACTGAATTACTGAAATAAATGAACTTTTCCACGACATTCTAATTTATTGAGATGCACCTGTATATTATTTTGATAGAAGTTATTTTAAATGGAAAATAGAAGGCATGAGGAAAGCCAAATGACTGAAACATTGCTACTAAAATGTGTAAAGCTGCAAGTTTCAGAGTTTTTTTTCAAGTTTTAGAATAACAAATACATTTTACATGTTAATGTTGCATCTATGTAAACAGCAATTTAAATAATGCTGCTTTCACGTCCTTGAAGAAATGCTAAACTACTTCTCAAAGCTGTCCACATCCCTAGTCTCAATTTTTTTTTTTGTTTCTATGGCAACGCTCAATACTATAGGGTGTTTTATGTACAGCTTTGTTATTGATGACCGCAAAATACTTAAGCACTACTTTATTTCACCTCTATATGCTCTTGCAAAATATTTAAGAACAAAGAAAGCCCACCACTGGGTATAATAACATTTAAATAAATGTCAGTAAATGACATTTCAAGCGGTATAAATGTGAGAGGCTTAGGAGACTGGAACAAAAAACTCTGCACCATTTGTAACCCTTTAATGGAATTAGCAGAAATTCTTTGCATTGGACACGCATTTATGTAAAAGGAAAATACAGTAACAGTGACTCAGTGCAGATGTAGCAGTAATGGTTCAAGGACCCTATTCGTTCATTCTGCTAGTTGATTTCTTGTGCATTTCTTTTGAAATTACACTCTGGTCCTTGACATTTTTCTTACCGCATTTCTGAGAGTGATTCTCTTCCTATATAGTATACAGTATTGTAAATATGAATTTATAAAAGAGCTGACGTGTGATTCTTAATATTGTTTCATTACCTTTTTTTCCTCTTCTTCCTCTGATGGTTGTTCATGAGCACATTGTTTTTCCTGTTTTTCAGAAAAAATCCTCCAGGTCCCGCTAATTCTTTGGTTTTCCAGCATCTTTTACATATTTGAATTCTTTCCAACATTGACTGTATGATTTTGAGATCCATCTTTTTACATTGACAACATTTGAAGGAATCATGCGCAGCTATTACAAAAGGTTCAAACATTTGCTGATGCTCAAGAAGAAAACAATGCATTAAGATCTGGGGGTGAAAACTTTTGATCAGGATGAAGATGTGTATACATTTTTCTTGTTTTGTTTATATGAGACATATCATGCCCCTTTTTACAATATATAATATAAGTCTCAAGTGTCTGTGAGGTTTCAGCTCAAAATACCCCACAGATCATTTATTATATCATTTTGAAAATGCCAATTTTGAGTGGAAGCAGAAACAGGCTGTTTTCGTGCATGTCTCTTTAAATGCAAATGAGCTGCTGCTCCCCGCCCCGTTTCCAGAATAGGGCTGTGCCTTTACAGATCGTACCTTGGATGCTCTGCTAAAAACATCTGCATGGTTTTGATTATCATATCTATTATGCTGAAATCGTGCGTTTTAATCCATATTAGCTTAAACTTCTGATATATGGTTTTCTGAGCGCACACATCTGAAGCACTCGCACAGAAAAATCAGAGAAATCTGAGCAGTTCGTTTTTTTTTTTTTTCACAATCTTGCAGAGAAAGGCTTACCAAAAAAAATTTAATGGGTTGATCTTTTTCACGTTTTCTGGGTCGGTACATGCACCAGAGACCCGATTATAGCACCGAAACACGGAAAAAGTTTAATTTTCATGATATGTCACCTTTAAATATATTTTTTTCATTTAGTACTGCCCTTCAGAAGCTATACAGAAGATACTTGCCTACATGTTTCCCAGAAAAGAAAATAAGTACATGCATAAGGACAGTGGGCATTGTCTCCGTTCTCTGCTTCTTGCTTATTCTTTTCCTTTCCTATCTAATATTATTCCTGTGCTGTTTTTTTTTTCTCCTACAAAATGCTATTCTCCCAGCTTTCCGCTCCTTCATCGCTCTATATCTTTGTCTTCTCTGACTGCAACCATCTTTCACTTTCCCACGTGTCTTGTATCTCTTTACCCTCTATTATCTATGTCTCCCTGCTCCTCTGTCTCAGGCTAGAAAGCTCCTGTGCTTGTCATCCATAGTCATAACACCTCGGTCTCTGGGTTTGGAAAGGCACTCAAGCAAGCAGGGGGCTTATCATCAGAGCCAAGAACCAAGAGGGATGCGCACACACAGACCCTCCCACAAATCCTTCTGAAAACACTGCTCTCTCACACACAGAGCTTTCCATAGCAACAGAACAAACATACAGCATTGCAAATGGGTTTGTTTATTTATTAGTTATTGTTTTTTGCAAAATCATAAAGAAATCTCATGAATTATTTTGATATTCTTTTTTTAAAAATGTATGCTCTTAAATTTATGCTTTTAACGGGCTTTTGTTCGTTTTTGCTGCACTGTGCAAAAGAAATGGTCCCACAAATCACAGACCATCTTGACCTTCCGTCTTGAATTGTGATATAAACTCTCAGTTCTGAGAATGAAGTCAGACTTGCTTGGTATAAAGTCAGAATTATGGGATACAAACTCACAATGGCAAAAAAGTCAATTACCTTTTTTCTTTTTTTTTTTATTCAGAGGCGGAAACAGTCTTCCATAAACGGGATTCTTTAAATAATAATAATAACAAAAAATTAAATAAAAAAATTAAGTTATGATACTTAAGAAATTTTTCTAAGAACTACAGGAACTGATCATTATTATGATCATATTTATTTACATATATATTTATTTATTCCATTCTCCAAACCACTTATCTTATAGTGTTTCAGAGATGTTTTAGCCTTTTATTTTTTTAGGTAGTTAGTTATGCATTTATTTTGTGCAGTTTTTTTTTTTTTTTTTTTTTTTTTTTTTTTTTTTGCTGGGTTCAGACTGACTTTAAACAAAAACATAATTAAAATGAATTCTCATCACATTTTAGAAAGGTGCATGACTTTGTGGTAAAACAGAGTTAAATAAAAAGTTAATTTATAAATATATATAATTTTTACATATTCATCATTGGAGACCCCCAAATACAAAGAGAAACCTTAAGGTCCATTTAGCTTCTTAGAAAAAAACTAAACAAAACATTAGCATTAGGATGATACTCAAAGAATTGTCCTTATCTTACAAAAACTGATTATTTTTTCTCTGGACATTTATTTATTAATTGACATGAATTTATCCATCTATTCTCCCTATAGGGTCGCAGAAATGCTGGATCCTTTTATATATTATACTATAGTTAGTTAGTTATCTGCAATGTGTTTTTGCTGGGATCAGACTGCCTGTAAGTAAAAACATAATTGAAATTAATTCTGTTCACATTTCAGAAAAGTGCATGATTTTTTTGGTAAAATATATAAATTAGGTTAATTTCTAAATTCATATTTTTATTTTTATATATTCATCATTGGAGCCCCCAAATATAAACAGAAGTAAAAGTCTTACAAGAAAAGTATATAAAGACTGATGTTCAGAATGATACAAGCTCAACCCATGAATGCAGATGCACAAATCTTGCGATATGGAGTGAAGTAGGCAATACTGCAGTGTTCATCGCATATTTGTGATATTTGATATTTAGGGAGCATGAGCAACATGACCAGTCGATAACAAAACAAAGCTCACCAATTTGCTGTGATCCCCGAGGTGCTCCGCTCTCTCCACTGCAGTACATTGCTTAGTGTTCCTCTGGACCAGGGCCAGAGGTTGTCTTCCACAGATTTTTGCACATATGCCCATCCCCTTCCCTATTTACCTCATCTTCTTGCAGCTTTCTCACCCACGCAGACTCCCCCAAATGTGAAAGCTCATTGATCTCGGCCCCATCGGAATTAAAACCCTGTCTGAGCACGGCGCTGTGACTGGGCAGTTTGTTGCGCAAAAGATGCTGCCAAGCATCCCACTGTGAGCACGGAAACATGTCCCAGTACAACTCTGCTCCACTTACAACGTGTCTGTCCATTCTCTGTTCACTTCTGCTTCCAATCCATTCCCACCAAGGGACACAAACAAACCAGTCATGACCTCTTCGTAATTCCAAGTAACACTGCCAAGAAGACTCGGATTTAGAAACTTCCTGATTTTCAGAGAATAGCATAACATAGAAAATGAGATGTGAAATGAAAACTTATCTTATAAATCATAGCGAGAGATAGGATAATTAAGTTGCACTCTACATCACAATAGCGCTTAGCAGCTGTGGTGAATAACATTTATTCCGTGACTCACATCATTACATCTGTTGCACACTGCTGGTGTCAGTGAGCACGCATATGTGTTTTCTTTCTTGCTTCACAATAAGTAAGTAATCATTCCAAATGGAAACTAATTTTCAGTGTTGATATTTCCAGTGTTCGGCTGTCACATAACATGACTGCATGTTTAAAGTCGACATGAAATGGTGTTTGCAAACTCATTTTACTTCAATACTGTGATGTATTTCTATTAGGAATTGACTGGATTGTGAATGAAGCCAGATTTGAAGTAGACAGACTGTTCAGTTGTTCTGAAAATTTGAGCTACTCTCAGGATGACCTACACGTATCAGTAGTTTAAATATAATCATTAAAAATTACCAAATGGATATTACACTTCATAAGGAAGCCTGTAGCACTAGTCTGTTAATCTGGTGGTTAACAGACAAAATCTTGGGCAGGAAATGTGCTGCCTTCATGAGTACTTTGTAATGAAGGACTAACCCACTACCATTTTTTTAAACCAATATTTGGAGTGCAGTTCATCATTGAATGCATCTCAATTTATCCCAAAGGAAATGCCACTCTTTTTTTTTTTTTTCAAATCTATTGTTTATTTGTTTTTTGACATTGCCTATTGAATTAACTCGGATTTATTAGTAAGTCATTTTAACAACAGTTTTACATAATTTCTTAATTTGTGTGTATTTTTAAATGAATTAGTGTTAATTGTTTATTCATAGGCCATATATGCAAACGTTAACATGAATTTATATACAAAATGTTGGGGTATTTATTTATTTATTTATTATTTTTTTGGAAGAAATACCCAGCAGGGATACATTAAATTGATCAAACGTGATAGTAAAGGCTTTTACATTGTTACTATGTATATATATTAGAATATTAGAATGATTTTTGAAGGTTCATGATGTTGAAAACAAGAGTAATGATGCTGAAAATTTAGCTGTCAGAGGAATATGTTACATTTTATAAAAAAAATACATGGAAAATGTTATTTTGAATTTTTATACTTCAGTTTTTTTGTTTTTTTGTTTTTTTTCCATATTTCTGATCAAATAAATGCAGCCTTGGCAGGCAGAAAAGAGAAAAAAAGCAATCTTAAGAGCCCAGAGCCCAGACCTTTCAGTGGTGGTCTATGCTGAAATTAGCCGTAAAAGTATTATTTATCATTAGCTCATGATACCTATTGCATTAACAAATTAAAAGTAAACTTATCCAAGCAAATTTTGATTAGAAATTACAAAGGCAATTTTTTTTTTGTCTTTGGAATAATGTGCATTGATTAATCATACATATAACCATGATGTGTGTACATTTTGATCTCATATCGACTTTAAACTTTTCTTCACATTGTATCATGCAAATTACTGTAGGATCCAAGTGACCTTTTGATCAAATAACCAACGCATTTTCAAATCATTCCCTCCTGCGAGTGACCACATCAAACTATTGAAAATGTTCTTAAGATCTGAAGATGGTGTAATCCTTTCAAACCCACGTCTGAATTAGTTCTGTGCTGAAGGTGCTTAATTAATAATAAGTGTCGCTATGGTGCCGGGGATAATAATGCCGTATTTGTTGTGACTCTAAGTCCCGTTTTGTCTGCCAGACCTTGTTGGGGAAAGGTCACAGTCATTAGATGAGGCTGACTCCTGTCCTGTGTGTAGAGAAGGACTGCAGAGCCTCTCCAGCTTACGCAAGTCTGTCCCCTGTGTGTGCTTGAGGAGAGAGATGGAGAGTGGGTATACTGCAGATTCATTACAGAGTGGAAGAGTATCAGTGGAGATGTGTGGGAATAGGATCTAAAGTGTGGTTTAGCGTTAGGCACAGACCCTGCACAGGATGCAATTTTCAAAGTTAAACTACTTTTAAATTGATATTGTGTCCTAAAAATGTAGCACTGGTGAGGTGAGGCAGATTGACAAACTCAGTTGTAAAATGCATTTGCTGTGACATGTAGGTCATTGGTAGAGGCTTATGATATGTAATACATCAATATATAGGTTTAACATAAAAAGTAAACTTTCAAAAGCATAATTATTTCGATAGTTTTAAAATTATATTTTTAAAATTATTTTGTTTTTGAAAAAAGTCTCTTATGTTCATCAGGACTGCTTTTGATTTGATCAAAAATACAGTAAAAATTCACAAAAAAATAAGTGAAAAATTATTATAATTTAAAAGAGCTATTTTCAGTTTGAATATAATTTAAAATGATTTTTTTTTCTTGTGATGGCAAAGCTGAATTATTCCAGGCTTTAGTATAACATGATCCATCAAAAACCATTCTAATATGCTGATTGTCTATCAATTATTATTGACACAAAATCAATAACAGTGGTTCTTATTATTAACAATGTTAAGAAGTTTTTTTGCAGCTTAATGCAAATGCATCTATTCCTTGTTTGCCAAAAAGGTATTTTTTTTTTTTTTTTTTTTTTTAGCAATTATTGACACATACAGTTAATTCACAGTGATGCAATTAATTCCAGTTTATACTTTATTTGAAACAATCAAGACATTGTATATAAGAGAAAATCTTTGTTTTTTAGTAATTGGTTTGAGAAAAACATTTTGATTGTTTCCCAGTTATTTAACTCAGAAGGTCTTATTTTAAGTTATGAAGAATTCTTATGTAAATTTGATTTTCCAGTAACTCCCAAAGAATTCTCCATTGTCATGGACGCTATTCCTAAAGGAGTTGTCATGCTTTTAAGGGACTCTGTTAGATCACCCAGCACTTTACCTATTTCTTTGGACCCATTTGAAATCCCAGTAGGAAAACTGTGCTTTTTGTCACATCCTTCATCACGGAACTATAAGATTAGATCGCTCTTTCAAAAGGAGCTTGTAACAACTCCATATGTGGTGTCTTATTGGAAGAATGTTGTTGATCATATTGATTGGAAAAAAGAATGGACTCTGTCTTTGAAATACATAATAACTAACAAGGTCAGAGAAATCTCATTCAAATTGTTACACAGATTTTACCCAGCTAAAGTGTTTCTGAAAAGGTTTAAATCAGACATAGATACAAGCTGTTCTTTTTGTGGTGACCCTAATGAAACTGATATGCATATTTTCTGGGATTGTCCTCACACACAGCTATTTTGGATTGAATTCTCTAATGTTATCAATCACAATGTGCTCCAGGGTTTCTCTTTGCTTTTTAAGGATGTACTGTTTGGCTTCTTTAATATACAAAAAGATAAAATTAATGAATATTTTATTATTAACCTATTATTATTTCTTTTGAAATTTCATATTCACCGCAGTAAATTCTCTCATCAAAATCCTTTATTTATTGTTTTTAAAAAAGAGGTTCAACGGTATATCCAAACTATTTCATCTTCCAAGAATCTTAAAGCTCTTAAAACAGTTAATTTATTTCATCTTTTTAATTTATTCTGTTAAAGCTTTCCTTTTATATTACTAACTTATTGTTACTTACGTATATAAATGGTGCTTTGCATGTAATGTCACCTCTTTGTATGTAAAGTTGATATTTGTTTGTACTTGCATCTTTGGTACCTTGGCATTAATAAAAAAAAAAATAAAAAAAAAATACTGAGATGAATTGGCTTCAATTTCCTATAGTGGAAGGAAGTGGAGACGCGTCGTCCATCTTTTTTTACAGTCTACATGCATACGTAATGCATTAGCTGGGTAAAATCTGTACACATGCATACGTTTCCCTATCTGTTTTGCACAAATTGAACACCAGTTAACACAGATATGTTTGTCATTGATCACGTGTTATGTAATGTTGTTCCTGTCCTCATCTCATTTCTTTCTAAGTTTGACATTTAATGACTCATAAACTTCACTATGTTGATTTGTATTGTATTGTGTTGTGTTGTAAGAAGTAAAGCAAGGCCGGTGATCAGGTTAAATGTTTATTGTTTCTGTATCTGATGCATATGGCACACAAAAGTGGAAACACTTCAGGAGTGTCGAAGTCGTCATCGGATTGGTTGAATTATACAGGATTTCCGGGAGACATGTGTGTCGCGTTCTTTAAAGTTCCGCCTAGAAACAAAGATGCTGTGGCGCCAAACCCCCTCACGAAAGAAGAAAGCCGTCGTGTTTACAACTGTGACGACAAACACTTATCAGGATCAAATAAACGCTGGATTTTCAAAATGTGAAATATTTAAAGTTTGCGGCATAGAATCTTTAAAATACGTCTGAGAGTTTTACAGACCAGTCTGTTATTGTGGCGACATTTCCACGCCCCAAAACTTGACCCTGAACGAAACAAACTGTGATTGGTTGTTTGACATGTCGGTCAAACGGCCTCATGGGCGGGGCTTGGCCAATGAAAGCTACCATAGATTCCAGACCTTCATCCGTCAGTCTGAAGGTCTGGCTACGCGAGACTATGAATAGTATTACTTATGTACTGGAACATTATCCCATGCCAAACAGACAAAACCCGGTCACAGTGAATGTTCACCATTTTGAAGATCCCATTCCTGCCAATAGATGGCATGGTTCATTGTATTCATGTATGAAGGGGGAGGTTGGTGATCTGTTTAATTTCTGGTTGAGCATTGTTGAGTATCAATAATTAATTTAGTTTGTTTTGTTCCAAATTTTTAGATGTTCCATATTGCTATAACAGTTTACCTTTTTGTTACTGTTGAAGCACATTTATTTGACCTTCTTAAGTTTCTTTATTACCTTTAATTATCAAATGGTTTAGCCCAAGTAGGAGGGGCTTAGTCTTTTAAGATGGTCTCTAAGATTTGTTGGGGAACTCGTAGAGTGAGTTGTGTGATGGTTTTGGAGTGGAATTGCTGTCTTTTGGGTCAATTTGTTTGACATAGCCAAATGTGTTTTTTTTTGTTGTTGTTGTTTTTTGGTGTGTTTTTTTAACTTTCATTGTAAACACCTTTGACACACCAGTGGGAAACCTTCATTTTTGCACTCCTGGGAATAAACATTCTGAACTTTTGACTCTGTTGTCACGTCACCTCATTTTTACACCTTCATCTGCTGGTACATTTGGAGGGGTGGTGTTTATGCTGTTCAAAACATCTTTGGGGCCCTTTTTTCTGCAGTTGACACACCACTGGCTCCCTTACAAGAAGTATAAATCTAAATCAAATCAGCAACATATAAATCACACAGTACTGACTGAAACACTTTCTGTGCATGGAAGCTATTACAACTGAAACAAGGGATTTTCTAAGTGGGCTCAAGTGTGGACAAAACATAATAGGCTCTTTAATTAGCTTGTCAGGATCATAATCACATGGAGAGTTGAATAATGAGTATAAATTAAAGGATTTGAATCGGTCAGTGTGAGCATGTTGAAGGAATGTGAGAGGGAATGGACTGGAATGATGAGTAGCAGAGGGTTTCTGTGAATGCTTCCTACTTTGGCGGCTGATGAATAATGGATTGCGGGTGAAGGAGAATGTCAGGTATAAATATAGTCTTTTGTGTTGTCTAGTTTGATTATAAAGCAAGCGTTTCCTCTAAAATGCTAGTGTATTCATGTTTTTCTGTTTATTGCAGTAACATTAGTTTTATGTTTTTATCAGAGAAGATAAAGAGGATGATGTAAATAATTATTCATGATTAATTTACCACATGAATTGTTCCAGTTCCAGAAAAAATAATGGGCTTAATGTGAGTTTGGCAGATAAAGGTATCACAATTTAAAATGGGGGTTCCTCATGACAAGGACTATATCATCGTTAGTGATCCTTGCCATCTTGCCACAACTGAAGAAATAAAATCAAGCTAGTGTGATCTGAATGATTCACATTTTCTAGTTCATTTTATGGTTGATTTTAATACCTCTTGCTGTTTTAACGTATAGGCTTGTATTGTTTATAAAGGTTTTTGGATAAGTGAACTAATCTCTCACACAAGTAAATAATCAGTTGACCAAAGGGCCTGGAAATGCTTCATGTCAAGCCCTGTGATAAATACATTTTTTTGTTTGTTTGTTTTTGTTTTTTTGTTTTTTTTAAATACTATGTCAGTTTCCCAGACAGCAACCAGTGTCGGCCCGAATCCGGCCCACATCTGGCCCGCATGGATTTCACACGGGCCAGATGTGTGCTGGATCTGGGCCAACACTATGTTGCTGTCTGGGTTTCATTCAATAAATATGATAATGCTCAGGCTGAAATCAGTATATTAGCTAATAAAATTATTTTTTGTGTTATTTTCTGCCTAAATTACATTTCTCCTCAAGCCAGTTTTAACCCTCAAGGAACAATAACTAACAACTAGTAGCAATGAGAGAGCAGAATCAATGTAAATAGTGATATTAACAGCAATCATGGGCACAGAGGAGGAACAGAACCATGAGTTAATTAGCCCATAAAATAATAAGCTCATTATCTGAAAGACATTCCCACGTCTTATTCCGTTTTATCATGGGCTTTTGTGAATAGAGCTTAGGAAATAGGGTTATTTGATGATTTAATGATCACATAATCAGCAATGATCACCAAAGTTTGAAACAACACTGAAGATTTTTTTTTTTTCGTGTTCACTGTTTAGCTTTTCCACAGACTATTTTTTAAATTTGTATATCTTCATTAACACAAGATAAGCTCTAGTTTGAGTCTAAACATCATTATATTTTTCAAATGATTAAAAAAAAAATTAATATTTAAGTGTTTTAAAATATTTTTCAATGTCTGTTTTTAAAGAAAAATCAATAAAGTAAATAAATATAAGCACAAAAACAGTACAAAAAATAAAATTTTTATTGTTAATTCTAAACTGACAGGAAAACGTTATATTAACAATATATAAATATAATAAGATACACCAGCGTTGTTCATTTAAATGTAAGTTTGTGAGGGGTAATAAAACTTTAAAAATTTCCAATTTAACCTTAGTAGAGATACTTAATATTGTATTCTTGTTTTGTTTTTGTTTTCAGTTTTTTCAAGAGATTAAACAATAACCTGATGGGTCACCGGTAGAAGCCCTTTATAATATAATAAAATAAAGAATAAAATAAAGAAGATATGAGGTTCTATTGTATCTTAAAGTACATTCGCTTCACTCAAGAGTTTTGAAACTATTGTCTGTCAGCCATTTTTGATCAAGAGCTGTTTTTGATATTGAAATTTCTGAAATGAAACCTTCCCTGTTGTTTCGTCCTTCATTTTCAAGGTTTTAAAAGTGGAATGCATGTATAGTTTCAGGTACCGGCACTCGGAAATTGGGCTTCCCTTTCCAGCTATGATGATTGAACATAAGTTGTCTGGCTTGTGCTTTGGCAAGTTTCACTTGAGGAAAAGCAATTCAGAAATGACTTTTTCCACTGTTGCTTTTAGTTATTGTCCAGCCATGCAATGGACCATGTTTAGTGAAGGGCCTGATCCAGAAGAGAACCAGATTGATTACTCTGATTTTCTCCCACTGCAATCTCATGGGCGGAAAGGTGAGTCTGCTCCCATGATGCATTGCCTCTCATGCGTATGTAACTCCCACAGAGCTCTGCTCCCTCTCATGTATCTCACAGGAGTGACATTTTCCAATAAAAAAAGTAAACACTGGACTGCACAATCCCTATAGTCAAGCATATATTTTTTAGAAAGATTAATATTGCTTCAATGAAGCATATAATTATGATTTTATGACCATTATTATATGATAACGATTAATACATGCTAAATGCTACAGTAACAGTATCTCTGTGTTGCTGTCCTGAAATTAAACAATTAATATTATTAAGAGCTGCAGCCAACATCCTTGTTTTACTTTCTTATAAAAAAAAAAAAAAAAGAAACAGCACTTGACGTCTTCATATAGTCTATTGTCAATAATTCATGGTGACAAACCGCCCACCTTGTTTATACAACTTATTCCTTATTGAAGAGCCGTCTATCATCAAATTTGCTTTTCATTTTTACACCTGAATGGCGCTGATAAGTGTAACAGCGAAGCCTTGTGACAGCAGATGGCTATATGTCTGAAGCTCTTGATTAGCTCATTAAGGCATAAATTGAAGCAAACAGCAGCTGCTGATGAACAAGAGGTCCAGGATGAGCCATGTAACTGAGGTGATTCACTCGTTCACAACAACACAGCTGCTGAAAATACCACAATCAGAAGACAGCAAATGAGGTATTAAAGTTTTTTTAATGTATTGAGTAATCAAACAGTCCAGTATTCTTGGTTTTATTGTTACACTCTTAATAATAAAGGTTCTTTATTGGCATTAATGGTTCCATGACAGATGCTTAAAATCCACAGAAACTTTCCATTGCATAAAAGCTTATTTTAGTGGAATAAAGGTTATTTTGGGTATTAAAATGTTCTTCACACTAAGAAAAAATAGTTCTTTTAAGAATTGGGGAACTGGGGACTTGGACCATTTTAGGCACCTAAATATCAGACTTGGAGGTGGGCTTTTTTGATTTAGCAACCACATATTAATACCTGGCAACCACCCACAGCACCCTTGAACCACCCTAGCATTTTTCTCAGGCACACCATTTACATTTTCTTCAAAAATTGAAAAATATAGTTTGCTTTTACCTTATTATTAGAAAAAAATCACTTTTGCCTTCATTGTAAGTAATTTTGGATAAAAGCATCTGCTAAATGAAATGTAAATGTTATTTTGGTGCGAGAGTGCAAAAATGTAGAAATCCAATTGTTAGAATTTACTTTTTTTTTGTCAGGTTCTGAGCATTTTGATGTAGTTGGATTGAAAAATGGAAAAATACTTTACTGATTTCCCAAACGACCAGTAAAATCAAACATGGAGTGCACAAATACACAACAATACATCCACCCTGTGGCTCCACAGTTGAAGTTTCGCTTATTTGTCTATTGGAAGAAAAGCCAGCTCTGATAACCCTGATGCACCAACAATCACATGTAATTTGTGTTCAGTATGGGTTCTATCATCTCTGGGAGATATCCCCCATCCCACAAGTCACATTAAGGTAGAGAAGATGTGGAGTACAGAAGAAACTGTAACATCCAACTTGATCCCAATCTCTTGTGCTGTCTCCAGATGGCCTTGAAAAATTGAAAACAAACCATCCTGCTGAGGATTCACAACGTGTGATGAGCCGCTGAAGCAAGACCATTTCAGGTTATCTTGCCTTGTTTCTTCTTCCTTCAGGTCCATTTGTGCATGTGTGAAAGTGGCTGTGCTTTAAGAGTGATCTGTTGTGTAAATTTAGCTAGCATCATTCTGGTCTTTATTACAATTTACAAAAAAACAAGATTCATGTTAAACTAGATTTATATTTTTCTGAAGAAAACCATGTAGTTTTCTCTACCCTGTTGATACTTGCTGTGCATTCAGGGTGACTTTTAGGTATCGCAATGTAGTACAGGGGGATCTACTGTAGATGGTTTTTAGGGCATTGCTGTTATAATCTAGGTGGTTGTTTACTGGCCAAAGTCAAAACCCACACGCCAGTCTCTGTGATTTTCTGATCTTTAGATATGGCTTGGAAATGGCTTGAATTTATTTATTCTTCAAAACTTATTCAAATATATAATGTAATATTGTTTGAGTATTATTACAATTTAAAATAACTGTTTTCTATTTGAATATATTTTAAAATGTAATTTATTCCTTTGATGACAAAGTTGAATTTTCAGCTGCCATTACGCCAGTCTTCAGTGTCACATGATCCTTCAGAAATCATTCTTACTGATTTGTTGCTCAGGAAACCTTTCTTATTATTATCAGTGTTATTATTATAAGCTGTTATTGGGAGACTCTTTGATATAATGTTCAAAATACTATAAGTAGCATTTATATAAAATAGAAACCTTTGTAACATTATACATGCTTTACTGTCACTTTTGATTTTTACTCTTTCACTGATTTACTGTCAATTTTAATGCATCCTTGTTAAATTCAGGAATGCAAGTAAATGTAATTTCATTTTTTTTTTTTTTTTTTTTTTAAGAAATCTTACTACCGTTAAAAGGTTTGGGGCTAGTGTATTTATTTATCATGAACATTTATTAATTCATTTATTCGTTTTTTTTTTTTTTCAGGTTTCCTCATTATGATGTAGCCAATAATCTGTGAACTTCATGCAGTTCATGATTTATGGCAGTGTGCTGTTTCTCAAGAACCCCTCTGTTCATCTTTATGATCAATATAAAGACTCCAGAATAACCTGAATTGCTTTTCACAGGATGATGGGTGAACTTCAGACTACCTCAGCTATTCTAACCGCTTCGTCAATCCAACAGAGTTCCCGGGAAAATTAGATGTGATTTTCTGCAGTGCAACATATTGAGTGCTAGTGTGGAAATACACACACATTTTAATACCACAGGGGCAGTAGGGTGCAACTTCTATTTAACACATGGGAAAAAAAAACTGATTTAATTTCGACGGAGAGGAGGGAAAGAGTGAAGGAAAAATTGAAAGTGAGAGAGAAAGCACGTCTTCCATAAAGAGAAATCCTTCAAAGCGTAATGGATAAACCTCTTCTTCTACCTCCCCACTGTACGACAGTCTCTGAACATACTGCGTTCCAAGTTGTTTACCTTTAGCCTGTGTAATTCCAAATCCGTTCGGGAGGAGAGGTGCGCAGCTGGCTTTCGCTGATCTTGATTCTTTCTTGTACTCTACGTGCTTTACAGTCCCATGGGGGAATTTCAGGGAGCTGTTAAATTTGTGAGAGCCCTTTGATCCATGAGATTTCATTCAGCTTCTTAATTTTTACATTCATTTCAGATTAGTACTCTGCTATTTAATTTATAAACAATGCAAATATCAGCAGAAGTGAGCAGTTGCAGTAGAGTTGATGACATTTTTAACACTGTGCCTATGAAGAGTTTATTGCCTTGTGAATAGGTTCATTTGGAATTTTAATGCCTTTTTTAATGCACCGTTGCTTGCTATTTCTATTGAGACCGATTCTTTAGCTAAAAACTATGTTGAACATGAAGGATTATATCACTCTGAGTGACAGATTTTCTGCTTGTAATCTGTCTGTTCGTTCAGATGAGCAGATGTGAGCCACTCTCCCTCAATCTGCAGCTTGATTTCAGGATCTCTTAGGAGCCTTTCAACTCATGCTGGTTCCGACTTGGCAGTGTGTTGAGGCCAAGCTCATACTCAATGCAAAGCTAATCAGAATCCCAGCATAAGGCTCATTTATGAATCAAATCATTTTTTAGCGCTTTCATAGGATTTCCACATACATATGCTGGACGTTGATTTGTCAAGCTGAGCATGAAGCCTGAATAATACTTTGATTAATCACGCTTGTCTGGAGCAGCTCTATGACTTCCTGAATGTGTAATTACAGGCAATTGTGTCTAATTGACAAGTCTTTTTCAAAATCAAATATATTATCTTATGGCTTAATGTCTATTTATATACATTTGAAAATATTTTGATGAACAAACCATACATCAATGGAAAGCTTATTTATTCATCTTTCAAACTAAGTGTAAATCTCAGTTTTAAAAAATTGACCCTTATGACTGGTTTTGTGGTCCATGGTCACATATGTTCATATTTCAAAAACAGTTTGGTGGATTCATTTATTAATTTGTAGTTTTTTTAGAAACTAACTGAAAAGGACAGTATCCTCAAAGCTTCACAGCTTACAAATATCCTCACGATTACATAAGCATATGATATAAAAGGACTTTGTTGAATCACGCACTGTAGCTCATTCGTTTGCAAAGAGCAAATACTGTGGTGCAGGATCTATAGATTTTTGTTCTATTTATACATTTAAATGAGTTCCAAAGGCTTGGACTGGATGTCTCAGAACAAGCTGAATTAAAATCAATGTGAATGCATAAAGTATGCAACGATTCTCCTTCCTCATCCCGAGTCCTTCGACCTGTCTGGGAGACAAAACGGCAGCAAACAGCATAACAGCTGAATGTGCTGCATCTGGCCGAGAACACGTCTGCCAAATGTCACCATGATTTACAGTAATATTACGCCTCTTTGAGTATTTATAGAGTATAGAGAATCATTATGTCTGTGTGTGTGGTGCAATAGAAGGTTGAGAGTGTCGAATCCCAAGATGAAAATGACTAATTAGTGTCGGGGCGAATGAGGGAAGCCAATTTGATAGCTTTGAATTTGTCCTCTGAATGCTGCTGTCCTGCGTCACTGCGACGCCATTATCAGGTCGACATTTGAACAGCTTTAATAAGCATCATTTGCATTCACTGCCTGCCCCAGCCATAATTCCACCATGTAATACTTTCTTTGAAACTCAAATTGAGAGTCTTGCTTCATGTTGATGAAAGCCACACTTTAGCTACAAACGTCACAGGATTGCAGGATGAGGTTTTAGCCAAAGATCATGTCCAAATATTTATGATTTTCCTATAATTTAGCATTTAATATATTATATTCCAGTTCCACTTATCTAGTCAGGGATTTAGTGATTCTACAGACACAGATTTGCTTGAATTTGAAGAAAACACTTCTAACTGTGGAAAGTCAGGGGATAGTGGGACTTTTTAGTTGCTATTTCAGTAATTTCAAGATATTTACTTCATGAAAATGACTCCCTCTGAAAAGAGAAATGTCAATATTTATTTAAAGGTAAATCAAATTCCAACATTTCATCAAAGGATGGCCCCATATGTATCCATAGAGGTCTGATCCCTGAATATTCACTGATCCTGTTCCCAACAACTCTAGACTTGAAACAGAAATCCAGAGACATCAAAAGTGTGATGGTAGACAGTATGATGTAACAAAGGAACTGGCCAATTATTTTAAATCAATTCTAGCACAGTCTATTGTTGATACCTGAACAATATTTATAGCTGCTTTTGTGTTTGATTTTATAGGCAACAGCCATAATTGTTCAGATTTGGAGGATTCAGTTCAAGCATTTGAGGTAAGCAAATGTTTTTTCATCTGTTTGGAAAATAATAGGTAAGGAACAGTAAGGAAAATACAAGGGATTATTATTATTAGTAGTAGTAGTAGTATTTTTTATTATTATTATTATTATTATTATTTTTATTCATGATAATGAGATTAAAATTATATTTATTTTAATATTAATACAATATAATATATAAAATATTATTAAAATTAGAGAGAGTTTGTTGTTGTTGTCGTTGTTTCTGACAATACCTGATATCTTGTCAAACTTACCAAAAAAAAAAAATGTTCTTGAACGTTAATGAATGCATGCATGTAATTTTTTAATCAATTACTTAATACTGAGATTTAATTAAAATAAAAAAATTTTACATTATATAAAATGAATGAAATACTTTTGCAGCATGGATCTCCTGAGTTTATAAAGTTTACAGCTTCAGTCAAGAACTGAGAGACTGTAAATACTGTGAGTATTGGTGAAAGAGTGAATAATGGTGGTAGCGGAAGTTGAATGGTTACCTCAGAGAGAGGTGAAATTTATAACCCGAGGGAGGTATTTTTAGACTAATAGTTCCTTAATGGCAGGTTTTATTAGCTTCCTTCTCACAGACAGAAAGCTCTAGTAACTGGACCAAGATGCTTCTTTGTGGACAGAATAGAATGACACAATTACAGCAGAAATAACCACATTAGAGCACAAATAGCCCTAACACTTCCACGACCCTGGTTATAGAGACAAAATATTAAAAAACCACAACTAGATCCTAATGAACTAGCAAATTACAGACCCATTTCTAATCTTCCGTTTATGTCTAAAATTTTAGAAAAAGTTGTATCTGCTCAGTTGTGCTCTTTTTTGCAAAAAAATGATCTCTATGAAGAATTTCAGTCAGGTTTCAGGCCCCACCATAGTACAGAAACTGCACTTGTTAAAATTACAAATGACTTGCTTCTTGCGTCAGACCAAGGCTGCATCTCATTGCTAGTTTTACTTGATCTTAGTGCTGCGTTCGACACTATAGATCATGACATACTCATAGATCGATTACAAAATTATACGGGTATTCAAGGGCAGGCTTTAAGATGGTTTAGATCCTACCTGTCTGATCGCTTCCACTTTGTTTATTTAAACAGGGAGTCATCTCAATTATCACCAGTAAAATATGGAGTACCACAAGGATCTGTCCTAGGTCCTCTGCTATTTTCAATATATATGTTGCCCCTTGGTAATATTATTAGAAAATACGGGATTAGTTTCCATTGTTATGCTGATGATACTCAACTATATATCTCAACAAGACCAGATGAAACTTCTAAATTATCTAAGCTAACAGAGTGTGTTAAAAATGTAAAAGATTGGATGACCAGTAATTTTCTCCTATTAAATTCAGATAAGACAGAAATATTACTTATTGGACCAAAAAACAGTACACAGAATCTCTTGGATTATAATTTGCAACTAGACAGATGTACTGTTACTTCCTCTACAGTCAAAAATCTGGGTGTTATATTAGACAGCAACTTGTCTTTTGAAAATCATATTTCCCATGTTACAAAAACCGCATTCTTCCATCTTAGAAACATTGCCAAGCTACGAAACATGTTACCTGTTTCTGATGCAGAAAAGCTAGTTCATGCATTCATGACCTCTAGACTGGACTATTGTAATGCACTGCTAGCTGGTTGTCCTGCATCTTCAATAAACAAGCTACAGGTAGTCCAAAATGCAGCGGCTAGAGTCCTTACTAGGTCAAGAAAATATGATCATATTACCCCAATTTTACAGTCTCTGCACTGGCTACCTATTAAGTTCCGCATCAGTTACAAAATATTATTACTTACCTATAAGGCCCTTAATGATTTAGCTCCTGTGTACTTAACTAGTCTTCTACCACGCTACAATCCATCACGCTCCCTAAGGTCGCAAAACTCTGGACTTTTGGTAGTACCTAGGATAGCAAAGTCAACTAAAGGAGGTAGATCCTTTTCACATTTGGCTCCCAAACTCTGGAATAGCCTTCCTGATAATGTTCGGGGTTCAGACACACTCTCTCTGTTTAAATCTAGATTAAAGACACATCTCTTTAGCCAAGCATTCACATAATGCATCCCATGATCTTGTACTGCAGTTATATCTGATCAAACACGCATTATTGTTCTTTAGCTTGGATTGAACAAATCATTTTTGCTTGGTTGGAACAGCAGCTACGCTAATTATGTCTCTATTTGTTTCTCTGTTTCTGCCACGGGATTAACATCCCGTGGTAACTAGGATTTACACAAGCTTCAGTCTGGATCCAGAACACCTGAGAAGAGATGATGCCAACCCCTCAGAGGACCTCAGATGAAGCATACCCTCAGACAACATACAGAACTACCAAATTTCGCCATAAGTTAAATATATTAAGTTTCTACAATATATAAATATATTGTAGAAACTTAATTTCCTGTAAAGCTGCTTTGCAACGATTTGTATTGTGAAAAGCGCTATACAAATAAACTTGAATTGAATTGAATTGAAAATACAAAGTCAAAAGATGTAGATTCAGATATGAAAGCTTAAACCAATAAATGTAAGGGATTATCACACAAATACTACGTTTATAACATCAATATCTCAGTAAAGAAAAAAGAAAAATTCCTAAGTAGTACACATTTGGCTGTTTCTTGACCACATCATGGCCATTTAGCATTCTAGAATCAGTGTACTTTACTCTGTTTCTCGTTTCACAGACCTGATGATTTGTGGTTTTATATGACCTCCGCTTTTCCCGACTGGTGGTGCAGTTTAAATTGAAGAGCTGCGCAGGTTTACTTGTGGTGGTGCTTGTTTAGCTTCCTCCAGGGTTGTTTTACTGTTATGATGCCATAATTTTACCCTCTGCTCGAAGATTGAATTTATGTATAGCAAATCATAGATCACATTTTACAATAGAGATCTTCTGTTTTCTGCAGATTGCTCAGACAGGTTCTCTTCCATCTACATAATGAATTGCCATGCAACACTATAGGCTAAGACGAGAGAATTTTTCATGTCAGTTGCAAAATATGTTTGTAATGTAAAATAAATTTTGCTGTCATGGAGACTGTAATAATTCGACAATGGGAAGGAAGAAAAAGAGCCCATCAGCCTTTTTTGGGCCAGATCGAGGGAAAATTACACCTGTCTTAACCCCACTTTAAATGAGTCCATAGAGCCAATATGCTTAGACTCACTGTCTGTACTTTTTCCAGGAGTGTGGAAAATCCTTTTTTGCCACAGAAGTTAAGGCTCATTTGTGTGCTACATATATTCTCTCAGCGCTTTATCATCTTTAAAAGGTTGTTTTAGAATAGGAAGTGATTCAAAGGCCAGCGTTCTGTCTGTTGACAGATGCCGTATGATCAGGGTGTCATTATCAGTTTGCACCAGACAGATTAGTCACTTCTTCCAAGAATTTGCAGCTCGCAATAATCTCACGATTCACGTTATAGGTCACTGAACACTGAAGCAATGTCATCAAGTGATTTCTGTGACTGCAACATTTAAATGATTATTTTCACATTGGTCTATTATAAGGGTTTAATCTATTGTCATTAAATCACATGTGTAGTGGACAGCACATTCCAGGGCCCAGTTTATGGCGGGGCCCCTCTCTGACCACAATAGTGGACAAAGGTTTCCTACATTTTGATTGGATCTTGGTGGATTAACATAAGCAAACTGTCCAACGCCATCAGATAAAGATGCCAGGACAACAGCCAGACACCTCTTAGAGGGCAAGAAGAAGACCTTTGGCACAAAGCCCGGGAAGGACAGGACTTCCTATTGGTCAAAATGCAGTTTCTGCCCTTCACCCACCAACAGACTGATTCCTCAGGTTTTGGCCTGTGACCGCCTTAAAAATTCCTTAGGACCTCTGAACACAGCAGCAGTGGGTGAAACAAAGAGAGATCACAGAGTTCCATCCAAATCCATATATAACTATGTTTTCAAACCTTAAAACTGATACACACTACAACACACACATCTCATACTTATTCAGAGAAATAAGTATTCTCAGTGACAGCGATGTGTACATCTTACACAAACTCAACTGTTAATGGACAAATGAATGCATGCATGCATGCATGGATGCATGACAGTTCAATCTTCTTCCATCATGTTTGGACTTAATGTGTTCGTAACATTGCCGAAGGTATTCTGGATGTGGTTTGGTAAGTGAATGATGCATTGGTAAAACTTTAGTGACACTTTTCTAAATGTGTGTTTGGACTATGCAAATAAGTTCCACAGGAGGAAAGAAGGGTGGGCTACTCAGTGTCCCCCCACTCTGATGGAAATAGCCAATCACAGCCTGGAAATGGAGAAGCACCAGACTGCAATCTCCTCCTCATCGGAAAGAGATAAAGGTACCTTCCCAAAAGACACTCCTCTTTCTGAGTCTCCGGCCCGTAAGGGAAGGGACAGTAACAGTCACATCCATTCTGAGTCTGAGTACTGTAATGGCAAAGACGTTAACAGATACACTGTTCTGAGTCTCTGGCCTGTTACAGGGAAGGTAGCAACAGAAACAACCATTTCTGAGTCTGAGCCCTGCAAGGGTGAGACAATAGCAGATCAACCTCCGATCTGAGTCTGAGTCCCAAAAGGGATAGACACTAACAGAAACACCGAAGTTCTGAGTCTCCCATCCAGAGAGACAGTAGCAGATACACCAGATCTGAGTCTCCGGCCTGTAAGGGTGAGACATTAACAGATACACAGTTCCTGAGTCTCCAGCTTTGAGGCAGCAACAGATACGACCACGTTCTGAGCTTCCAGCCTGCAAGGAAAGAGATAATCTACGTTCAGACTTCATTCAGAGTCTTCGTCCAGCGAGACAACAACAGATGCAGCACGTCCTGAGTCTCCATCCTAGAGAGACAAGGTGGATCGACCAAATTCTGAGTCTCTAGCCCAGAGAGGCAGAAGACACACAGACATTTGCAACAAGGTTAAGCTCCGGCGAGCAAACCTTCACTCCAAGGTACCTTTGTTTGCGTGTTCCAGGCTAAGGACCTTCTGCACCTACTTCAGGGTCACATCTGCGTGTTCCAGATTTTAGGACCCTTTGGTGCTCCAGGAGATCAGCATCCTCCAGCGCTTCGTGTTCAAGGCTGTCGAAACGGATTCCTGCTCCTTTCCCCACTGCATTGTTACCAGCACAACCAGTGGATGAAGTCACTGCCACCGGACTGCTCACTCAACCACAGAGAATGTAACTATCACCTATCCAAACCTCTTCCAGAGACCTTGGCATTGTTGTGTATTATCAGTATATGATTTTTCTAATTGACATTAGATGTTATATAGCTGATTACAGTTGATAAATAATCTTTCAGGTATTTGTTAGATGCACAATAAGGGTTTTCACCTTATTTGTTTCAGAGTAGCAACAGTTTATCTTTCCAGATAACGTAGCTCTGACATAGTAATACCCAACATAATCACTTGCATTTTATGCATCTTATGCACTTTATTCCTTTTTCATTCATGGTATTCATTTAGTAGTTGATTACTTTTGTCTATCTTTTGTTAATAAAAATTATTTTATTACACTTGTGTCTTCCTTGTGTTGATAATGCAGTAAGGTTCTACAAGTTTGGTATCCCACCAATCTTTCTTATGTGATGTACTCCTAACCACACCTTAAGTGACAAGTGATCCAAAAATCATAACGTCACCTGTGACGTGAGTACCCATCACTACACTATTTCGCCTCCTTAGGTTGGCGAAAGCAAAATTCACTACACGTATAAAAAATAAATAAATAAATAAATAAAAAATCTATGCAAGACTAGCGGAAGCATGTGTATATATTGTTGCTTAATCTTTTCATGTATCCTACAGTCAGACTATCTTTTTTGCAGTTGTTTTGTTCAGTGAGGGACTGAAGACATAAAGTGAGGTGAGAAGCATGCTCACGCTCTTGACAATTTCAGAGAATCTAATGTTGTTGTTGCTTACTGCATTTTTTCTCTCTGTGCCTCTCAGACACACATGCTCACCAGACATGCATAATCTCAACATTGTCTCTGGTCTGTGTAGTATTTTCTGGTAAGGAGGAGAGAATTGAAGAGATTCAGTGGTGGATGAAGTTTCAGAGTCTAATGCAGTTGTTATTTACTTTTCAGAGTAAAACAATCTGAGCAGAGTCTGACTTGATGCTTGAGGTGAGGTTAGCCAGAGAAGCATTCAGATTTCTGTCTCTGAGCTGCTTCAAATGTAAGCGCTCCTGTAAAAATCTATATTTGATATATTTAGGTTTTTAGAGGTAATTTTAACAGTTAACTCTTGAATAGTTTCTCACCACCAAGGGGGTGAAAAAATTTGATGTTTTTTGTTTTTTTGTGTGTGTGTTTTTAATGCAATTCATGTTAATTTTTTAATCAGTTAATTTTTTTATTGTTTGTAATGCAATTTTTAGTTTCTAATATTTTTCATTTCTTCTCCATTCAATTACAATATATATTTCTTAGAAGGAAACAAACTACATGAAATTAAACATATATAAAAGTATAAATTTAAAATAATGGTATATGTCAGGGATTCCTCTCAGTCACTCCAGTCTCCATCCAGGATAATCACCCGATCACAGTCACCTGAATACTGATCACCCGCACCTGCTGTCACCAATCAAGCCACACTATAAACACACACACATCCCAGCCTCTCACTGTCCGGTCTACTGTTCACCTACATGGACTGTTCTGGACTCTCCAAGCTTTACTCACCTGTAAAGACTTACCTGCTGATTCTCCTATGATCCTCCAGCGACTCCATTGATCCTGATCCGTGATCTCCAATGAACCTGCAAAAGAAACACACCTTCAGTATTCAGCTAAGAATCCTTGAAACCATTATTGCATTGATCCTCACCTGCATTTGCCTCACCTGTTCCATTCTCTGCATCCTGTCAATAAACCATCCTGTTTTGCACTTATCTTTTGTTTCCGGCCTTGTTTTGTGACAATATACTTTATTTAATTATATTTTTAAATTAATAGTTTTATTCAGCAAGAACACATTATATTGATCAAAACTGAAAGTAAAGAATGTTACAAAAGATCAAAATGACAAAACATTTCTAGAAAATGCTTTTTAAAAAAAAAAAAAAAAAAAAAAAAAAAAAAAATGGTCAACGAATTCTGAAAAATATCTCTGGTTTCAGCACTGATAAGAAATGTTTATTAATTGAAAATCAGCATACCATAATGATATATAAAAGGGGGAGCAGTGCTGCCACTGATTTGTTCCCGAGCACTGAGTGCCAGAAGGTTTTTGAATTTACAACAAACTTGAAAATGGAACAACTGAAAAAGTCAATCCAAACACACGTTAGTTTGTACTCCTTTTCCCTTCATGCCTCTGCATCATTTAATCAGTCAAGTGCTCACGCTGTGGGACACAGTACAGTAGGTTTGAATGGTTTATATTCCCACTATAGGCTTTTTCCCCTATACTCTCTGGGATTAATTACTGTTACACCTGAATAGAGATTCATTGAAGTTCTGTTTCCTTTTCTGTGTCTTTTACCATCATTATTGACACCAGACACTCCAGTGAATAATTTTTGTCTGGTTTATATAGAATTTTCTAGCACGGATGGGAGAACTCAAGAGATTCAGTGGTGAATTTTAAGAACTGCCCTTCACTTTTCCACACTCTCATTATAGCAATGCTGCTTTCAATGCTATGATAAACAGAAACCAAACATGGTCTCTCCCAAAAGGTCACCACTCTCTTAGGTCTATTTGTTTGCTACTCTTTCACTTGTGGCTGCTGTCTCTCACTCTCTCTCTCTCTTTCTATCATGCATGTTTGTTGATTCTGTCAGCTATGCAGCAGCATGTGTCAGTGGGTGCATACCAAATATGAACGTGTCAATCCTCTTGTCTGAATGCCACACACACACACATTTCATCATGCTGAGCATACATAAAACAAGGATGAGGAGGACAGTCTAAGATAGAACACGTTTCTCATGTTTAAGTAGGTGTACATACAATATCCTAGTGTTTCCTACAGGATTTTGTTTTTGCAGCCTGACTGAGACATGCTAAAGAATAATTTAAAGAAATAGTTCACCCAATAATTAACATTTGTTTAAAATTTAACCACCCTCAGGCCATCCAAGATTTAGCTGAGTTCCTTTGCAGTGAATGGGTGCCATTAGAATGAGAGTCCAAACAGCTGATATTTAAAAAAAAATAAAATAAAATAAAAATCACAATAGGTAAATTTTCAGTGAATTTTCATGTTTCATCTGTTCCTTTAATGCTTTTATTTATTGGTGTTAAAATTAAAATACCATTTGTAATAACAAAACTGTTTCCCTAATCATACAAATTTGCATTTTAACATTGTTTTTTAAAATGAACACATAATGGTCCTCAGCTCATTTCAGGTTATGATAACCTGCGGTTCAGTGAGTGAGTAAGTGACCCGAGCTGATTCAATTCAGACTGATTCGCCAACCCAGATTACGTTGCATGCCGGTCTGACGCACAAATGGCTCTTTCTATTTCTGTGTGATCCTCAGGACACTTCTAACAGATTTGCTGCTATCTGGCCCTGAGCACACTGACTGGCCATAATACTGCAGCTATCAGGACCTGAAAATGGAGGGATATTCAGTGAGGCTGAGAACATCGAATGACCAAGACAAAAAAAAAATAAAAAATAAAAATAAAAAAGTAGGATGCTGAGAAATATATCATGTTTATCCATTCACAAATGCCCCTAAGGGGTTGTAAATCATGTTGTACATGTTGCAAATATTTCTTATTCTTGCAATATAGTAGGTGCTTGAAAATAAGCAAAAGGTATGTAGAACTCTATACAGTAATGTATACTATAAGATCACAATTTGCAGCTCAGTTTAAAGGAATATTTCACAGAAAAAAAAATTGTGTCGCTATCCATATTGCTTTCTCCAGTAAAAGTAATCTTGCCTGAATCAGGGGAGAAATATGCACAAATCAAGCACCATTTATGAACAAAAACAGTCCAAAACAGTTCTAAACAAATGTGTTGATGCAAAAGGGGATTTCACTGGAGGAAGCATTATTGTAGAATATGGACTGGTATTGTAGCCATAAGCAACGGTTTAAAGTTTCTTACAAATGTGCAGCTTTTCACTTTTCACAAGACTACTTGATTACTTGTGGGTTATTGTGATGTTTTTATCAGCTGTTTGAACTCTCATTCTGACGGCACCCATTCACTGCAGAGGATCCATTGGTGAGCAAGTGACGTAATGCTAAATTTCTCCAAATCTGTTCTGATGAAGAAAAAAGCTCATCTTGGACTGTCTGAGCGTGAGTACATTTTCAGCAAATTTTAATTTTGGGTGGAATACTCCTTTAATACATTTGCACAGATTTGACTGGAATAATCTACTGAAAGCATTTCAGATCAAGATCATTCTAAATCTTCTATAAAATGTCCCTCACTAGCTGCTTTTGCACTAAAATCAGACTTTTCCTGGCTTTAAATTGATTTATATTAGAAATAAAGATATATATACGGCCCTCAAAGACCTCTAAGGAAAGTTACTTCCTAAGAAACATAGAACTGCTTTGTTATGAAGATAAAGCTGGACCCCAAGGTTCCTCTGTATCATTATAGATCTGAGGTCTCTTTTGCAGTCTCACTCGCTTTTCTCTGACAGGCTAATAAGCTAATTTTGTTCAAGAAGAAGATTAAATTTGTTTCAAGTAAATGAGGTGTCGTAGGCTGGAATTGGCTCTTCTTTGAATGAGGTTTGTACGTTAATTCCCACACGTCCGACGTACACTTCATTACACACTCTGGACTTTTTAAGTATATTAACTTTTCTGTTGGTGTATGTATACTATCCCTAATCTCTTTTCCTTCTTTTTTTCCCCATAATTTAATTAATTGTTGTTGAAACATCCCTTTTTGTATAACAAATTAAAGACCTATAAAGAATGTGGATGAAAATCATCTATGCTCTCTTTGCTTGAGTTTTTTATTTTGTTTCTATAATGAAATGTGATGCAGAGGTATTTTAAATCTCATTAAAAAAAAAAAAAAGGTATAGTTGTTTCTTTCTGCCTTATCTTGCGGGAAAGCATTCTGTGAGGCAAATCAGAATTCAATGGAATTGGCCATATCGAAGTCCCATTTTCAGAGAGTCTGAATTGATCTGAAGATCTCTCTGGATGAGCTGTCTTCATTTACATCATGTTTTTTCTTGTAGAAATCCCAAAATATGACCATATCCAATTTCATTTGAGAATAAGCCCTCACATCTTATATTTATGAACCACCTTCATGTTTTCATCTTATCTCAGCGCTGTCAGAACAAAAAGAAAAATAACCCTTGAGAGAGGTGGGGTACTGGAAAGTGATGCTATCTCACTCCATATACAGCTCGGTTTAGAAATACTTAGCAGAGCTTGAACTATACCCTGTGTTCATTTCATTTATTACTGATTTGAAAGGAATCTCAATATTGGCCTCCAAATAGGTTTCATTTTGATGTTTGGGGCCTGTCTTGAATTTATATCTAAATATTTGATCCAGGGATATCTTGTCATGCTTGTCTATGTTAATAAAGAATGAACTTGTTTTCTCTGTCACTCTTGAAGTGTACAACAGTTCTGCCAGAACCCCCAGAATGCTTCACTTCACGCATGCCAAGATTTAGGTCTACTTATGACTGTTTTCATTAGCATTTACATGTGCATGTGTCTTTATCAAAGATGCCCCAATAGATAGAAAACAATTAATAGCAGCACAAATAAAATAATTTTGTTTTAGCCCTCTACACAATGTCAAGTGTTCTTGTTGTGTTTAATAAATTATTTGAATGCCTAAAAGTACTTTAAGGGTAGATAATCATGAGGCCTCAAAAACATTATATCAGAGCAAGGTTAGATGAATTAAACACAGGATTCAAGTTCATTGGACAGTATTAATAAATATTATTATAATATTTATACATTTGAATTTTATTTTAAAATATATTATAAAAACAAAACATTATTATTATTACCATATATTTTTACTTTGTTGCTCTTTATTTAATAATAATTTAATAAAAAACGTTGCTTGGTTACTGCTTAATTATTATATTAAGCAGTATTATTGTGTGTTCTAAACAGCATATCTCCTTTTTGTCTTTCTTGGAAGTCTAGAGATATTTTTAGTCAGCTATTCCTCACGTAAGCAAATCTCATCACAATTTTTGAAAAGTTTTTGCATTCTATAATGAGCGAGTTTGTCAAATACCATCTGAATCGTCTTTACTGTGGAGAAAACAGCATATTTTCAGTGCATAGATCAGTCATATCTATCATCAGTGATCACCAAAATGTTAAATGCATGACTTGTTATTTTCTTTCTTCATTTCTGTCAACACTACAAAATATCCTACAACATGTGTGAATCATTTACCATTCAAATCTGTATCTGCGCTGGTCAAATGTGTCTGCCAAATAGAAATCTTTCTGGCCAAGTGGAAATGGAAAATGTTTCTTCTAAGGCTATGATTCTACAACCACATTGCTCATCTCCTTTTTCCAAGCATATTATATTAGGCTTAAAAAACCTCACACGTACTACTGCCTTTTTAAAGCATTATTATAAAATACAATTAAACAAACTGTGTTATTGTGATCCTGATGCCACTAGTCTAAATACAGAATCAACACAAAGACAATTTGAAGCACTTCTTTTCCCATTATAAAAAATGGAAATCCCATAGCCTTCATCTTTAGCTTTGATATCTAGGGCAGTTCTGCATTTTACTGTACACCGCTGCATTTTGATAGCATGTGTTCTCTCTATCCTGTTTTGTGTCTTTGTCCTCTATCTTTCTCTCTCTCACCGTGTGTCCACATCTGTCAGTGTGAAGGTAAATACAAAGTCAGTCTACCCTTCATTGACTTTATTTAATTTCGTACTGTGTATTCACTTCATTATCAGATAAACAATGTACCCATATAGAATGTACATTAGATCTATTAATGTGCTATGTAATATCATACACGTATTTTTTATTTTTTGTCTGTTGATAGTGAATGATACACTTAGTAGCCCTTGATACATGCTCTGTATATTATTATGTTGATATGAAACAGACACACTCACTCACAAATGGCTATCGACTAAGTAGCAATCATCAATGAAAGGCCAACCACTCATCAGCTGTAACTCGGTTTCCAGTGGCTGCATGGTTGACTTTGTACCAGTCTTATGTAAAACAATATTTACCTTTCTTTGACATCTGTGTCATTTGGTGGTTGATTACCAAAACCCCCTTAAGACCTTCAAAGCTCATTCTTTCTTTAATATGGGATGGCTGCTGAAAATGACAATATTACTGTTTCTGTTGTATTTCTGATTAAATAAATGCAGTCTTGGTGAGACTTTTTTTTACAAAAGCAATGACCACAAAGTTTTTAACATTAGTTTATACTCACTCTCTGGAATTAAGTGATTGTGACATTTCAGCGCATTAAATTATTGCAGCGATAACTTCTAGTGCCACCATGTGAGTTCATCACATAGACATCCTTATCAAAGCTGTATTATGTATATTCAGTTAAAGAATATCTCTTTTTCTCACTTCGTTATTTCATCTGGTCTGTATTGTGTACAGCACAAACCACAGATTTTACAAACAAACAAACCCCCTGGACTATGCAATTTTTAATTTGATTAATTTTCCCATTTATTTATTTATTATGGGATAGTTGACCGTTTCCAGATACTTTCTTAGCATCGTTTGTTTTAACCAATTACACTTGCCAAAGGGAATGAAATTTGAAAATCAAATTATGGTGGAGTTGTGCCAGGGATGATAATGAAAACCAGGCTTACTGTTCAATGATAATAGGCCGATACAAATAATGCTGATAGAGGAGACGTGTTTTAAAAATAATGGTTTGGTTTTTTAAATCGCCTATTACACTTTTTTTTTCACAACTTTATAGCTATTTAGAACATCTTTGACGAGCAAAAATGACGCTTTTTACCTTCTCGTGTAACTCAATGTTATTTGAACACTAAACAAGTTGTTTAAAGTTTCTAGAAGAAATCCAGACCCATTCCCTTCCGCCACTGCTACCGCTGAGAATAATGAGCGAGCTTTGCTGTAAATAAACAGCGCAGTCAGAAGAATACATCTCCTATAGGGTCAGCCAGGTCCTGCTATTTTCTGTAGAAGTAACCAGACTGTTTTTGAAGCTCAGAACAGTGATTATCTAAGGTGACTGCTGTCATATTCTGAGTCCCTCTTTGGTGGCCAAATGAGATTTTAGGATGCTGCTGTGGTAGTGATGGTGTTATTATGCCAATTATGAGCCTTGCTGCGTGCCAGGAAGCTGGGCTTGCACATATGCTTAGCTTTGATTCGCAATGAGCATGATATGGACTTGTTAGAAGAATTGTGTCAAGTTTGGTAATCTGTGCATGTCATTCCAGTGGAGCTGTTTGAGTAAATTTGTCTTAAAATTGAAGTTGATGTGTGAACCCCATTCAGAGGCTACCTGGCTTTGCCAGTGTGCAGCAGGAAGCATCTTGAGGTTTAACTAGAGATGCCACTGAGAGCTGTAATTTACAGCTCTTTGTGGTCTCAGCAAGATTTCTCGCAGCACTGTGACAGTGATTCTTTGAACCTGCTTGCTATATGAGGCAACTGAACTGATTTTCATGCATATTTTCCCCAAGGGTACTGTAGGCAAAAGTTGTTTGGAACATAATAAGGCAAAGTGATTTAATGCAAATGAACTTAGACATGCCATGCAATAGAACTCCATTTACTTCCTTTCAAAGTCTTTAATTTAGGTATATTGTCCATGATAGCACATGGTTTAAAAGGTAAGTTAGATTATCGGAGTTGAACAAACAATTTTCTTCCAAAAGCCCCCTGGGATATCTGAGGTTCAGTGCTATCCAACCAAATAAGTGACGGTGAGATACCAGTTCACCAGTGGGGCTGGAAAACATTGAGGTTGTAGTAACATGGAGTGATTTATTCCTCTTGAAGCTGACCAGTTTGACACATCGAGGACGATGCACTGTTGGGTGTTAAGAGTGAAAGCAAAGCTGGTGATTTCGTGCAGTCGATGCATTGCACATTGTCAAATAAAGGCTATTTATTGATATCCACGATTCCATGAACCTTTACAGGGATAGTTCAACAAAAAAAATGGAAATTCAGTCATCATTTACCTTCAAGTTGCTCCAAACCTGTATGAATTTCTTTCTTCAGTTGAGCATAAAAGAAAACATTTTGAAGAATGTGGGTAACCAAACAGTTGCGAGTCCCATTGACTTCCATAGTATCCCCCTCCCCCTCCCCCTCCCCCTCCCCCTCTTGAGGGTGAGTAAATGATGACAGAATTAATATTTTAATATCAACAGAACCGTTTTATTGCACAAAAGGTTATTTTCAGTGTAAAAGTTAATTCAGATTCTACAGAATCACTTAAAAAAAAAAAAAAAAAATGAAAAAAGGCCCTTTTTGTAACCTTTTTTTTTTTTTTTTTTTTAAAGTGTTTAATGATGATTTGGTAATATTGTATGGAATTTTTCTTTATTGTATCCTTAGTTATCTATAAAATCCCTTTTCTAATTAACTTTGAATTATCAGTCCATTCAAGTTCACGTATTCTAATCCTCTCCAATGTGAATATCACAGACAGATTAACAACATATTTCAAGGGCAATGTGATCTGCATGTAAAAAAACACACGCAAAAAAAAAAAATCTGCTTTTTTGTTTGTTCATAATAAAATACATTAAAATGTAAAAAAATGTGTCAATGAATTACATTCCATTCTAAATTATGAAAACATTTTATCGTCAAACATTGAATATTTATGTCATTTCCGTAACTAATTATTCATGTCTTTCCTCGGCCGACACTATTTTAGAAGCGTGTTGACTTTGAGAATTTCTCCTGACCCTGGTATGCAGCGTGTGCGTACACTGAGAGCCGCTGACGCAGATCAGGACTCGGGCATTCAATTGATGGAGTGCGATAAGGCCTTTTGGGGCATACTAATAAGTCATCTTGAGGTGGATATTCAAAATGTGAGCTGCAACCGCTCAAATGCTACCAAAGATAAATGTGATTCACTGATAACAGTGTTGGCTGATATTTTGTATGAATTAGTCAAATATTTTTGTTTTAATGTATTTAAGAAAGACATCTACTGGGCAATATTATTAGTTTTTCAGGAATATTATCTATTTTCTTCTACAAAAAAGGATTTTCTCCACCTGATTCTGTTCTATATCCCCATTATAAATCTTATTTGATTGCTCAAAAAAAAAATTGCCTATAATTTTTATCATAAGTGGCCCCTTAATAAAAAGAAAAGATTACAAGCAGTCAACATGCAGGAAAGCACACAGAAAACATTTAAAGTCATTCAGATTATTTCAGAGGAATTTACTGATTTGCAATAGAGCACAAGGACCCCTAGTGGAAGTCGTGGGTAAGGTCGGGTAGGGAGAACCATTGAGAAGATGTATAAGTGGTGATATCGTGACGCGCTCCATTCAGTGTGAGCCGAGTGAGAGCAAAGGAGGTTCTCCACCTCTAGGACTCTCCTTTACACCTACTCTATCAGCAGCTGGACAACCTGATAAAATGGATAACAACTGTAAGTACTTGGACATTCAAAATTATATTTACAATATAAAAATATAGGCTATATTTGCAATACTGAAAAATTTTAATGTTATATTTTTATAATTCCTGGATAACTGCATCTTTAATGCATCTAATTTATAATTCATAAAAAAACTTGATTACTTCTATTTGTAAAAAATAAATCAATAAATTAAAAAAAAAATAGATAATGTGATGTACCAAAAAATATCCATGCTCTTTGTGTTTATAGTTCACAGTGAAGGTTGAAAACAGCTGAGGGATCACCACCAAGCAGCAAAAGACTTTCCCTGTTCCTGGAGATCCTTGTCGTGCCATTTGTTAAGTGACTATGTACTGGCTGATTATGTGCAAGGAAAACTAATCAGTTCTTTTACATTTGTGGAGAAGTAGGCGTGCGCTTTTGGCACCATGGAGGACATCTTCAAGGATCAAGACTTATGGTCCTTCAATGAATCATCTAGAAACTCCAGCGTCAACAATGAAACTTACGGCGTGAACCAGACGGTGAACCCTCTGAAGCGGAATGAAGAGGTGGCAAAAGTGGAAGTTACTGTATTGGCCTTGGTGCTCTTCTTGGCGCTCGCTGGTAACCTTTGCGTTCTTGTTGCAATCCACACGGCCAAGCACAGTCAATCTCGCATGTATTACTTCATGAAGCACCTCAGCATTGCAGATCTGGTCGTGGCTGTCTTCCAGGTACTTCCTCAACTCATCTGGGACATCACGTTTCGCTTTTATGGACCAGACATCCTGTGCAGGCTGGTGAAATATCTTCAGACCGTTGGGATGTTCGCCTCCACGTACATGCTGGTGCTGATGTCCATAGACAGATGTATGGCTATCTGCCAGCCTCTTCGTTCTTTACACAAGCGCAAGGACCGCTGTTACGTGATTTGTTCTTGGGCACTAAGCTTACTATTCAGCATCCCACAGGTTTATATATTCTCCTTACGGGAGGTGGGTTCAGGAGTTTATGATTGCTGGGGAGATTTCGTGCAGCCTTGGGGAGCGAAAGCCTACATCACGTGGATTAGTCTGACAATATACATCATACCGGTGACCATTCTGAGTGTCTGCTACGGACTGATAAGTTTTAAAATATGGCAAAACTTTAAAAGGAAGACGAAGAGGGACCAGTGTATTACTCTCACGCCCAAGGCATCGAAAGGCAGCGCGCTCGCGCGGGTCAGCAGCGTCAAACTCATTTCCAAGGCCAAAATCACCACTGTTAAAATGACCTTTGTTATCGTTCTGGCTTACATAGTGTGCTGGACTCCGTTTTTCTCCGTACAGATGTGGTCAGCATGGGATCCTGAAGCACCAAGGGAAGGTGAGTCTCTTTTAATAGTTTGATTACCGTTTTACGCAAGTGCAATGCGAAATGGATTCTGAACACGGGGCTAACTGTTAACTTTAAACCAATGTAGTTTGTGACATCCATGGATTTTTGATTCCAGTAATATTTTGGTGCCAGTTTCAAAGTTTTCCTTTATTTTGCTCCTGGACTTACATGTTCTATTATCTTTATAAAAAAAAAATACATAAATAAATAAATAAAAAGTGATTTTCACTATTACCAAATATTCCCACAGTGTATGATTGCACAAAAAAAAAAAAAAAATTTTTTTTTTTTTTTTAAATTGAACATTGATGGAGATTGGAGAAAAAGATTTTGTGTGCAAATAAATCATGAAAGTGGTTTGTTTAACAATCTTATAAATGAATGAGGAGAGGTGGGCCTTTTACACAGTGTTTATACTTGAGTTAAAGTAATGTTTTGAAGTTAATACAATCACTTTAGCAAAGTTTGTGCAGTTTTCTTATTTTGAGAAATACAATAATCTATTCTATTTATTTTTCTAAATTATTTGTTAAAAAAATGAGATTCATTAAAATGTTCATTTTAAAAATTAAGGAAACAAAAAAGTAAATTACGAAGCATTGAAGGAGATCCAGAATATTGCTAAATATCAGTCAATAAATGAAAAACAGTTATAGAAAGAACTTTCAATAACAGCCTTATTATTCTGAAATGTATATTAAAGTACCTCTCTTATTAAAATCTAGATATCCTATACAGTAGGGTCAGTTATGACGTCAATTTGTAGCCCAACCCAAAAGGCTGTTTGTAGTTCACTTGGAAGTTCCCTCAGGGGTGGCGGTTTTCAATTAATGAGCAAAATAAGACATGTAGCCTAACTTCACTTAAAGAAACTTCATTTTGTTCGAAGACGAATTACATCAGTCACAGGCCTACCTCAAACATGAAACCAGGGGCCCGTTCCAGAAAGGAGGTTAAGTGAAAACTCTGAGTATGTTAACCCTGAAATGAGGGAAACTCTGGGTTTTCCGTCTCAGAATGGGAGGTTTGTCAAACTCGAGAAAGCAGGGTAAGTCAAGCCCGTTTCTGAAAGAGAGGTAACTTTTACTCAGAGTCAGTTACCTGGTCGGGAGCAGGTTTTCTTCGCTAAACCCAGAGTTTCTCTCGGTCGTCTCCCCCGTTTTACAGCGTAAGCCATGTTTAAATAGCTTATTAATTCATGCACGCTGCAAAAAATGCTTTTCTTGCTGAGAATTTTTGTCTTACTTCAAGTACAAATATCTAAAAATTCTTAAGTTAAGATGCATTTTCTATAGATATAAAATGGTATAATTTAGTATTGTTTCCTTGGGGTTTTCATTTAAAGTGCAAATATGTAAAATTGTCCGCCATAAGAAAAATAATCTTAATGCAAACGGAAACAAGAATATTTTTATTTCTCACCCCACTGGCAGATAAATCTGCAGATAAATTTGCCATTGGCAAATTAAGAAACATGCACTTAAATCCGTTTTTCCCCCTTCATGGAAACAAGACTAAATGCCTTATGTTATTTTTATTATTTTAATTAATTTATTTACCATATTCACATGCATATTTATTTGAGTGGTACCATTTTAAGTACCGTTTTCTTTAAAACATCGGAGATGCGGAGCACATTAGTAAGAGCGCTGTATGCAGACCTAAGGAAAGTGTGCGTCCCTCTCACGCTCTTTCTGAGAATATTTTCCTGTGCAAAAATCCGGTAAAGAGGAGTTTCACAGGACTGTAGGTCAGTGGTGTAGCAATCGGTTTAAATGAGGCTAATCTGATGAATAACGTTCACTTGACAACATCTTGCTGCGACCTCTGGAAGTAATCAGAATTTCCTTCAGGATTTCCAGTGTGGTTGGATGCATTGATAACAAGCACATCTCCATCACCGCACCTTCTGAAATGAAACTGATTATTTTATGGAATAGAAGAATGCCAGATGTAAGGGTAGTATGAGATGTGTGCCGTAACCACAGCTGTTAAATAAACAAATTATTCACAATTTTTTATTATTATTATTTATTTATTTTTTTGCCATGGGATACCATTAAAATGAATATTAGTTCAATAATTTACAGTTTTCACCTCTGATATTATAACAGTTATTAACTGTTATTAAGAATTAAAGTTACGCATTGACGGAAGTACGCAGGCGGACGTCTTTTTGGCGGGAGCTGTTGCCATGGTGAATCGTAATTTCGGCGCTCCACTGATCATGACTTTTCATAGTTGGTTGAACCTCTTTATTGAAACGGGCCCCAGAAGCCTGTGTATTTTAAAAACATAAGGTTCTACCGTCACCTCAGCAGGATGGTACATGTATGATAGTGTTTTGGGCCCTGTATATCTAAACGGATGTCACAATGCTCCCCGTCTCACTTTTTTTTCTAGAATGATAAATGTTTCAGCTAACATATCTGAACATGGAAAGCTATTTACAGCATAGGCTAGGCAGTTGAAAATACAATTATTAGCTTGGTCATACACAGATAAGATTTGAACAAGGTAGCTTAATGAGTTTTCAGAATCATGCGAGATGGTTTCTGACCATGACATTGTGTTCTTTCAAAGACTCCAGAAAAGAAGCTGGCTTTGATTTATTGTAATTCTTCAGATAAGAAGGCTCTAGCAGTACACAACCAGAATTGCTGTGATGGGCATCTTACTTTTAAATCACTACAGATGTAGTCCGCTAAAAACGGCAGAGCCATAAAGACCAGCCTCGGGGAAACATTAACATTCAGCAGAGCTGCACCACTTTAAATCATGACCGTTTGCAGTATGAGAAATCACCAACCCAAACAAACCCAGGGAGAAGTGATGATAAATAACTGATGTTTTGAATATATAAAAGAATTATATAACTATGACAATAATGTTACATATGACGCGCTCACACGCTCAACAAATTGTTATACAAATAGTCATTTTGTTTTTACGTGCACACAAAAGTCCAGGTCTTTAGTAGACGAGACATTTAGAAACCCTAAAACTTAGCTAACTAAACCATTAAGGGTACTGCATGGCTTCTCTTGTGTATTTGAAAGAAAATGTCAGTGAACAATGTTCTTGCCGTGAGTTTTACCATGTTTGTCTTGCAGCAATAAAGAGATTAAGGTGCGGTCATGTGTCACACACTTCAGAGACAAAGATTAAATATTATCAGACCCAGAGGAAAGAGAGTTTGAGATACTCACTCGTATCATGACCTCCACCATACAAAATATCCACACATCATGGCAAGCTCAGCAAAACATTCACACAGTCTAAATATTAGGACAACACTGCACAGATTTATGCATCGACAATGACATTTCCCCAAATGTGTGAAAAAAGAGCCGTTTCTTCTGTCTTAGACCAAGGGATGAGTTTTAAAACACTGATGATCTGATGTGTTCAAAACTTAGCTGCAGCTCTAATAAGATTAAAAGACAGCTGAAAACAGTGTCTTCCAGTTGAACTTATGTATGGTTGCTTTATTTTGAGACTAATGTTGGGTTTGGCAATGTCATCGCAGGTTTGGCTACTAGTTATGTTCTCATCTCCATGACACTTACTTGAATTACAAGAGTAAAACAACTTTCCACTAAGCATTTCACTTTTTTGAACAGTAAAAATCTTTGCAGAAATCTCAAAATCAGATGAACGTTTGGACAAATGATCTGTAGGGCTCCTAAAATAAGGAGTTGAGTTGTAGGTTTTATCTTAAACGCTACCTTTCTAAAGTTTGGGGTCAGTATGATTTTCTTTTTTAATATGTTAATACTTTTATTCATTAAGTATGCATTAAATAGACCAAAAATAACAATAAAAGACTTTCATAGAGTCCCAAAAATATATATTTCAAATAAATTCTGTCTTTTAACCTTTCTATGAAACTTTCCATCAAAGAAAATAAGATTACCATTTCCACAAAAATATTAACAAGCACAATCGTTTGCAACATTAATAAGAAGAAATGTACCTTGAGCAAATCAGTATATTAAAATGATTTCCAAAAGGTTATGTGAGTAATGGCTGCAGAAAATTCAGCTTTGCGTCACAGAAATAAATTATATTTTATAATTTATTAAAAATAAAAAATAAAATTATTAAAATGTTTGTTAAAAAAAAAAGTTTTTTAAAATTTAAATTATTTTACATTTCACAATATTACTATTTTTACTGTATTTTTGTTCAAATAAATGCAGTGTATTTTAAGACCAAGTATGTAATAGGTTTAGCCTGATGGAAAAAAAAAAAAAAAAAAAAAAAAAAGTGCGCTATAGTAGATCATCTATCTTTGCATCCATCTAAAATGTTCTGTGAATCTTACTTTTTATTTATTTATTTATTTTTTTATTTATTTTTTTTTTATTTTTTTTTTTATCTTTTTCAGCTTGGAAATGCTTTTTCAGAGCTTCATATTAAAGAATATTCTCTTTCATTCTCTCTCTGTTCATTGATCCAACTGCCGATAGTACAGCTTGCCCAGTTTTTTCTGATGCCTGTGAGCTCAGCACAAATAGGAGGTAGCAAACAGAAAAGCAATACACTTGACTGAAGCCCCATCTGGGTTTGTTGCTTACTCCTTCATTTCTAAATTCAATTTCCTTTTCTCTGAGAGACTAAAGGATCAAACCCAGAAACTTTGGTAGGTAACTGTAGGTTTCATGCGGATGACCACACAAGTGCACAGAACCACATTGAACAAGTTCTTGTCAATCTGTTTGGGTCTTGAACTTTTGATCACTATATATTATTTATAATTGCCAAGTTTGCTTTTGTACTGTGATGGGTATGGTTGTTTGTTTGTTGAATGTTGGGAATTAGTTCTCAACAATCTCCATATTCACACCTGTGTTGGCACATGAATGCACAAGAATGTGTGGTTTCATTTCATAGTTTATAAACTATATTCAAAGATGTTCTTACCTTCTTTTTGCTCCAGTTCCCCTTTGCTCTGCTGTAGAGTCTCTTACAGTGTACTGTAAGGTTGGAAAGGAAAAAACATTGATCTTCAAGATATTCCTTCCTTCGGATGCTTTTCCCAAGGTTTTTTTTTTTTTTTTTTTTTTTTCCAATGTTGCCCAACCAGCACAATTTGGTTATTTGTCTATTCCTGACACAGCCAGGTCTTGTTAAACTGCACCAAAGTGTACTTTCAGAAAAATTTTGGGTAAAGGGCTCAGATGGGTTCATGGTTCATTTATCAGATTCTTCTTTTTTACCTCAAAGTAAGGTCAACCAGAAAGAAAAATTTCTCTAGGGGATTATTTATTTATTTATTTATTTTTATTTATTTATTTATTTTTTTTATTTATTTTTTTTAATAGCCCATATAACGAAATAGGCATGTCACGTTTAATCACAGTACACAGTCAGTTCACCACCAGAATAAATGAGACTCTAATGAGACTTGTGATTACTATCACCTGGTTCTCATTTCCTGTTTGCACACTAACAATAGTATTTAAGGACTACCCATGTTGCCATGCATTGCAAAGTCGTGTAAGTATTCTAATGCTGATTCAAACTGGTTTTGCTCAGAATTTTTTTTTTGGGGCCAGATTTTCTATGCGTTTTGAGTTGCAGGTTTTGGACATTCTTTTTCTTAAATGTAAATCTCTGAACATAGATTGGCAATTTTTGTCTTATTTAGGTTCATTACAAGGCATACTTGAGACATTTTTGATCAATTTAATGTCCTTGCTGAATAAAAATATTTCTTTCTCTTTTTTACAACTTACAAACCCACACTTTTGAACAGTACTGTGTCTTGTTGCTGCCACCGTTTTATAAAAACAATAAGGGTTAAGGGTGTTTTTATCTTCTATTCACGCCTGAAAACACCTCTTTCCCATGATTCCCAAACTCAATAGAAGTAAAATAAGTACCTCAGTCAATCATCTCTTGCTTTCTGGCTAAACAGATCTTTCAGCATTGTTATGAGCTAGCAAACAACGTGTTGTTTATTCTGTCTAAATTTGTCTTGTTTTTAAAAGATCTTAAAGAAGCTCTGTGACAGATTCTTCTGTTTATACCACGGTCCACCAACACTGTTTTTATAATAAAGAAGTTGTTTTACGTCATGCTTCTTATACCAATTTATTTTTAATGCCACATTGTGTATGTATAGATTGTAGGGAGTGATAAAGCATGTCAGATCTTGGGACACTGTGCTAAATGAAGCTTTTCCTCTTTTTTTCCCCCATTTCTAGACTTCTAATGATAAGCAGCACAGACCCTTATCAGGATACTGTAGCCAAAATAAATCGGTTGATTTACAAATGACTGATGAATTAGTGTGTAATGTCTGCCCAGTAATATGTTTTCATCTTCCCCAGAATGTCAGTTGTTTATTCATATTTGAGGTGCACTATAATATCAGATACGGTATGAGGAAATTCTCAGTGTGCAGTTAAATACAGGACACTAGCTTATACTTAAAAAAAAAAAAATGGTGTAGGATTTACTTTGAAACAATTTTCACTTAGAAATATTATATAGTATAGTACATTATTGTAAATTGTACTCCAATAATAATTGATTTATTTAGAACCTTAAAAAAACCTTTTAGAGTATATCTTTCACATTAAATAGCTCTAAAATGTCAATTTTGAAGTACTCTAAATGTCACTCTTATGGAATCAACATCACATATAGATATAAAAAATTTTAATTTTACCTTTGTGCTTGTGTAAAATACAAATTAAGAAAATAATTTTAATAATTAGCTATTTTAATATAGCTAAACCATATTCATGCATTGTAAAAATGCTTTTTATTGTAAAAAATGTAAATAAAACAAAATGCTATTGGAGTATGTTTTAAAATAATACCATTTCAATTTGCGGTAACACTTTACTTAAACCTTTATGTATAATGCATTATAAAAATAGGTTTAATGCATTAATTATGTAATACACCTATATAATACATTGTACACTATGCATTTTAAATTGGGTTATTTTATACAACAACAAAATATAATGTATTACAATACACATTATGAATATTTATAATGCATTATGCCTCTTAATAACCCTTTATAATGCATTATACATTAAGGCATTAGACAAGATTTTGAAAGCACTGACAATGCAGAATATTGAATCTAACACGTTAAAACAAGACCACACAGTTGAAGTACAATGTTCTGCTTTTTCATTGTATTTTTAAAGCTGTCTTCTTATCCTCCACAGCAATGCCTTTCATCATTTCCATGTTGCTGGCCAGTCTGAACAGCTGCTGTAACCCCTGGATCTACATGTTTTTTGCTGGGCATCTCTTTCATGACCTGAAGCAGAACCTACTGTGCTGTTCCACGCTCTATCTGAAATCCTCTCAGTGCCGCTATGATCCAGAGCAAGATTCCCGTAAGAGCAACTCCTCCACCTACGTCATCAAAAGTACCAGCAGCCAGCGGAGTATCACCCAGACCTCTGTCACATAAACCAGACATACCTCAAAGCCAGTTTTTCACATTTTTGAAAGCCAGACAGGAAAGCTCAAATATAAACCCACACAAGACTGCAAATGTCACCATCAGCTGTGTTTTCGGTTGGGAATTATTCAGAATGTCATTTTCATTGCTCTACTTCGTTTTCTTATCTCTGAGGACCTTGAGCAGCAGTAATCTATTCCTTGCCTTCATGTATTGTGTTTCTAGACATTACAGAAGGAACGTCATTTGATTCCAGACCGTGTTTATGGGTCTGTTTACATTTAGTCACACATCATTTGAATTGCTATCTGATTGTGCATGCGCATTCACTTTGGTCACATAAATGTGTCTTGGTGCTGGGCACCAAAATTGGCTGTATTTGATGTGGCTCATAAAAACAGGATGTGGCTGAATTAGCTTTGACGATTGTGGTACAATAGATAACCATAATGTGCCACATTCTGTTTGGGGCTCACAAAACCTCCATACGCTGACGATGTTTAGGAGGAGCAAAGTTTGCATATGTGGCCTGAACAGCCAGATGGATTTACACTTGGCTGAGTCTCAAACCGCCAGATCGGATTTCTGTCACTCTTAAGTGTGTCTTAGAGTGTCCAAGTGTAAATAGCCCTGATATGATGTAAACATGCAAAAACCAGTCAACCTTAAAGGGATAGTTCATCCAAAAATGAAACTTTCATTATTTACAGTACTCATCCTCATGTCTCCCTTTCATGAAAAAAATTTTCACTACTTATTGTGAAAAATCAAGTTTGACATACATTGTATCGAAGATGACAGCAGGTTATATAATTTTATGGGTTATGAGGAAGCAACTGTCGCTCACTACACAAAACAGTTCACATATGGGTTTGAGACGAGGAGGTTAACAACACAAAGATGAAAACAAGATGTTGATGACACATGAAGTGTTTCTTCTGAAACCTAATGAGAAACATGGCCAGTTGCTCTTTTTAATGAACTTGACTTGTCAAAAGAGAGTACTTTTGTTTGTTTTAAGAAACCCAAGCACTTTTTATTTTTGGCACATACATGGTTATGTTGTTATCACTGTTTTTTATCATTTTACATGTAAACTTTACTGTCATGCCCAGAGGATCACATCTCTTTGCAAAATGTTTCTGCAGTGCATCATGGTAATCACCCGATTTGTTTTCCAAAAGTGAAGGACTGATTGTTTACTCCTTCACTTTTATGGTTGTTTGTCTTGTAAGAGAGAGTGTTTGTTCAATGAGATTAACGTGTTTATTCCAATTGCATATTTTGCTTAATATCGCTCTAAAAACTTTGATTTCAGCCTATGTTTGTTGATTCATCTTTGTAAAATATTCGGTAAAACTTTATTTCGATAGTCCACTTTAGACATTCTACTAACAGGAAGTAACTTTGCAACTACATGTCAACTAGCAGTCATTAGAGTATTAGTAAACTATCTACTTAATATCTCCTAACACTTTATTTTGATGGGTCCACAACATACAACATTCTGACCATCAGAAACTTTGCAAGTATATGTCAACTTATTCTACTAATCCTAAACCTACCCTAACAGTCTACTCTGAGTTAGTAGACATAGTTGCAAATTAATGAGAATTAGTTGACATGTAGTTATAATGTTACTTATAGTTAGTAGAATGTCTAAAGTGGACTATCAAAATAAAGTGTAACCAAATATTCTAAAGAAAACACGTTTACAAGAGGACAAGTGAATTTCACATAATTGTTTATGAGTGCTGCAAGATGAGAAGGATAAAGAAAATGCTAAAAGCAGTATTAACAGCAGAAAATATTTATTTTATAAGCTACACTATTCACTGAAATGCTTGTTACTTTCTTATTTCAAAAGCTACTGATTTTTTCCTCCTGGAAAATATACGGCCTATTTACGTTCACTATGTGTAGCTGTAGCTTTTATTTATTGAAATAAATTGTGTGTTGATACGTCTAACTGTGAGTAAATGTGTTGAAAAGTGGAGTATAATAAGCCAACTAAAGTGAGAAGCTGAAAGCAAATAGATCGAATTGCAAAGTCATAACATTAGTTTTTTTTTTGTTTTGTTTTGTTTTTTACAGCTGAACCATTTGGTATTTATTCAATTTGGTACAAATTTATTCAATGTCCTATTCAGTGACAGAATCGGAGACATAAAATTTCATGTTTAATTAGTTGTTGTAGTGTAGAAAATTGGGAAAAGAAAAAAATATATATATAACAATAAAACACAATTCAAACCATTGTTATTTATACTTAAATTTTTAATTAGTAGTTGTACAGAATATATCTGACATTGTCATGATAAACATACCACACTCAGCAACATCCCATTTTAAACCTGTCAAACTTAAAGAGAGAATCCACATGATATCAGATAAGACTTATTCTCCATTGTCAGTCAGAGAGGCCTTTCATCATACGTCTCTCTGAAAAAGCAGGTGGCCTAATCCTGAATTGCTCCCAAAGCCTCTAACATAAACTGAGAACATACAAAACACTGCATAGGATTAACCATCTGGGGCATTCTGTTATTCATGTAGTCTTTTCATTTTTAAGGATCTCAAAATCCACACTCCAAAATTAGATATTTGTAAAATAAAACTTTTTCCTCCAAGGACTGAACATGTAAACCTTGACTTGTCTACAAAATCTAAACCTCTTTGCGTAACGCCACCCGTACGCTGCTGAAGATTTTCCCTAGAGCTTCGAACAAGGGGTCACAGAAGGTATGGATGCAGAGAGAGTAGATTCGACTCAGGCACTGGGTCTCAATCAGATAGCTCTTAATGCAGGGCATGACTGCCCAAATGTGACAGAAGGAGATACAGGCAAAGCAGAAGCCCCACAGCAGCGCCACTGGGATGCCAAAGATGGCCGACAGCACACGGTAGCACCAGTACTTGGAGACGGTGAAGGTGGTGTAGCTGGCCTTCCACACTCCATCCATACTGTGGGTGCCATCAGGCTCGGCTATCACATCCTCAAAATCCACCTTGAATTATTGGAGGAAAAAAGACATGGTAACATTTGCTGGTTAGTACAAATTTCAAAAAAATGTATTTCAACCCTGTTGAAAATGCCAGCATACGCTGCTGGTTAGGAATGTTTTGAAGCATGGCAGCTGGTTTGAGCTAGTTTAAGCTGGTCATGTGCTGGTCCTAAGCTGGTTGAGCAACTTGCTCCTGCTCAGGACCAGCTTAAACCAGCTCAAACCAGCTGCCATGCTTGTGTTGGTCTTTTCAACGGGGCAGGGATTTGTTGCCAAAACCTACTTAGTATATTGTGCAATCAATAGTCAGTGTCAGTGATTTGGCAAGCATGCAGCATGGGTTCTCTTCTGCTTGTACTCCTAAAATGGATGATGATTAATTCTCCAAACAGCGACATTTGATATCAGAATCCCCTATCAGTAGAAGGCAGTCTGGCACCTTGTTTATTTTTGCTTCAATCTCATAACAACTAGAGAGTATTTAAGAGGAAGTATTTCAGAGTGTTTTTTCAAATCTTTATGTAACATCTGTTTAAGTGTTGAAATAAAAATCTGATCTTTGGTAAATATGCAAAATGTTGTTAAGACAAGTATAACGTAGCATTGACAACATTTGAAATTAAATCCAATTTCTTGAATAAGACAGAGATGATTGGAAATGTAAAATTCCAAAAAAATAATAATAATAAATAAATAAATAAAAAAATTAAATCAAATAAAAAAATATATATATAAAATACAAATAAATAAATAAATAATAAATATGACCTTAATACTTTTATTCAGCAAGGATGCATTACATTGCATTACATATTTACATTGTTACAAAAAAAATTCTGAACTTTGTATTCTGTATCATGGTTTTCAAAAAATATATAAATAAAATATAAAGCAGCAAAACTTTCAACACAGATAATAATAATAAGTATTTTTGAGCACCAAATCAACATATTAGAATGATTTCTGAAGGATCACATGACCCTGAAGACTGAAATAATGGCTGCTGAAAATTCAACTTTGCAACCACAGCAATAAATTACATTTTAAAATTCATTCAAATAGAAAACAGCTATTTTATATTGGTTTATATTGTATTTTTTATCAAATATTGTATTTTTTTGTTTTATATATATATATATATATATATATATATATATATATATATAAAACACAAAACATAAAACAACAAATATAAAACAAAGCATTAACACCAAAAGCTATTTCTCACCTATGCATATTTCTTGTAAACGTAATATCCCCAAGACCTATTGTAGTAACAGTGTTGCTAACCATTACAGTGATCTTACACTCACATTCAACAGTGAAAAAATACCAGACTGTAATTTATGATTTGGACATAGATCAATAGTCAAAATTAAATAAATTTCACAATTCCCCCTACTAATTAAAACACATGGGAAGAAGCAATACATTTTGCGGTCTGACACACCCTTTTACCTCCTTCTATAAATACTGATAGTATGGCCTGTCCTGCCAGATGAAGTAGGTTTAGTGCTATTTTTGGGTCATGCCTTGTAGCTACAGCATAAAGTGTTGTGCAGCTCACATGCAAGCAAATCTGTCTCTAAGGACCAGATCGCCAATCCACTCATATCGATTCCACCATTTAGGAAGTTAGTGAATAGTTTGCATTCTTTATCAGTTTCTTATAAAGTTAAATGATAATATTTTTGTCAAATATATGCTTATTGGTCTATTTTGGCGTAAAAAGGTAATGTAGTTTTATTTTTGCACAAGCTATCAGCTTATACAAATACTTTCAAAGTTCTCTTTTGTTTAAATGGCATTTCAGTTGAAATTATCATCCAGGTTTCAGTGCCAAATTTTGTAACACACCAGAACTACTGTAAAACCAAAACTACCACAAACATACCTTCACAACATCTTCATTGATCTGCTTAGGGTCCCTGTTGATCAAATCAATCTCCTTGGTGTGACTATCTTTCAGGATTTTCTCCTCATTGGTGTCATACTGGTCCGCCATATTGGGGGCCTCTGGCCCAAGACTGGTCGGAGTGGGATAGATGTAATGCAGAAGTGTCCGAAAGAAGAAGAGTAAAGCAAACTAAGTCAGCGATCAAAGGAAAAGTGTCAGAATGTCCCCACACTCCCTAGTTCCTTTTAATTCTCCAATCTGTGGACTGACGACACGCCTGGAATGCTAGGGACAGCTGCACCGTCCGGGGCTCCTGACTAAAGATGGGTCATGTCTCTCTCTCTTGCTCACGCTGACTGTCTCACCCTACTGTATGTTACCCCTCCTCTACCCCCACCCATTACCTATTCTGCCCCACACAGCCCATACTCCCCAGTCCATAACTCACACACTTGGTAAAAGCACGTCTTGAAGGGAAACCAGGGGCCGTGTCACATTTCACACACGGCTGCGGGGTCAGCCAGGCAGGAGTTGCACAGTGGCATGAATTTCCACTGTGAAGTGTTGCTCTGAAAACTGATGCCCAAAGGCTCAAGTCAAGTCAGAAGTATAATACAATACAGAGTGCCATTTTCAAAGCATTAATTTTAGGTGCATTAAACTATTCTGTTTTCGTGTTATTTTAGTATTGAGATACTGAGAAATTAAAAAAAAAGTGGCCTTGGTCAGTAGCTGAAATAAAATATATTTTTTTTAATACCTTCATTTCAGTTAAAATTTATTGTATTTCACGTAAACATGTTTTATTATGGTTTTAACTTTAGTTAACAATAAATACCCTTTTTTATTTAATAACCACTAATTCTGTAACAGTTTCAGGTTTTGTGTAACTATGCAGTTACCATGCAACACTTTTCCTTATGACAACTTTCTTTATAATAAAAAGGGGTTTTGAACATTCTTTACTCAGATGTGCCAAAAATAGGAACAGGGGGCTGTAAATGTGCCAGAGGTGTGTGCGGTATGTCTTTCTGCTAATTTGAGAAATATTTTCAGTGTTCTGTGAGCTGGGATGGGTTCAGGTCCTGAGGGAGAGAGGCACAAAAACATCCCACCCAGACATGCCTGTCTACTGTTTATATCAGCGGGACCGTTTCTAACAGTAGGGAGTGAACCATCCTTGTCTTTACTTAGCATAGATCCACAGGCGGCTCTAGTCTTGACTACATTAACAAGCACTCATTTAAATTCAGAGTGAAATTTGAAGCGGAAGAATATTTAAACATGCGAGCCAAAATTAGAAGCTGGCTGCTGTACTGATATGCAAACCTCATGCTTGAAAAGATCTAGTTAAAATATTTGTTTTCAGCAGCCAAAGCTGAGTAATTGCCACTGTTTTTAAAGCAGGTGAAACCTATTCACAAACTCTCCTATAAGCAGCTTTTTCCTCATGAGACTTATTGTTTTTATTATATTCATTCTTAAATGCTTGGAGGAATGTCGGCAATGCTCATTTATCACCTCTTTCAGCAATTTTGGTGTCTCAAGTGTGAACCAGTGAATTGCACTAGCTCATCTTTATACATAATATCTCATAAATTGTATGGTACAAATAATGACTACTATTAAAAAGGTGACAAAGAAAGTAGATGGGATGGATGCAAGCATCATTGGTATGCAAATGTGCCTTTTCGAGACTGATCGTGTATCTGTTTAAAAAGGCCAGCATAGAAAATGACAGTCTTCTTTTAGTCATGTAACTGTCAATCAGAGCACACACACTCACAACATCATTCATCCCATTTTCACCCCAGTCAAAATTTGGCATCTATGAATGTGTATGTTTACATGGTGTAGTCTTGCTGTGCACAATTCCTTCCTATTTTGTTCCTAAAAGTGTTTACGACAACAAAAATATTTCACTATGTGCACAATTTACTCACCTTTAGTTTAATATTCTAATAATATTCAGAGGTATAATCACCATGTACTATGCATGCTGTTCTAATGCATCTAATCACAAAAATTAAATTAAATTAAGGCAAAAAAGCCATATGATGTTTTTTAAATGGTTATTGTTAGACCATTTTATAAATGTGTTTTGTTTTAGCAAATACTTGGCAAATATTCAGTATCAAGTTATCGTTAAAAATTATAAATGAAATAAAATCCCCGTACGATGCTTTTTCAAATAGTTATTGTTAGGCCATTTCATAAATGTATTTTGTTTTAGCAAATCCATGGCAAATATTCAGTATCATCAAGTAATCATTAAAAATTCTAAATTAAATGAATTGCCAAAAAAAAAAAAAATATGATGCATTTTCAAATATTTATTGTTAGGCCATTTCAGAAATGTAGTTTGTTTTTATATTTTTAGTAAATACATGGAAAGTATTCAGTATCGGAATTATTATAAAACATAAATTATGAATCATTATAAATCAGTGTAAATTGTTAGACATTATTATTATTATTATTATTATTATTATTGCCTCTATCATTATTTATAACTATTATATCTGTTACTATTATTATCTCATTAAGCCTTACTTGTCATTAATCAGTTCACAACTTCTTAATTACAACAAATCTTACATTATTACAAGTGATCAATACAACTATTATATTGCCAAGATTAGGTACTCCATATTTAGACACGATGAAAATGATGAAATGATAAAAACCTCCTCAGTTTAAACAAGAAGGTTTCAAACATGCTGTAATTGCATATCCAAAATCACATGAAACTGAAGAGACATTTACTTGTATATGATGTGCATGATGTCATTTTAAGAATCCCCTTGCCTTTCAAAGCTGATTCTTTTAGTTCTGAATTGCGGTTAATATTTTTCCAAACTGATTCTGATGAATCCACAACAGTTCCCAAAACTTATGAAGAAGGGGGAGATTGAAATGTCCAGCACATTCTGCCAGACCACCTTTATCCAGTGCAGGTTAATGACCAAAATCTGCACACTGGGAACTATCAGCCTAAAAAGGAGAGAAGGCAGATACGTCATCATTAGCTTTCTGGTCTTCTTTTAGACTTCAGTCCAGATTTTGACACAGTTGACTACATTTTCTTGGCTGTGCTTTGGTGTCAGATAAACCTTTATGACAAATATATTGATTTACTTGACAAACCATGCCATTTTAAGTGCACTTGGCAGTTACTGCTCCTGAAAAATGATGTTCCACAGGCTCTAAACCCAGACCCACATGATTCAAATTAAAATGAACAGGAAATGTACCAGCTTTGTCTGTGCTAAATCACAGAGGGAAGTATAGCAGTCACCTCAAATGATCTAAGCTTGACAGATCTCTCACATATGCTCTGTCACTAGAGCAAGTGTGTTAATGGCCTTAAACTTATTAAACAAAACAGTGACTAGTGTAATAATAACACATTCAAAAGGGGAAAACAACACACACTCTGAAAGCTCTAAGGGATGAGGTTTAATTTTTGACAGGCTTAAAAGACAAGGACGGGAATGTTATTATAGTAACTATTGATTAAAATACTGTGTTTATCTGTGTTATTTTCAGCACAGGCAATACTTAACAATAAGCTCATGAACTATCGAAAAATATTTTTTTTTCACAGTATTAAGGTTTATTTATTCACATAAATAAAGAAACCTTTATTTTAGGCTTATGTTAACACTTTCATAATAATAATAATAATAATTCAAATGAATTTTATTTTTGAAAATTAATACATGGAGAAATTAGGATTAAATGCTGTACTGTAAAAGTATTGTTTATTGCGAGTTATGTTATCTATTGTTATGTTAGACACAATGTAATATATAACTATTTATTATACAGGTTGATTTTGTCACATTGTCGCTTTATAGGTATGTACTGTTCATTCACACGTGACTTGCCAAATATGTAGACAGCAGAGGACAGCGAAGAGGAGGCCTGCAGAGTCTGGACACCTCAAACAGAGCATGACTCCACAGCCACGCCTTATCAAAGCTCCTCACTGAAGCCGGCTCCGCTATCACATCCTCAAAGGTCACCTGAGGAGACAGACACATCATCAGGAAAGCTATTTTTAGGCTGCCATAGTTTGGACCGATTACTCTTCCTACAAACTTTTTGATTACTTATTACTCTGAGTGAATTAAAACCTGTGTGTATTTGTCTTTGCAAGTCTTGCAATACCATTATTTAACATAAGAGGGCAGTGTGGCATTACTAATGTAGTGGCTCCCACTGTTTATAATTCAGGTGTGCGTTTATATAACAGCAACTCACCGCAGGCTGCTTTAAGAAACAGCAATACTGAAATACATTCAGGTAAGTTTTAAATATGTAATTGGCAATTACGATAGACTTTAACTGAAAAATTTAACTGTTACTTTCATAAATACCAGACTGAGACAAGCTGTCCTATTTATACCCTTGGTTTTATTAACCATGGTTTTATTGTAGTAAAAGTGTAGTAACCATGTTTATTTTTTTTATTTATCTTTTTTTTTCCCCCCGTATTGATTACCATTTTATAGCCACTGTTTTACTATGAATACCATGGTTAAACTATATGGTTAGTGTAGCAAAACAAAATGTTTGGTTACCATGGTTTAACTATAGGAACCATGTTTATTGTTTTGTTTTTTTTTGTTGTTTTTTTGTTTTTTTTTGCGGTAAAACCATGGTTTTAATTTAAATGGTTCTGAGGCAAGTTGTCACATGTATTTTATATATTGTAATTTTATTCAAATGGGAAAGTTTAATAGTTTTCAGTTAGAATGTCATACTGTAGTCTATACAGTACAAACTGAGGTACACAGTGATTTTCAAAACCCCCACCAATGTATGTAAATATTTATATATATATGTGTGGTGTGTGTGTGTGTGTGTGTGTGTGTATATATATATATATATATATATGCACAGTTGTGCTCAAAATTATTCATACCCATGGTGAATATGATCAAAGGCGGCTGTGAAAATAAATCTGTATCATAAATCCTTTTGATCTTTTATTTAAAAAATGTACAAAAATCTAACCTTTCATTGGAGAATAAGAATTTAAAATGGGAGAAAAATCTCATTATGAAGTAAATGTTTTTCTCTAATATACATTGGCCACAATTAATCATACCCTTTTTATTCAATACTTTTTGCAACCTCTTTTTGCCAAGATATCAGCTCTGAGTCTTCACCTATAATGCTTGATGAGTTTGGAGAACATCTGACAAGAGATCAGAGACCATTCCTTCATCCAGAATCACTCCAGACCCTTCAGATTCCCAGCTCCATGTTGGTGCTTCTTCTCTTCAGTTCACGCCACTCATTTTCTATAGGGTTCAGGTCAGGGAACTGGGACGGCCATGGCAGAAGCTTGGTTTTGTTCTCAGTGACCCATTTTTGTTTTGGTTTTGATGTTTGTTTGTGGATCATTGTCCTGTTGGAAGATCCAACCACGGCCCATTATAAGATTTCTAGCATGGACAGTCAGTTTTCTAATTTTTTATATGTTGGTATTTAATTGAATCCATGATGCCATGTATCTAAACAAGATGTCCAGGACCTCCTGCAGATATAGTATATTTCATTGTACACATGGGGTACTTTTTTTTATCCCTGTGTGCACCAAACCCATCTAGAGTGTTTGCTGCTTAAAAGCTCTTTTTTTTTCATCTGACCATAGAATCCAGTACTATTTGAAGTTCAAATCGTGTCTGACAACTGAATATGCTGGAGTTTGTTTTTGGATGAGCGAGGAGAATCTTTGTGTTCCTCATGTTTATAATCCTGTGAAACAGGAAGCCAAGGGTGGAAAACTTCATGTTCCTAGTCACCCTGGTGTGATAAAAAAATACAAATATGAATGGGAATATACTTCATATTAGATATTTTAATCATAAGAATTTCTAGAGGTACCAGTAATTGTGGCCATTGTGTACTAGAGAAAAATATTTATTTCCTAATGTGATTTCCCCACACTTTCACTTTTTTTTTTTTTTTTACTTCAATTAAAGGTTAGACTTTTTTTTTAATTTTTAAATGAAAGATCAAATGGATAAACAATGCAGACTTATTTTTACAGCCTTCTTTGATCATATTTACCAAGGGTATGAATAATTTTGAGCACAACTATATATATGTATATATATATATATATATATACATACATACATACATATATACTGCATCTAAGCAGAGTAAAGGGTCTAAATGGGACCACCATCAGTCTAGAGAAACCTCTCATTTAGTACACATATAAATGTCTGAAAAGCCTGAGAGCAGCAGGCCATTAGTCTGCACTGTGTTGATTGTATGACTCACCTTAAGACACTTGTTGATCCCCTTTGTGTCCCTGTCCTTGACGAGAGCCTTTGTGTTACTGTGAGTAGCCAATGAATCCTGTCCTTTTGTGTGCGCTTCTGTTACACCAGGAGTATCATTTGGATTATTTTCACACTGCTCCAAGAGTGAAGACACCTCCTCCTCCTCCTCTTCACTTATCTCTATGTCTTTTGAGATGTCCTTCAGAGGTGCTCCCTGGTCCATTGTGTGCAGCTGTATGTGTATTTGTGTGATTGTCTTAAAGGCTTCCTGTGGACATACTGAGAACAAGATCGCAAAGCATTTTCCCAATAAGAGATGAAATCACTTACACCAAGATGGGACATAGCAGAAATATTTGTGCAGTCTCATCGCGGTCTGAATGAACTTTCTAAGAGGACAACTACCATAAAATACACAAATGAATTACTATATTTAGCACATGGCAGAGGTTAGTTAATTGACTTTGGAAGAAATGGTGGAATGGCTGAGAAAGGAAAGTTGGATGGATAAATATTTCCCATTGTGTATGTTGGCTTCATTACATTGTACAGTGGCTCTGGAAAAGTATTTGGACACTGTAATAAAAGATAATCACATGTAATAAAATATATGAATTTCATTGCATGGATAAAATATTTCCTATACATCAATGTAATAAATATCCTAAAGCAAAAAAAAAAACTTATTTGTAAAATTTATATTTATGAATTAAATTTATGCATTTAAGTAATGTTTAAGTGTGGATTAAAGGAATAGTTCACCCCAAAATGAAAATTAGCCAGAAAAATTACTCTGTTGAAGATGTAAATGAGTTTATATTGGATTCAGAACAGATTTGGAGAAATTTAGCATTACATCACTTGCTCACCAATGGATTCTCTGCAGTGAATGAGTGTCATCAGAATGAGAGTCCAAACAACTGATAAAAACATCACAATAATCCACGTGACTCAAGTGCATGAATTAATGTCTTGTGAAGTGAAAAAACTTTAAACCATCACTTCTGACTAAATATGTATTCACAATCCATAATAATGCTTCCTCCAGTGAAAAATCCATCCCCTGTTGTCCCCTCACATTAAAATCCACCAACATATTTTTTAACTGTTTTTACTTGTAAACAGTTCTTGATCTGTGCGTATTTCTCTCCTGATTCAGATGAGATATATATATATATATATATATATATATATATATATATATGTGTGTGTGTGTGTGTGACCCTGGACCACAAAGCCAGTCTTAAGTCGCTGGGGTATATTTATAGCAATAGCTAAAAATACATTGTATGGGTCAAAATTATTGATTTTTCTTTTATGCCAAAAAAAAAACATTAGGACATTAAGTAAAGATTATGTTCCATGAAGATATTTTGTAAATTTCCTACTGTAAATATATCAAAACTTAATTTTTCATTAGTAATATGCATTGCTAAGAACTTCATTTGGACAACATTAAAGGCAATTTTCTCAATATTTAGATTGTTTTGCACCCTCAGATTCCAGATTTTGAAATAGTTGTATCTCGACCAAATATTGTCCAATCATAACAAACCATACATCAATGGAAAGCTTATTTATTCAGCTTTCAGATGATGTATAAATCTCAATTTTGACCCTTATGAATGGTTTTGTGGTCCAGGGTCATATATATATATATATATATATATATATATATATATACACATATACATATATACATACACACACACATATATATATATATATATATATATATATATATTATAGATAGATAGATAGATAGATAGATAGATAGATATGGATTTTTTTTTTTACTTGAGAAAGTATTGTGTATAGAGGACTTGTGTTTTAGCTGAAAACAATGGTTTGAAGTTAAAAATAGCTCAATTTGTTTATTATAAACATGCAGCTGGAGTGGTGTGGATTACTTGTGGATTATTGTAATGTTCTTATCAGCTGTTTGAACTCTCATTCTGACGGCACCCATTCACTGCAGAGGATCCATTGGTGAGTAAGTGATGTAATACTAACTTTGTTCAAATCTGTTTAAATGAAGAAACAAACTTATCTACATCTCGAATGGCCTGAGAGTGAGTACATTTTCATTTTTGGGTGAATTATTCCTTTAAGTGTTTACATACTTTTTGCAGCCACTGTATGTTGATTAGTGGGGCATTGACTGCAGACAGACGCATTAGGACACCAAAAACAAATAAAGGGAGGTGCATAGAAGAAAAGTGTGAAGGAGATGGGAAATGAAAGGTCACTAATAAGGAGTGTGGTGTCCTTGCTGAGCCTGGGAGTGAAGGAAGCATCTATGTTGAGGGGTGAAGGTCAGGGATGCTCATGAACCTTGAGGAAAATCTACATCTGCATTATTGTAGGTTTGAAGCGGTAGTGTTCATCTCTAAAACACAGCTGAACTGTATTATTCTGTATGTTAATTTCACTGTTATACTCACCGTAGTTTTCTAAACCACAAAAACTGGGTGGCCATTGTGAAGAAAAAAATGGAGCACTTCATCAGGGTTGATGGGCATTTGACGACTGATTGCTCTACTACACTAAATGACAGCATGTGCAATATGTGCCATTTCTAAAGGTCATTGGCACACCATTGTCCTTTTTAACCTCAAGAAGAGATTTTACTTCATTTATAATTACATATCATAGTTATATTGTAAAGATTTTCATGTACATTATTTAAAGAATAACTCAATGTGATAATAATAAAAATACAATAATACATCCCAGAAAGACCATGATTCAAGGAAATGTAGATTGATATCTGAGAAAAAAGACAATTTTTCCTATATTTTGTTTGTTATTAAACAAATGATTTATAATAAAAACAAAAAAAGTACATATCCGTTTTTTCAATGAACTCATAAGCAAAATTCTCATCCTTATGGTGAAAGCAGTCACTGTGGATTTTAGGAACATCTGCATTCTCCAACCTTTACAGCCATTAAGAGATCATCTTCCACAGCCTCCTATTAATAACCACTGTCAGCCTTGACTGTCTGCGAGAGGACATTTTTTCATCTGAGAGCTGGAACATTGTTAATCTCCTGACTGTCCTTCCAGGGACTCATATGTGCAAGGATAGAAGAAAATCCTAATTTGATACTTATCAATATTATGTAGCTTGTCCCAGAGATTAATTTTTTTTCTAATACAGAGATCCTTCAGTTTTCACCTTAATGCTTCAGAGACATTCTTCAGATAATCAGACTGATTAGGTTCAAAATGGTTGTGTAACAGGACTAATTCCCCACACGGCTCAGCCTGAAAACATCTGGCTTCTGGAAATTAAGGATTCAAGTCTATTCTGCCATTGATGCTGGCTGTATATGATTCAGAATTGAATTTAGAATGACTTTTGAATACTAAATAATTTCATGAATTCAAAATGAGGTGGCAAACACATACTTGTACTTTGAATTTTAACTTATATTATTGATTTTTATTTTATCTTTAGAATGTGATGTTTATCACACAATTGGTTGTGATATCAATATGTAAACCTGCTCTATCTGCAATTAAACATAAGTTTGGCACTATAAGCACTCTGATTTTCATGTTTTTTTTTGTTTGTTTGTTTGTTTTTCATTAATACAATGAAAAACAACAGATCATGTGGATTCCCTTGGTCCATTGGTGTCAAAAAGGCAATCACCCTGAGGTCATGACATCAAAAACCCTCTTGTGCCACTAAATTGATGTAATAAACTCCCATCCCACTAGCTAAGTGGATTTCAGCAGCAGGATTCGGAGCGCTGTGTTCTGACACTCACACCTGCCCCTCCAGATGTTGCTGCAGTTATCATTCCTTTCCAGATTTGCTCCACCTAAAACCTGGTTTGAACCAACAGCTTCAGACAAAATTGCAGCACATCCAAACTGCTCTGTTGTTACGTGGCACATGCAGACATCTTAGTCCTTTGTCCTCATTGCATAAACAAATCATTTAAATAAACAACTGGAATGAATCAAATATTCATTTTGACTGCTATTGAATGTTTAAAAACTTGGCCTACCCAGTCATGCTGAGAAAATAAGGAGAGTTTGATTATTACTAAATACCAAGAGAGCTAACCACAAAAGTTAAGCCAGCTCAAACTTCTGCTATTCCTGGTTTGGTGTAGCACCTGAAACTCAGATCCCATTTTTAAAAACAAGCAATTGACTTTATTTTAAAAGTGTCCCTGAGGTTTATATACAGTAATAGCCTAATTATACTAATACAGTATACAATATTTATAATAGAACAAAACATATTGTCACTTTGATGTTTTATGTAATTTAAATAATAATAATAACATAATTGCCCCCCCTGACTGAGCCTGGTTTCTCCCAAGGTTTTTTTCTCCATTCTGTCACCGATGGAGATTTGGTTCCTTGCTTCTGTCGCCTCTGGCTCGCTTAGTTGGGGACACTCGATAACGTCGACTTGACTGCACAGATATTACTTAAACTGAACTGAGCTGGACGATGACATCACTGAATTCAATGAACAGCCTTTAACTGAAAATTGAGTGTTTACTATTGTCCTTTTGCATTATTGACACACTATTTTCCTATTTGATACTGTAAAGCTGCTTTGACACAATCTGTATTGTTAAAAGCGCTATGTAAATAAAGGTGACTTGACTTGACTTGATAATCTTTCAAATCCAAAAATTTGATAGGGCACCACAACACTATTGCTCATTTCATATGCTATGTTTAATAGAAATTTTAAATGCATAAAATAGTTCATTTAATTTTAAAGGTCGGAAAAAGGGTGGAATGGTCATGGAGTAATTTATTTATTTTTTTATTTTTATTTTTTTTTCAAAAAACTTTTCTAACAATATAAGAGGGGGGAAATAAGAAAAAAATTTGGTGTGTTTCAGATTACAATTTTATTAAAGCATTTGTCCATTTTTAATCCACACAATGTTTACAGCATCTTGATCACTTTATTATTGTGTCCATTGTGGAGGGGGTGGAGTTTGTTGCTGATCATCTGACCATGATTTCCCCCCTCTTTAATCATTTTCCTTTAATCTTCACCTCAACATGTCTAAATCCTTTCAGGTTCTATTTTTGCATGGCCTTGTTTTGATCATGACAGGGACACTCAAGTTTATGAATCCCTAATCATGCCACATGTACCTGGCTCTCTCTCTCTCTCTCTCTCTCTCTCTCTCTGCCCTTCCCCCTCTATTTCTGACTCTCTCATTGTTTGAAGTGACAGATCAGGTCACTCTCTATTGAATCACTGATGAGAAAGACCTGTTTTGAACTATAGACTAATCCGCAGCAAGAATATGGCTTCATTCAGTCTTTTCCTTCACGTACAGTAGTACTTGCAGTGACTTTATAACGACTTATTTCATGTTTGAGTCTGCCAAAAAAATATATATTCATGTTACCCTAAAATAAAAAAAATTATATTTTGCTTAAAAGAAAGTGAAGACCTTTTTTTATTTTGACTTTATGTTTAAACACAGTTTCCTATTCAAATCTTCTTATAATAATGTGAGGAAATAATTCTAAACATATAAACATTGCAAAGTATTTAAAATCATTGTAGCATTTGTTGTACTGGCTTTAATTTATCCTGAAGTAAATAAAAAAATGACAGCAATTACAGCAATGAGAATCACCACTGAGAATAAAGAGAATTACAGGGAGAATTACAGGGATATATATATATATATATATATATATATTTTTTTTTTTTTTCAGTAAAAAATAAGAACAAAATTCTAATTACCGCAATTTTTTTTTGATTTTTTTTTTTGGTGGGGTGTAGATGAGGGGTGAAATGTGACCTGAAGCACTTTTATTTGTATACCTTCACACCACTATCATTTACACACACCAGCAAACGGATCTGTTATGTTTACTAATCTAAAGCATTAAATATACTGTACAGCCCAAGTTACATAATTAAAACAAATTCAACATCTAGTCTGCAATATGAACCTGTAAAAAGGTCATTGTCACTGTTTACTAAGAATAAACAAGCTGGCTCCTGATTTTTTCCCTCTGTTTGTTAAAGTTGTACACTAAAAGGCAAAAGACCATAAAATTGCAGCATGTTATCTCATTCTACGCACTTGCATTGCATGGTAATGATTTCCAGCATACTGCTCTCAAAGGTTACATTAAAAGCCTTCATCTAAAACAATAGGTAATTTCTCCCTACATAATAGTCATATAAACCAGGTATTACCATATAGTGCAACTAATAAAAAGAGTTAGCCTGAAACCCTTTTTTTCAGCCAATCTGCTAGGATGATACTCAAAGCTGCCCTGTTGCTATGCAAGTCTCTGTCTCATCAAATTTCCATGGTTACAGGGCAACATGGAATTAGTAACGAACATCAGAGCTCCCTCAGATACACGAAGAAAGCAAAGTGAATTAGCCCTTGTAATGTAACTTGAGTGAAAAACTTCCTACAAAGTGAGGCATTAAAGCACATTTCAAATGCTAGAAATATGTTTTATTATTTTCACTGAAATAATGTACATAATATTATCATTAATTGATATTTGTGTCATGATAGTATCAATATAGGCACCATTATGAGTCTTAAATAATAGTAATTATTGAGTGTGAGTGTTGATATTATGAAACAAATGAATAATGAATAACTAATTTATCGGAACTAAATGAATATGCAGCAAAAATTACCTAACTGTTGCCACTGATCTATGGGAACCATAACAACAAATTATGGATACATAGATTACACTGATCCAGAGAGCATTTAAATCTGATTTTACATGGATTTAACATTAAATTAATGCTCTTCTTATTAAAAACAAGACTTCATAAGGCCTGTTTTGGCTTGTGGGACTAGAAACATGTTTTTCTAGTCATTCCTCAGGGATCTGGCCAGGTAACCTGCCACCCTGATCCACATTATTCCTCGGACTGGAATTGCCACAGCTGGGCCTGGTGGTCTCAGCCGTGCTGGTGGTCCTCTGCAGAAACTGAAGAAAGTTTTCCTGGATGGAACCTTCGTGACTGGAGGCTCGAAGTTCAACGGGTCTACTGGCGCAACATTTTCTCAGTTTTATCAGTTCCTCGCGGATCTGTCGGTTCAGAAGACCGTAGAAGAAGGGATTCACAGCAAACGAGGAGTATGCTAGCCACGTGACGGCTTCTTCGATGTCCCCTGGGCTCTGAAGCGGAGTGGTGATGGACATGTGAAGGTGGAAACTGAAGTACGGGAGCCAGCAGATAAGAAACTGGCCCACAATGATGACCAGGGTGATAGCAGCCTTTCCGCCCCCAAAAACTCTCTCAGGAGACAATCTCTGGGGGAGGCTGCGGGTGGTGGTGATGATAGTGGTCTGACTGTTAATGGAATCAGAGCGGCGCTTTGCCTGGTTGGCCGTCCAGGTGGGCATCGGTGCGTGCTGACGGGCTGCTGTTCGTGCGACTTTGTATACATTGCAATATACGGTAAAAATCACAACAGCGGGAACCAAGAAGCAAAGCACGCTGAAGAGAATAGCAAAAACCTTCCTGAGGCGGCTGTGGCTCCAGTGTAAAGAGCAATGGGCCGCTGCAATGGAGCTCTGATTCCCATACGCTGGCCAACCGAGAAGCGTAACCAACGCTAGCAGGATGGATTTGACCCAAATGAAGACCATGACACCAAGCGCCAGGTTTAGAGTCATCTTTACCTCATATCGCATAGGATGGACAATGTAGTAGTAGCGTTCAATACTGATGGCGGTCACAGTAAGAATAGAGGCACAGATGAGAAACACGTTTAGAAAGATGTAGACTTGGCACTCCAGAACAGTAAATGCTACAGTGCTGAAAAACGGAGAGCTAGATACTATCCCGAGAGGCATCAGCAATATAGCGCAAAGCAGGTCAACTGCACAAAGATGGCACACGAACACATATTTTTTCATGTGAGGAGCTCGGGCAATGGCCACCATGACTCCGCTGTTGCCCAATAGGGCTGCTAGGTTAAGGGTCACCATGCAAAACAGCCCAACAAGATCCTTAATCTGGGATTCGGAGTGGATGACCTCCTCCATGCTGGGAGGGGTAGGCTTGGTTGTGCTCCACTGGCTGGACGTGTCATTTGGAATTGTGTGATTGGTCAGGAGACCCAGCATCAGACCTGGCACGGCTTTCTCCATGCTTTACGGGTTTGAGATGGAACCAAGCTTCTCCATGCTTAACTGTTGGTTTTTCTTATGTGTGTCAAGCATTTGTGTTGAAACCATCTCTGAGGAGAAATGAAAAAAAATCTATTAAAACTGTATAAATACTGTATAAAGTTATAGTATCTATCTATCTATAGATAGATAGATAGATATAATTACATTGTCCCACTTTATATTAGGTGGCCAGCATGTAATTATATTACGAGCATGTAATTATATCTGCAATTAATTTCTGTAATTATTATTACACTGTTGACCCACCTCTTACACCTTAACCCACCCTTGAACCTACCCATCCCACCAAACCTGTCCCTAACCTTACCAGTATCCCAACTCAAAAGCAGCAAAAATGTTTTGCAATACAATATGAACTCAATAACTACATTGCAGTTATTTTTTGATGTACGTACCTAGTAGTTAAAACCCTTTAACCTTCACTCCTAAATGGAGCTAATGAAAAAATTATTTAACTTCAAATTCTTATTAGTAGACATCTAATAAATATCCCCAAGCACTTTTTTTTTTAAATTTATGTTTTATATAAAACTCTACCGTACGGTTGAGCTGTCAGTCCATGGTAAATCTCGATTTAAATTCAGAGAACTATTTCAGGAGTTATTTTCCAATAATAAACATTCGTTTAACTTTATTAGTATCTTGGATACATTTCATAACCTTCAGGGTCCACAAAGATAAAAAATTATATTTAAGCGTCTGTATAATAGGCCAACTATATATAGCCGTATGGCAATACATATGCTATATGATGTCTTTTACAGACATATCAACTGTACGATCACGCATGATTTTGGATAATTATGGTAAATAAACATTTTTGCATTTCTCATATATTTTGCTATATTTCTGTTCTTTACCCCCTACCCTATTTACAACAACATTATGGTTTCATTCCTACTTCCTTGATTGCTTGTTTGACTCTATTATCTGATGACTGACCAGCACCGTTCTCCCTTCAGTGTAACTGACTGAAGTTTGTAAACTGCTGCTGTCACTTGAAAACTGGAAATACCCAAACCCCCCATGGCAAAAGCAGACACAGATATGGGGCAGTACAGCTGTGGAAAGATTGCTCTCTCATCTCCTTCTTTTGATAGATTTATTCTCTATCAAATTAAGCTCAACCGCACGGTAGCGATATCAGTTAAAGGGCCATTTAATGTAAAGTGGGACCAATTACATTTATTCATTTAACATGCATTTAACAAAACAAATAATAAACAAATATCAAAGTGCTATTTTTCGTAAAATTAATAAATAAATATATTAATACAAATATGTTAATATATTTTATAACTATTATAGTTGCAAGTCACATTTTTGATAAAAGTAATTTTTCTGAAAAACTAAATTAGCTTATAAAAGCTACAATAAAGTAAGCTGTAAATTGTTCAAAATCCAAATTCAATACATCAACAAACCATTGTATAATATTTAAAAAAATATATATAAAAAATAAAAAAAATAAAAATAAAATACTGTACATTGCAAACCACAGTCCTTAAGAGGATAATAGAATATTACTCCATAATTCGTTGTGCAAAGGGTCATTAAGAGGATTGGTGACTGTTTCATAGCCATAATGATTAGTTATGTAAATTTGTAACGCCTCCATCACTCATCATTCAGCGAGAGAGAGACACAGAGAGACAGAAATCCCCCTTGTGTCACACTAAACATGCATTTATTATCAGAACACAGAGGCTGTTATTACCTACACACTTAACACTTGAGTGCAAATGAAAAGGAAATTCCGTCATACAAAGTTAATGAATAAGTCCTGAATGCACATGGGAAATCATCTCATATCAAGAAAGTGCATAGTTTATTTAAATTGTCAGCCACCTCTGTAAGGTTCCAGATCATTCCCAGAACCCCAGTGTCAATTTCCTTTTACTTAAGCCTTCATGGAAAATCACCCCTATTTTTGTTTCCACCCACTCACCAGGTCTCTCTATATGCTAATGAGGGCAGAACAACATCCTGCCCTTCCTTGTTGGCAACTGACAGATTGCTTTCACCCAACAGGAGCATAATATGTTTTTTGCACAAATGGGTTGTTGACCTTCAGGGATCAATGAAGTCAGAGGACAACATGACTGCTGTTATTGTTGTTTTTTGTCGGTGGGAGTCATATGAGTCATACCTGATTGTGTGCCGCGGCCTCCCTTCAAAACACCCACCCTACGTGCTGACCCATCCCCTCCCACGACCCTCACATGAACTTTTTCTCACTTCACTGGAAATTCAAAAACACATTTTCCACTGAATTAAAATGAATGACCTGCTGTCATGTCAGATTGTGCTCTGCTGTTCTGAATTATCCTCACATGACACCTCAACACACAACATTCATAAGTGACTGTGGAAGAAGACAATGTGATTTTTCTTACCTGTCAACTTCAGGGACGTCTTTGCCTTTTTTGATGAATCTCCAATCAGATTTGTGCTGTGAACATCTGGACATTTTTCACACATGTGGAAACTTTCCTCCTGCAGACATTAAAACAAGTGCAGTGCAGTCCCACAGGAGGACAGTGTTTCAACACTCAACATCATTCAGGTGATTTCAGTGGAGAACAACCAAAGTGCATGACGATCCCTCAAAAGATTTATCATCCAGGAAAGCCCCGGCTCCAAGGAGCGAAGTTATACAGCTGTCCCTATGCTGTCCTTTCCATCTAACAAAACCCAGGTGAAGCAGAAAGGATATGGTCCCACCTGCTCTTCCTGTTTCCAGTGGTGTTGATCAGTATTCACACCACTTAGACCTGTGTCCGTCAGGATGCTCTACTACACTGTGTCCGGTGCTGTGAAGGGCTGTGACTGTCACACATTGTGTCTCTGTGATTTTTTTTCTTTCTTCCTCTTTCAAACAGACACATACTCCTCTGTCCTCCAGAGTGGCAGTAATCCCCTGGGTCCTACTGCACACCATTAAACAAGAAAATACTTTAATGGTCCATTGTAGCTTGACCAAACCATTCATTCATTCATTCATTCATTCATTCATTCGTTTCTTTAGCACTTGTGAGGATTTGTTACATGCTCTTAGAATGACATTTTCAAATATATTGGCATTTGCACATACATACACTTATCAACATACTATTTAGTTTTTCTCAATTGCTTTGGCTCATTTTTCGAAACAGTCTTAACAATCTCTAAACTGTAAGTGCAATTGTCAAAACTGTTTGCTGAAACATCAGAACCCTATTGCATGTCTGTAAATGGTAGTAACTCACCCAATTTATGTAATTCATGCTTCAAAACTTAGTTATTGTGTCAGCGACTTGGTCAATGCCACCAAAATAAAAGGCATTTTTGTCACTGTGTAAGCCGCACTGGTCAAATTGTTTAGATGTTTTTTCACCATGGAAATATTTGTTATATGCAATTTCATTTCATATTTGTTATATGCATTTTTTTCTATTTTTGCTTTCGATACTATACAAGACTTTTGTCTGTGTATCACACTGAGCATTTTAGATACAGTACATATTTCAACAGTAGGTAAAAATGTATCGGGGAAAAGTCAACACTGTAGTACACAAAAAAGAAATGAACATTTACAGTACATTTATTTTTGTAGAAATGTGTTACATGTAAACTGAAATTTCACCATTGCTTATTAATTTTTACACACTCTGTTGTCTTCCCCTTACACCAACACCACCACACATTCTTACAAATCTTCTGATTGCTCTTCCACAACAAGCAACTGTGATTGTTCACAGTTTACACATAACACATTTATCTACAGATAAATGTACTGTACAAATATAAATGTATTTATACAGCACTGCTGCAGCTACTGCTGTTTAGGGTTGTGATGTTCGTCCTTGTTAAAAAATGGTAGTGATTGTGCTGGACAAATTCTATATATCTATATGCTTCTGAACTTGATTGATTGGCAAGATTGTGATCCCCGTTTCATTACAATGGCATTTTGGGTTCCAAAGTGTGAGAAATTTTCCAGTGAACATTATAATCATTCCATGTCTGATTATTTATGGAATTTACATGCTTGTCTGATAGATTTTGTTAATTGAACGGATCATTTTGCATGTGATGGCTCACATGATGAAAGAACATTTAGAAGTTGTGAAGAGTTTGATAATTTCATTGAGAGTCAACTCATCAGTTTTGATCAACAAGCCAAGTGCACACACAATTTGCTTAAATAAGAAATTCAAATCTGACATGAACAAGAAACTAATTGTTCAGACATCTGAACTTATTGTTTTGAGAAAAAACAACAACTGCAATATTACCTCATGGAACCTAATTATTACCTATTAATTTAGTAATAAATTTTTATTCATTCATTTATTTAGTGAATTCTGTGACACTACATGTCTGCTATATCTTATAGAAGATATCCTGGACCATTCAAAAAAAAAAAATATATATATATAAATAAAAATAATAAATAATAAACTTACAGAAAGAAAGACATTTTATTTCATATTTACATATTATACATATTTCATAATCATCAGTGTTTGATTGATTTTTCAATTAGTTTCTTATACATAAATGTCAGTTTCAGCGAAAACAGATTGATTTTCTTTTAAAGAGAAGACTGCTTGTTATTCAACATACATTGGTTGAATGTAAAAATCAAGTAGGTTGGTAATGTATATATTTATACAATATGAAGTAAACAATGCACAAAAGTTTGGTTCATGTGTGCTTGCTTGAAATTGAAATCTCTGTCAAAATGTTAAAAAGTGCATTAAAATGGTTATTAAATATGCAGGCATGTCCAAAATGCAGTATATAGCAATATAGTGACTATATAGTGATTATAAATGTTCATATAAAGTCTATAGAAAAGGATTCATTCATATAACAAAAATCTAACTAAAACCAGTGTAAACACCATTTTACTGATTGCATAGATACAGTTCTTTAGATCTCATGGCATAGAAATGTTTAATGTAGTTTAAAAAAAGTGACATCTACTGGTCATGAGGAGAACACAACAGTGCAAGTATATAATTATTTATTATGTTCAGATTAACCCACATTAACATTTACAATACAACTTTAAAGCTCACCATAACATATCAGAGAAAAAAAATATATAGTAGATATATGGATATATATCTATTGTCTTTGTAGTGCAATATAATTGTATAAAGAGCTTTAAACAAATGTTTGATAAAGCAAACATCCGACCAAACAAAAAGGTCTATAAAGTGCTATATTAGCATTATACATCCTTCATAATCCGTGCTCGTCAGCAATGTTTGAGCAGCTTGCATGCACATAACTGTATGAATTAGTCTAAATATAACTTTAAGGAACAACTGAAAGAAATCATAATTTTTGAAAAAATATAATTTAAAAGAAATTAATTTAAACAATTTGGCTTTAATCACACTTTAGAAGTATTTTGTTAAATACTCTTATTCTGTATAAAATAAGGGTATTTAATTTGGGGGAAAAAAAACTTTTTTCATCTTTGTTATTTTTATCAAATTAAACACTGATTCAGCATTTTTTCAAATGTTTAAAGGTGAACATTTACTTTTTATGACAGTACAGATACCTGAAGTTATGTTTCTAATATGAATAACATGTCAGTTACAGAAGAGTAATGATAAGAAGACATTCAAACCTCAATCGGAGAGAAGGCAAAATGAGCAAACATACTGTAAGGCTATATTTACCAAGTTTACAGTACATAATAATATAGTGATTAAATATTTATTAGACTTCCGAAATAGAGGAACTGTCAAATTAACATTGCTGAACTGTATTACTGCCACACAAAAATCACAATTTAACATTCAACTTAACAAAATAACAATAATGTTAATAATAACAAAATTATTATAAAATAACAATGATTATAACTGAACATTCAATGCTTTATAAGTGAGAGTGAAACCATATAGCAGAAGTGACATTTAAAAGTGGTTATATATACACAACTGTAACTGTACACAGTTACAGGTTTTTAAATGAGCTCTAATAACTGAACTTCAATTCCAGGAGGTATCGGATGCGACACTGGCTTTCCTTATAGATGAGGTACTCACTGTTGAAGAAGGAACTTTCCTGGTACTGCTGTTGTTTTATGGCTTTTCCCTGAGGAACTGCCACCTTTTTACCATCCATCTCAATGAAGACATCTTTTGAGGGATCTGAACAAAAAAATAAAAAATTAAGAGACTTTACAGACACTGTCAAGAAGCTAATGTTAAGCAGAATTTAACATACTGTACATGCGTAAAAAGAGAAAAGAGGAATGATATTTGATTGTATGTGGAAAAACCTGGTTCTTGGCTTCCGCGTGCAACTACGCTGTCATAGCCAGTGGGAGCCTTCCTTAGGCTGCAATCATCCTGCGTGATGGTGTACTCTTTTCCCAAAGCAACTTCATTTAGAAACATGATGCCAGTGTTGTTGGATGGACACACTGAAAACACAAAAAGAAAAAAGAGTGCCTATTAGTAATGTCTACCACATTACCAAACAATCTCAGCCATTGTGTTGCCATGTTGTATCAAATTAAACTTTACATGTGTTTATATAGTGCTTTTTCATTTGACATCTATACTGATGCAAACAAGGTCCCGTTCCTCACCATAGCCAGCAGATTTGATGTTTTCAGAGGCAAAATAGATTCCCCTGCCCACACGTCCACCAGAATGGGGCATAATGCGAAGGCCGCTCTTCAGAATGGCTGCGACCACTGCCACATTTGTTCCATGCCAAAGCAGCTTCCGGTTCTCCAATGCATCATTTTCCCTGAAGCGCTCAGCCTGCACAACCAAATGCACACATGCACGCACACACAAAGGATTTAATTAGGGGAAGATGACTTGGTAATGAACAGAATTCAGAACACCCACTGAGGCGCAGTGCTTACTGCTGGTTTGAAATCAAATTAGGAATCTAATAGGCATCTAAAAGGAGTTCAAACAGAATAACATTACCATGAATTTGAACAGTAAGATTTTTTGTACAGTTACAGTTTTACTTTAATAACACTTACTATGTGTAAGCTTTAAACTTGATTTGTGCAATACTATTCACCTCTGTATCTCTGTCAACTTCCCAGACATCCACCAAAGTGAGTCCTTTTCTTCCAGTGGCATTCAAGTACTTCTCAATAATCTTAAGAGAGAGAAAACATTTCTGAGATTGCTGCACTGCATTACAAACCATAACTCAATATAGTAAATGTCCATAATTTAAATCCTAAAGATTTCAATAAATTAAAGGTTAGATATATACCATAACATAACATGATAAATATTTAACATCATTGACAATGGGTTCAGTATGTATTAATGTCTTCAGTAAGATGTGATTTTTCATTCAAATTTGGAAATAAACTGCAAGCTGACAATTGAAAAAAAAGTATGTTTTGCAATATTTCTAGGTCATATTCTGTAGTTAACAGTCTAAAAATATTGCTTATTAAACTTCTTTGAACTTTTCAGTATTATGCAATTAAAATACACTGCATAATTTTTTATTATTAGCTTTTTTACTTTATTTCCAGATTTAAAATTAGATTTTGAACCCCAGATTTCCTGTGCAGACTCAGACTGTATAGATTTCTCTGCATGCAAACCTTAAATTCCTTTGACTTCTTATCCATTAGGCTTAGCCTACATTTCAGAGACTGGTAATTTTGGTCAACTGGATGTGGCACTGTGTCCTTCATCTCTTCTTTGGCTTTCTCGGATTCAGCTTTAAGACTCTGGGCAATCTCGATGTCTGCAAGTACCTACAAGGTACAAGCATAATAGGGAAGTTTGGCTTTTGGTAATTCTTATCCAGATGGTAAAGCACTTTACATTGGTCATTCATCTAACACACACGATCAATGTGTTTTTGTAGCCAAGACTTTTTTGGGCTATGTATGATTTGACTAACAAATAATCTTCTTAGTAATACAGTAGAAAGTGTGACAGCTAGGCACTATTTCATAAACCTCGGTACACAGTAACTGTTGTGATTCTCACCAAAAGCATCTCCTTCTTGCCCTGAAGGACAGAATCATCAGAGATGATAGGTGGTCTGTTGCGGCCAAAGTTATGGGGAATTATGGTGAAGAATTTGTTGGTGAGTTCTTCTAACTTGTTCCTTTCCCCCTTCTTTACTGCAGCTTCAATCTGCTCCAAAGCCTCAAAGCCTTTGGCTATCTGCTGCTTGCTGAGTTTCCCCAAGGGCATCTTCTTAATATCTGACAGAGAAATATGCAACACATGAAACTCCTCCACAAAAATGGATCTTATTTAATGTTACAGATAAGACTCAGAAAAGTGTCAAAAAGGCAGCAAAAAGTCACATCTTCAGTTTACAATCACACTGCCAAAACTCCCCTGTGGCCTTCAGAAACACATGTAAAATAGGAATTGAATCCCTGAGTGATCTGCAGTCTTCATAGAGTTTTAAAAGATATAACTCATTTTTCTCAGCTATCAAAAAGAACCACAATAACAAGGCTATAGAATGGAACAGAAGAACTGGGACTCAATCATTCAAAACTAACCCAGGTTCATGCTGGTCATGGCTTCTTTGAACATGTCGTTGTCGAAGATTAATCGGATGAGTCTTTGAGTTGCCTCATCCAATGTACAAGGCAGAACATGTTGTTCAGTTTTCACCTTCGCATCTCCACCGTCAACAGTGTCCACCTGAATGAAACACAAAATATTAGAAATGGTCAAATGTGTTATTCTTTTGAAAACTTGACAGACTTCAAAGACAAACAGGCTAAATACCTTCACTTCTGCATCCTGATCCCCATCTACCTCTATCAATGTGTACTTCCCAGAGTGCGAGACAAAGTTTTCACGATCGCTCCAATTATTCTTGGTCTTATCTTTGAATTTCTTTTCAAAATTCTTAATGGCTGCATCAGCGGTAGATGGACCAGCTAAATTGTTCTGGCCTGACTCTCCCTGAAAACAGTGAAAGACAGCAAAAATGAGTCATCTATTAGATGCTACAAGAGCATTTCTGCACATCATGTTGTGATATATTTGATTGATAAAAGAAAGAAACTAACTCACCACTCTGCCCCATCTTGTCCAACAATAGTACTTTCCTCCATGAACTAAGACTTGGATTACATAGAATTTGTTGTTGTTGTTTCCAATATTGGTTTGGTTTAGCATACAATCGTAATCTTCGTGAACCTGTATGTTTAGACCAAAACTTTTCTGTGATTCAGGGCAAGCAATAATTTGCATTACTTTTTGAATTCACATTGCTAATTTGCAATTGAATTACTAGTTCAGTCTCACCTCAGCATTTGATAGTTGACAGAAGCTGTCTGGGTTCCTCGTGCCCTTCACCTGTGGCACTGTTGCCTTCAGAGCCTCTTTGGCAGAGGTGAACTTGTCCTTCGGGGGAGCTTCAGGCTCCTCCTTTACCTTCTTTCCTCCAGCTTTGGTGCTTGATGTTGCCCTTCTCTTAGGTGCCATCCTCTTTCCTCTCCATTCATAATTAATCATACAGTTTATATTTGGTATGTTTAGTGCCATGTACCAATCATATATATATATATATATATATATATATATATATATCTCAATGTAAATGTTAAAAATAGAAATTTTAAATAATTCCCCATTGCAATATCACAACTAAACATATCACCTTTGAGATTTTGTTATGCACTTCTGTTATGAACTAGGAATTTAAAAGAAAATATTCCAAATATTTCTTTCTTTATTCCTGTTTCTAATCAACAACAACCTGTTTGATAAAAAGTTATGATATCAAATTTCAAAAGATTGCTAACAATAAATCAAGGCAGTACTGCTGAGACACGTGCGGACATGCTGGAGCTTACTGTAAGCGAGGTAGATCTTCCTGGCAGCCTATCAGAGCTTGGCAACATAGTCAACAATGAAAACACTTGCTAACTGACAAATATGTTCACGAGTAAAGATATAATGCTATATATGTTAAATCGCAAGTGTTGAGTCAGTTAACGCAAAGCTTGGAGCTAAACTGAGTGTTCTTTATGCACACCTGCAGCTGTAGCTTTACATACCTGCAGCAACGTATAGTCTACAGAGCAATATGACCTGTAAAAATGACTGGCGATTTTATTATTAGTCATATAAAATGATACTTACCTGCTAGTGACTGTGCTGTTAAAGTTTGCAGATTGGCTTCGGGCCTGTCTGCAGCCTGACTTCCGCGTTTCTGAGCGACTTTACGTCAACGTCACAACAGTTGCTCAGCCGTTCAGGAAGCAAACGTTTGTCACAGTACTGTAATTTACGTCAAAATACCAGAGTTACTGCAGTACTGTAAAAAGATAAATGAATGTTCTAATTTTCTAATATTCTAATGACAGTTGTATATGTCACCGAAGTTGGAATAAAATTCTAAATTCGTAAAATACACTATTTGACATGCAATGAAAATGTTCATGACCTTCAATCAAGCAAGCAATCAATTAGTCTTATCCTTATTAGTAGGCTTATTGTTTTTAGTGAATTTATCTGATATTATGCATGCCAGTGTTTGTTCTGATGTATCTTAAAGGGCAAAAACTATATTTAAAAACTCTTATTTGTTAAGTTATTAACTTTATTGTTACAAGTTGTTTCAAAACTAGGACCTGTATAACATGACACACTACAATTGATTCAGTAACATCAAACTTCTTTCTTAATGTAAGGTATAATGCTGGTTGACTTGAATGGAAGCAGTGCGGTTAAAAAATACTGTTTAAAAGTAACAGTCTAAAACGAACAATCCTCCAATGGGGGTATATGCACAGTTCAACAGAAAGCCTCATTGTAATAATTGAGGCAAAAAGTGACTGCTGATATAACCATCACAAAAATGAATGTATCAGGTTGACAGGACAATTTCCTGTTTGTCATTTTGCCACAAATGATTGAGTGTGGAACACAGTGTATATCATTTAGCCTTTGATGAAGATGAAGGATATATACATATGATACTTTGTCTGAGACATGATTATTGAGTAGACTGCTGTATGTGCATTAAATATGTAATGCAGTAATAGCAGTATTTGCAATATTTTGTCTTGTTATTCTTGTTATTTTTTTAATGGTTTATTTATCTTCCAACATAGTAGCTACTTAAATGACTTTATGAAACAATGAAATTAGGGCATAATTTATTGCATTTTGCATTTGCATATCACCTATATTAAAAAAAGTTCACATTATTTTGCACAGTGCAAAAAAAAAAAAAAAAAACATTTAACATATTACTTTAATAACAAAAGTTGACCTCAACCAATTTGATGTAATGAGCAACTATATCCTCTAGATGTTGACAATGTACAAGTTTTTACTTTGTGCTATGAACGTTTATGTAAATATTTAATTCTTTAAAGCTGATGTGTGTAATTTTCTCCAGTGTACACTGATGGGAATTGAAATATAATATAATGTAATATAATATAATGAACTACCACAAGACGGTATCAAGTTAAATCAACCAGGAGAGCTTATATTCATATAAAACACATTTTATTTACATAAATTACAAGAAAACACAAACCAGAATCACCATAAATCTACATTAAAACATCTTGTATATAATACTTTAAACAGATTTACTATATTTTAACTCCATATCTCAAACAATACTTTATTATGGTTTCCATAAAAAGAACGGGTATACAGAGTTTAAACTGGCATCCCACTGATATTATCTAACTAGTCAGAGAGAGAAAGAGAGAGAGAAACAAAATGGGATATTGTACTCACAGCACGTTGAGAACAACATAACAGGCATTCTTTATTCCGAATAGCCTCCTCAACATTAGCAAACACTTGATTTCATGACTAGTGAAGATAAGATTTATCTGTATACTGCATTTGGCAAACACACAGGAATCCAGTTTCTCAGAGTGAGGATGTTGTTGAGTCCACTACCTCTCTGCCGTTACATACTGTAGGCACGATGTTGGAGGCCGAGGCTGTAAAGACATTGTTGATAACATAAAGATACTGTAAGCTGCAAATCACAGTGTATTACCATTGACATTCAATTGATGTTTTCAAGTATTTGGGTGAATCCCATTAAAATATTATTTTTTATTTATTTATTAATTTTTTTACTTTAATTCAGAGCCATGCACATGACATGCTGACAAAAATATATATTTTGATTATATATGCAAGGAATGAGTGAAAACAGACCGATGAATGATTAGAAATATAACGCACATATGAGACTGTAATGAATTTCTCTGATTTTTTCCCCCATAGTTTTAATTAAATTGTGGCCATGAATTAAGAATTTGTTCCAAGCACTAATCAGTTCATTCCCTTTGTTGAATTTATTCCTCTTTTTGATGTTATTAAAACGAGGGAACAAATTATTACAAACTAAGTGGTAACAAAGGTAACAAAGTAGTACAATGAATTCTTAATTCATGGCAACAATTAAACAAAAATGAAGAAGCAAATTCTTAGTTTGTGGGTATGAATTCTTAATTTGTAGACACGATTTGTATATTTTTTTCCCCCACATAACATATGTGGAGTTCCATACTTTGCAGTTTGATTTTTTTTTTTAACACAATTAACCCCAATTAACTATTTTTCCTCACTGTTTTACTTCTTTTTTTACTTTTTTTTATTTCAGTAATTCAACTCAAATTGTGAAACTCGTGTATTAAATAAATTCAATGCACACAGACTGAAGTAGTTTAAGTCTTTGGTTCTTTTAATTGTGATGATTTTGGCTCACATTTAACAAAAACCCACCAATTCACTATCTCAACAAATTAGAATACTTCATAAGACCAATAAAAAAAAACATTTTTAGTGAATTGTTGGCCTTCTGGAAAGTATGTTCATTTACTGTATATGTACTCAATACTTGGTAGGGGCTCCCTTTGCTTTAATTACTGCCTCAATTCGGCGTGGCATGGAGGTGATCAGTTTGTGGCACTGCTGAGGTGGTATGGAAGCCCAGGTTTCTTTGACAGTGGTCTTCAGCTCATCTGCATTTTTTGGTCTCGTTTCTCATTTTCCTCTTGACAATACCCCATAGATTCTCTATGGAGTTCAGGTCTGGAGAGTTTGCTGGCCAGTCAAGCACACAAACACCATGGTCATTTAACCAGCTTTTGGTGCTTTTGGCAGTGTGGGCAGGTGCCAAATCCTGCTGGAAAATGAAATCAGCATCTTTAAAAAGCTGGTCAGCAGAAGGAAGCATGAAGTGCTCCAAAATTTCTTGGTAAACGGGTGCAGTGACTTTGGTTTTCAAAAAACACAATGGACCAACACCAGCAGATGACATTGCACCCCAAATCATCACAGACTGTGGAAACTTAACACTGGACTTCAAGCAACTTGGGCTATGAGCTTCTCCACCCTTCCTCCAGACTCTAGGACCTTGGTTTCCAAATGAAATACAAAACTTGCTCTCATCTGAAAAGAGGACTTTAGACCACTGGGCAACAGTCCAGTTCTTCTTCTCCTTAACCCAGGTAAGACGCCTCTGACGTTGTCTGTGGTTCAGGAGTGGCTTAACAAGAGGAATACGACAACTGTAGCCAAATTCCTTGACACGTCTGTGTGTGGTGGCTCTTTATGCCTTGACCCCAGCCTCAGTCCATTCCTTGTGAAGTTCACCTAAATTCTTGAATCGATTTTGCTTGACAATCCTCATAAGGCTGCGGTTCTCTCGGTTGGTTGTGCATCTTTTTCTTCCACACTTTTTCCTTCCACTCAACTTTCTGTTAACATGCTTGGATACAGCACTCTGTGAACAACCAGCTTCTTTGGCAATGAATGTTTGTGGCTTACCCTCCTTGTGAAGGGTGTCAATGATTGTCTTCTGGATAACTGTCAGATCAGCAGTCTTCCCCATGATTGTGTAGCCTAGTGAACCAAACTGAGAGACCATTTTGAAGGCTCAGGAAACCTTTGCAAGTGTTTTGAGATGATTAGCTGATTGGCATGTGACAATATTCTAATTTGTTGAGATAGTGAATTGGTGGGTTTTTGTTAAATGTGAGCCAAAATCATCACAATTAAAAGAACCAAAGACTTAAACTACTTCAGTCTGTGTGCATTGAATTTATTTAATACACGAGTTTCACAATTTGAGTTGAATTGCTGAAATAAATGAACTTTTCCATGACATTCTAATTTATTGAGATGCACCTGTGTGTATATATATATATATATATATATATATATGTATATATATATATATATGTATATATATATGTATATATGTATATATATATGTATATATATATGTATATATGTATATATATATGTATATATATATATATATATATATATATATATATATATATATATTAATGCAGCACTGATTAAACGCTGTACCACAAACACTCCCATGATGCATATTAAGCATTTTACCATTTAAAAATTTAGAATTATTATTTTCCCAGTACATTATTGAGAATGAGTATTTTTGCATTATGGTAATAAGAGTAATTGTCTATATCATAATGCAAAAAAAGTTTTTTTTTAATCATAATACTAATTTATTTATTTGTCATTTTAGGATGAAATATGTTATTGAACCATTTCGTGAGATTCACATACAGTATATACTCTATCCTAAACTTCAGCTTCAGTGCTACAGTAGAAGTATCAGTGCAATGCAATAAAGCCAAATACCTGCACTCACAGAATCAATGATACTTTATGTTTATTTTCCAATATTACTCTGCCATTATACATCACTGAATATTTAGATCAGTATCTTTCATTTCTGATGGCAGTTCAGACATTGGCAAACCATATTTTTGAATATGGGTGACAGCAGTTACTCAATATGTTAGATTTAAATAGCTGCTGTTGATTATATTGATGATTCTGATATATTAAAGATAGAGATCATAAACAATACTGTACCTTGAGAGAAGCTGGAGCCAGGGCCAGTGGTCACACTGAATCGAGTGGTGGCCACTCTGAGCGTGGTCACGTTCTTCTGGGGCTGAAAGAGGATGATGTGGATCTTTGGAGCGAAGAGGCAGCCCAGCACTACTGAACCGCTCAGACTCACAGAGATGCACATGGTAGTGGTCTGTACCTGAGAGAGTACACACAAAAAAAGTGATTACAACACCTTTACATTTACATAGTAATACTACCTGAGTGATTCATATCCATCAGGGATGTTAACATGGGATTGAATTTATTTTTCCATTGAACTCAATTCCAAAGTGTTGCCAAAGCCTATGCGGCTGAAAATGTATCTTAAGAGGATGAATCCATGTGCAAAGCAGGTGTGTGTGCCGTGTATGAGCAATCTCATGCATACTAATACAGGTATTAGAGACATGCATCGCCAAATAACATTTTGATGAGAGAGGGGGTGAATAAACAGGAACTGTTTCTAAGATTTTCAATGTTTTGACTGAGATGTTTGCTTGTATCATTGTATATTTAATTTGGCAGATGCTTTTATCCAAATCGAAGTGCGTTCAAGCTATACATTTTTATCAGTATGTGTATTGCGTTTCAAACCCAGCGCCTTGCCATTGCTATGCTCTTTGAGTTGGGCAACAGGAGGATTTTCATTATACAAAAGTTTCCTGAACAGCTAGCTACTGCTTGTTTTGATCTGAACTGGATCACAAAACATTATGGTTAACAGCCCTCTCAGGGTCACAGATTGGAGAAACTTCAATATGACCTTGTTAAATAATTGCAAAACATGGTTCAGCTGTGATGAATTAGAGTTTTCCTTTCAATGCCAAATGAATAAAGAGTTGCTCATTCTTTTTTTTTTTTTCAGTACGATAGATTTGAAAGTGTTTCTGTGAAAGAGGCAATACGTCAGAATAAATCAAAGTGCTTTTAAATAATGCATCATTCAGAGGGGAGCTGTGCTTGGAAAGGTCTTATATGCTTTCCCAGCAACCCTTGCTCTTGTCTTCATAAACATGCAATTTTCATATAGAATATCACATTGAATGTTCTTTAACAAAATATCAGATTGAAAGACTGGGACTGTACCTGGAGCGACTCTGGTAACTACACAAACAAACACATAGACAAGAACCTAATTGCATATGGAAATCTAGTTCAGGAAAAGGAATAATTAATTTTATATATTATTTTAATATTTTTCTACACACACACACACACACACACACACACACACACTGTTTATTTCTAAGATTTTGAATCCAAAATTATTTTGTATTGGCCCCACTATTTTATTTTGGTTCCACATTTTTGTTGTAAGTCTGATTCTGAAGATTTATGATATTGATCTTACAAGCAGTGTGTGCTTTTTCTTCTGCATATTGTAGTTTGTAGGTTAGAATCAAAAATGATTGTAAAATGATATCTGCGGGATGAATGAGACCGTAGCATTTCCAGTGAGTGTGTGTGGGAGTGTGGCGAGGTCTCGGTCTCTAAGGCACACCTTGCTTTCTGAGCACAGGCCCCAGCTGGGAATCATCCTTCCATGCTCTAACACATCACCTCACACTCTCACACACACACACATTTATAAAACGCAGAAACCCTGAACAGAGAATGACATCCTGTCCAATCAAAACGCTAGGATATTTCCTTTTCTCTCTCAATGTCTTTTTGTGTCATTTTGTCTGTATTCTTTCTTGTCTTGACAGATGATATAAAACCAACCATTGCAGAAGCTTCCTACAGCCATTACCATCTTAGGATCACGTTTCTGTCCTCCTTTTTGCTTACTAGAACATCCAAATACAATATACAGTGGCTGTCTTATCAGTGCTGACTGTCTTTACCAGTACTGTGCTGTCTTGGACGTGTATATATATATATATATATATATATATATATATATATATATATATATATATATATATATATATATATATATATATATATATAAATTGTGCTGCTCTGTAATGCTTTGATTCATGATTTTCACTACAGTACAGTTTTAACCAACCAAATATTAATAATAATATTAGATAATAATTAGAACAAAAAAAAAAAACTTTAAATATTTTTTCATTTGATTTCTATGTAATGCGTGCATCAAAGAGCTGTAAAACTAAAAAAAAAAAAAAAAGAAAAAAAGAAAAAGTGCTTCAAAAAGTGTAAAGGTCTTTAATAGTACCTGTCTTGAGGCACTTGAGTGAAGGATACTCAGACCAATTGAATAGCATGTTTTCATAGGCTAGTCATTTTCTGGGATGAAATATCCCCACTTTCTTTGTTCTACATTGAACAGCTTTTGAGTCACATGAAATGTGAGCTTCTCCTTTCATCAGTGCAAAAGACAGGTGATCAAAGCGATTTCTCTATCTGCCATCTGAATTGGCAGGTACGGTAACAAAAAAAAAAAAAAAAAAATCAATCAGGCAAACTCTCAGACTCTTGCTCTCAGGGAAATTGTATATATGCTAAAAATAACGGATAAAGTCAGTGTCGGAAAGTGATTAAGGGTTATAAGAGAAGCTCATTATCTAAATGATGAAAAATATTCCATGCTGTCATTGTGTGTGCAGTGTGATTTGAAACAGCCCCTCAGATATCTATTCCCAGAGGAGAGCCGGTAATATCCCCCCGGCACAAGATTTACTTCTCAAAGAAATCACATTGTTATACAGAACACTCAGGCAAAGCATTCATTATCAACATTGAGGGAGACTAGCAGAGCCAATACTCCACTATGTTGAGCAAAAATGACATTTAAAAGTATTTTCAGGGAAACTGTTAAATGATATTGTGGTCCTCACATAGATTAAATCAAAATGATTGTTTTTGACATGCTTGTCTTATTGTGCAATATTAATATGTATACACACATGGTAAGATATTTAAGGCTCAATTTCTTTTATTTATTTTTTTTTAATTAAATTTAAGTAAATGAATGAAACCACTTTTCTACAATTCTTTCCTGCTGAATATTCTGTTCACTCATTTTGGAAGTAGGTTGCTAATGACATTTCATTTTGACTCTAACATAAAGTGCTGATCTAGAAGTTATTATTTTCATAGAAGCTGACAAGCTATTGGGTGTTGTTGGTGAGGTATTGGAATGTATTGCCGCAACCATGCATTGTACCGTTCATATTTACTTACCCTATAGTCACTGGCAGTAACATAGAAGATTGGCTGGAAAGCCAGCCAGATTATGCACGTGGTGTACATGGTGAAGCCGATGAACTTGGCTTCATTGAAGTTCTCTGGGCACTTTCGAGTCTTAAAGGCGTAAAAGGTACAGAGGATGATGAGGACACAGTTGTAGATTAAAGACATCAGCATGCTAGAGTCCTTGCTGTTGCACTTCAATGTCACCACGTCTCTTCTTTCAGGACTGACCTCCTTTCTCACCCCAGGAGTCTCAACCAGAAGCCAGACCACCACTACCAGGAGCTGACAGGAAATAAGAGCAGCACAGATGGCCACCTGCGAAGCTGGACTGATGAACCTCGGCCTTTGAGCTCCATCTTTAACGCCGTTGAAAATCCGAGCGATGCGATTGGTCTTGGTCAGCAACGCGGAGTAGCAAACGGCGAAGGAAGTTCCCAGGCCGAGCCGCCGTAACGTGCACACTACGGCAGAAGGTTTGCTGATGTAGATGAAGGTCATGCAATAGCAAAGTAGGACACCTATGAGAAGAATATAGGAGAGCTCACGTCCACTAGCTTTCACCACTGGTGTCTCATTGTTCTTTAAGAAGAGCCCGATGACAAAGAGTGTGCAGAGCATGCCAAGGCAAGCAATGGTGACCGGCCCAATAGCCCAAGCGTCCTCCCAATGAATGTACTCCTCAGGTAAATTGTAACACCCCGTGAGATTGTCCAAAGGCCACTGTCCAAAGCTACAATCTGCACAGGTGAATTCATCCAGAAGGTATTGGTAGGGCTGGCAGGGGATGCAAATCCAACAGCAGACGTCACCGGGCTGCATGCTCTTTATTTCGTTTTTCCTACATGGGTCGCTGCACTGGGACGTGGGCACCACTTGGCTTTCCCAAGGAATCAGGCTTGTGTTCAGAGTTAAATTCTGAGCCCAGTATCCCACTTTCCTATAGACGTACTCATCATTCTCTTTGTAATAATGGAAGATGTTGTAGCGGCCCAGACTGTCCCCATAAGCATCAAAGTGAACATTGTTTTCTGTATCAGCTGGGCGAAATGGAGCTGTGGACATAAAGTGCAAGTGATAAATATAATTTATTTACATTCTTGGCAATAGATGAATAGATATATTACAGCAGCAAAGTGTTTTTCTTTGTAAGCAGAAAAATTTACAACCCAGAAAGACCTTCTTATGTAAGTCCACCCTACTTTCTTCAGCATCCTGCCCTGCACATTTCTCATTAGGTTTGTAGAGGCACTGGACTCAGGTGCGAACGGTACATTTACATAATTGAGGTCAGGAGGTTGATACATTGCCTGGTTTCTATAATGTAATTTGGCAATCTTGAAAGAACATCATGAAAAAGCAGTCAGATGGCAAAAAGATTTAGAAATAGATAAAGAATAGCTATAGGAAACTGACAGATTTCCATTAGTTCTCTAATTGACCACTCGGCACATACATTTAATATACATCCCCGCTTGTACTTGTTAAAATCATTTAGAAGTTAGCATGGGGCTAATGAGGCTAATGCATGGAATAAAACACTTAGTCTGTTCGCAGGTCATATGTTGCATTCATGCATTAGTGTAATCTATTTTACAGCAGCAGTTTTCCCCTGAGGGAATCTTCCTAGATCCATTTATTTTTCAAATTGATTTCTTTGACTTAATAAAGAATAGACATTCATTTATTAAGATACACTGCTTAACTGGTGTTTGCTTTGAGATATAAATTACTGGATGAGTGCAAATATTAACATTATTTCATGGGCTGAACATTAAGAGATATAACAGGATTCAAGATTACTGAAAACTGCATGTGGGAGCCATCCATAAATATCAATATAAACCTAAGATGACTTATTATTCATTGAAATGTCAACATTTTACTATTGTCTCAATAAACATTTGTTAATCATGAACAAATGAATATCAAACCATTAGTAAATGATCAGTATATAATTTATGTATGTTTCGTTAAAGTTGTAAGCTGGTCTTTTAAAAAGCACAAAAATGCAATTATGCTAAATCTATTTTTTTTTAAGAATAATAAATTGGCAGCGGCTATTTGCACTAAGTGTAAATAGCGATAGAGGCTATTTGCACTAAGTGCAAATCGCAATAGATGCTATTTACAGTAAGTGTAAATAGCAATTAGATGCTATTTATGCTAAGTGAAAATAGCATTTTCTTAGCGATAGATGCAATTTACACTAAGTGTAAATAGCGATAGCGGCTATTTACACTAAGTGCAAATAGCAATGGATTCTATTTACACTAAGTGAAAATAGCAGTATTTTTAGCGATATGCTATTTACACTAAGTAAAAATAACTATAGATTCTATTTACACTATGTTAAAATAGCAGCATTTTCTGCTATTTATACTACTTGTTGCAAACAGTGGCAATTATCTGCACTTCAGTATTGCAGTACATTATAAAACAGTATGCAATTACAACGTGTTGAGTGTAAATTATAATTTTAATTCAAATTATTAAATGGATACCACCTTACAATAAAACCCTCCCTACACCTACTCGATACTTTATTTTCAACTTTTTGATTATTTCCTTAATTTTTATTGAAAATAAATGCCTTTACGATGTGATACGAGATTTGAACAGGGAGGAAAAAAAGTTCTCCAAAAGGCGAGTTCGAACCCGGGTCGATCGCGTCAAAAAGACCACAGCATGCGCTTCACCATCTGTGCCACTGGAGCTGACGAACTATAGCCATTTTTTATAATGTTGACTATCCCAATTACACATTGGTGGGCGGAGTTACTGTAAATAGCCTCTGCCAACAAGGCGGCCTATTTGCACAAAGTGTAAATAGACACTCCATAATAAATTATTTGCTAGCTTAATTAAGTGAATAAACATGTGTAAATGACTTACAGCCAGGGTATTCCAGTGGGTTGTGCTAAACCCTTTCTCTCATCAGCACAGACTTGTGGAGTGTGTGGGATCTAGTTTAGCACCAACCACTGGAATCCCCTGACTGTAAGTCATTTACACGTTTATTCACTTGACAGCAAATAATTTATTATTCTTTTAAAAAATAGCTTGTGCTTTTTAACAGACCAGCTTACAACTTTAAGGCAACATACATGAATTATATACCAATCATGTACTAATGGTTTAATCATTATTTGTTCATGATTAACAAATGTTTATTAAGATAATAGTACAATGTTGACATTTCAATGATTTATAAGTGATTAATAATATATTAACTAGTAACTTAACTAGTAACTATTAACCATTTACTGAGGATGTTTCATTATTTCATGATGCTATTTTTTAAGATAACTTAAGACAGATTTGTAAATCGTTAGCATATTACTTAATAATGATTTGTGAAGGTATAGTCATGTTTTGTAAATGATTAGTTCATCATCATCTAATCACTTGTAAATGATTTATAACTTAATCTACAAAACATAGATAAAAATATTAACATATCACTTAATCATTTATGATCGCATAGTCATGTTTCATAAATGGTTAGTTAATCATTAACTAATTACTTGAAAATGACTTGTAAATTAATTAACAAAACATGCACAAATTGTTAGTATATCACTTATAAATTGCTTATGAATGTTTTGTAAATGATTAGTTCATCATTAACTAATCACTTATAAATGACTTACAACTGAACATTATTAAAGTGTTACCAGTTAGGGTATTGCTTTAGAAAATTTGGAAAATATAAGTCATATGGACCACTTTTTTTTATGCTTTTTAGTCAACAGTGTGAACATTTTACATCATGAACTATTTTCCATAGACAATTCTATGGAACTGGAATGACACAAAGGTGAATAAATAATAACAGAATACATAAAATAAAACTTTTAAAGATAAAACTGACCGTCAAATTTTGTCTTCAGGATGTAGTCCTTATACAGTTTTTTTCCATTGACTGGTTTCATGGCACTGCAGAGTTTGGTGGTGTTTGAGCACACTGCTTGCCTCATGTTGTGAAGGGCATGGGCCATAGCAAAGACAGCATTCACCACAAACATGATCTTGGACTCTTGCTCGAATTTACCATCCCGGAGAGAATGTTTCCCACAATTAATGTCATGCAGGCTGCACTGAAAGCGATTTTCCCAGAACTCTCTGAACCAGGGGTTACGTGTGTTGTTGTAAGGATTGAGGTTTGTGAAGTATGTCGTGAATTCAGGGATTGGATAGGATGCGAGCTCAATGGTAAAAGCTCCATCCGCTACATTCTCACTCCCCCTCACCACACTCTCCTGTGCCCCCCAACCATCGCTGGCCACCCAGATGAAGGACACGTTCATGCGCTTCGCTGCAACCAGGAGCTCTCTTGCGTCTTCACTTCTGGTGAAGAGGATTACTACTTTAGCGTTGGATTTCTGCAACAGAGATCTGATTACTCCATCGTAACTGTAGCGGTCCATGGAGCGACTGACCTTGGCGGACGTAGCGATGCAGATTTGCAAGGCCCTGGCCTCTTGCTGAAAGGCGTCGATGCCCGTCTCGCCATAATCGCCCTCTGAGGCAACTGTGGAGACGTAAGTCCAGTTAAAATAGCGCAGGATCTCAGCCATGGCTTTAGCTTGGTAGAAGTCAGGGGGTACAGTCCGGGCAAAGTAATCATAACGGGATTTGTCGCTCAGTTTCGCACTGGTGGAGGCATAACTGATCTGAGGAATCTGGAAAAGACGCAGGAGATTGGCCACCTGCAAAAGGACAAATGAAAAACTGTGATGAAAAACTACTGAAGTGTGTAAATGGTCACACTGCTTGACTGTGATTCACGGGTTTTGGCTGTCAGTACAATTCTCATAAACTGTGTGATCAAATTTATATGCACTTAAGACCCTACAACCCCAGGGTGTCTTCATTTTCAGCCCAGTAGCCAAATAAATGTATATTCATTCTTATACTTCCCTTTCAGCAAGGATGCATTAAAGTTACAAAACTTTTAAGCAGTGCAACTGTTCTCAACATTGATAAAATATATATTCATTCCTATACTTCCCTTTCAGCAAGGATGCATTAAGATTACAAAACTTTTAAGCAGTGCAATTGTTTTCAACATTGATAATAAGAAATATTTCTTAAGCACCTAATCAGCATATTAGAATGAAATGATGAAGGATAATGTGACACTGAAGACTGGAGTAATGGCTGCGGAAAATTCAGCTTTGTCATCAAAGGAATAAATTACATTTTAAAATGAATCAATTAATTAATCAACAATTATAATAATATATCACAATATTACTGTTTTTACTATATTTTGGATGTAAAAACAGCAGCCTTGTTGAGAATTTCTGAAACAATTTAAATGATTGCACTGACCCCAAACTTTTGAACCATATTCACACACACACACACACACACACACACACACACACACACACACACACACACACACTTGTTTCGCTATCCTTGTGGGGACTTCCATAGGCGTAATGGTTTTTCTACTGTACAGACCGTATATTCTATTGCCCTACACCTAAACTTAGCCCTCACAGGAGACTTTTTGCATTTTTAGATTTTCAAAAAACTTCATTCTGTGTGATTTATAAGCTTCTTTACCTGTGGGGACCTCAGTTTAGGTCCCCACCGTGACACGAGTCCCCATGAGTCTGTGTGTATTCAGGTTTAAGTCCCCATCTGAATAGAAAAACAGGTACACACACACACACACACACACACACACACACATTTGTAATGCAATACTTTATTGTCCTAATGACTAAAAATTGCAGAACAAACTCTTACTCATATGATTGTTATTCAGATATTACAATAAAAAACATCTACACTAAAATTTATCAATATAAAATTAAACACACAAACAAATATTTAACTCCCTAAGCCTATGAAGCCATTTTTATCTTTCGGTGTTGTCGTAGTTAATGTGTTATGCCATAGTCCATGGAACAGAATAACTTGTATGCGATCATCTGCTATCATTTACAGAAAAAAGCAGAAAAGTGGCAGTCAAAACAGGTCAAAATAATAATAATAAAATAAAATAAAAAATAGCTGTAGATAGGTCTGGCACATAGGTCTAAGGACAAGAATGTAATTCCTCTGATAACACAAATTAGGGCAGTTATCACCAGACGCTTAGCATACTGCAGCGATTAGTCTCACCCTTCTCACTTGTCTGATCTCTGAGAACCCTAATGGCAACACTTCACATTTCCATTTTCACAGTGAAATAAGAGCAGTCCCAAGGAAATGACCCCAGAAAACTTCTCTATATCTGATGTGGGTGCTGCATTGTCAGCGGTAGTTTGTGAAACTATGACTCTCTATTCTTGCAGTTATTAAACTTGTCATATTGGTGGTTTATTTGTAAATATACATGTACTAAAACTGTCTGAGGAAACTATGAGAGAGTTCATTCAGTAGCTAGGTGCTGAAGGACACTTAAGCACTAGATGTATATGATATTGCACAGTGAGTCACTTCACTCTGTAAACCTGAGACACTTCTGCCAGCTGGATGTGAGAGTATTTCAGTTTTGATCATATGATATGCAATGGAGTCTGACTGGTCTGTGCCTCAGGCAGGTACTCTGAGCCTAAGGGAAAGTCAGCATGAAGACACCAGCAGCAAAAAAGAAAGCTCTTCAAGATTTCTTTGTTCTGCATATCAATACTGCATAACATGTAATTGTCATCTGACTTACAGCTTAACATTCAATATCACCTAAACTTCCAAAACCAGTGAATATGCAAATTCTCATACCCAAAAGAAAAGGTCTTATAAAAAGAGAAATACAAAGAGATAATTTTCTGTGTGCTATCCCAATTAAAAAGTTAATGCAGTACTTCCCAAGTTTGTTTTTGTCTTACCCCACATCCCTATCAGTAAAACTAAAGACCCTTTCAAAGATAGCAAACCATAAATGTATTCCTTTTCACTCATACGGAAATCATTTAAAGAATAAAAAAATAAAGAAAAACGTCTTAGAGAAAGTAATCCTAACAAATCTCCTAATAACTGTCACTATATCTGGAATCACAAAGTTTGTGTGCAAAGTGCATGGTGGAATAAAGATCAGGCAAATAAAGAGATTACCGGCCAATGTTTGCAAGCAAAAATGGAATAAAGCCAGGAGATATTAAACACCAAGGCCACAACCTGCTCTTCACATCATCCAGACTAAGGCTTTCTCCTTCAAACAAAAGGCAACAAATTATTAATGTACCTGCCTTACCTCATGTACTTTCACTTAAACAGACATTTAGAAATACTACATGTCTGTTATGAGGGTAGTAGAATTTCTATTGCACACTGCCCTGCTTACTGTAAGTGCTGTACCTCAAGAATGCATACAAGAGCAGTTTTCATGCTGTTCTGTGGTTACTAATGCATGGCGTCAATATTAATGTCACTTTTGACTATGTGTCACAGCTGGGGCAAAATTGCTACTATCTATTAAAAAGCTTGTGCTGGTCATTATTGCAAAATAATTCAAGTTACCTTTATTTCTTTAGCTCTTTATACAATACAGTTTGTATTGTAAGCAACTTGACAGTAATAAACAGGAAAACATTAATTTTGGAAACTATTTTGGAGACAATTCAAATTTTGAGGTAAATCAGCTCTAAAAAGACAATAGTGTCAGTATTTAGTTCAAGTCAGTTCAGTGTGGGTTCAGTTTATATCAATAACAGAGTAAAGTTCATCATTTTTGAAACAAGTTCAATTCAGCTATAAAGCAGCCCCACAGAAGACAACAGTGTCACCATCCAGCTTAATTCAGCTCTAGCTTTGTTCTCATCCAGTGGTGTCAGTGCAGTCATATTACTAATAATACTGATTAAAACAACAACGGGGTGACCTGTTGCACTTAAATTTAAACAACAAATAAATGCAATTTTAGAATCTTACCTGTATATTGAAAGCTAAGATTGTGTAATGCACAACTGGCCTAGCAATAAGACAAACATTGCAAAAAAATTATAATAATATTGATAGTTAAATGGATAGTTCATACAAAAATGAAAATACATATGTTTGGAATAACATGAGAGTAACAAAATTTTCATTTTTGGATGGAATATCCCTTTAAGTCCTCTGAGGTAATTTTATGAGAGATTGGATTGCCACTGCCACTTCAAGATTTCTTTGTTCTGCATATCAATACTGCATAACATGTAATTGTCATCTGACTTACAGCTTAACATTCAACATCACCTAAACTTCCAAAACCAGAAGACAGTGAATAGCTAAGCTAAGATTGTGTTTGTGTTTGCTAAAAATGTATGAAGGTGATTATTTTAGAAAATATCAGATCATAATCATGTATTCTGTGTAATAAAAATTAATAAATTGAATTAACATTAGATCAGATGCATTTTAATAATAACAGATGAAACCAAAATTATGAATTGCTACAGATATTTTAGATATAGCCTCTATCATAAAACTCTCTATCTCTGTTATGCACAGATTGTCATTTCATATATAGGAATTTCCAGCGGCATTTTTACAGTTCTCAGAGAGACGCAATATGAAAAGTTCAGCATACATTTTTCATATCTGTTGCTATAGAAACAAGTTGGGTTGAAAATAAGAAGGTGCCTTTGAGAAGCAGAGGTTAATGTTGTTACTTTGTTGCCCCAGAGTTTCCCCACCTCGGCCTTTCCGATGGTTCAATGTCATATAACATTAGCTTAAACAAAACCCCTACTTCTGTGAAAAGTCCAGACTGTGTTTAAACATATTAGAAGGCAGCTGCCAGATTTGCTTTCTGCTTTACTTTTCCTTCATGTCCTCTCTATTCACACACCCTTACTATGATGCCATTGCAGGATCTGAGAAAGAAACAAGCAAGGTGAAATCAACAACATATTTATTTAATATTGAATTTTAATGGATAAAACGTAGCAATATAACATGTATCTAAGACTTCATGTGTGTTTCAGAAATATAACTGGAGTCTATCAGTAATTATCTAAATTATAGTCTATGCTCTAATCACCTCTTAATTATAGTCCATTTTCTAATTTGCTCTTAAATTAGATTTAATAGCAGTCTTGTATTCATTAGGCAGCTTTGTACTACAGTAGCTTCAAATTCACTGACATCAGTCTAAAGTGCATGCAGGTGCTCATGGATATTTATTGATTACGGTTCATGATTTTTAATGCAAATGTTGCTCCAGTCTGATGAAATTTCTCTTGCACTACAGCAGAAAGCTGCCAATAAGAATGGGATGAGAGATAATTTTCACCAATCAAGTGTTTTAGCATACAGATTGATAAATATCCCTAAATATATTAAAGTATCCAGTGTATTCGATGTTTTTTTGTGAATCATTCATGTCTGCAGCACATATGATGTGGGACAAATTACACACGGTTTTATACTAAGAATAACCTTAAGTATGATCAAAAGTAACAGTATTGCTTGTGTTAGCAAGAAATGTTAATGAACGAATGAGATGAAATATTAAAAAACAGATGCCAGTGCCCAGATACGGAAAGATCTTCAAAAGTTTCAAAATAATTCAAATTGGTCACAGTTACAGTAGCAGCATAATGTTCTCAACAGAAATTTCAATCAAATTTTGAGGAGCATTTCAATCCAATTGATTAGCGCTGATTAGCCGTGGGTCGCTTTTCTATTATACCAAATGGCTTTGTGTGACTTTAACACATTAGATATGGAGCTAATGCCCTTTTTCATAATGTCATGATGCTGAGAGTATGCCTTCAAGACACAGCCTAGGATTTAATTAAGAAAATCACCAGCCACATGGATTTGTAGATGGAAGAGTCAGTTGTTAAGTGGATTAATTATTCTTCAGGAAAGGATGGCTCTTGAACAGCGGGATTTGCTTTTGTCGAAAAAAGTGGACATGCTGTATGGTTCTTATTTAACATACAGCATCCAATTATTCCTGTTATGCAATACATTTTCATGTCAATGGCTGCTGAATAATCAGCCAATTATTAGCCATCATAGGAATAAATTACATTATAAAAATATTATAATAGAAAACAGTTATTTTAACTTGTCATAAAATCTTGCAATATTATAATTTTTACTGTATTTTTGATCAAATAAATGCAGCAACTGGTAAGCATAAAAATCCTCTTTCAAAAACATAAAATCTTAATTATTCCAATTTTTGACTAGTAGTGTAAACGTTTTATTTATTTATTAATTTTTATACAAAATTGTTATAGTTGATAATAATTTTACAGTTTTTGTCTTCAACAAAGTTTCTCAATCACTCAAAAACATAATTATATGTATATAATTATGAGCATGTAAAATTATGAGCATGAAGAGCATGTAAAACTTTCCCATAAAGACATGTTTGCAGTCTGACAGTGCGCTCATGTCTTATTCATTTACACTGGCCTACTGTCAGACACTCTATCAATACACCCTCTGCGCTGCCTTCATATTGACATTTTAGAGGAGAAACGATCCAGAGGCAAAAAGAGAGGAAAATGGAGAATAGAGACTGATAGAGAAATAAAGAGAGAGAGAGAGATTACGCTGTAGTAACCTTGTTTGTAAGGCTCTGGGACCTTCTGCTCACACTAGATCTAAGCTGAGCTGGAGATGACGCAGAATATTGCACTATTTCCTTGGTCCAATGACTCACAGTCTCTTTACTGAAATCTGTGATTTTGGCTTCCTCTATAATGCAAGAGACTGAAACATCACAGCACAGAGAGACTCACACCGAGGGCAAAGCAGCAAAAATAAGAGATAGAGCAAGAAGAGAAAATAGACATTTTTCCATTGATATCCAGTACCGGTCTGTTTACAGCTTAAGAATTAATTGATCCAAATACTCATTAAGACTATTCATCTACTCTCCCACTGATTTCTCACTCACTGATGCTCTTTTAACTCATGTGATGTCACACATTGTGCTTGTGCTATCACACATTCCATTCCATATTTCATATCACACACAGCACTGGCTCCACTGAGCAATTTGTTCCCAAGCACAGAAAGTGTTACTATGAAATATGTATAAACAGAGTAGAGGGAAAAAACTGAAAAACACTTTTGCAGAATTTAACACAGTATGAAGATAAAGATGGACATAAACAATGTACTTCTAATGACTGTCAAAGTTATCTGTTAAACTGCTTTGGAGAAAAAAAAAATATTGTGAAAAGGGCTATAAAAATCTACTTGGTTTATGCTTTGAGGGCAAAAAAAAAAAAAGAAAAAAATATACAGCTATTACAGTCAGTATTTTCCAGATAGCTTTGGTACAGTACAGTAACAGTATAAAAGCCAACTATTTAATTTAGAATAAAATTTCTTTACACAATACAAATATGTCTTTACACATATACAACCCGAATTCCGGAAATGTTGGGACGTTTTTTAAATTTGAATAAAATGAAAACTAAAAGAATTTCAAATTACATGAGCCAATATTTTATTCACAATAAAACATGGATAACATAACAAATGTTTAAACTGAGAAATTTTTACAATTTTATGCACAAAATGAGCTCATTTCAAATTTGATGCCTGCTACAGGTCTCAAAATAGTTGGGACGGGGGCATGTTTACCATGGTGTAGCATCTCCTCTTCTTTTCAAAACAGTTTGAAGACATCTGGGCATCGAGGTTATGAGTTTCTGGAGTTTTGGTGTTGGAATTTGGTCCCATTCTTGTCTGATATAGGTTTCCAGCTGCTGAAGAGTTTGTGGTTGTCCTTGATGTATTTTTCGTTTAATGATGTGCCAAATGTTCTCTATAGGTAAAAGATCTGGACTGGAGGCAGGCCAATTCAGCACCCGGACTCTTCTACTACGAAGCCATACTGTTGTAATAGCTGCAGTGTGTGGTTTTGCATTGTCCTGCTGAAATACACGTTGTCTGGAGGGGAGCATATGTTGCTCTAAAACCTTTATATACCTTTCAGCATTCATAGTGCCTTCCAAAACATGCAAGCTGCCCATATCGTATGCACTTATGCACCCCCATACCATCAGAGATGCTGGCTTTTGAACTGAACGCTGATGACACGATGGAAGGTCTCCTTCCTCTTTAGCCTGGAGGACACGGCATCCGCGAGTTCAACAAGAATGTGAAATTTGGACTCGTCTGACTATAGAACACTTTTCCACTTTGAAACAGTCCATTTTAAATGAGCCTTGGCCCACAGGACACGACGGCGCTTCTGGACCATGTTCACATATGGCTTCCTTTTTGCATGTTAGGGCTTTAGTTGGCATCTGCAGATGGCACGGCGGATTGTGTTTACCGACAGTGGTTTCTGGAAGTATTCCTGGGCCCATTTAGTAATGTCAATGACAGAATCATGCCGATGAGTGATGCAGTGTCGTCTGAGGGCCCGAAGACCACGGGCATCCAACAAAGGTCTTCGGCCTTGTCCCTTACGCACAGAGATTTCTCCAGTTTCTCTGAATCTTTTGATTATGTTATGCACTGTAGATGATGAGATTTGCAAAGCCTTTGCAATTTGACGTTGAGGAATGTTGTTTTTAAAGTATTCCATCTTTTTACGCACTCTTTCACAGACTGGAGAGCCTCTGCCCATCTTTACTTCTGAGAGACTCTGCCTTTCTAAGACATCCCTTTTATAGCTAATCTTGTTACAGACCTGATGTCAATTAACTTAATTAATTGCTAGATGTTCTCCCAGCTGAATCTTTTCAAAATTTCTTGCTTTTTCAGCCCTTTGTTGCCCCCGTGCCAGCTTTTTTGAGACCTGTAGCAGGCATCGAATTTTAAATGAGCTCATTTAGCGGATAAAAGTCTAAAATTTCTCAGTTTAAACATCTATTATGTTCTCTATGTTCTATTGTGAATAAAGTATTGGCTCATGTGATTTGAAAGTCTTTTAGTTTTCATTTTATTCCAATTTAAAAAAATGTCCCAACATTTCCGGAATTTGGGTTGTACATACATTATAAACTATACATATAGGCTACTATATACAGCTGCCTTTATATTTAGTGGATCATCATATTTGTTTGAAACTAGGGCTGTCACGATATTAGATTTTTCATATCACGGTTATTGTGACCATAAGAATTCACAAAATCGATATATCGCGATATCTATAGATTGGGGGGGGGGGGGGGGGGGGGGGGGGGGGATTACAAGACTGTGATAAACACAGGGTACAAGACTCTGCCTTTCTCTGTCTTCTTTGGAGCTCCTATGAAATAACAAGAGAGAAGATACTGTCGAGTTCAACAGTATGATGAATAAATATTAATGGTAACACTTTACAATAAGATGTCATTTGTTAACATTAGTTAATGTGTTAACTAACATAAACAAACAATGAACAATACATTACACAATTTATTAATCTTTGTTAATAAAAATACAGTCGTTCATTGTTCATGTTAATTCACAGCGCATTAATGTTTACAAACACAACTTGTGATTTTAATAATGCATTAGTAAATGCTGAAATTAACATGAACTAAGATTAATCAATGCTGCAGAAGTATTGTTCATTCTTATTTCATGTTAACTAATGCAATTAACTAATGTTAACTAATGAACCTTATTGTAAAGTGTTGTGCAGTAAGAGCGCTGCTGATTCAGTTTTAATGTGCGTCTAGAACGGCTGCAGATGAGGCATTAAGTGCATGACACTGCGACCAACTTAACATTTTACAGAGTTTAATATAGATAGCAATGTGATCGCTCAGCTTTTCAAGATCAGTTTTAATCGTGTAACTGTTAATAATAGATTTGAACAAAGAAATGAAGTGTTACTACGCACGGGCCGTATTGATTGCAAATACAAAAATAAGACGAGCAAAGAAAACGCTGTACTTATTAAAATAATCACCCTTTACTTAAATATATGAACACAGAAAACCTCTGTTAACAGGTTAATGTAACATTTCCCATTCTATGACTAATAAAATAATCGCAGTTTACTCTGTATAACTGAACATGGCTTTCCTCGGAGTAGCTGCGTGCGCTGCGTCTTCTTGTTTGACAGGTGTCAGGGTTAAGGCGCAATACTGCCACCTGGATGTCAACCAGGTACTGGTGCTGGAGTATTTACATGTGTTATCATAAGAGTACTGTTCATTTTAAATATTGCGGTTATCGCCAATACCGGTATATCGTCACACACTAAAGTAACACGATATCGATAATTGTTGCTTTGAATATCACGGTTATCGTCAATACCGGTATATCGCGACACCCCTATTTGAAACCCTTGCTATAAATAATGTAAGACATGACCAAAAAAAAAAAAAAAACAAACAAAAAAAAACACTTTTAACTAGTAGCTCTTCACATAAGATGAGATGAATGTTTATTGCAAAAATCCCAACCTCACTACATAATTTTGAAGAAGACAAAAAAGACAGACAGACAGACAGACAGAGAGATAGATAGATAGATAGATAGATAGATAGATAGATTATATGGGCATGAATCTTCTGCTTTCATAAAGATGTCATGACTTTTTCAACATGAAAAACCCATCTGTTTGTCCCTAGAGATTGTCTCATCCTACTTTTGAAAACACATCCCCACTACACATCACAAAGACACGCACATTCAAACACAGCCCAAAACTGCAGTCAGGCCTAATAAATAAAACCTCATAACATGCTGAAAAATACAATATTTTATACACGCAGGGATGCGTGTGAGGAATGCCATATGAGGATTATGATAAATGCAGTGATAATGATGACCAAAATATTTATGATAATGCTGCTGTCATCAGTGATAATGATGATGAAGAATGACAGCATCGGTGCTAGCGATGAGAACATTAGTGCCACGGAGAATGTTATGAATAATGGACTAATGCTGCAGTGACATCTCTTGAGCAGCTTTGTCTGCCTCTACATCAGAAGAGGTGGATTCCACATTCAGGATTTTGAAGAGTTCCGTTGCGAGGCAACAGCTGTGAATGTGTTTGGTCAGGTGGAAGTGTGACCCGGTTAGAGAGGAGAGGATCTCTCTAATCTTACTCTGATCCTTCACCCCAGCCTGACAGAGGACTCTCTTGCTCAGGCTCGCTGTCTTTCTGACAGGGGCCTTTACTTTCACATGGCCTTTAGGTGGCATCACTAGCCACTAGCCAAGGCTAACTCTCACAGTCTCAGCAATCATTCAGTACATAAATCATAGATTATTGTAATAGTCTAAATGTAAAATATCAGTTTATATTTTCAAACATTAATTTTGACATTAATTGTAATAATCAAGTGAGATTTTTGTTTGCACAAGGAGTCTGACAACAGCCAGTGCTCCACATAAAGATCTGATTTCATCATCATCCAGTCTGTCTGGAATGACATGAAGAAACAGATCAAACTGAGACAGACTCTATGTGCAAACAAAAATCTCACTGGATTATTACAATTAATGGCTAAATGAATGTTTGGAAATGTAAACTGATATTTCTTACCGACACACTACAGCAAAAGATAGAAATAACTGACTTAAAATTGACTTAATCATTTTGGCCACCACTGTATACTGTATTTAAGTTCATCAAACCATTTTTCTTTATAAAAACTGACTGGTGTTATTTTACTAGACAGATGTCAAGTGTTGATGAAGCATTTAAAGAGATAAACTGCTGCTCATTATGGCACCAATAAACAGTCTCAGTCATGCAGACAGAGGTAATGGTATGTTTCTAACAGCCAGAGAGGGTCTTTATAACTCCCACTAAGAATGGTGAACAGTCAATTGACTTTCATCTTTCTATGCCCATCCATACTTGTGAAATGCTCAATTACTCAACTAATTTTTTCTTTACACTGTTGGTTTAAAATCATCTACATTAGACTTTTATACTTTAAAGATTTCATTACTGAGGAACCGCTTTGCTTATTTATTTGTTGTCAGTCTGTTAGCATTAGTGCAGGATACTGCTTCATTATCAGTCACAAAGCCAAGAACTCCAATGGACCGAATAAAGCTGTCCTTGCCAGCATGAATTAATCACTAGCTATTTCTGAGGCTAAATGTTCCTTGATATGATTACAGAATGGCGGCAATCAAGAATTAACTTGGAGCTCTGAGCATTTTCTGAGAGAATAAGTCAACTTCTATAGGATTATCATTCTGTACTTTGCATGAGCGTAGAAAATTGTTAAGAATTCAGGTCAGTTCAAGGTCCTCTTGAATGTCTCTTCCTGTTTGGATAAAAAATAAAAAGCAGTATAAATATTATGCCTGCAACTGTGTTGGAATAATCATAAGCACACTTTAGACCAGGAAATGAAACAAGACACCAATTATGAAGGTTCTACACCTGTATCTCTGCATAAAGCTGTGAGTCACTCAAGCGTGGTGAATCATCATGCAACTCATACTCTGAAACCACAAGTAAAGGAAGCTCACAGCTCATAGTTCACATGCAGAGACTCTCATGCAACAGCAGCTTCATTAGCAAGGCCAAAGACACCGGTGGGAGTTTTCCAGGAAGCTTTCTCTCTGGCAGCATCAATCCTTTGTACAAAAAGAGTAGCTAAAACACAGGAAGGTGGCTGAGATCAGCTGAATATATCACCAGAGGTGTTTTGTCCAACCAGCAGGACATCTCCAGCAGAACTAAGACCAGAAAATTAATTAAGGATTCAAACAACAGGGAAATGCTATCATAGCCTTGAAGCCAACACAAAGAGATTCAGGGAAAATGCTCTGGCTGGCTGGCAGGGTGGTTGCTATGCAGTTGGTGCTCATGAGGACTGGCTTTTTTGTTGCTACAGTGTATCTAGGAGGTTTCTAGGGTTTTCTGAGTGATAGCTAATAAGCTGCATACTGCTGCATAAATGTTGCTTTATCTGTGCATATTTTTTTCTCTACAGATTCAGATTGACTTTTTCATTGGAGGAAGCAATATTATGAATAGAGGACTCGTTTGAAGTTAAAAACATCTTAATGATGGATTTGTTCAGATGGTTGCTAAGTAGCTGCATACTGGCCCAAAATCAAAAGAGTCTGTATTTGATATTCTAAGAGATTTTTCTATCTGCCAGGAGAAAACCGTAAGTCTAATTCTCTTAGAAAAGTAAAAGTACACCTTTTCTCAACAAGTTTTCAACCATTTTTGTCCATTTCTAATTCTGTAGAGTTTAAATCAGTAATTTGAAACCGGAAGCAACATGGGGAAGAAAAATGGTCTGAAAGCAGAAGTTCATCCAAAAATGAAAATGTGCAAAAATAAATAAGTAAATAAATAAATAAATAAATAAAAATACAAAAATAACCCACCCTAAGGCCATCAAAGATGTAGATGAGATTGTTTTCATTGTTAAGGCATTTTAACTTTAAACCTTAAATCCATAATAATGCTTTCTCCAGTGAAGAAGATCCTCTTTTGTTCTCTCTCACCAAAATCCACTGACATACAGTATTTGTTTTGGACTGTTTAAGCTTTTAAACACTGCTTGATCTGTGCATATTTCTCTCCTGATTCAGACGAGGTGACTTTTTCACTAGAGGAAGCGATATAGAGGACACGTTTGAAGTTAAAACATCTTGATGATGGATTTGCAAGTAATGCTAAATTTCTCCAAATCTGAAAGTGAAAAAGTGAAAGTCGTGACGTATTGTCAAGTATGGTGACCCATACTCGAAATTGGTGCTCTGCATTTAACCCATCCAAGTGCACACACACAGCAGTGAATAGTGAACAAACACGCACACACACACCGTGAACACACACCCGGAGCAGCGGGCAGCCATTGCTCCAGCGCCCGGGGAGCAATTGGGGGTTCGGTGCCTTGCTCAAGGGCACCTCAGTCATGGTATCGAAGGCAGAGAGAGTGCTGTTCATTTACAATCCCCATTCCTGCCGGTGTGAGAATCGAACCGGCAACCTTCAGGTTACAAGCCCAACTCTCTAACCATTAGGCCACGACTTCCCCGTACAGATCTGTACAGATGAAGAAACAAACTCATCTACATCTTGGATGGCCTGAGGGTTGAGTACATTTTCATTTCTGGGTGAATTATTGTTTTAAAATGAACCTTAAATAAGAACATTTCAGGCAAACAATCAATAATTCAGTACAAAGTTTGATGAAGGATACAAAAGCAGAGCAAACAAAACTATGACTTATGAAACAACTACCACTCAAAGAAGACTTTTTCTTTCACAAGGAGGAAGAACACAGGGCTGCACAAGACATAAAAGAAATTCAGGAACAGGCGACAAGTGGGGCATGAGATATTATGAAATTGTCACATTAATGAACTGAATGCATGTTTATGTAAGAATTTTTCAATGGGCCTTAATTAACAGGAATTACTGCATATTTTTAGCATCAGAACATTCCGTTTATTTGCTAAACCAAGTCTTGCGCATTCTGTGCAGAAATGTAAATTTCTGCAGCAATATCTGTGCAACAACATATTGCGTTGTAAACCAGTCGACATCCCTTCAGCTTTGATGTACTGTCAAGCGGATGATATATGTTTCAGATTTAGGGGGTTGGGGCTGTGCTTTGGAGCATTCACTTTAGAACAGCACCTCCATAAATAGCTGCCAGGCAAGGACATGCACTTTTTATGAGAAAGGCCCCAAATACCGACCTCAACCAAAATTACATCTCGTTCATCAGACTCTCTCTCTCTCTTGCTCACTCTCATGTCCTAAAAGCTTCTTTAGCTTTGCGTCTGTGCTGTCAAAGCCCGCCATTCTTATCGCTCCACAGGAGAGAATGCCAATAAAGGAGAGTGGAGTCTTAACACAAGAACCTCTAAAAACCTGAAGCAACCTCCTTCCTGTTTCAGTTGACTCCACGCAGCTTCCAGTGAGTTCACACTGCTGTCAAGCAAGTCTCACCTTTACAAGCCTGCTCTGCTTTCACAGCCATCCTTCCCTGAACAAAATCTACAGCTTAAAAATTAATGGACGGATACAAAGTTATCAGCTCATAGCGTGACACGAGTAAGCATTCAGGAGCATATCATGAATGCGGCGTGTATAATGGATTTTTATTCCCTCTTACCATAAAATCCCAGTGTTATTTCTAAAGGCAAAAACTCACAAAGAATAAGTAGAATGAGAGGGTACTAAATAAATAGCAGGAAAATGGTTTATCGGGCTTTTACAAAATTCAGAATTGAGTTCTTCCACCCTTGTCCTCAAAATGAAATTTATTAAATATGAAATAAAATTAAATATATATAAACAAATACAAATTTCTACACTAAAATTCAAACTTCCTAAAGCTTCGGGTTTATAAATGATCAATTTTTATGTTTTTGAAAGATGTCTCTTACTGTATATGTTCAGCATGCAAGGCTGAATTTATTCAATTAAAATACAGTAAAACAGTAATATAATGAAATAGTATTTTAATTTTAATTTAAAACAGATTTTAAAATAGAAATTATCACTTTGATGTCAAAGCTGAATTTTCAACAGCCTTTATTCCATTCTTCAAAGTCACATGATCCTTCAGAAATCATTGTAATATGCTGATTTGATGCGCAAAAAAATAACTAAATAAAAATAAATAAATACAAAAATGCAATAAAATAAAATAAATAATCTTACTGACTACAAACCTTTGAAATGGTAGTGTATTTTGTGGCATTAGAAACATTATTGGATGTATAGCTAAAAATTACGAAAAAAATATGAATTTTAACTTATATTTATTTTTTTTATTTTACTTCCTTATATTCAAATTTCAGTTACAATTATACATCCTGTTTTCTACCTCAATTTAAATTCAGGAATTTAAATGTCTTTCTCAATTAAATTATGAATGGCACAAAACCCTTTGGTTACATGACATTAGAAAACCATGCCGTGTGGTGTCATGGACATCAAACTTGGAGAAATGCATTTCAGCATGCCAAGTTTGAAAATGTGCACATTTTCCTTACATAATGATATTGTATGGCTTAAAAACAATGGAACAATGGTACTTTCTGTGCTAGACAGCCCCTGGTCAAAATATGCTTTGACTTAATCTTCAAAATATCTTATTTTGTATCCCACACTATAAAGAAAAATGACAGAAATTTCATTTTGGAGGGAAATACTTCTTTAAAGGAAATGACGTTTCTAAGTGGCGGAAAATGTCACAGGAACAGGGAATCCCCAGTGACATGCTTCAGAAGACAGCTGCTAGATGAGTCCCACTCACTTCAGCTCTCTCTACTGCCCAAAGTGTCCCTTTATAGCATGCGGAAAGAAACCGTGCATGTGTGCATAAGTGTACATATGCATGAAACACTCCGACAGATGCCTGACATGAAGAAAACAGAAAGATATGCAAGATAAATAAAAACAATGAATAGGGAGGAAAGGAAAAACAGTTCGAGCAAAAGCGAGTGGGAGAGGAAAGGAATTTCTGTAAAATCATGAAATAAAATTTCATACACTCAACTCTCTCTCTTCCTCCTTGTCTGTTTTTTTTTTCTGCATTATTAATGCATTTCCTGTCCCTGTGCGGGCACTGCAGTAATTATGCTCGTGAAACCTTAAGAATGAACAAATTTCTCTATCTCTTTCTCCATCTCAGCGAATGACTCATATACTCCAACCGCAGCATGTATCTGACTGCCAGTGATTTAATGTGTTATTTAAAAGCCTCAGTAAGGCTTAAACTGTCAAATGTACTATTGGTATTTGCAGTGGGTCTTAACAAGCACCTAATTACCTGTCACACTAAAAGCAACAATTCAAGAATCTCACAATAACAAGGCAAGCAATATCTCTCTTGCTCTTGTTTTTTTTTTTCCTTTCTTTTTCTTTCTTTCTTTCTTTCTTTCTTTCTTTATTTCTTTCTTTCTTTCTTTGCGGTTGCTAAGGCCTTTTGGGTCAAAAGACAGGGTTTCCGCGGGGTCTTTAAAAGTCTTAAATTTAGTTGTATCAAATTTAAGGCCTTAAAAAGTCTTAAATTGTACAAGAAAGTCTTAATTATGATTTCAAGAGGTCTTAAATTTGGAGACGGAAAGACAAGAATTGCGATATGGCTGAATGTGACGATTAAACTTCAAAAGGCTATGATTTGATTAAATACACATGAGCGCTGCAAGTTCAAAGTCCGGTGCCGCGCTGCTTTGTGTTCTGTCTTTACCGGGAAAACTGTTACATTTCAGCCAAACGCGACACCTGCTGGCAGAGAATGAATCAGTTAACATAGCTTAAACTAGAGTGCGTGCGATTCACTCTATTAAAATACATTTAGACTGATCACATAATTTAAGATATGGGGGCAGAAAATGTATAGCCTATATTTATATCATTTCATAGAGTTAATATCACACGAAGAGTGCCATTTTTTTTCTCCAAAAATCAGCATGATTACAAATGTGATATTGATTTTATGCAACAGTTCAATAAACAAGAAGAGACTTACGTTTTAGACACCATATTGGCTGTTTTTGCTCTATTTCGCCAACAAAAATAATTCCAAACACAGCCACAGCACTGTTTTGCTTCTCTGAGCAACATGCGGTGTTTCGTTCCTGAATGAATCAAACGTTTAAATGATTCGGTTCAATCGCAATGACTCACTTATTAACACTGACTTACTGCCACCTATTGGCCGTTTTAATTTCACATTTAAAGTATATTCATATTTTTAAAATAATTTCAAACATCAGTTTTCAACGTTTTATGTTTCAAATATCAAAACATTATTTATGCATTTGTAACTGTGCAGGTTAGCATTGTATGTCCCATTGTCCCATGCATTGTATTAAAGAGTGTGTAAATACATCTAAATGCCACTTCAGTTCAGATGCATTGCAAAGATACATTTTGTTGATACTGATTTCATTTGCTTGGTAACAGCCCAAATGCAAGAATTTGACTTAAAAGATTATGCACACTTTTAGAAAAAATGGCTTAAAAGTAAAAATACCCATAAAACTTGTTGGAAAAGACTAATTTCTATCACTGCTGTGAACTGATCACACAGAATATGAAGAATATCAAAAAAATTCAGGAGTCACCTGTCCATGGTAATCTTTAAGATACCAGCACAATAACACACTCAGCAAAATATCGTCTAATTATCGTTATCAATAAAATCCCAGAAAATATAGAGATATCATTTTTTGCCAATTTCGCACACCCCTAATTCATGTTATTTAATTTATATAATAATTTATTGATAATAATTGTTGAAATCAATATTATTAATACTTTTGACTTATCCATTTTCTTAAAAATGGTGTAAAGGCTGAAATGTAAAGTTTATCATTTTACAAAACTTTTTGATTTTGTGAAAACTTGTATCTGAATTGTAAATTATGCTTTTTACAGTCATTTTACAGTTTAATATGGTACTATAGACATTGCGCTACCCCGCTCATGTGGTATTAATTTTATTTGTGCAGGTCTTAAAAAAGGTCTTAAAAAGTCTTAAATCTGAGCTTAAAAATCCTGCAGAAACCCTGAAAGAGCTCACCCCAATCTCTATGATATTGTACTACCTCCGTCAGTGTAAATATATGGTTATTTATTTATTTATTAATAAATCATACGTTCAGTTCCTTGGAAAAGTAAAATGACACCTCTCCTCAAAATGCCCCACAATTTATGTCTGTGGCACAAATAATGTGGGAGTCATTAAGAAAAACCAAATTAAAGCATTTTTATTAATTAAAATAAAAATAACAAGTAGTACACAGTAATTGGGAGGAAAAACTAAACTAAAATGCTACAAGATGTTATAAACATTAGCGTTAAACACAAAACTGTGCATGTTTAAATAAGAACTAACAAAAACTAAACACCAAACTGAAAATAAAATAGAAATTAAATTAAATTCAAAATTCAAAGCTATAATTTTCCCTGATGAGATTAAACCATTCTGACAGAGTGTTTGATGGATAAGAATCTGTAAGACACACATAGAGAAAATGTAAAATTGTTTTACATGTTCTCAAGTTTAAAATTAAGCAGAATGCAAATTTCCGACAACACAACTGCCTCCTGGTCTGAGATTTCCATGAACATATATGAGCTTTCATTAGTGCAGGAACTTTTATGATGCTGGAATGTTGATTAAGTCAATCAATTTCTTACGCATATTACACATTTTCTTCTAATTATCAGTCTCACTCTCTCTTTAGTATACTTAGATCTTCAGGGAGTAGATCTGTGGAGAGTGTAATCAAGCTGTCACTGTCTTGATTTCTTAAAGCTAGCATCTGCAGCACGTCTGCTACTGGCATCCCAGGGAATGTCAGGAAACGCCACATGGCTGGCCGCAAATTGGATGGGTTGAGCATATGGATGACAGGTAGCCAGACATCACCACTATTTTTTCTCATTAAGAGACTGCAAATTTGTCATACTAAATGCTGCAGTATGAACCACGGAAGTGAGATTTTAAAAGTTAAAGATATCTAGTTATGTTCACGCTAACAAAATATGACATGAATACTGTACATTAATTTTTCAGTGTCTCTTTCTGTAACTTACATCTTTACACTAGTAGGTGATGGCAAGATACTGTCTATATGACTGAGTCAATGAATCATTCAACCAGTTCGTTTAAAACATTATTTCATTCAGAAAGGAAACAAGTGACTTTCTTTAGGAGTGAGCCATTGAATCATTCATTCACCCGATTTGCTAAATAATGCTGATTAAACTAGCAATTATACAATTAACTGAGGCATTAAAGGAGCCATTGAATCATTCATTCAACTCATACAAAAATGCTTATTCATTCAGAAACTAATTCAGAATGAACACTGAGTTGTTCAGGAATGAAATATGTTGTGTTGCTTATAGATACATACCAGTTCTTTGTTTGGAACTATTTTTGTTACAGAAGCAAAAATAAAGAAACTAGCAAAAGAAAAAAAATAAATAAATAAAAGAAAAAAAAATCTTCTTGTTTGCTTAACCCTGTAAAGCCTGACATATGAAATAATACATTAAATAATGGAACAGTTTATTGAACCTTTAGACAAAATAAACAGACAAATAAATATACAAAAAAAAATGTGAATATGTATTTTTGTTGAAAATCATATTTGATACAGGCTTTCATGGCTCATATATTATATTGAGGAATAAGGAGTTCAAACTGCAGGAGGAAAAGCAAAAAAAAATAATAATAATAATTAAAAAATAAAAATAAAAATAAATAAAATTTCAGAGCCCAAACTGAGCAAAATATTCAGTTTGGTGCATTTATTGATATTTATATAGCCAAAAAGTAAGATGAATTTCTGATACCTTGTAAATCAATGAATCAACAGTATAGCAGACAACATGAATATCAGTTGTTACTCTATTTTACCCAAAAATATGTCTTTGTACATAAATACTTAATGCTTAGTTTTATGATCAAAGTTCTGTTACGTATTATGTAAGATGACACTTATTTAATTAATTAATTAATTAATATACTGTGTATATATATATATAACAAAACAATATACTAACAATATAAAATGTATTCTTTACTTTATAAAAATCTGAAAAGATTTCACTGCAAAAAGACATTTGTGCCATGGCCTGAAGGTGGACAGTTTTAGAATTTTTTTACTTGTTAAAAAAGTATAAACTATCAATCAGACAACAGAAGGCTTTTGAGCAAATTTTGTAATTATGCTGATAATTTACTGTAGAGGCTTTAGAAATGTGCATATCAGCTATAATACAGTAGAGTTTATAGAGTTAACTGAACTAAACTGCAGGCTTGTGCATACAGCCGAATGACAGCCATAGTGTGATAAACACAATATACATGCAAATGACTCCTAATGCACATTTATGACTTGCTACATCACGAGATATAATGTGGTTATCAAGAGATTTTGCTGGAAGAAAACAAACAAGCAGATGAAAAAACATAGGAGATGGGAAACAGTACCTGAATGGATACATCACTGTAGGAGCCTCCGATCACTCCAGAGATTGCGAGTGGAACATCATCATGGATGGCGTAGGATCCATCCGGACACGTGTACTCACTATCGTCCACTTTTGTAAGTGAAGCACGCACAAATTCGAGCGACTGCTCCAGCGCATACGTGTCCTTTGAGCAAGTGTCCAGAATGTGGGCACCTAACGTTACCCCGGGTAAAATCTGATCATCTTGATTGATACTGTCCAGGGCTAGCAGCATCGCCTCCAGTCTCTGAATCCCTCTTTGTGCATTGATACGGCCACAGTCCTGAGCCCCCTCCCCCTTTTGATGAACAGGAAACAGGCCTCCGATCACCAGGTCCCCATCCATTACGATCTCTTTCTTGGAGATGTCAGTGTTGTAACCTGGAACAGCCAAAGCCTGGGGTGTCCTGGCCAATAGAAGCAGCAGTAGAGTGAGATGAAGCGGCCAGGAGGGGCCGTGACCTCTGAAATGAGCTGACCTCTGAGCCATGGTGAGCAAAGATCTGGACGCTTTACAGGTCAGTCCCTATTTAGCAGTCTCACTTGTTGGAAAGGGATTGGGCTCAAGCCGTGCTAAAGGGAAGACTTCAGACACTTCAGCGCGCTTGTAAGCAGGCATAGGCAAACTCAAGTATCATCGCCATCTCCTGCTTGTTAGTGGAGTTAGTGAAGATCACAATCTGTGGATCACACAGAGAGAAAGTGGGAATTAGATGCTGCACTGCAATACACCACAATTGCTTTTATTTACAGGTACCCATGGGTTGTTTCTTTTTAAAGAGATAAGTGAAGAATAAGCTTGGGGGCATGAACCTTTCACAATAAAAAAAATCTAATTTGTCCCATGCACTTCTTTCTACTTAAAGGGTTAGTTCACACAAAAATGAAAATTATGTCATTAATTACTCACCCTCATGTTGTTCCAAACCCGTAAGACCTTCGTTCATCTTCAGATCACAAATGAAAATATTTTTGATGAAATCCGAGAGCATTCTGAACCTCCATAGACAGTAACACAACTACCATATTCAAGGACCAGAAAGGTAGTAAGGACATTGTTAAAACAGTCCATGAGACATCAATGGTTCAACCTTAATTTTATGAGTGCAAAATTTGAATGCAAAAAAAAAATCAAAATTAACAACTTTTTTTCAACTATTTCTTCTTTGCATTGCTGTCTACGGAGGGTCAGAAAGCTTTCAGATTTCATCAAAAATATCTTAATTTTTTTTTTCCGAAGATGAACAAAGGTCTTTTTTGGGTGAACTATCCATTTAATTAAAATGGGCTACAGCAACACAATTCTTGAACATTTCTTCACAATCTCCTTGGTAAATTGGTAAAATAGTGGTTTAATCCTTTTGTGTGGGAACCAAATTAATAATTTTCGTTGGTGTTAATTGCTTGGGACTGGATGGGGAGAGTAAACGTTGAAATTAAGTGTTATTTTATGCGTTTGTAAGCAAGATGAAAAAGTAGAAACTCATTAATATTTAATGTTCTGCAATGTTGGGATTTTGCAGCTTTTCTCTCATATGGTGGAGTTTTGGGGTTATTATTGTGGTGAAGAGTGAAGCTAAGATATGAAAAAAAAAAAAAAAAAATATATATATATATATATATATATATATATATATATATATATATATATATATATATATAATGTGGCAACAATTCACATTAAGGTTTCATTTGTTAACATTAGTAAACTACATTAGTTACCATAAAATAATGATAAAAAATCATGTCAAGTATTTATTAATCTTTGTTCATGTTAACTTTATTCCTAAAACAAGAACAATTATCTGTCCGTGGGGTAAGATGACCTTTCTTTCTTTATAACCTTGTTTTATCCTTAAATTAAGTTTTTTAGTCATTCTGAATTTTAGATTTTTTTTAGTTAGTTGGTTAGTTAGTTAGGCAAAAACTCTTAATTTTAAAGACTTAATAGTTTTTGCATCTCAAGTTAACATATCTTGATTTAATAATGTTTAGATATACATATTGAAAAATAAGACAAAAATACTGAGTAAAAAAAATATTTTTTTGCAATGCACCAGCACCATATATTACAAAAAACCATTACATTTTATCATGCTATAGATTTAATTGAGTTACTAGACCTGTCATATTTTATTGGCATTTATTGAATACTGAATTGAGTTACAGTTAAAAAGCAATTGAGAAAAGCTCAAAATTTAATATTGCAAAGTAAAAACATTTCAATACGCATGCAATTTGTAAAATCTAGCATTCAAGAATCATGTTAATTGTCTATGAACCAAAAACATTTCCAAAACATCAAGGAAGAGAAACCAGAATATTGCTATCATAAATAACTATCATAAATACCAGTGTTTCATTGCATTGTTAAATGTAATTGTAAAAAAAAAAAAAAAAAAAAAAAAAAAAAATCCTTTATATGTGTAATAAGACTCCAAGGTATTTAAATCATACAATAGATCATACATCATTAGGATACTAATCTGACCAGTTAATTTTAAACAATTCAGTGTGCAATGACAAAAAAAAAAAACAAAAAAAAAAACCTTGACTCAGACTGAGGGGAAACTGGATCATTAGCATTTATTCTTTGCTTATCAATGGTTGTAAGAGATCCCCAACGAGAGACTCAAATGTAATTTGTTGTGCAGTTGAAATATCACTATTTGGCTGCACTGATTTTCTCTGTAACTCTCAGAATTGAATTTCTCAGAATTTCTCTGTTATTCCATCGAGCTGCTGGATTTGTTAACTCACAGAGCTAGGTATGGGCTCCCTAAGGCCCCTTTCCCTTAAGCTTCTGGCTAGTCCATTGAGGGCTTTGTTCACTTGTGTATGTATGTATGTGTGTGTGTGTGTGTGTGTGTGTGTGTGTGTGTGTGTGTGTGTGTGTGTTAGGCTCTCTGCTCAGGGGACAGTGTGACCATTGTAGTGTAAAGCTAGCTCGCCTGAACTCATGTAGAGGATCACTATCAGACAGCTTGTAAGCCAACAGCTGCTTCACACACACACACACACACACATAATCGGCAATCACATCAGTATATAAGTTTGCATATATTTGCACTCAGAATGACAGCGACCTTAAAAAATGCAGTTACAGCATGCACGTCAAAACAGAATTATTTATAAAAGATTCCCCATGTAGTAAGCAAATTGACCAAACAGGCCTAGTTTTGTTTCTCTCTCTCTTTCCTTTTTCTCTCTCTGTTATATGCCAGCATATCAATGGGGAGCATACATTCTAATTTCACACATGCTAAGAGGTGTGGAGTATAGCTTTCGGACGCTGTGAATGATATAATTATGAGGTTTGCAGCCTCAACTCCTGGAGTGTGTGAGAAGAAGGTGTGTGTGGAGAGACTGCATGCTGAGGTAGTTATTTACTTATACATTACTATGAGTTTTCAACTGAACATCACTGGAATTTAAATGAGTGAAATAAGAAATAAACTACACTGATTTAACCTTCATGTCTGGTTAATATAAAACATAAGATCAATGTATAAGGTTGATATTTCAAGAGGAGAATTCACTAAGAATCTATTGCACCTGCCGATAGCATCATCTGCACGTTCAGTCTGAATTGTTTCAGCACCTCACTCACTAAAGGAATTATGCAAATCAGGTAACAGTCCCAACATGTTTAGGAAATTGTGCTGAATGCCACAGTTCCCCAGTTTGCAGGCCAAGTAGGAGTGCAAAGTTGTGGAAGATGCTGAATTAGCAGTTTAAAATGCCAAAAGTGATCTCTACATACAGTATGTACATCCGTGATATATGCTTGGATGTAACACTCTTCCCCATCATTTGATATTTTGATGAATTACCGCTGATTAATAGAAAATATACTGAAAAATAACTTTCGCAAAAGTCTGTGGCTACTTTGTGAAACTACAGAGGGCCAAAGTGTTGATAACATTCATCAAGTAAGTTTTTAGTTAGATCAGAGGAACATAAACTACCGGCCAAAAGTTTGGAATAATTACTCCATTTTTTTTTTCTTTTTTTTTTTTGTTTTAATGCCCTTTTGCTCACTAAGGCATTCACTGGATGTAAAAAAAAATAAATAAATAAATAAATACAAATACAGTAAAAAGCAATATTAATAATAAAAAAAACAGTAGAAAAACAAATGTTTTCTATTTTAATATATAAAAATAATATATATATAAACAGCTCTTTTAAAAGATACATTTTGTCATTATATGAATATATATGAATATCATATGTATGGCACCACATTTCCGCCACTGAATAGAAAATAAAAAAGGTAAAAAAAATCTCACAATTCTGACTTTCTCAGAATAGTGTAATGCGAACTCGCAATTCTGACTTTTTTTGAGATATAAACACGCAGTTCTGACATTTTCTCAGAACAGTGGGATATAAACTCGTAATTGTGAGAAAAAAAGTCAGAATTGCGAGTATCTTTTTATACTTTTTATCTTTTTACTCTCTTTTTTCCTCACAAATGCGAGTTTGTATCTTGCACTTCTGACTTTTTTCTCGCAATTCCAATTCATATATCTCAATTCTGACTTTTTTGCGAGTTATAATAAAGCCCAATTCTGGTGGGGGGGGGGGGGTTGGGGGGATTGCAAGTTTGTACCTCACAATTCTGACTTGACTGGCAATTGCATGCAATTCTGAGGAAAAAAGTCACAATTGAGAGATATAAGAAAAAAATGTCAAAAGTCAGAATTGTGAGTTTATATCTTGCAATTTTGACAAATAAAGTCAGAATTGCAAGATGTATACTCACAATTGTGAGAAAAAGTCAATTATGAGATGTAAACAAGCAATTGTGAGGAAAAAAAGTCGCAATTACCTTTTTTATTTTTTTATTTTTTTATTCAGTAGCGGAAACGGGTTTCCATCTATATAGAATCTGAAGATGATTATGAGGTTCATTTTGTAAATTATTTTTATTTTAATCATTGAAGACAGCAAGTTTAGACTATATAGTTATTTACTTCTGGTTTTGTAATAAAACTGGAAAAAGTGGTACAGAAAATCTTCATAAACATCTAATTTTTTCCACAAAATGTCCAGTATTTTTTATTTTCAAAATTTTTCTACAGCAAACCAGCTTGTCCTAGTGAACCACCATGTTGGAGAAATAGAGTCTATAAATAACCTGAGGACAAAATACATTAGACTATTTCTTTTCACCAGGATGAGTGTCATAAACCTCAAATAAAAAATCAAGAATGAAGAATGAACAGCCAAACAGGAGTCCAACTGACCAGCAGGAGAGGGAGTGCTTGGGAATTGGAGTGTGTGTGTATGCGTGCATCCATATCTCAACAATATATGTGTTCATCTCACTGAGACACACACTTACTCATTAGGGTCTTCTCCCTATCCTTTGTTTCCATGGAAACTTGCCAGACAAGAGTGAAAGGAAGGAAGAGAGAGAGAGAGAGCGAGCGAGAGAGAAGTGAGGCTGAAAGGGCCAATCTAGTCTGCTAGGATGGGAGTGGAGTCCCTATGGGAATTCTTGTAAAGCTGGTGTAAATTGGCTATATCTTTTTACGACATACATCCCCTGAACCGCATCTCATAAGAATTAATACTCGCATCCCCTCGGAACCATAAATATTATTTGAGACCGCTCTTTTCCACAACAGAATTTATTTATTGGATGATAAGCTTTTTAAGTAATGTCTGACACCATATAGGTAGAGAGAAGTATTGTAAAAGTAAGATGAGGTTGCGTTGAAGTCAATCTAGGATTGCAGTGCAGTATAATGTTAAAGTGTTGAAAATGTCCCATATTCGTGAACAGAAATCAGGTCTGGGACAAATGGCAAAGAACTGAGAAAGAAAACAAGGGTAAGTCCTGATAGCAATACAGAACTTGTAATCAATTTGAAATACATTTTACATCTACAATGCAACATTTAACAATAAAACATGTAGGGCAGGACTTGATTTTATACAGAGGTTATTAGCTGAATTGTGAAAAGTTGTCTCTGTAAGGCAGGTGGTTGGAGGGGAAATTTTGAAAAATAAAGATCATTGGTGGCATCAGCCAGAAAAGTGTTATTGCAGAAGCAGAGCAATTTTTATATTTTGATAGTAATATATATTTGACAGAAAATATGAAAAAAAAAAATTAAAGTAATAGATCACCAAATAAAGATTCTGTCATTCTTTACTCATCCTAATGTTTTTCAAAATCTGTAAGATCAGCGGAACACAAAAGGACATGTTAAGCAGAATATCCAAGCTGCTCTTTTCCACAATGAAAATGAATAGTGACCAAGGGCTGTAAATGTAGATTTTCAAAGCAACATCTCAACTGAATAATTACTTATATGTCAGTATTTCAGATGGCTTCCTAAGACCTGAAATAGAGTGTGTGAGTCGTATGGGCTACTTTTATGATACTGTTAGGTGCTTTTTTAGGGAACTCTTTCTTTGTATGGAAGAGTGAATATTATTTAAAACTTCTTTTTTTGTGTGTACCACAGAAGAAAGCAAACCGTTTTAGAACAACATGAGGGTAATTATAAAAAGTAATTTTTGGTAAACTATCCCTTTAAGAAAGTAAATTTTGATTTCATGTTGACTTAAAGCTCTGTATGCATATTTACACTAGAGATATGGTAATTCTCAGTAACCACCGAGTAACCACGCTGAAGTGGAATATTACATTTACATTCATTCAAATTATGTAAATACATAGCAATTAAAGACCCATAAATTTGCCTGAATATCCAGTCCAATTTCCCCCGTCTCTCTCTACTCTCCACTCCTTCTCCACTATTGCTTGTATCTTCCGCTTCACCAGATGGCCTCTTCAATTTGATGGTGCTGCTTTTGCCAGTCTTCAAGACTGCTCCAGCCACGCAGTGTGAAGACGCAGGGGAACTGAGAGATGCTGGCAGAGCGCGGAGGAAGAGACAGAACGCAAATAAGAGAGAGGAAGGAATGAGCAACCTTAAGGAGGAGGAGGATCCTCCCAAAGTGTTAATCCATTTCAGTATTTTCAATCTCATGCTGGCAAAAAGAGCAGCATGAATATGGTAATAGCACATCTAGAAGAGAGGTCATTTTTATGTAACCGCAGGGCTGAGGGAGGGAAAGGTAAGAGAGGAATTCCATACAAGGGCTCTTCTGCGCTGATTAGAGATGAGAAACTATGTAAATGAATTTCTGGCCACATTTTAGATGACAAAAAAGACATTTCCAGGGAAGCAAGGCATGTATGCTACTGCACGCTTTTATACCAATCCAAGAATCCCTCTTGGCGATAACCTGATCTTATACGACCAACCTGTTGCTTTATTTAAAGTGGTCCACATCACTAATCAGTTAAACTGTAATCACCGCCGTCAAATACCAAACGCTCAATTTTAAATTCCATTTGCCACAGTTAGCCATGCGATAAATTCACATTACACACTCGGAAGAAAATGACAGTTTCTCTCGGTCTCCACTACATTTGGGCCACCGCCGTGCCAAGTCTGTCCTGGCAGTGATAAAGCTGAAAACAATAAACTGACAGAATTACAACTTCAGTTTCTGCTAATCGCTGGATTGCAGTACATTTTTCGACAAGCTGACAAATGTCTTTTTAATTTGGAGCTCCAAACCACAAATCCAATTCGAACAACTGTGAGTGTGAGTAATGCCACAACTCAACAGGCATGCCATTTGATAACCATCCAAAGAGACGGTTGGCTGCTGTCCAAATGAGATTTTGAACACCTTACTCAGGGCCCTTTGAGCAGCCACATCATCAGCTACCATTTGAAGGGGAATTGTAATCAAGTGTGTACAACTGTTCACTCCATGGGGCCAAAATGACAGTTAGACAAGGCTAAATGCACTGAGCACTTTCTGGAAATCAGACTAGGAAACAATCCAATGATTCTCTTCACAGATTAAGCCATAATAAAAGATGTCTACTTCAAAAGTGCTAAATGAAATAATACATTTTTATTAAACAACAGTTAGTTCTTATCTGATTGGTCAAGAAAAACAGGAGTGGATTCAAATTTGCATATTCAGTACAACAGTGCTGCTGGTGTTATATTTCCTAAATAAATAATAAAAGACATAAATATTTCATATTTAAATTCACTCATGTTCAGTGTTCACAGGAAGCAAAAAAGTACCAACAAAACAAATATTACAAAATATGAAGTAACACTGTCCAAGACACCAGCAGATAATGGAATAATGGCCTCCTATTATATTCACAGATTATTATGTTCACAAAAAGGACTGAATGGGTCAAGCTGGAATCGACTGGAGTTAACAGCTCATTTACCTAGTCCCTCAGTCGGACATCACTCTCAGTTATTTCAACGTCCACAGGAACTAGAAGCCTAGGAGGAAGCACTCATTGCAGATGCCTGTTGATAATTTGAGAAAAAGAAAGCTACTAGTAATAATAATAGACCTTAGTCAGGTTAGACGCCATATTTAATTTAACACGAATGAAAATGAGGCTGTGAGGGATAGACTTACACTTTTACAATGGTGCACACTGTATAAAGATCAAGTCAATACAACTTTCACAACTGTTTTATGGAGTTTTGTCTACTTATTTGTTTTTTGTTTTTTTCCAGAAAGATGGTTTGTCAGCCAAATCATGTTGTTAAACAACAGTACAATCCACTGAACACACTGTACTTCTATCAATCACAGCCTCGATTTCATTCAAGCTGTGTCAAAAAAGAAAAAACAAAAAGAAGTCAATGTCAGTAGGGTATTCAAAATAGCTTTTGTGGTCTGCAGAATAAAGTAAGTCATACAGGTTTAAAACAACATGAGGGTAAGTAAATGATAACATATTTTAACTTCTGGATGAACTCTGCTGCTACATTTGGTTTGAATGAGAGAATGTTTCAAGGACAGAAGTGATTTTAAAACATTTTAAAATACTTCCAAATAGACTCTTCCAGCTCAAAATATTGCCACAGTGGAAATAAAAAGGGCCATAGTGTAACTTGATCTGATTTATGATATCTGACAATATAATACAGCATGCTTTACCAGTTCTCCTTTAAAGCATTAGAAGGTAAATATTAGATTATAAGAGAATCAGCCTACTGACCTTTTCACATGGGGTACTTATTATCAGATCATGCTAAGGGACAACTAACATTTAAATGACATCCATTCATTGCAGCTTGGAGACGACAGGAAATAGCAATTAAAATGCTGCCAATCAAACTCCCCACACTCCAAACCACTGTGAAATCAACTACACAAAAGATCAAGAGATTGCTTAGTTGCAAAATTGGATTTTTACTTAAATTTGTAGCTTTTTCAACTGTATGTGCGCCTGTGTGTATCTGCAGTTGATTTCTTCATACTGTATATATGCTTCTTTCTTACTGTCTGTAGCATCTTTTACAAACACAAGGATATGAGGAAAGCTTCTTCTCTGCATTCTATATGGTCTCTCCCCTCCTTCTCTAAACCTGTACATTATTCATGCCCAGTCACTGGAGACCCATGAGCTGCTGCATACAGGTTTCCCTTTTGCCTTTAAACACTTTAATGCAACCCTAATACATCACATTATGTATTTATCTGACACATACTCTCAGGCAAGTGCGAGTAAACACACATATGGTCTTTTCTCCCTGTTGGACAAAGTACACAGCACAGACCCGCTGTGATGAAGCCCCACTACATGTCTGCCTTTAGTTCTAAGTATTTGGATTTGGTTTAGTTTTTCTCCCTTTCTCTCAGAAGAACACAAATATATACACACGTGCCCTACTGCACAGATGCACAAAAGACACACAGATCATCCTGTCTCTGTGCACGAGTCTCTCCTGGGATCTGCATGGTCGCAGAATTTCTCTGTAAGTCTTTTACCAGATGCTTGACAAGAAACACACACCATCTGCTACTGAATGTGCCTGATGCATTCCAGAGGATCTTAGCATTACCTCAGACTGCCAGAGTGAAAATGAAGACATTCATTATTCACACAGCACTTTTACTGTAAAAGTTCGTTCGACAGATTATTGACATTAAAAAGCTGCTATAATGCTATATGTTGTAAATGGCATTGCACTTAGCAAAGATCATTGATTTAACATTGAAATAATGTTAAATCAATGAGCTTTGCTATTTGGGATAAGGTAGGCTAAATATCATAAGAATGCACCATTAAGCAAACTGGGGGGTTATATTCATCATTTGGTTTTCACTTTGTCCGTAAAGTTTAGCTAATAAAATCAAACTCTATTAAGTGATAAGAGTGAATTAAGCTGCCTCATTTCATATAACAATCATTTAATCTGTTAATCATGTGGTAAATTAAATAAAACGATGTGTGATTATCTGGGAGGGAGATGTGATAAGATAGACATCTGTTTAATGAAAACATTCACTCAACTGTCATGCCCATTGTCCTCTTGTAAAATGAATTCTGTCATCGTTTATTCACCCTCATGTCGTTCCAAAACACTCTCGAAATATCTTCTTTTATATTCCACAGAAGAAAGAAAGTCATAAACATTTGAAATGACATGAGATTGAGAAAGAGAACATCCAAAATCTTCACAGAAAGCTCTCCCAGCCCAGACAGGACTCGAAGCGAAGACTTTCTTGCTGTGAGGTGACAATACTCCCATTAAGCCACTGTGACACACCACTTTACACCTCCATTACTTTTACTATCTTTGTTGCTGTAACCTATCAATCACTCCCGTAGCAGAATAATCTCACAAGAGCTTAATCTATTTCCCACCTAAGACATTTGTCAGCATCTGTGACTTATCCCACCACCGTAAATTCTTTACCAAAATGCTTGTCATCCAGACTAAAAAGCCATTAGTTGAACTCTGTGTTAGCAATTCTGAGTTTTATTGTTGATCAGTTTTCAAAGCGGCTGTGTTACTTGCAGATAAGGACTAAGGAGGCACTTTTACACGCCATGGTGGTGATTGTGCTCACAGAGGCGTCTCCACTTTACTGGATCACTGAGACCTGAAGGACTTGCTTTTATTTATCTCTCTCTCTCTAACTCTTTCACTCCATTTCAGAATCCAACAATTCAGAAATAAATGTAAAATAATTGAAATTCTCTTAATTAAAGCAAAATAAATGCAATCCAATTGGTCATAATCAGAAAACAAAAAACTAATCAAATATATTTTATCCATCCATTCACACATTATATAAAAATACGAACACATTCGGGTGATTCATAACTGTTTTTGATTCACTAATAGAACTGACTCGAAAGAGTCATTCGTTCGGGAATCGGAATCGGAATCCACTGGTCGCCTTGTTTCTGCGTTGTTTCATCCGCATTGCAAAATAATGCACGTTCGTGAAACGTTAACTGAACCGAACGTCATAAAAATCATTCAGTTGTTCAGGGAACCGTTTCGGTTCTCGTTTTCCAGCTTTACTGAGCAGAGACTGCGTGGCGCGATTCTTGACTTTCGCGCAAGTCTTCACTGGAGAAGATAAGTGCATGCCCGGCGCGAGCTTGAATTATTTAAAACTAACCAGCCTAGCGGTTCTTCACCTCTGTTTGGGTTTCTTTTATTTTTAAACCACAGCTTGATTTGGTCTACCATGCTCGACGAAAGCCAAACACTATAGTTTCGTTAGCATGTGTTTATCTCCATATTTCATACATTTAATGCATTCTTTTTTTTTATTTTTTAATTCAATTCATAAATAGGGACGCAAATGAAAATATGATAATGTTAATGATCTTAACTTCCGTCTGATGTAATTTTAGGAGACACCAGCTAGACATGGTCAAACCTGCACATTGTGATATGATGATCATGATTTTAAACATTTCAGAGAGGCAACAATCAAAACTTTTCTTCTTTTTGGTTTTGATAAAAGTGTTTATAATCACGTGAATTTATTACAAATGTTTACAGCGTATCTCACATGAACAATTGAATAAGAGACATTGCGCTATACACTTTACATTATGATTCATTGTAGCTATATCATTGATAATTCTAAATCAAATGCAAATTTTATAAAGCAACACGTTAGCAATATGTAAGACTTCATAATACGACTCAGGAAGTTTCAGGTTGGTGTGAAAAGTCGACAATCTTTGAACTGAAACCGTAAGCCCCTTTAAAGTCGTTTTAATAAGATTTCTCACTTAAACCGTCAACAAACTTGTGATATGTTAATACGAAGCTGGTTAAATATATCCACTGCTTTTTCACTTCGCGAAACTGTTGAACCTACACGCAACAAGCCATGATTTTAGTTGGAGTAGTGGGAACAGGCTTTGTATACATCCAGAGATGCGTTTCAGACACACCCCGGAGCGGAGCGGGAGTGTTTTGCTATTCAAAGCAATATGTGATGAGATGTTACCTGTATGATTGTTTATCTGATCTGACGCTGGCTTGTGTTGCCTTTTTGAAAACGTGTCAAACCGAAAGACTTGTGCAAATGAAAAACAATGCAATGCTTTTATTCTAAAGAAGGAATTTCTTTGCTGTTATTATTATTATTATTATTATTTCTTGATCGCGTCAGATGTGAAAATGCAATGCATGCTTTAACCAACTGTTAGCAACGCTAAGTTTATTCCTGTCTGCATTTGTCATGTTAACCGATCTCCAGAAACAGAGATCTCTGTATGGTAAAATTACATAAACAGATAAGAATCAGACGATAACCATCTTACCTGACCTGTCCAGTTCACCTCTCATCGACAGATTCCTGGCGGATCTACTTAAAGACATCCGGTTAGAAGTCCGTATCCTCGCTTACAGTTTCGTGTTACTCTAATGTTGAATTTAAAGCATATGGCTGAATTCCAGCAGCGGAATCCAGGTTTCATTCAGCGGGTGAAGTTTGCATTGAGCGCGCTCCTCGGAGACGCTATGCGCGCGTGGAACTGTCCGTGGTGCTGAAAAGGCGTCGCGCGCGTCATTGGATTCCTTGAGATTTTTTTTTTTTTTTTTTGCCACCTCGACTACCTAAAAACGCCAAAGAATACTCGCTGCACACAAACTTTTCTAAGTATTAAAGGGCGTCAAAGAAATGCATTTGAAGTGTTACAGCTTAACCTTTTATGCATAAGTTTAACGCCTATTGACGACTCTAAGAACGCGCGTGTGTGTGCTCTGATGGGATTACATTTGCACTGATTTGATGTCTAACCCTAAAACGGTGAGCTCAAAATATCGACTGGACATATAACAACTCGAAAGTGGGCATGTATACTAGATGCGTTTCCAATTCACCGACCACTGGAACAGAAACATCTACAACGAACGATCATGACCGCATATCGAGAAAACTATGCTGACAACAACTTGACTCCGTCTGTTCTAACTGCTCCGTGAGGCACAGAATATGTAAATACGCCGAAAGACGTCAGATTGTGTTGATTTGGTCTAACTGGCCAAGCACCAGTCTGCGACGGCGATGTATTAAGGTTGGCTTGTCAGAATCACACATCATGAGATCAGTGTCTCATTTCAGGTCGATAGACAAGTCTCAGCATGACACGAGTGGAAAGCGCGCGCGAGGGCACGAGCCCCCGTGAGGATTTTCTCAGACCGAACATAGATTGTGTGTTGACCCTTTACACTTTGAGCCAGTCACATCCCATCTTGGACTTTCAACGTTTTACAGCTTGCGAGAGAGTATGCGAAATCTGTTTAGACGTCTTGAAAATTAAAGATTACTTACAAATGGCATAGTTATTCCTTCTTAAGAATCCTAAACACGTTGCACTGTAAGTGACAGAGTTAGTAAATAATAAATTGATATGCAAAAGAACATATTGGGCAGTGAACAAAGTCAGACCATTTTAAGAGCAACGGATATTTCACCTAAAAATGAAAATTCAGAGATTTACTCACCATCATGTTGTTCCTAACCAGTATGAATTTCTTTCTTCTGCAGAACACGAAAGGAGATGTCAGGCAGAAATGTTAGGGACTGACAGCCTCAGTCACCATGCACTTCCATGACGTCTTTTTTTCATACAATGAAAGTGAATAGTGACTGAAGCTGTCATTCTTCCTAACATCCTGCCTTCCATGGAAAAGACAGTGCTCTTTTGAATTTAAATCCTAGACAGACTCTAATTAAACAATATCATACAGGTAATAGTGCTACAGTGGTGGTGACTAAGTACAAATAAGATTCAGCCTCGGGTTGTTGTTCATTACAGCAGCACTACTGCAAGTGTGATATTATGTTTATGCAATAAGACACATTACATACAAATATAGAAGATACATAGTGGCCACTTATTGGGTTACTTTTTGCATTACCAAATGAAAATAGGTCAAAAAGAGCATAACACAAAAGTTCCTCCTTGTCTGTGCTTCACTAAGCTCACAGCAATTCTATGACAAAGTGTTCAGAAGATAGAGAACCTGTTGGAGCTTTAGGATAAGGCACTTGTATTGATCTGTATTGTCAATGGCATGCACATAATCTAAACAGATCTTCAGAGTAACTGCACAACAAAGGAGGACATTTACACCAAAGGGGATTCCTGAGGTTTAAAACAGATAAGACACTATTCTAATCAATTAAGACTAAGGACTAAGGCTAGCATATGACCACAGAAAAAAGCTAGGGAATTTGTAAAAATAATACAATAAGTAATAGAACTTTACACAACAAATATATACACAACCATTCAAAAGTTTGGGGTCAGTATGATTTTTATTTTTTTTGGAAAGAAAGAAAGGAAAATTAAGAAAATAATACTTAGATTTAAAGACATTTATAATATCACAATTTTTTGTCAGCAGCACAACTGTTTACAAAATTAATGATTAAAAGAAATGTTTTTTTGAGATCAACATAGAATGATATCTGAAGGATCATGTGACACTGAAGACTGGAGTAATGATGGTGAAAATTCCGCTTTGCCATCACAGGAATAAATTGCATTTTTATAAATAATTTAAAATAGAAAACGGTTATTATTTTTTTTTTTTTACTTTAATTTTTGATCTAATAAATGCAGCATTGGTGAGCCTAAGAGACTTCTTTTAAAATCATTAAAAAAAATTATCTTACAGACCACAAACTTTTGAATGGTAAGTGCATATTTCATATCTTTTAGTAAGAAGGTTGAAGTAGCTGTTAAAGTGAACACACAAACCACAAACACTTCCCCATTTGCCTTACACATACTTTATATTTTCTTGCAGAATCACAATGCAAAAGACTGATCAAATGACCTGCTGAACATCAGAGAGCAACTGTCAGTATCAAAAGATGAAATAGCATATGATACAACTGATATTCCAACATTCTGACACAGTAAGAAAAATATAATCCAAAAACAAACAACAGTCCTTATGTTGAAAACCCTGTTTCTCTCCTAATTAGCTTATGAAAAATGACAGAAAAATAGAAAAATACATGGGAAAGAAAGAGAAAATATAGCCTGATTTACTTGAATATGTCCTGTGTATTGTTTGTATTGACTTTTTCTTTTCCAAAAAACCATTAAATCAATTACATGCAGAAGGCACAAAAATAGTCAAATTAACACACTCCAATCATTAACAACATGCACTTTTTATTCTCACTCTTTTTCAGTTCTATTCTACAGCAACAGACAGCATTTGGAATGAATTATTCATGTTTTGAAGCAAACATTACTGAATACATCATCTGTAGAACAAGTTAATGAAATAAAATGTCTGATTAAGCTTCATTTAGTTGCGTTAATAGTGTTACCTCATTTTCAGAATCTGCCTGATTTACTTGCTCCCTGAATGTAGTTGATAATTACCGTGGGAAGACAGACAATAGAGAAAGAAACATATACAATTGGTTTCCTCAGAAATAAATACAAAGCCGAATAATAATGTGCATTTCATTAAGTCTTTAATAAAAGGTTCTGAAAGGGATTGTTTGCTGATAACAAAGAAGTAACTTTTTGGATATTTAGGGATGTTAATTTCAAAGACGTAGGAAGAAAAAAAAAAGCCTTTGATGATTTCAAAGACACAGACAAACTTTCTCTCTCTTACACATGCACCCACACTCACATATGCGCTCATCATTCACCCACATTCCCTCTAATCCGCTTTATCCTTCACTCCTCCCTGTTCCCGACTGTTTCTTCCACCATCATAGACTTCTGCTGTCCATAATGGTCTTCCTCCTCCGCTTCGTTTTTCTTCTCCTCCTCCTCCTCTTCCACTTCCATGTCCAGCTCTTCAAAGGAAGAGCCACTGCCTACAGACTCACTGGACCCCTTGCCCCCGTGGTCCCCATCCTCACTTTGACCCTCTTCCTCACCCAGGCTTGGCTGAGAGCTCTCCAGTAACAGGGCTGAGGCCTCCATCTCATCCCTGCTCTCTTCAACCACTTCCTGGATCACTGGGCTCGACTTTTTCTCCAGTTCGCCTGGAACAAAGTATATTAACAGGTTAATCAATTAAGATTTTGCCCCGCAACACAGAATCCCTCTATGCCACGTTTTTCGATACAAAGAAAATGTTCATATTGTGCCAAAATTGTTCTAATTCTACTCATGAAGATCCTTCAATATTATTAGAAATCATTCTGAGTAAACAGACTGAGAAATTTGCTTAGAATTTACTCACCCTCAGGTCATCCTAGATTGTAGATGAGATTGTTTCTCCATCAGAATAGATTTGGAGAAATTTAGCATTACATTACTTGCTCACCAGTTGATCCTCTACAGTGAATGGGTGCCTCTAGAATGTGAATGGGTGCCGTCAGTTCAAACAGCTGAAAAAACATCACAATTATCCACAAGTAATTCACACGACTCCAGTCCATCAATTAATGTTTTGTGAAAGTGACAAGCTTTCCATGTTTGTAAGAAACAAATCCATCATTTTAACTTCAAACTGTCGCTTCTGGCCAAAATATGAGTCTACAATCCATAATAGTGAAAAAGTCCATTGCCCTGTTGTCTTCTCACATCAAAATCATGTTTGTTTAGAGCCATTTTAGACTGTTTTGTTTTGCTTGTAAACAGTTCATGATCTGTGCATATTTCTTTCTTGATTCCGATGAGGTGCATTTTTCACTGGAGAAAGCAATATTATAGAAAAAGGACTCTGGAAAAAAATAGTTTGAAGTTAAAAACTTCTTAATGATGAATTTGTTTCTTACAAACACACATATTTACACTTCACAAGACATTAACTGATGGGCTGGAGTCGTGTGGATTACTTGTGGATTAGCTGTCTGGACTCTCATTCTGACGGCACCCATTCACTACAGAAGATCCATTGGTGATCAAGTGATGTAATGCTAAATCTCTCCAAATCTGTTCCCATGAAGAATCAAACTCATATACATCCTGGATAACCTGATGATGAGTAAATTTTCATTAAATTTTACTAAGAACTAAGAAAACTAAGAAAAAGGTGGTTCTTTTAAGAATTATTAAAGATTCTTTGGGGAACCAAAAACGGTTCTTACATAACATTGCTGTGAAAACCCACTCTTGGAATTTTTAATAGTGTAAATGAATTTTACAAATAAGCTAATAAAAGTTTAAAACAGTTTAAAGTCCTGCTGTTACCGCTGATGGCCTTCGGGGATCCTTTAATGGCATTTCAGCATCAGAGGGTTACTGTCATTTACTAACAGCAGTATAATTGCAAGAAGCTGTGCTGTTATCGTGACACACACCAGGTGAAAGCTATAATTGCCAAAAAGCTAAATATAAGCTAAAACAACCCCCAAAGGCTGTGTTTGAGCCAAATTAAAAAATGCCTCCAAAGGGATTTCAAATATTTAACTCAGAATTAAAGGTGAGGCGTCAGTAAACAGCTGCGACTCTGTTGGGGGAAAAAAGGAATTCCTAAAAGAGGAACAGAAGCTTTATGAATCTAGTGGTCATTACACAAACATGCCAAAGACCCAAAGCGGTTGTTAACATTTTAAGTACTAGTCATATTATTATGGCTGTACATAGATTAAATTTAAAAAAAAAAAAAAAATCTAATTAAAATGCTAAATTTATTGGTTTTATCAAGTTACCAAAAAAAGCCCCCAAACGAAGGCACTACATTATTATAGCAGACAGCATTGAATAGACATTTCAAAGCAGCATAACAAGTCAATAAACTGATTATTTTATTTAAATATAACTGAACATAAGCCTAATCACACACCACAATCCTTTTGAAAATCGAGTGAAAAATAATTATTATATAGACAGAAAAATAATTAAACTGCATTGCATAAAGAATTGTGCAAGAGCCCATGATCTCTTTGTAAGGTGTAATTTAAGAGGGTCATGGCTGCAATCTTTTGCTGAAACTGCTTAAAATGAACAAATAAAGTGACTGAATCACAATGAGGATGGAGATGGATGGGGGGGGGTCTACACTGTGAGTCTAATACCAGCTATTTAAACTAGAATAAAACTTCCCATTTAGCCTAATTTCTTTTAGGACAGCGGTGAATTTGACCTCCCTTCCCTCCCTGCCAGTATTATTTTAGATGGAAAGGAATGATCCCTCTCTCATCTAGCTCATCTCAACATATTAGATATGGCATCTTAATTAAGCACCAGCTCTCTGCTCATTGTGAAGATCCACACTGGCAGAAAAGAGGAGCAGTGAGGAGAAGACCTTTTCAAACCCCATTAGGTGCCACAACACACCTTTATTTGCCCATCACATAAATATGCTTAAATGTCATTCATTTTAAATGAATCCTCCCCAAGAAGCCTGAATGAATGGTCTTTTTATGACAGTAATAAACTCTTGGTCAAAGGAGGAACCTATACTCAGCTATGCAAACTATGACTACAAAATATCTATATGCTGGATCTATATGCTAGAAGAAGTAATATTTTATGCAGACTTATTTTCAAAATTGTTTATATTATATTATATTATATTTTATATATATATATATATATATATATATATATATATATATATATATATATATATATATATATGTATATATAAATACACACACAGGCGGCAAGAAGTTTTTAATAATTTGTTTTTTAAATTTTATATTTTGTAATTCTTGTTTTTTAATGTTTTATTCCATCAAAAATATAGTAAAAACAGTAATATTGTGAAATATTATTACAATTTAAAATAACTGTTTTTTGTTTGAATATATTTTAAAATGTCATTTATTCTTGTGATGGCAAAGCTGAATTTTCAGCATCAAGTTTCACATGATCCTTCAGAAATCATTCTAATATGCTGATTTGGTGCTCAAATATTATTGGTGCCCAATTATTAATAAAGGTACTTATTATCATTGTGGAAAACAAGTTTTTGCTATGATACAATGATACACATTTTTTCAGGATTCTTTGATGAACAGGAAGTTCATTGACCAGTATTTATTTGAAATAGAATTTATTTGTAACATTATAAATGTCTTGACTGTCACTTTTAGTCAATTTAATGCATCCTTGCTGAATAAAAGGTATTTTCCCAAAACTCAGGACTAAAACAGAAATCGTTACCCAAACCATTCACCTAAAACCTACACGTAAGACAGCATCTTCCTTCCCAAGTCCAAGTCACTACAGCTAATTATAACCTCTCAGCCAGAGTATGTGAGAAACCTTTTAACAACCCAAAAGGGCACTGCTAAGATTAGACTGGGCTTTCCGGTCCTGCTGAATTTGCCTGTACTTGTCCTTCACATTGTGCACAGTGTACCCTTGGTGCTCTTGAGCACCGTGACACTGGAATTAGCTCTGTTCACAGCTTGAACGACACCCTCTAAAAGATCATTGTCACATCCGAGAATGGTCATTTGGGAGCAGAACGTGATGCTCAGCGGGTCCCTAATTCACCAGCGCTATGCTTTCCTTCTTTTCCTAATCACTTTCCTGGCCCTAATAACTCACCTTATCGTCATTATCGGGTTCAGTTCTAGACAGATCCCAGCCTGCCTGAGTCTCAGAGTGTCAGACCACAGGAGATAGACACAAAAGATTAAATATGGAAAATGAGACACTATGGCCATTAACCAGTATAATATGGTAATAAATAGCATGGTGATATTAAACTAGTCACACTTTGAAAATTAGCTTTTCATGTCTTTTCATTGAACACACGGTCTACAGCAGGTGTTAGTAGATAGAAAAATCAAAATGGCAAAGAAAAATATTATAATACATGCTATATATAATACAAATGTAATATTATCTCTTTCACTTGTTTAAAAAAAAAAAAAAAAAAAAGATTATGCACCATTGTATATCACTGAAAAACAATAAACAGTTTTGGCACTAACACGTCAAATATTTGATATGTGGGGAAGAACTTCCAGTAGTAGAATTTGCTTCCAGGCTCTCCAAACGGTTTGAAATCTCAACAAAGCTGAAGCATATCTTTCCATGGAAAGCCTCTTAAATCGCATTTGCCTGAATTAGTTTCTAAATTGGGTCCAGTGGGATTGTTAGCAGAGCTTCAGGATTTTTGTTCAGTAAACTGTTTCAGACGAAAGGGATTTTGAAAGAGGACAGGACTACGTAATGATAGGTACAGTAAAAGAGAGAGAGTAAGTGATAGTGTGAAAGAGCCCATCACTAACACTGTAAAAAAAAAAAAAAAATATTAGATTTAATATAAATTCATGAAAAAATGTTTTATGTAAATTTACTGTAATATATATATAAAAATATATATTGTAGGGTCAAAAATAATCAAAGACTTCTGCTTTCCTGTCCCAAACCTATCTTGAGTAACAAAAGGGCCATTTGGCATTCCTGAAGGCACAGGGGTGCTGATAGTGATCAAGGCCTGTAGGCCAACATGTGTATACATTAGGGGTCTACTAATTGTCACACCTTTTACACAGTGGGTGAATCTGTAATCTGTTGATTGGTCAGTTTGAATGTCTCACATTTGGTTTTTAGTCACATGGTCAAGGAAGGGATAAAAGAAGATTGTAACTGTTGCTCTGCCTCTTTTCTTTGCTGGAGCTCTTCTTGGGGCTCTGCCCTCTCTCTCTCTTTTTCTTCCTCTCTCTATCCCTCTCTATCGCTTATTTCCGTCGTTGGTATAAGTGGCAGTGGGTGGTAATAGACAAGAAATGTACAGTTTTATACCATCGTGCTGATAACGTTTCTTTAGTCATTCGGCAATCCTACAGCCTGAACCACTGTAGGGAAACCACCCTTACTATATATATATATATATATATATATATATATATATACACACACACACTTATTTATTTATTTATTTATTTATTTATGTATATCATTTATATATATTATTTATAAATATATATATTTATAGCTGAAATGCTTTTAGTGTGAAAGCACATGTGAAGTGAATATGTGAAGAGCTGCATGTTTATATACTGCTATGCATTTGGAATGAATAAAGGTCACTGCATGTACACACTGAACTCAATGAATGCGTCAAATAAGCTTGAAATACCCACACTGAAATCCAAGCCCAGTCCTCAATGCGTAAATCTAAAGTTCTTTGGTTCATGTTAAAGCACCTAAGAGACGAAAGAGACAGGAATGGATGGAGAAAGCAAGAGTAAAAGTGAGATGAACTGCCCTGCAATCCCCCAAAATGAAGGAGTTTGATTCATAACTTGCACTTGTCAGATCCAGCTGAGCAGCTGTGACTGAACGGCCTTTAATTAAGAGAGCTGCAGGCACACACACGCACACACACAAACACACACACACACTGAGTTTAGCTGTTGTCCCGCTGAAATAATGACTCTGTTTAGCTGTGCAGAGCAGAAAACACCCCTCGGACTTTAGCATCAATCTTCACAGCCATTTGTTTTACTGACCACAGAGTGAATTGTGAACAACTGCTGCTGTGACTGAGCCGTGCTCTTTCATTTTTCTCAGTTTCACAGAGCCTGTCGGCTCACAACAGAGACATAATACGGCAGATAAGGTGTGACTACTATGCAATTGCTCTGGAATAAATGCGCGTGATGAATGAGTCCTCATGAACACATTCAGGCAAGCACTCACAAGCCATTTTAATGTTGCTGGCAGGTCCTGACAGATTTATAACATCTGAAATGAAGATAATAGTTTGGGATCCTAAGCAGAGGTGGCTAAAGAACTGGACATTGAACATGGCAATCACATAAGCCATCTGTCTGTAACTACATAGATATTACTGATATTACTACAATATATTACTGGATATAGTGGATATATTACTGTGATATTACTGGACAAGGGATGAGAATCAAGAGACAGCTCTTATTGAGAATTGTTATAGATTGATTTTCATGATGCTTGCATTTTTTTCCACAATGTAATGTATGTAATATATAATATAGCCTATGCATCAGAGAATTGAAATCATGTGCTTTGAATCATACAATTACAATTAATTAATATATTGTAATTGTATAATAATAATAATAAAAAATTAATACTAATCTCAATTTAATATTAAAAATATGTAAATAAATATTAAAGATTTTTTCATTTTATTTGAATATTATTTATTTTTTAAAGCAAATTCATACTGATTATTTTTGATCATTTTGATGATGAAGGTAATAATATTAGCAATAACAATTATTATTATTATTATATTTTTGAATTTAAACAAATGTTTTCATATAGTGTTTTTTAAAGCAAATTAATACGGATTATTTTTGATGATGATGAAAGAGATTAAAAAAAAGATGAAGAATAATAAGAAGAATTCTCATCCTTATACTGGGCCGATGAGTATAGTAACATACCCGCTGCCAACTCTGTAACATCAGCATCTTTATGCTCCACTGTCTCCTCTGTGTCATCAGATGTGTTCTTCTCAAGCAGTTCAGGCACACAGAAGTCCACCTGATTCTCCAGAGGACACATGTAATGGATCAGATCTCCTTTGCATATCTCCAGAAATGGGTACGCATTCAGACTCCTTTCCTAAAAGAAAAAAAAAAGACAGAAACATTATTAACGTTGCATACTCACGATGTCACAACTCATGCATACATGCTGCAGTCCTGAAACCACTGAGGAACACTGTGTCAAGAACATTCTCCTTCAAATAAATCTATACCTCTTTTTTCAAGCAAGAAAGAAAATCATACAAATTTCAATGACAGGATGCAGGGCTCTAGAGTGCGACCTAATTTCTCAATGATGCGACTAAAAAAAATCTGAGGTTGCACCGGTGCCACCAGCCGTTCGAGGGAAAAAAAAAAAACAAAAAACAAAAAAAAAAGTCTCCGTAACTCTGAAAGTCTCCCTGTGGTTCAACAACAGACACACATGAGGCCCATATCGTGGTCTAAACCAATCAGAGATAGTGAAGGGAGGACCCCCCTCTGATTGGCCGTGGTCCAGATATTCCTGTACGTGTGTGTACGTTTGAAAATGCGTGTGCAGCAGTCAGACAGAGAGAGGTGGGTAGCCTAGGCCCGTCAGATAAACAGAGTGGATGTAGCCGCGGATGATGAGAGAAGATGAAAAGAACGATTGACAACTTTTTCGTTAAGAATGTTAAGTTAAGGCCTTATTTTTTAAGTTAAGGCAGAAATTTTATAATTTGCATTGTTAATTTAAAAATTCAAGCGATTAAAAAGCATTTGGACGCAAAAAACAACTCCTTTCAGTACTTGCGCGCTGTGTTCTGTTCTGTGTGAACAGTGCGCGCACAGACAGCCGCGTCTCTGACGCGCGAGCCGCCTGAATGGGCAAATACATACAAGAGTATGTCAAAATACCCCTCTTGCAAGTACCTTTAACAATGATAAATCTATATTGAATTTATACACTGGAGTACAGATGCACCGATCGACCGGACATTTTTTGTTTCATTTGAGAGCATCTTCTGTTCCGTGCTTGCACACAAACTGCACTGCAATAATTTTCCCAAATGTAATTTGTGTGGAAATATTACGTTATTATTATAATTAGTCTGTAAACGGCCGTTAACAAAGGCCAGAGAAGACGGACACAAAAAGGAGAAAATACTGTAGCACTAGCAGGCAGAACAAGATCTCTGTTCATGATGCGTGAAATATAGGAAGAAAATCCAAATATTGAATTTTATATGAATGTGTTTCTGAGGGGAACTGACTGTTTTTAGAAAAGCCGTTTTCTTTTCATCTTGTCTCTGTATAATGCATATTAAATTGGTGTTAATATGCACAGCGCTGCTGTGTTTACAGCGGTAACCAAGGAAACGCTGTATCACTGTTCCATGAGCGCCACCTGCTGTCTGTCAGAGAGTGAAATAGCGTCTCATTCAGCCCGTCTGCTGTTTCTGTTTAGTGCCGATGTTTTATGTAATCTTAGCATAATTTCACAACGCTAAAGACGGGTCGTTCTGTTTTTGCGTCAGATTTTGAACTTATACAGTCTAATATAAATCAAACATTGCACTTTTTTTTTTTTTGTGGATTAATCCATGATTAAAATGCAGTGGCTGCCTCTAATTTAAAATTGCTATGAAAAAATCAAGGTGCAACAGAGTGAAGAATATTCAAATGTTATTTTATATGTGATTTTTTTTTTTTTAATTTCTGTAGCTGAACATCTACAAACATAAGACCTAAAGCATCATTTCATTTCTATCTTTGTGCTATAGGCCTATGTTTATTTTTGCTATTACTTGAAATTTGTTCATTTGCTCTTATTTACTGGCTGTCACTTGTCTTTAATAATGTTTAAACTTTGTTTATTTTTGACTAGTGATTTTTGCTGTGGTATTGAAATTGGAATAGAGAATTGTAAAATTTAATTGATATCTAAAATATTGGTGTCATATAAACTTATTTATTAGAATACAAGATAACAGATCAAAAACAATGATAACAGAAACTATTTTATTTTTTGTGGCAGGGCCAGTGAAAATGTTGGCAGGGCAAGTAAAAATCTGTACCACTCCGGGCCAGTAGAAAAAAATCCTTAGCATTGATCCCTGCATTAGACAATGAGCCAAATACGATCGAGTCCAAGCCAGAGCCCACTGAACTTAAAAGGGGGAAAGTGTATACATTTTGAAGAGAGTGGCTTGACCAGTTTCCCTGGCTAAGATACAGTAAAGCCGATAATATAATGCACTGCATTTACTGTAAAGAGTGTGGGAAGACCATGGCCGGCAATAGTACATTTGTGACTGGTTCTAATACATTTCGAATTGAAATGCTGAAAAAGCACAATGCATCTATAAAACATCTATGTTGACCAAGTCTGTTTACAAGTCAATATTGCCTATAAGACAGCGATTTTAAAAAAAAAAAAAAAAAAAAAAAGTGAACTTCTAAAACTGCTGTGTTAAATGCGATGCGGTCGAAAATTTGGGTGCACCTAACTTTTGTGCTGGTGCACCTAAGAAAAAAAGTTAGGAGCACCAGTGCAACCAGTGCAAAAAGTTAGTCTAGAGCCCTGGGATGAGTAAATAATGAAAGAATAGTCAGTTTTAAACATACTATTCCTTTTAAAAATCCTTTTGAAAGTACATTTGAAAAAAAACAAAACAAAAAAAAAAAAAGCTCTTACATTTTATCAACTGATCATACACAACTGTAAATTTCTCATGGATTTCACCTCCATACAAAGAGGTTTCCATTAAATTTTTGGCCAACATGATTCAGCTATTATAATAATTTTGGCAACATAATAGCTATATAAACAACAAACCATGGGTTGAGAAATTAGTAGTGACACCAAGTTATTTGCTCTTTAATACATTCAGTACTAATTATTTCTATTCGTTATTGCTAAGAAGGGAACAACACTGTCCTCTGCAAAAGACCTTCAGTGATGTCCCACCTCATTAGAATCAAACTTAGGTCAGACCTTTACTGATCAAACACACCAGCCTTATGACAACTTTGCAGCTGGACTAAGCAGGAGTTTACACCAATTACTCTGCTTTTAATGAAGCGGCCTAATTAAGGATAAGACCAAATGCCACTGTAATGATCTGAAAGAACAATGCAAAACAGCAAGCGGATCAGGCTGTTGTGCACATAAAATCACTAAGCGTGAAATCGTGAGCTAAAGTTAAGACATTTGAGACTATTATTTAGATAGAACAGCTCTAGTGTATTTAAACAAGAGGTTTAAATACACTAGTGGCCTAATGGATAAAGAGTCGGACTTGTAACCCGAAGGTTGCGGGTTCGAGTCTCAGGTCCGGCAGGAATTGGTGGTGGGGGGAGTGAATGACCAGCGCTCTCTTCCACCATCAATACCATGACTGAGGTGAGACCTTGAGCAAGGCACCGAACCCCCAACTGCTCCCCGGGCGCCGCAGCAATATGGCTGGGTGTGTGTTTGTTCATGGTGTGTGTGTTCACTGCTGTGTGTGTGCACTAGGATGGGTTAAATGCAGAGCACAAATTCCAAGTATGGGTCACCATACTTGGCCACATGTCACTTCACTTTCATCTTTATTTATTCATATATGCACAGTAAGCCATGCCTATATTTTTAGATATCATATAATAATGTACTGTATATCGTAAAGCTTACATGTAACCAACAACTACAAGCTTATCGTTTCAGATTACATTCAAGTAAGAACAGATTTAAAATGCATAAAGTAAGAATATATGAATATTTGATATGACATGTCATAAAACATTATTAAGGTTTCCCCATATATAGCCAGAATACATGTGCAGAAAATACTTTGCAATGTATGGTAATAAAAATGTAGATGCTAGCAACATCAGACAGAGCTGCAATATTCTTTTGCACTGTGAATGATTTGATATATATTTTTATATATATGGAGGATGTTATGTTCTACTGAGCCCTCAGGATAGAACTGTGCTTCCATAATTGTACTGCCTCTTCATGCTGAGAGCTTTGTTTTGATCCAGTAACACTGTTTAAGAACCATAGAAATGACAAGTGCCATAATAAAACAAGGTACAGGTGGAAATAAACATGTATATACAAATGTGCATAGGTAAACCTAACAGACACATGCCATTCATTAACAGAATAACCTGATAGTCATAAGATTTTAAACAATCGTTATAAAACCGTCACATTGAGAGACAAACCTTTTAAGTGGCAAAATGTTAAAGGAGTCATCGGATGCCCATTTTCCACAAGTTGATATGATTCTTTAGGGTCTTAATGAAAAGTCTATAACATACTTTGGTTAAAATATCTCAATGGTAGTGTAAAACAACACCCCTTTTACCTTGTCAAAAACAGCTCTGTTCACAGCAAGCCGTTTTAGTGCATGTTTCTTTAAATGCTAATGAGCTCTGCTCAGCCCGCCCCTCTCTTCCGTGGGGTGATGAGCCGTTTTCATGAGACTGTTTACTTTAGCAACATTTAGCCGCGGAACTTGCTAACTAGCACGTTATTAAGAAAGGCGATTTGCAAAGATGCATAAAAGAACCTTATACTCACTTCTTCTGTTGGGGAGGCTGGATCACGAATGATTTGCGCGAACATAAACACATTTAGGTAGATCGGGGCCGCATTCTCTTCAAAAACAAAAGTAATCCACTGCGTCTTCAGCGGCTCAGATGTCAGGAGTAAATGATGACTGCTATGTTCATTATTACATCCAACAACAAAACATTTCAATCGCTCCGGCGTCAAAACAATGGCGGACTGATGACAGCTGACTCAGGGCGGGTCTAAGCTAAAACGCTAGTGTCAATCAACTATCATGGGAGGGGCCTGCGTCTGTGTGATGTCACACAGCCAAGAAGCTGAGAACAGCTTGATCTGAGAAAGGGGATATTATTTATAGGGATTAAAAAAAACAAAAAAAAACAGAGTGGATTTTTATCATTATAGGGTGGATGTGTACAAACACTGCCAACACACATTTACAGTGCACAGCATAAATGAGTAAACCCCCTCTGAATAAATATAAAAGACGTATTTTCTTAATGATCACTAATATAATTCATGGAAAGATGGCAAAATTGAAATATATTAAACATATACTTAATAAAAACAACAAAATATATGCCAATATTTTCTGTAAGATAAGTAAATTAGCCAATTTTGTTTAAATCAAGGATTGCAGAAATGAGTACACCCTAGATTTAATTAATCAAATGTATAATATTCTAGTACCCCTTTAATATTCTATTCTAGTCCTCCAGAACTTTAAGTATACTGCTCTTACCCTTCTTGGCACTGAGTGTACAAGTTCATGACAAATTTTCACATCTGTCCTGTTTAACTCCTGGAGGACGACGTCCTTAAATGCTCTGGTCTTTAATGGGGAGTTTTGCTCAGCTCGTCTCTACAGAATCCCCCACAGCTGCTCAAGAGCGTTAAGATTGAGTGAAACTGAAGGATTTTCACCTTGGGAGAATGAATATCTTCATTGTCATGCTGAAAAAATTCCCAATAATGCAGGGAATGAGGGGAGGGTAGCATCTTCTGTTTCAAGTTTTTGTATTACATCACACAGTAGTGTGTGAATTCATGACAGCGTTGATAAAGCACAACTCCCTCACACCTTCAGCACTCATTCATCCCTATATAAGAGCTTTACTACCACTGAACGTCACTGTGGGTACCAAGCACTTCTCACTGTACTCCTCCTCTAGCAACACCAGAACATTTTGGATGCTTTTGGATCCGAAATGATTGACTTGGTCTCTTGAGACCAGAGGATGGATTCCCAGAAGTCTCTATTTTGTAAATATGGGCCTTGGAAGACGTTAAATGAGTTTATTTTGCTTTGGCTACAGTAGGTAATTCTAGTGGTGACAACAACCATGCATGTCACTTCTGCAGGCTGCGTCATACTCTGTGAGATAAAGTGTCACTCTTTTCATAGCTTTTGCCGGCTCTGAGACACTTTTTCTAGCAAAAATTCACTCATCACTAAATGAAAACTTAAAGTGAAGACCTGATTATTTCAGGAGCCTTGTCACAAGTCCATTGTTTTTGAATGTTGGTGCTACTTCTGCTACATTTTCACACTTAAAACAATAATTTGGTATTCCTCTTGTAACATTGTCCTCTTTTATGATAAGAAATAAGTCACCTGGCAGTTCTTTCCCAAGTGGGTCCACTGCTGCCAGCATTAAGTCTGAGTATGATTCAGTGGGCTATATGATGACGTTGAACACACGGCGTGATGACGTTGAACACAAGGCATGTGTTCAACGTCCTCATGCTGGAGCTGGATCAGCGCTTGCACCACCACGTGGTTGCATCGTGAACTGTCGTGAATGCACGTCCACAAGAGAAACAGTAGAGACGAAAATGTGGAATAAAATCGTTATTTTTGTTTTCTTTGCGCAAAAAGTATTCTCGTGGCTTCGTAAAATTACAGTTGACAGACTGATGTCACATGGACTATACTTTGTCGATCATCTTGCTACTTTTCTGGACCTTGATCGTGTAAGGACCCTTGCTGTCTATGGGAGGGTCAGAGAGCTCTCAGATTCCATCAAAATATCTTAATTTGTGTTCTGGAGATGAATGGAGGTCTTACGGGTTTGGAACAACATGAGGGTGAGTAATTAACAATAGAATTTTCATTTTTGGGTGAACTATCCCTTTAAGTTTTAGAGGGGGTGTACTCATTTATGCTGAGCACTGTATGTTCAAACAACATGTAAAAGTGAATTTTGCATCCAATGACCCCTTTAAAGATCTGGAAAATATTAGACTGAATAATCATTTTTATGAAATTTAATGAAAATATCAGGTTACACTTTATTTTATGGTGCCCTTGTTACAGTGCAATTACACATTTAAGTACTGAGTTGTATTAATTCACTACATGTACTCAATATGTGGTTAGGTTTAAAATGAGGAATTGGTTTAGGGTTAGTTGCATGTAATTACATGTAGTTTATTGATGTAATAATACAAAAATTATGTAACCTAACAAGAAAAAATAAAAGTGTTCCCAAATAAAGTGTTACCAAAAAAGTAAATATATATGGACTTGCTTTATGAAAAATATTATATACAATTTATGTATAATTTAAAATTAATTTTACTTATATTTGTAATATATATATATATATATATATTTATTTTTAGGAACACTTTTATTTATTTGCTTATTAAAAAAATATAATTATATAAATATGTAATATATATATATATATATATATTACATATTTATATAATTATTTTTTTTTAATAAGCAAATAAATAAAAGTGTTCCTAAAAAAAAAAAAATATATATATATATATATTTATTTTTAGGAACACTTTTATTTATTTGCTTATTAAAAAAATATAATTATATAAATATGTAATATATATATATATATATATATATATTACATATTTATATAATTATTTTTTTTTAATAAGCAAATAAATAAAAGTGTTCCTAAAAAAAAAAAAAATATATATATATATATATATATATATATATATATATATATATATATATATATATATATATATATATATACACACATACACACATATATGGACTAGCTTTATGAATATAAAATATAGCAAACGCTTGATACTGTGGCTGGTTAGGACACAAATAATTAAAATAATTTAATTCTAAAATCTTAGATATAATATCACAATTAAAAAAAAATCTTAAAAGGAGTTTTTTTTGCCAAACATAATTTCTTTATTTGATTTTGAGGCAAAGTATACGACCCCATCCCAAGAAGACAGTGAAAGGACTGAAGAGTAAAGCGGAGCTGAAGATGTTTAGCAGTTTCACAGTTCTCTTTCTTATTGCTAATTGACTGGTTGTATTCTAATCCTCAGTAAAAGAGTCCTGCTCTAAGCAGTATGAATCACCTGATACACATAAAGACTCCAGCCCTTAGGGGCACACATGCAAATGAGAGCACATCTCCTTGAACCAGGAGTGATAATGAGTGTGAGAGGAAAAACAAAGACAATCCACTCCACACTGTCGCCCCCATGAAAACAATGTCAAAACAATGACGGCACCAAAGCGAGAAGTAAGAATGAGCAAACTGCACAAATCTGTCTGTAAACGCTTTAGTTCCTTTACCATCAAGACTGAACATTAATGTACTATATATTTAGGTAGACATTTCTAAAGTCACTATGGTCCTTTCAGTTTCTTATAGCGCCATCTGATTGCTGTTCATCAACTGCGTCAACTAGCACTGCAGTAATAACTAGCTTCCAGACACCTCACTAGCATAACAGCTTGTGCTCTCTATCACGGCTCCGAGCGACACTTTCAGTCAGACAACAAGCACTTCGCAGTCCAATATAAAAAAACACAGGAATTTTTTTTAAACACCTCTCACACTTTTCACGCATGTCGTATAATCTAATAATGAATCTAATTACCCCCTATGAGATGTAATAATGATTAACACAGCAAAGCGTATATAGCCAACATGCACGCTAGGTATGAACCAGCAGCGCTCTGAGCAGGAAATCTTTGTGATAACTTTGACTGCTTTTGTTAGCGCTATTGTAGGTGTCATGGGGAAAACAAGTAATATTGCATTTTAACAGGTAATTAACCCAAGACCTCAATATCCTTTGTAACTGATATATCAGCTCACATGATCACGGCTTGTAAATTGTAAGGTCAAATACAGAAAACAAATTTAAAAATTGGGAATGAAACTAGTGAGGTCTGTCAAGTTTCACTTCAAAACTTTGCCCTTAAATGATCAGTATAACTTTATAAAGCTTTTAAACATTGGTAAAAACCATTATTAAAGGTTTTAATATATTTTGCAGCTAATTTCAATCTTTAAAAGGAGAGCATACATTTATGCAGATTGGTGGATATTTGTTTTTTTTTTTTTATTGATAATGCCCAGCAAAAACTCTTCTCAATGAACATACCATTCAAATGTTTGGGGGTAAGGAAGATTTTTTTTTATTTAATGTAATTTTAAATTTTATTTATTTTTAAATTTTTAAATTAAGCAAGAATGCATTCAGTGACCGTAATTATTGATATGTTAACACATTTATAATGGTGCAAATTTTTTTTATTTCAAACAGATGTTGTTCTTTTCAATTTTCTATTCATTAACACAAAAAAGTGTCAGTTTTCACAAAAATATTAAACGGCAAGTGTTGTGATGATTAGCAAATGCCACTAATTACACTATAATTCTATAGTCAGTATCACTAGAGTAGTCATATAAAATAAACTCACATGGATAACCCTGAAATGTGTACATATTGCACAGACATAACATATGTTGCTATCATAAAAAACCTGCATCATTTTGAACGCACAGCTGAGAAACAGATATCCGTTTATAAATAACACCTGGCAGTTCCAGCATCATCCATCTCTAAGAGCTCCTTTATTATGTTGAATATCTTAATTTCTGTCCATCATAAAAATAAATAAATGACTAGCCACTATATTAACCAGGCCCGTTATAATTGAAAGTACGCTTCCGGCATGAGCAGTTTTAATTACACAGAGACGATGCTCCATTTTCCTTGCTGCCCTTTTGTATGTGAAACCACACCCTCGGTGGTGGCTGCGGGGCGAGTGTTACCCAACACAACGAGTCTGCATGACTCCACTTACCCTGAGCTAGATGGGGTGCAATCAGGAGATAATGAAAGGGAAACATCACCTCCTCAGCAGGATGAAAAGTGTCCTGTTTATATGAGCAAGCAATCATAAGAGCTCGACTGATGGGGCTTTTTCGCTCAAAAGTGAATTCTACAGAACATCAGCACTGTTGTTATACTGTCAACAGCCAAGTTCAGTTACAATAACATCTACTTCAAGCAAGTCCAGCTGCAACCTGCTTAAACCAGCCTATATATGGTTTGCAGGTCTTCCAAACAGGCCAGCTGGTGTCTAAATGTTTTAACTAGTCAGCCAGCTGTGCTCCCATCCCTATAAAATAAGGGTGCGCAGCTATTAAACATCTGGCTAAAACAAATTGATTAATTATTTTCATGTTAGGGACAATATTTTAAATTAGCATTATTTTTTGGCATTTTTCATGTTTTTTTTGGACAGCACAGTATAGAGCAGCCAGAAAGCAATGTGGGGACTTATTAATAAATGTCAGATATTAAGATTCTATACTACTTTATCTCAATTAAAAAATGAATAAATAAATAAATAAATACATAAATAATAAATACATAAAAATAGCTAAAACTCATTGTTTAAATGCACTGTTTAAAGTAAATTTAGGCATCACAACATTATGTCTAGTATAAAAAATTATTATTTATACTGAGATTTGTTAAAGTCACATTAAATGTCACATTAAACATTGCTATTAAAGGGATAGTTCACCAAAAAATTAACATTTTGTCATCATCTACTCACCTTCATGTCGTTCCAAACCTGTATGAGTTTCTTTCTTATGTTGAACATAAAGGAAGATATTTTGAAGAATGCTGGTAATCAAACAGTCGATGGTCTCCATTGACTTTCATAGTATTTCTTTCCCTAGTATGGAAGTCAATGGTTTGGTTCTTCAAAATTCTTTAAAATATCTTCTTTTGTGTTCAACATAAGAAAGAAACGTTTACAGATTTGGAACGAGAGAGTGTGTAAATGAGAGTAAATGATGACAAAATTTTCATTTTTGGGTGAACTGTTCCTTTAAGATTAACTTAATTTGAGCATTAGCTAAAGGCAATGATAAACCATATCCAATTTCAGAAGCTACTGTATTTATCCAATATAATCCTATACAATAAATGTAAAAATCTCTAATATCGAGTAATAAACAATATGTTACCAATGTATCAAGTATGCATACTATAAAACAACCAACTCAGACCAGCCTTACATCTTGTAGACAGTCAGTACAGATCTCTATGTTTTATTTTCATATTTTCCATATTTAGTGTAAAAAGCGAGAAAGTAGAAATGGAATCAAGAAATATTTTAGGCCAGACTCGATCCTGCAAAATCCACATGAGCACTACATCTCCAATGTGTCAATAGTTACCCAACTAAGCATTGGCTCAACTCTATTCATTAAGTGTAATGGTATATCATTTAGAAATGTCTATACATGCTGAAACAAACTTGCAACAAAGAGGTCATGATGATTTGATACCTGTCCAAGAATTCGCTGTACAGCCATACAGATGAAAGGCTATTTATTCCCCATCGACAGGTGAGATTTGTGCAGAGAAAGTCAATGTCTCCTGATAGATCCCTGTATTCCCACTATGATTCAGCTCAGTCCAGGCCAATTACTGCTTTATAGATCAAGCTGTCTAAAGTGTGCAGCACAGTAGAGCACATGCGATATGTGAAACAGCTTTCATCTTTAAAAGAGCTCTCATCAAATCCTTCCAAAAAAATCACTTCAGGACATGTTAAACTTGCGAATGACAGAAACGAAAACACAGAGATGGTGAAGTTGTCCCGAGTTCACTCAGGGCCGTCACTGTCACGACAGCATTAAGAATAGTTTTGAAATCAATTGGAATAAACCTCTCTGTGTTTGCTGTTAAACATCACTTTTCACTTGAGAGATCTGGGTGTCTGGAACAGATGTGTCTCTGCATGACAAGTAAACATAAATAATAATGGACTAAAACACATATACAACCTGGAAAAAGAAGTATGAATGAAAGAAGGAGCATTAACAAAATATAAAAATAAAAGCAATGGCACAGGAAGTCTAAAAGGACACATTTTTTTCCTCCAATAACCAACTGTCATTAAACCACAAAAACCAAGGTAACAAGTGAGGTGTACAAGATGGAGCTGCATGTCAATGCCCTTGTGAATATAAATAGCTTGTTTCATTTTTACTCCCACAAGTCACTCTGCACAGGGGCTTCAAACAAGAGGGGTCTGTGGGAATTGACAAAAAAAAAAATATTATACATTTATAGAGCTGTAAAATCATAATTATTATGAAATATTTATTGTGAAAAGCGCTATACAAATAAATCATCAAAAAGACAATATTGGTCTTCAGGTTTATATATCAAAGTGGTAGACTTGGCATTAATAAGTGTTAATTATAAGTGTTAATTATTTGCTTTGGTTTTAGTACAGTAATAATATACAAACCAATTATTTAATTTTGCAAATAATGTGCATTTTTTCCTTACACAGTATAAATCGGTCTTTATACATTAAAATATACAGAGAGAGTCCCTCATAAGAGGAACAACATATAAAGTATTATTAATTATTTACACAGAGAAAATAATTAATAATACATACAACAAGTAATATATATGTATATATTTTTATACAACAGTTCTTTCTGGTCCAAAAATCTGATTGGCTGATAAGAGTGCGATATTAGAGTGATATCAGAACTATCCAATTTCCACAAAAAAAAAAAAGCAGCAAAACTGTTTAAAATATATTAAAATAGTTTTAAGTGTAATTTTTAATCAAATAAATGCAGCCTTGGTGAGCATAAGAGACAAAAAAAAAAAAAAAAAAAAAAATCTTACAGACTCCAAGCTTCTGAATGGCAGTGTATTTGTTAGATCCAAAAAAGAAATATGTTGAATTCTGGACTGCTGGATGTGGACAAACTGGCCTTTACATTAATGACTGGAACTCTATTCTCCTCAAACTATAAAACCTACTGTCTATTCATATTATGGTTTAAATGCTGATCAAGTGCTTTGGAAGGTGTCCCTGCTTCAGCCACGTTCTATAAGCAAGACCTTCAAACTAGTGGCCTGTTTTAAGACATCAATGTCAAGTCCCTTCCTGTTTGCTGTCAGAGAGTGTTGTGATTGTGGGGCTGGACACAGAGATGCAGGAGACGGGCAGAGCATGACAGCCTAGTCATGTGGAATGCCAGACGAACCAACATTTGCACCAGTGGTGACAGATGAAACTCAGCAGGACTCCACCACACCGCACAGTAACGTAAGAGTTTCACACAAGCCACAAAACCATCGATAAAGGCTGGATAAACCTTTGGATCTTTTGGTTTTCAAGTCAAAGTCCTTGTATGCAAAACTTGCTTGTATAAAATAAACAATGAGAGGTGAAATGGAAAGATAAAGATGACTACATGAGAAAGAGACAAGTGGAAAGCTAAATTGATTACACTTTCTCAATTAGTGTGCGAGGGTGCCTACATTGTTTTTTCTACCCTGGACTACTAATGTTTTCTTAAGAGTGAATTAGCAGGTTAAAAATCAATCAAAGGTCATTTTAAAGTCCATTAAGAATTAAACAACATCCAGTAAAACTAAACCAAGGGCCAGCTGTACTAAACTAGGCAAATTAGCGCGAGAGTGCAATTCCAAAACAGCGCCGATGGGCGTGGAAATTTCTGTGGGTGATTTACTAACAACGCACAAATTAAAGAACACAGACGCAACATCTCATTTACATATCGACCAATGCAATATACCAAGCGCAGCGCAAATTAGCGTAGTCGCGACTAAACAATAAAGAAATAAATAAGCCACAGTACGTAGAAAAGAACCGGAGGCCAAAAAATGAAGGGTTGCAACAGTTTTGATAGATGACCTGGTATTGCGTGACTTCTAGATGAGGGTTCCAAGTCGTCTTATATTTCCTAAAGCAAAATAAAAATAACATGGCTTGGCAAATGATATGTTCTGTGTTCTTTCCAAATAAATTAATACGTGTGGAAAAATCCTCTCCCTTCTACCACACGCTCTCTGTTCTCTCCTCCTAGCAAAAAATTGCATCCATTTCAAGCGCAAAATAGTTTAAGACATGCTTTTTTTTGGGCGTTAAATGATGGCGCAAATGCCAGTGCTTTGATGAGTGCAAACGTTAGTAAATCTCCTTGCGTTATTAATTTGAATACTATCCTCCCATAAATTTTGCGTCTGAAAGGGAAACTCTTAGAAATGCATATTCAATACGGTCAGGCACAAAAATGACTGTGTCCACACCTTTTCAGTGCTAAATCGTCACTGCGCGTCTTTAGTAAAACCTGACAGTACTATTTTAATGCCAAAAGAGATAGTAAAATTGGCCCCAAATCACAAAGCAAATTACAAATGAAGTATGAGAGCTAACATGGAGAATCAACCTGGTTGAAATCCACTGGTGTTAAGAAAAAAAATGAAAATGGATAGAAAGACTCATTTAAAAACAAAAAAGAAATTACAAAGATGGAAAATGAGCAACTTTGCAAGAAATCATCTTAGTAACTAATTTATGTAGCTACAAAGTATAGAAAGTTCACCAATATGTTTCAACAGCTCAATAAAACAAAGATTAGTGAGTTCTACAAGAAAATACTATTTCAGTCACGTTTTTACACATTTAATTCAATGTAATTTAATTCATGTTACTTGTCATTTCTTTGTAATTACTTGTGTGAACCCAATTTTTTTTCAGTGTAAGAATATTTTTTGTGTATATTTTGCAAGCTACAGCTTGAGAACATATTTACTTGTTCAACATGCTCACTGCATCATCAAAAATATTATATATTTAATTATTTAGGAGTCTTAAATGAGCTAGTTCCTATAAACACATTGTACAATGTACTGCACAGCGTCAGAGGAAGTCTGCGAGAGAGAATCTGTGGAAGAGAGTGACAGAAGGGGAATACTCCTGGGAAATGTCGTGACTTTGTTCTTTCAGGCAGCTGCTCCATGAATTTGTCTCCTCCCACAAACAGAATGTGAGCACTCACAGGTAAGCACATCCCCAATCTCCCTCATTTCCCCGGGCTCCCACTGTTACATAATACACACCTCTCTCAGCGCATTCACAGCCCAGCCACAGAGCCGAGAGCTGCTCCTATCAGACAGAGTCCATGTGAGACAACAAACCCGAATTTTAGAAGGCAAATTTGATGCGCGGCTACTATTAGTGTTGTCACAACTGCAACTTAAGTGAAACACAATCTCAGTAGCTGACACTAAAATTTCACAAATCTCAATACCAATTTTGATAGCATTGTGCTCTCTCCAACAAGGTTTTAAGTAAACTTTAGAATCAAAACTATAAGGTTTCTTGTAGGTAAGGTATCTTAGTATTCCTATATTTGTTCCATTTATGTTCATTTTGTGGATGGTTATACGGCAGCCAGGTAAAGCAGATAAATAATACCACTGCACTAAAGTCTGTTCAGGGCAAAGTGGATGCCCTCAAAACAACACAAACCCACTTGCTCTTTTAACTCTAGTTAAAAAATAATTCACAGAGCAGAGAGGTAGTATGCCACATGAAAGGTGTTTTAACTGTAATTTTACTGTTCCAAAAAGTGAATATTTAAAAAAAAAATAAAAAAGTGCCACAAGGTTTGGGAACTGAGAACCAGCAAGATTAGATGCCATCAGAAAATATTTTTATTATTCATAATCTGGACTGATTATGAAGTTTGGACTGATTATTTGAAAATGTCAGAAAATGCATGTAAAGAATAAGAAATGGAATAATTGTGGATTTTTAAAAAAAAAAAAATTTTTTTAATTTATACTAAAAATAAAAGTAATTAAAAAAAATCAGTCTTAATCAGTCCTATTTTCCAGCAAAAATATAAACGCATCAAAACAGCCTTAAAACTAAATAATAAATATAGCTTAAGTCAAAATTTAACAAAATTTAGTGTGGTTTATGCTCCTTTTTAAAGATATTTATTTTTATTTAACAACAACACAAACATAATGAATAAGACAATCATTTTGAACAGAATCATTCTTTTTGATTTCCTTACGTACTGAGTCAAAGAATATTTTCTTTTGTAAAACAGCTCATTTCAGCAAACTCATCTGTATAAAAAAAAATGTAATCAAAATCTGTAATCATGTTCTTCAAATCATTCATTCATAAAGAAATGCAGCTAAACTCAGCGGGAGCAGAAGGAGGAGATGAGCATCATGAACAGAGAGCGACTAGACATGGCCATCAAAAGTGAGTGAGAAAAAGGAGGCCTATCAGTCACCTGCGGGCATAATAAGACAAGAGGACAGCAGCTGACAGCACTCGCATCTACTTGTGAGACAACAAATGAGGCCGACAGTCCACTGAATAATGAGGCAGAGGTCAGAGTGAGGAGGAGACAGATAGTTCAGGGAAGAGAGAGAAAGCGAGGGGCCATTTAAGTCTCATATAAAGAGTGACAGGAAGTAGCTTCAAGACCATCTCAAAAGCATGCCCGCTTCCTTTGCCCAGGAGCTTCAAACGCAAGGTCTGATCATCCTTGCTCGCAAGCTCTCCAGCTAACAACAGATATCCCTGCCTATTCTTAGACCAGCGATTTCTTACAAGGATCCCTGGGCAACATACAGATGCTGGAATTAATACATCCACAAATCACAGTGACAATTGGCGACAGTCCCCGGAGCCCTTCCTCCCCTGCCTATTTACTTTCATACGCTGTCACACACTCACGGATATGGATCTGTGAGAACAGAAGCAAACTCCATTTCACACCTCCGGTGCTGTTCAATTCTGACCATCCCTTGTGGTCGCACGCTCGAAGAGGGCTGTATTTTTATCTTACACGATAACACCTTTATTCTCCCCCCTCCATCCGCACGGGCATGTCCAAACCGGCGACAGAGTTCTGAAAGTTTTCTCTTTTTTTCCATTCAGAACAAATGAACCTGCTCGGGACGGCGTGTGCCTGTGCGGATGTGCATCTTTGTGAAGTGTGTCTGGGTATGTGTGGGTGGGTGTGCACCGCGTGTACCCTGCCGATCGATACGCCGCATTTCCTAATGAACAATAATTGTGGGGACTTAGTCAACAGCGGTGCCCGAGTCGACACAGAAGTCCTAAATCGATTGGCTGAGCTGGGGGAGAATGTAGCCAATCAACACTGATCTGACAGTCACAGTTCATTACTCAGAGAAGTTTCTGCGAATCTAAATGAATTATTCTGCTGTTCAAAGAAGTCCCAGTCATATTTAAGCCCAAAATCAAAAGGCAGAAATAGCAAATTATATTTTTGGCAATGCACAATTCTTCCAAACAATTCTAATGACAATTAAACACCCTTTAAGTTTTCTTTACTAATCATTTAAAACAGTAATGTTATTGGTTAGTTATTGGTTAACAGTAATAATAATAATAATAATAATAATATTATATATATATATATATATATATATATATTTATTTATTTATTTAAATATACATAATGCAAGTTATTTTACTAATGTAGTGTAATGAGACTTTATCTAGAGTCAAAAAGCAAAAACATATTTATTAAAATTGCTAATGGACACTTATTATTCAGTATGATAATAACATGTATATACACTACTAGTCAAAGGTTTTTGAACAGTTTTTTTTTTTGTGTGTGAAGATTTTTAATGGTTTTTTTTTTTTTTAAAGAAGTCTCTTCTGCTTACCAAGTCTGCATTTGTTTGATCCAAAGTACAGCAAAAACAGTAACATTTTGAAATATATTTACTATTTAAAATAACTGTTTTACATTTGAATATATTTTAAAATGTAATTTATTCATGTGATTTCAAAGCTGAATTTTTAGCATATAAATACATATGTAAATGTAAATATATATTACATATATTTATTAAATATACATTAAACATATTTTATGTTAACACAAACTTTTATATTGGATGCAATTAATTGCAATAAATCATTTTGACAGCACTAATATACACACTACATTATACTACAACATTAAAAATATAACTTTCATAAATAAATAAACAAAATATTCTATTACAGTGGGTTCCTAGTTACTATGGATTGGGGTGTGGATGTGCTGTTTTTATTTTTTTCCATAACAATGGAAAAATCTGAATGGTAATAAGTGGGCTTTATTTTCTTTTTGCAAAATAGTGTTTATTTATTAACATATAATGCTGTATGCTTTTGGCTTTATGATGAACTCAGACATTTCTTGATAATAGTCACGAGGTTCTACACTGGAAAAAAAAAAAAACGGTGTAGAATTTACTTTATACTTATTTTTTACTCAAAAATAGCTAGCAAATTTCACAAATAACTTCAAAGACACAGCAAGTACACTACACAATGAATCAAACATAAAATTTTTATGTAGAAAGACTGAAATAGTATTTTCACATAAATGGTACTCCAATAATCTTTGTTTTATTTACAACTTTGAAAAATCATTTTTTACAGTGCAAAACTACACCCACCTACCGACAAACTTATCCACAGATGATTTTCATTGAGTTTCAGATTCCTTTATGTACTTACAAGGAAAACATGAGCGCATGTTCTTTGCATGGATCAATATTTAATTCCTGGAGAGTCTGTCCTTATATAAAGATCTCTGCACTAGCTTTACAACCTTTTCTTCCCTCTAAACACATATACAATACAGCACAGCCTCAGCACAAACAAATCTGTTTGGCACGGGACACATCTATTCTCTCTGCTCCCTAACGCACATGCACAATGGTATGTGGAAACAGCTAATTAAAAATCCATTTACGCTTGCCATTGGTAGAAGAGACATTTACTCACACACACATTTTCACTCATTGCAACCCACCAGCAACAGTCCCGAACCCTACAGAATGAGCAGTATAGTGAAAGGACATTTTTAGCTCATCTGGTCTCATCACTATATGTGCTGCCGGTGGTGTCAGGGTCAGCTCTGCATACTGGACATACATTCTCATCCTACCAATCTGACAAGGATAGAAAGCAAGCAGACAAACAGGCGCTTGACAGCCATGAATATGGACACGTAGACAGATGGAAGCCTGCTCGCATTCATGGCTGTCAAATGGTTTCTATATATCCTAGATGTTATACAGTTATGAGTTTTTCATCTTTACCTTCCTCCATTTATGTAAAAAAAAAAAAAAAAAAAAAACTATATGATAATAACACAATTAAATTATTAAATAAAATAATTAAAAAAAATTGAGAGTATGAAGAAAATAAATAAATATTTAAATATTTAACAAAAATAAAATATATAAAAAAGTATAGCTCTATAAAATATATTTTACTTACTTAAGTAGGTAGTATGAGTACACAAATTGGGACACAGCCAAAGTGTCCCAGCTACAGCTGCTCTATTAAAACACTTGAGACATCAGGATTGATTTTTGTCTGAGCTCTAAGGCCCACAGGGCGGCATGATGATGACAATGAGAGAAGAAGACAAAAGACAATACCTGGAGAGTATAAAGACATTTCTGGCTCAACACTCTAGGGGTTTTGAGTCTGATTGTAGACAGTAATAGTGGTAAATTACTGAATTCATAAGCAGATCACAGAAAGGTCTATTTTAAAATATCTTGGCAAAGAAAAAGCCATGAGGCTTTTAAGGTGTTTCCTACAGGATTTACAAAAGAACATTCAAATATTACATTAAGAGATATTATCCTCTCCAGAAAGCTTGTGTCTTTGAATCCCTTGTGCCTTAAAGGGATAGTCCACCATTTACTCATCCTTATGTCACTTCAAACCTGTCCTGTATGATTTTATTTCTTCTATGGAAGACAAAAAAAAAAAAAAAAAAAAAAAGATATTTTATAGAATGATGGTAGCTGAAAAGTTTCTGTTCCCATTCACCTTCATTGTAAGCGACAACAAATACAATGGAAGTCAATGGGAACAGAAACTGGTTGGTTATAAACATTCTTCAAAATATCATCTTTTGTGTTCAGTAGAAGACAGAAATGCATCCAGGTTTTGGAATGGCATGAGGGTGAGTAAATGACAGAATTTTAATTTTTGGGTGTGAACTATCCCTTTAAGGGCCCATGTGCTCTATTTCACTGCTTTGCAGGCTATCTAGCTGAATAGAAGAATATGTCTATGTAAAAGACTCCTAATAAATGCATCTGATCGGGCTTGCTTGAACTTGAAACCATGTTTTCTTATACCCAATGAGTTGAACTAGTCATTAACCACACAGACTAGTCCGTTTTGAAAATCCATAGGTTTGGACCATCTTCAAAAGTCTACAACATGAGGCATTTGGGTCCCTAACCCATTTTGACCCCTGCACCTGTGCCCTGGTTCACCCCTGGCAGCAACTATTAACACAGAAAGAGCACTAATAGTCTGTATTTACTGTCTTCACTGCTGAGAAGCCTCTGAACATCACGCTGCTTTTCCTGCACTAATGACTGTGATTTTGAGAGAGAGAGAAGGAGAGAGACAGACAGACATACAAGAGAGGAGGGGGGACATCTCTGGAGATCGCAAATGAGCGAGAAAAGACTGTTTCACCAAACAAAATTGTGTTTTTTTGTGGAAATATAACAGTCAAATGTCTAAAATGCCAATATTACAATTGTGGCAAAATTGACGTTTTACCATGTGGTTTTCAGCATGTATTTGTTATATAAGTGAGAGTGTGAGACTGCAGTTGAATAGGATTTGAAAAGTACATCAATATTCTCTGGGTATTTTTTAATGTGAGGTTTTAAAAAAAAAAGTTGATATGGGAAAGTAGCTACAGAAAACTGCAGGAGTGGAAACAGATGTTACCAGAACACTCTGTTTTCCCTCCTCTCCAACAAGCAAAACCTATAAAAATGTTGTTTGAAGACGAAACCCTTGATCATGGTAAAATCACACACAAAATAATTAATTGTTTTTATAAAATGGTAGCCAAGTGCAATATGATAAATAATACTACATTGGAACAAAATGGTAAAATCTAAGTTAACTGATTTTATTCAGAACAAAATATTACTTATCACTGAATCAACTTATATGTATTCCTTCATAACAACAAAACTAATGTTACTAATTAAATCAGATTGCCTTAACAAGATTTTGCCAATTAACAATGGTCCTGTTCAATCAAACAAGGTCAACAGGAAATATGCATGTAATCAAAGCTGCATTGCTTTTGCAATCTGCAATCATGACTCTTGAATGTTTTTTGTGTGGCCATCTGAGTATGTACTGTATATACTCCAAAATGGTATGCTTTCATTTACAATAGTCGTCATCAGTCACAGCAAATCAATTCCCTGTTGAAGAAAGAGCCCTACCAACTCTCTTTTCCGTCTCTGAGAGCAAACCCAAACTACTGGTGGATGTTCTCACCAATATTTGGATGTTTTCAGAGACCGAAAAGAGAGTTGGTAGCACCCTTAACTGAGGCTTTTGTGGCCTTGGCAATGACAAATGACTTCTCACCTCCAATTCACATTAAAGAACTGACAAATTATTATGCTTTTTCTCTGTAAAAACAAAGCCACATGACATTGCTACAGGAAGATGCTTGCTGATTTCTGAGGTGATGTGTACCAAACATTTTTCTTGAGTATGCCTAAACTTAAATGACGAATAGTGTCATTCGTGAAGACAGAAAAGTCTGTGTTTAGAGAATGTAAACTGTTTCTCACTAAAGCTGACAAGTGCCCATGGTGCACACAAACATGTACTGTCTAAGACAAGCCCTGAAGCAACACATCACACACCATTCACACACATTCACAAGGCAAAGTCACTCCATGAATTGCATCCTGATTCCCTCTATTATAATTGGTTATGTTTGGACTAAGCTCTAGTTCTTGTTTCTGTGAGTATCTGTTGATTTAAACTGATGTTTATCCTGCAATCCACCCTTTTTGTTCTTAATCAGAGAACAAGACTGAAGCGATGTTTGAGATTTTTACCGAATCAAAAATAATAAAAATAATGCATAAGATATAATTTATTACAACAACAACAACAACAATAATAATAATGATAATAGACAATAATAATAATTATTATTATTATTAATATAGAATTTATAAGATAATTTATTGCTAAAATAATCATTTGTTGTTGTTGTTGACAGATATTTGCACTTTTCCCAAAAATTGTATAGAGATGCAATTTAAAACTTGTGGAAATTTATATTTCAAAACAACTGTGAATGATAATACCATTTTTATTATTTTATAATAGTAGCAACAGTAGTAATATGAATATTTGACATATGCATTATGATACATTATACATATTTATTATTATTATTATTATTATTATTATTATTATTATTATAAATGTCTGGTAATTATAGTGTCAAAGTCCAAATAAACAATAACTAATAATATAGCAGTGTGGTAAATATCACAGATGTCAGAGACGTTAACTCTTTAACTTAATTGAAATTAAATTTAATATTAAAATTAATATAAATTTGACAAATTCTGGAGAATCTGGAAATCTCTTCATTCTATTCTGGAGAATCTGGAAATCTCTTCATTCTTTTTTTTTATTTTTTTTATTGAAACTGTGATTGTCTGTTCCAGGGAAACTTGTATTGTATTGTATTTTTTTATTTTTATTCTCATATCTGTATAGTTTATGCAGATAGAGATGAACATGCATAACATAATTGTTACACATTTTAGCACTGTACTGTATATTGTTGGTATTGTATGTGCGTCTAAATTCATTAAAAAATATTAAAAAGTATAAAAATAATTTGTCTCTGCATCAGATAAAAACAAAACAATCAAAAAACACTATACTGGTTAATCTCTAAAAATAATTCTGTTGATTGTCAGCATGTCAGTTCTTCCCACCTTGCAATAGTTAGCTGTTCTGGACATTAGGTCAGTTCTTCCAGATGTAACTTCACAGAAACCAACCACAGCATCTCTCTGGACATCATTAAAGGTTAACCTCGAGGTTAAGCTTGAAGCACTCTTTAAAACATTCACAATCCTGAGCCCATACAAACAGAAGTATGCTGCCACATCCATGCAGCTTCTCACCATTATTATTTCATGAAAACTGACAAAGGAAACCAATCTTATTCACACAGACCTATTATTAGACTGCAATGACGATGGAAGACCAAAACAGACATCCGTTGATGCAGTGCCAAGTCTTACACTGAAGGAGCTAAAAAAGAATTAGCACAATTGTGTTTGCCGTCTGCTGCGCCTCTGTGCTTCCCGCTAACATCCAAAGCACAGTGATATGAGGCAGTTTTGTTGTGTTAGTTTGGCCTGTTTTCATGTTTGAAGTTATGCACTTGCTAATTGGGTTTGTAGTTCCCTGCTGGGATGTCAGAGAGCTTTGTCAGCAGTAAAGGAGAGGGCAGAGGAATAAACGGGTCAAAAAAACCCCTACTTAAACCCAAGTGCCCATCCAGTTTCCCAGCGAGAGTTTGTGCTGTTGTGGCCAGAACTGCATGGCCCGAGGCTGAGAAGAAAATAATGCAGGTAAATGATGACAGAGAGGAATTTTAAAACCCAACGGGAAAGATGAGAGCAGAAATCACATTCAAACACAGGCACGCTGCCATTTTTTCTCAGAGTGCATTAGCTGAATGTGAATACAATGAGTAGTTGGGATGTGCTAATGTCGAGAGGCTGATTATATGTTTATCGGTGTTTCGGTCAGGCGAGTCTGTGAAACTGAAAGACCTACCCAGGAGGGAGAACTTTAGACATTTTCTTTGAATCATCAAAACAGTCTTACATGACATCCATTCAGAGAGCCAGCAGGCAATAACTATAAGAAGCTGAGCAGTAGATGGTCGTACAGTAGCACACAATAACTGCACATAACGGTGTACAAGTGTTTCTCGACTTACTCTTTTAAGTGTAAGGTTCCTTTTATTTGGTAGTAAGAAAGAATCATGTCCACAAAATACAGACAAAATACAGTTTATTTTTGAAAAAGATAATCAGTAAATGAGAAAGGATTTGGTGTGTGCAAACAATGCTTGAAGAATCTATGACTACAAAACCAAAAACTGTCCAAGAAAGAAATATGTGTGTGTGTGTTTATAATTTTTATTATATTTATATGCTTATATTTTCAATTTTTATTCGGTACAAAAATTTTAATTATCTATGATGGAACACATTAACCATATACATTTCTAGACAAGCATAAAAAAATCAGGTGAAAAAATGTCTTTAATTTGCATTTCTTCAAAAGGAAGCACTGCTTTTTTTTTTTTTATTTGCAAATGGTCACAAACATTCAAATTATTCTCAAATTAATTTTGCTATTTGGATAGAAACATACTGTAACTACAACTTGAAGCATGCATTTTACATTTACAATATAATAATAATGGCCATCATTAGTTGCCAGCCATAGTAAAAATCACTATCTGACATAAATAAAACTATTTATATCCATGCACTCCTTACTGTGGCCTTTTATAAACTCTCGAGTAGACTTGTGTCCTGTCCCAATCAATTTTTTTTTGTTTGTTTTTTTTTTTTTTTTTTTTTTTTTTTAAAGGACAGGTGTTCTGCTGGTGACTAATGCAGAGTGTCAAAGTGAGGAGTGTAATAAACTCTCTGTCTTGAGTTTTGTCAGTTTAGCCGTACTTCCCCCTTGATCCAGAGGCCTGGCTTAAGTGAGCTTGTTGCCAGGGCAAACCGTCTCCTCTGAGCATCACTTTTCCATGGAGACAGAATTCTTTGATAATCCATGGGATTGAGAGAGAGGAGGTGGGAGAGAGGAGTAAAGTGCTTTGCTGTGTCCTCTGAGGCAGACAGACTCTCACACACACACACTCACACACACACACACAGTACCGTGCATTAAATAAACGCAACAACTCAAACGTCACTGACTACATAAAACCCTGGCAGTCTCACAGACGCACAGACTGTAAACCAGAAAGAGGTGTCGCAATGTAGCACTAGACTTTTATATTTTTGGAAGTAAATATTTGCACTTGCAAAATTTACCACCACTTTGCTATGATGTTCATGGAGGTTTTAAAAATATATTTTCAAAATATTACTAGTTTAATAGTTGTAATGTTAATATTTCATTATCAAAAACTTTGGAAATTTGTTTTCTGCACGCAAAACTCACCGCCACTACAGTATGCTATGGTGTTCAGAGAGGTTTAACAAATTCCAAACCTTAAAAGTTGTGAACATTTTTTTCAAAATATTACTAGTTTAAATCTTGTAATGTTATGTTTTCATTTTATGAATTAATCTTTGCAATTTTGACCTTATTATCAAAGCAACTAGTTTTAATTCATAACACTACGATTTTATTCAAATAATCTTGTCTCTATTTCCACAATATTATAAAAGGTCAATTACAAGAATGAAGTTTAAAAAAAGTAAAACTTCAAGTCCAACCATTCATAAAAGGAAACCTCTCCTCATTAAGTCTCATGGTTTGAGGCATCATTAATGCATGTAGTTTGTCCATTTTAGCAAATAATACAATAAGAGCAATACTTTCAAGCACCACTTATTAAAAATTCACATCTTTGTAAAACCTCAGAGGAAACATATAGGGAAAATACAATAAGCACCAAAACTGCCACAATGGCATGTGGAGATAAACTCTTGCATTCTGCACACATGCAAGGAACATGTAACATGAAAGAAAATGAGGGAAATGGAAATAGAGAATGTGGATTGGGAATAGTTCTGTGATGTGTGACTGCAGCAAATGGAAATGTTATCCCTCGTCATTAGCGCACGACTAACAATCGGACCCAGCGCAGCATACGCCGCGACCTCATTATAAAGTGCATATTAGTGTGAGATTGTGCAATTGAGTGAGTGAGCAAGAGGGCACAAAAAGGCAACAGGGTGTTATATGGGTCAGATTATCATGTCTTGTGTCATACTCTTTTCTTCCTAATGCTAAGAAAAACAGATCAACTCCCAAGGCAGTAGAATGGTGTTGGTCGTAGGTGGTGTTAGGGAATGCTAATGGCGGAGGGTAGATGAGATTTCACTGACGCATATGCACATTTCTGCAGCCGCTAACTCCATGCACAGGCCAGAGACATAGACATGGTGTTTGCCCATGCCTCAGTGATTTTTTTTTGCCATTTCTCAAAGTCTGACCTATACTGAGCCTTGTCATAAGGAAGAATTTATTTTGTACTGAGTGACAGAATACCAAATGGGGCGAATATAGCGATAGATTGTACAAAAGGAAGATTTTTTCATATTTAATCTGCTTGGAACATTAATTTTTCCACATTTCTGGCAGAGGGTTTGATCTGAGCTAATTAAATTTGTTGCTTGTTGTTAAGCTACTATTCAATAGCACCCAAAAATAAATCCTTGTTTATTATTTTCAGAGCCTATTTGTTTGACTAAATAAATATATTTTTATATATATATATATATAAAAAGTACGAATTCATAGTATTTGAAAAACAACAGGCGAAAAGTACCTGGATGACCTACTGTACTACTTTTGGCGAAATTCTGGAGTGTGATGGGAGAGTGTTTGTAAATGGCACACTATATAGAACACACTTTTCTAAAGTTCGCAAAGTAGTAGTAGCTACTAAAAATTATGTGATTTCAGACACAGCTATCGTGTTTATGTGATGCACAACAAAAGTTCATATTCTCTGAAAAATGTTTAAATGAAAAATATTTTACAGTTTAAGTGTCTTAAAGAAAAAAAAAATGAACCAAAAATGAAATTCTTGTGTCGTTCCAAATACGTATGACTTTTTATTCCGTGAAACCCAGGACTTATAAACAATATCTATAAGGATAACTATATCAGCATCCACACCAAAGCACAATAATCTTCTGTTATTATGAGCACATAACGCAGCTGTTTACTGCCAGCTGTTTACTGCTAGTAATATTTTGACAGCCAATCAGTGAATGAAATCACTGATTGGCTGTCAGTGATTTCATTGTTCATCAGGTAAAAAACAATCATTGTGAAAGTGATTCCAACGATATCGTTCATTTGTGCCGTTACGGTTATAATTGTGGTTTGGACCCTGGAATTCTTTTCAAATTAAAGTGATTTTTAAAACTATATCATGATATCATCATTATTATAGTTAACGTTCTTGGTGTGAATGAGCCTCTACTTAAAGGTGCCATAGGATGGAAAACTGTATTTACCTTGGGATAGTTAAATAATAAGAGTTCTGCCCATGGAAATTACATACCGTGAGCCTCAAACACCATTGCTTCCTCCTCCTTATGTAAATATCGTGAGTGCAAAAGACCACTGAAAAAGAGCGAATCCCAAAATAACGCCGACTGTGACGTTACAGTCGGGATCATTAATGTTTACGTCCCCAACAATTGCATAATGTATGACGTGTCTAGGCCAGCCGGACATGTACAGCCGAATCATCGATGCAGTGTTGCCAGATATTGCTATTAAAAACAAACAAAACCCGATAAATAAATAAAAATAAACCGAAATTATTTCAAATCTTTTGCAATTAAGATAAGATAAAGATATTGCTGACCCTAAACTGCAACGTCCTACTTTACTAACTTTCTAAAGCAGGGATACTCAAATCTGGCTCGCGAGATCCACTTTCCTGCAGAGTTTAGCTCTAACCCTAATCAAACACACCTGAGCAAGCTAATCAATGTCTTCAGGATCATTAGAAAATCACAGGTAGGTGAGTTTGATCAGGTTTGGAGCTAAACTCTGCAGGAAAGTGGATCTCGTGAGACAGATTTGAGAATCACTGTTCTAAAGTGTCAAAAAAAGTGGAAAAGACAAGTCCAAAAACACTTATAACAGCTGGATCTGGCAACACAGAGGCTGCATCCGCGCCCTCACTCACTACTTTCTCTCAAGCCTTGTTCACTCCACCAGCGTCTTGCAGCAATCATGTTCATACCATGGATGCTAAACATTCTTGCAAAATCTCTCAAAATCTGTATCTTCGTCTGATACACGCTCAAACATATAAGGTTGGATGCCTAATCTCTCCATCGTTCACCCCGAACAGTAGAGATCTGTTTGCTGTGTGATCTACTGAAATGAGCCGCGCTGTGAACACAGTTAGTTATGTCTAAAGTGAAAATAAACAGATGAGAGAGAAACGGATGCGTGCAGCTCTTAAAGGTATAGTACTATGCTGCGGATTGTCATTGAAGGGATAGTTCACCCAAAAATTAAAATTCTGTCCTTATTTACTCACTGTCATGTTGTACCAAATTAATTTCTTTCTTGTGCTGAACACAAAAGAATATATTTTGAAGAATGTGGGTAACCAAACAGTTACTGGTCCTCACTGAGGGCCAGTAACTGAGGGACTAATATGGAAGTCACGTGGGACCAGCAACTGTTTGGTTTCCCACGTTATTCAAAATAACTTTTATGTTCAATTGAAGAAAGAAACTCATTCAGGTTTAAAAAAAAACTTGAGAGTGAGTAAATGACAATTTTCATTTTTGGGTGAACTATTCATTTAATGTTAATAAAATAAAACACAAAGAGAAAAATAACTCACTGCTTTTGACCGAAGAACATTAATACAGTTGCTAAAAATCAGCAGTATTAAAATAACTTTTCTCATCATATTTTTTGCACCAAATAGTATCGATAAGAATATCGATAAGTACCGGTATTGATAAGCAGTATCAGTATCGCTATCAGTATTGATAAAATGTAAACTATACCCATCCCTATAAGCCACAGACCATCTATGTAGATATCAGAGAACAATTTAAAATATTGTATCAATGCATTCTATGGCATCTTTAATAAAGTATCCAATAATGTAAGGAAAAAAGCTGAAAAGTCTTTTTTTTTTGGGTAAATAAATAAACAGTTAAACACCCAACATTTAAGCAAATTTAACAGTAGAATTGTGGTGAATTGTGGTGAATAGGGTTCAGAAATGTTCAGCTTCTTCTTCTCTACAACTGTTTTGGGGTTTAAAGGATTAGGTCACTCCAGAATTAAAATTCTCTGACACCAACTGTAATCCAAGATGTTCATGTCTTTCTTTCTTAAGGTGAAAAGAAATTAAGGTCCAAATTTCAGTTTCAATGCAGCTTCAAAGTGCTATAAACAATCCCAGCCGAGGAATAAGGGCCTTATCTAGCGAAGCAAACTGTTATTTTCTATTAAAAAAATAAATAAAATAAAAAATAATGATACTTTGTTAACCACAAATGCTCATCTTGCACTAGCTCTGCGATGCGCGTCACGCATTACGCAATTGGAAAGGTGCATTGAAACAGCAATTTTGACCTTCAACCCATTGTGTCCCCATTGAAGTCCACTATATGGAGAAAAATCCTGGAATGTTTTCCTCAAAAACCTTCTTTTTGACTGAAGAAAGAAAGACAAGAACATCTTGGATGACATGGGGGTGAGTAAATTATTAGGAAATTTTTATTCTGAAGTGAACTAATCCTTTACAGTCAATTCCTATTTAATTCCAATTCCTATTTAATTATTGCAGTGTTTATTTAAAGATTCCCATTTCTAATTCTAAAACAGCAAGAATCGACTGGTCAAGTAATCACAACATGAGAATAATCACAAAAAGGTAACCTTGTCAAACAAAATAGTTTTTCCCAAGCAAACAATTTGACTAGAATCATAATCTATTGTGAGTATACACCATTTTAATCATTTTTGTCAAAAATACTATTCTTTTGTCCTTGCACCTGCTCCCTCCATCTCTCTCTGTCTTTTTCCTGACTTAACATGTGCTCATTCATCTGTCCCCTGTCCTCCCTTTGTTCCCACATCCCCCGTTTACCTCCGTCTCCTCTGTGAAAATCACTCACTGCCTATCGACACAACACAAGATGCATTTTAGCATAGCTCAACACCCTCGACACGGGGCGCTACATTCTCCTGCCACAGGAACATGACAAATCAACAACCATCAACATCAGAACAGCATCTATCCATTAAGATGTCCGTTCTGCGGTATCCCACACAACTATAACTTTTATTAACCCATTCTCTAATCGAAGGAGGATGCTAATAGATCTCTGATGAGTTTCCCACCACACATTAACCACCAGAATGCCATAGTCCCTCAGGAAGACAGAGAGATGGGTAGCTAGAGGTCTGTGGGTCGATGGCGGTAGGTTAATGGCCTCCAGCCCCCCCAATTCACAAGGAATAACAGGAGTAGAAAGAAATGCTTTCCGCTCATGGGCGCTAAGGCGGGAGCGGTCAGATGTGAATTTGATTGCCCTCCCATTGCCTGCGTCAATCAATATCCGCTGGTGGAATAAAACTAGCTGTGTTAAAACACCACTTCCACTCCTGTGAGCTGAGAAGTCTGGAGGCACTCAGGTGGATGAGACCCAACCCCCAGCTGGCCGAGAGAGCACGAGCTGTGCATTACTGCGAGCATTTAAGTGTCTAAGCCAGATGGTTTCAACAGAAAAAGCAGTTTTAGCATCTCTCTGACCTTTCCCTCCAACTGACTGAAAGATATTACCACCTTCTTCCTCATTTTTCCCAATGTACTTCAGTTTATGGACCAGTGTAGTCCACTAAACTAGTATCTGGTTTTTGGCTATGACTTACCCTATTTGGTACCATTCACAAAGGACAAATCTAAAAACTGGAGGATGGTAAACCAGGGGTCTTGAGATATGGTTTTAAAAGCTGAACTCTCTTTAAATTCTTACTGAACGGAGCAAAACATGGGGTTTATGATTAAAAATAACACAGATAGAATGCATTCTTTGTGAACAGGTTCTTAGAATAAAAATCAGCTTCTATACATGAGAAAATGTGAGAGAAATATTAATTATGCATGCATTTGGGGTTGATGAAAATATTTAATCAAATTAACATTATATTTAAAAAAAATAATACTTTTATTCAACTTAAGATTTCTCAAGGATTATGTGATATAACTTCAGCTTTGCCTTTACAGGAATAAATTACATGCTAAAATATCTTTAAATAGAAGCAGCAAGCAATTATTTTAAATTCTTATAATATTTCACAATATCACTATTTCTACTGTATTTTGATCAAGTGAATGCTGCCTTGGTGCACATAAGAGACTTAATTAACTGCAAGCGCTAATCTAATCTACAAATCTCATGCCAGAAGTACCATTTATTCTATATTAGTCAATGTTAAAATAAAAAAACTATTACCAGATAAGAGTTCTTTATGACTGACTGTTTACTTGAATACTTTTTTTTATTAAATTCAAACATTGTTTACTTAAAGTCCAATATTCTATAGTTTTTAATTGTTCTATAGTTTAAAATGTATTTCTTCATATCAAAACAAAGAACAATTACTTGAAAAACAAAACAATGTTTACTTAATTTAGAAATATGGTACTTGAAGATTACACATGATTGTTTCATTTGTTAATATGATGGATGGATGGATGGATGGATGGATGAATCATAAACAGCAAGGAAGATGACATCAATAATATAGAAGCTATTACACACTTTTTAAATGTTCATCTAATGTTTGTGTGCTTAAAAACGACGCACTGACAAATGTATCAGAGATGATGCGTGTGCTTATTAGTTATGAGTCTCCTGTTCATAAGTTCATCTATCCATTCAGTCTGTCGCTATAGTTATTCACTACCGTCTATCATCTTTTCAAAGTAGTCGCTTTTCATTCTGTTCATTCGTAAAGTCATGACAGTGTTGAATAAGACCCATCCGATGTGAATCCTGGTGGACGATGCTTTTTGCAGCAAATCACCCCCAAGTAAAAGAGCATATCTTTACTTTAATATTCTATTAGACTCACCGAGGAGTCAAGAGGGGCCTGAGGGGCCATTCTATTCGTCACAGGAACAAAAGACTGCTCTCCCACTGCACATTGTGCCACAATAGTTTCTAGCATCAAAAGCTTCAAACCGCCTCAATACAGTTGAAAAGGTCGTCACTATAATAGCAAGACATCATAACTGATAGCATTTGAATGCTACATTCACTTTCAGTATACAGGTTTGATGTTTTGTCTATTAAATACAATTTTTCATGTGACAATGAAGACTGTAAATGAGTAATTGCAGCTGAAAATTCAGCTTTGCATCAGAGGAATAAATTACTTTTTAAAATATATTCAAAACAGTTATTTTAAATTGTAATAATATTTACAATATTAATGATTTTACTGTATTTTTAATCAAATAAATATTGTCTTAAATATTGGTAAGTATATAGAAACTGATGTTTAAATTTCAAAACCATTTAAAAAATCTTACCGATCCCACACAGTAGTGTATTTGCTTCATATTATTTTAATGTTGAAATATTGTGTAATAAAAGCAACAGTATTATTAAAATAATAAAAATTATTAAAATGTGGCTCAGTGGTAGAGCACTGCGTTAGCAGCGCAACAGGTCGTGGGTTCAATTCCCAGGGAACACACATACTACATACTAATAAATGTAAATGTATAGCCTGAATGCACTGTAAGTCGCTTTGGATAAAAGCGTCTGCTAAATGCATAAATGTAAATGTAAATGTAAGGATTTATAACAATGACTTTTTGCCCTGACTATTTCATACCTTTCTGCTTAAATATAAAGGTTTTTTTCCGTACCACTATTTTGACCAAACACTCCCAGGCCTGCCATTGGTCAAACACACAGATAATCTAAACCCCAAACTCACATTATTGATCGAACTAAAGTTGCTACATTGGCCTGGTTAGGATGCTAAAAAACGAAGCAATGTTTAGTTGAAGCTGTTTCTAAAAATGATGCTGGGATAAAAGAAGGTAGTTTAACACTGACAATTTGACACACATCTCCTTTAAATAAAGATTGGCATTGTTTGTGAAGAGCAGGATTTCATTTCCTGTCTGATTTCAGACAGCAGACAATCTGACAAAGGCAAACAGGCAATTGCAGAGACAGTAATTGCAGGTTTGGTCCACCAGCTTTCAAACAGGAAAGACAAACACTGCGAGATGAATACGTCCTGCGGCCTGGAGATGCTTAAGGTGTCAGGTAACAGAATCCTCTGCTTTTTCTCTAATGAACATAGATCAGACAGACACAATCATCTCACGATATTCTCCCCACTCCATTGCTTCTATTAATCCCAATCACCAGTGATAGCTGTAATACAGATTACATTAGCTACAAAGAGATCAAATTAGGGCCTGGTATGTTCACCTGAGTGACAGAAACTGCTGCAAGAGCATAATCAATTGGTCTTCATTATTTAATCAAGTGGCTCGGTGAAACCGAAACTCTTATTGTCGGTTTCAAGCCCCACGAAAAGGCAGAAGCTCTCAAGAAAACCAATGCACATAGAAACACTCGCACTTTATGTAACACGTACCAGCAGATGAGCCACACACACACTTAAAACCCAAGCAAGATGCAGGATGAAATACACACAGTCCTTCACATGCAGAGCAATGAAAGTCTAAACATGAAAGTCCGCCTCCTCTCTCCGCCAGCATAAAAGAGGAGTTAATGAACATCATACAATCGGTGCTTTCATACAAACATGCAGCGCACACAAACAAACAGACACACAGGTATGTAGGTCTCCAATATGTGGGAGTGTGGTGATTTCAAATATATTGCCTGGAAGCACACATGAACTCATAAAACCAGAGGGAGATGGCCACCTCTGCCCCCTGCTCATGCTTGATTCCAAGTAAACAAGTCGGGAACTTGGCTGAAAAAGCAGCTGGTTTGAGGTAATAGAATGAGGAGAGGGGCTTCATTGATTTGAATTAGAGATAGAGAATGGATAGATACTGCTATCTATATTTAGATATCTAGCCATCTGAGATCTGCTTCATCAGTTAACAGAACTGCTTCGTATGCCCTTCATAAAATCTACAGTGGATACAGTTTTGATTTAAAGCAGGATTTTTGGGAAAAATCAATCAAACAATCAATTATTTTCAAGAACTGGATGATAGTGATTACTTGGAAACAGTAATGATAATGGTAATGAACTGATAATGACTGAATCATTTGGAAACAGACTGCAGAGGATGGTAAATGCTATGAGAACTGAATTCTTAAAAAAAAAAAAAAAAAATAAATAAATAAATAATATATATATATATATATATATATATATATATATATATATATATGAAAAGTTCAGATGCAAAAGCCTCTAAGTACACCTGATGTTTTTCTTTAAAATTAGCCTTTCTTTCTGGCTAGTATGTATAGGTATCTATGCAAGTACTGGTACTTCTGAATGGGTTGAGGCTGGGATTTAGCTCATTTGAAGTGAAAGTGCTTGATGAACATATACTATGTGTGGAGAGCATTCACTCAATATCGTTATCTCATTTCTGACCAAGATATATATATAGTTCCAATGCAAATATAGTGCTATTAGATATAGTGCTATTATGCACATAAGAAAATATCTTTTTCTGATGCGTGGCTTCATTCTAATTATTTTATGCATAATTACATTATATATAATTCATGTTCAACACTATCAGAACTGGAGGAGACACAACGCTCATATGTTTGTAAAGCACTTTTAATACGACTACACAGTAAAACAATTCTTTCAGTTTTTTTCATTTTAAAGTCTGCGTCTAATTTAGGTGAACAGCACACAGCCAAAATGAATTGTTTAATTACAACCTAAGAACCCTATGATTTCCGGCCATCTCTCTGCATACCTACGATCGTCTCTGCTGGACTAGTGCCCTAAGATGTACCCCCCCATAGTGTACAATTACAGCTGGAAATACCAGCGACCCGGTCACCAACATCCAGCACATCTCTCTCTCGATTAGAATAACCGCTTCCTCACAGCGCTGGGAGACCAGCATTGTGTTTTGGACTTTAATGACTGTGGTTAAGAAAAGTGGGATGTAATTTTTGCCTCTTTAAATATCTCTGATGATGGACAGCACTGTGTGAAGGCTTATTAAGGATATTACAGGGGCATTATAGGCAACATTAAAAAAGCACAATTTTACAATACAGCAAAGGTCAGTTTGAATCAGTCAAATTCTGTATGATATTGGACTATCAATCCTATTTATTTACATTATACCATGTTTTGTCTGATTATAGCGCACCATACTACAGGTTTTGAGCATAAATAGTCTGACAATAACTACAGACACATTAATGCCCAAACCCAACAGAACTGAACCAGCCTCACAAAATAAAAAAGAGGGAGTTTGTAATTTCTGCCCAACTCATCAAATTTCTCATCAAATTACATTACATTAGTCACTCGTCTGCAACTGGTTGAACAAACAAATAGCCACTCCTCAAACTCATGCCATAGGTTAATGAAAATGCTGTTGTGTTGGCTGGTCTTAGTGCCACAGTGTTTACAATTTTGTTGTGATTGGCTTATTTACACTCAACATATTAAACTGGAATGGAGGATTAACAGAGAGAAAAAAAAAAAAAAAATTCACCCTAAAATATTCTGCAACTTGGACTATAAGTCAAGTAAATCAAATCAAGGGATAGTTCACCCAAAAATAAAAGTCATCATTTACTCACCCTCATGTCATTCCAAACCTATTTGGATTTCTTCATTCATATAAGACGATATTATGAAGAATGTTAGTAACAAATCGTTTTGGTCTTCGTTGACCATGAATAAAATGTAAGGTCTTATGTCAACATTTCAAACAAACTCTGTATTTTTACCGCCTCTTCATGTGCTTTGGCAATTAAATCCCTAAGGTTATAGGTTGGGTTATATTTATCATGCATTAGAATACATTCCCAATGCATTATGATCTTGCATTGTTGAGTCCTGTCAATGCTATTATAGATGACTGGTATAGATGACTTTTGTCACAATTGTTATTCTTAAGGGTTATTGATCTCACAGGATCCAAATCCCACAAAACGACCCAACCAGGGAGCTGGGGTCAAGCTACAGGGAACAGAAAACAGAATAATGGTAGCCGTAGCTTATCTTTCTCAGACCAGCTGTGACTCACATTGTCTATGAAAAACAAAGTACAAGCACATCTAATATTCCATGAGATAAATGCTGTCAGCTTCTCCAAGGTGAAATTGACAGCATCATTACACAACCCTCCACTGATGAAAGGAGAGGAGTGATACACAGCAGAAAAATCATAAACCCATAATATAGTAATAAACTATATATACTATCATACACTAGTTTGGTCAGTAATGTTTTTCAACAAAGTCTCTTATGCTCACCAAAGCTGCATTTATTGGACCAAAAATACAGTAAAGTAGTAATATTTTGTGACAATAAATAAGAACTTACAATGGAAGATTTTATAATGAATAGAAAGTTCAAAAGAAAGCATTTATTTAAAATAGAAATGAAGTCTAACGTGATAAACGTCTTTACTGTCACCTTGATCAATTTAAACTAAAATATCCCTATTGAATGAAATTATTAATTTCTTTTAAAACAAAAACTGCACTGACCCCAAACATTTGAGCAGTAATGAGTGTGATATTTAAATGTATACTTTAAAACATATACAAAAAAAAAAAAAAAAAGGTATTACAATGGCTGCCTGTCTAAAAAAACATGGTAATAACAAGGTGCTTTATAAATGAACACATGAGTGTGGTATAAAAATCTGATCACACAGCCAACATGCAGGGGAAAACATGCTTTTAAAAATTCATGTTAAGGGAAAAACAGCTCTGTACTGTACACTTTTAAGAAAAAATACTGATCTAGGTCTAAGTAATATTTTCTCTTGTTCATTGGGGAAATTAAAGAAAACACCGTCTAGAATAATTATCAAGCAGACACTCTTGAACTATAACCCATACCAATAAATAACTCAAGGAAAAACATTAAAACACCAATAAGCAAACATATATACAACAATCTTATGATGTGTATATGAGTGAGTGTTTTTGTGCATGTGTGTGCATGGACTCCGAGGTGAGATTGATTCATGCACTGTTAATGTGTAAGGGTGCTGGTCTGACCCCTCAACCACACTCCCTCTGGGTCTCACTTCCATCACCACCAACTTATCACCTTAATGCAGAAGGAAGTAAATGGGAAACTGGCTTAACACAAATCTCTATTCAGCTATACAGATCTATACAGCTGTCTCAAGTACTAGTCTGTAGGCAGTGTAACGTGGATCACTTAAAATCACAATGAAATTATTGTCTTCAAAATACAATGCCCTCCACTAATATTGGCACCCTTGATAAATATGAGCAAAGGCGGCTGTGAAAATAAATCTGCATTGTTTATCCTTTTGATCTTTCACTCAAAAAATTCACAAAATTCTAACCTATCATTGAAGCAAAACAATTGAAAATGGGGAGAAAATCTCATGATGAAATAAATGTTTTTCTCCAATGAATGTTGGCCACAATTATTGGCACCCCTAGAAATTCTTATGAGTAAAATATCTCTGAAGTATATTCCCATTCATATTTACATTTTTTAGCACACAAGGGTGACTAGGAGCATGCAATTATCCAGCCATGACTTCCTGTTCCACGGGATTATAAATATGAGGAACACAAAGGCCAAATTCCCTTAATCATCCATCACAAGGAGTAAAACTTAAGAATATAGTTCTGATGTGCAGAACAAGATTGTTGAGCATTGCAAAGTGACTGTAAGAAAAGAGTTAAAGCATTGAAAATCCCCATTTCCACCATCAGGGTAATAATTAAGAGGTTCCAATCAACTAAAGATGTTAAAAATCTGCCTGGAAGAGGACGTGTCTATATCGTCCTAATGCACGGTGAGGAAAACAGTTTGAGTGGCCAAAGACTCTCCAAGGATCACAGCTGTAGAATTGTAGAGATTAGCTGAGTCTTGGGGTCAGAAACCTAAAAAAATATATCAAACATCCCCTACATCACCACATGTTGTTCGGGAGAGTTTCAAGGAACAAACTCCAGCAAATTCAGTTGTCAGACACGACTGGAACTTCAAATGGCACTGGCTTCTCTGGTCAGATGAAACTGAAAAAAGAGCTTTTTGGCAGCAAACCCACCAGATGAGTTTAGTACAAACAAGGATAAAAAAGTACCCCATGTCCATGGTTAAATATACTGCTGGATCTTTAATGTTGTGGGCCTGTTTTTCTGCCAGAGGTCCTGAACATCTTGTTCAGATGCATGGCATCATGGATTCTATCAAATACCAACAGGTAAAAAATCAAAACCTGACTGCCTCTGTTAGAAATCTTATAATGGGCCGTGTTTAGATCTTCCACCAGGACAACAATCCAAAACAAACATCAAAATAAACACAAAAATGTGTCACTGAGCACAAAATGAATCTTTTGCCATGGCTGTCCCTGTCCTCTGACCTGAACCCTACAGAAAATGAGTGGGGTTAACTGCAGAGAAGTAGTACTAACATGGAGTTGTGAATCTGAAGGATCTGGAGAGATTCTGTATGAAGAAAATGGTCTCAGATCTCTTATCAGGTGTTCTCCAAACTCTTCAGGCATTATAGGAGAAAACTCAGAGCTGTTACTCCGGGAAAACGACATTGCAACTGGGTGCCAATAATTGTGTCCAACATGAACTAGAGAAAGCATTTATTTCACAATGAGATTTTCCCCCCACTTTCAATTGTTTTACTTCAATGATAGGTTGGAATTTTGTGAATTTTTTGAATGAAAGATAAAAGGATAAACAACATAGATTTATTTTCACAGCCGCCTTTGCTCATATTTACCAAGAGTGCCAATATTAGTGGAAGGCTCTGTATATGCTATAGGAACAGTTCACCCAAAAATCATCAGCTGTTTGAACTCTCATTCTGATGGCACCCATTCACTATTCATTAATAAGCAAGCGATGCAATGGTAAATTTCTCTAAATTCGTTCAGATGAAGAAACAAACTCATCTACATTTTGGATGGCCTGAGAGTGAGAAAATTCTCAGCAAATTTTCATTTTTGGGTGAACTATTCCTTAATGCCCCATTATTTGTGAACTAGCTGCTGTGACATTTTCTCTGCTTGCTTAATCTCTATTTCTGTTCGATCTATTATGTCAGCAATTTAAAAATGTTAAATGCTACAAACTTTAAAAGTCTACGGTCCTTTTTATAAGCATAAGCCATTAACAGACAGATTTTAATAACTGTTCAATGTTTTAAACCAGAATCATTTATTAATACACAACCCTGAGGCTTCAGTAGACTTGTTTTAGCCTCATCTGAACAACTTATTAAAGACTGAGAACCTCTGAATTAGAGGATAGACATGTGGACTAACAATTTTTTAGCTGATGTACACTTACGAAATACGAGATAAATACTATGGAATATTTATATATGACAATCATTCAATACCATGCCATATATCTATTACTTTATGGGTTCATGAAATATGAAACATGATTTTTAATGCAATCTAACAACCTTTAATGAATACTAATATGCATTTTTGATACCTTTGGAAACAAATCCATACTGAACCCCAAACTACATATTTAGATCAATTTTCTATTTATCTGTCCTGAAAATCACTCTCGCCTGAAGGGATTTTCGGTTGAACTTTCTTTAACCTCAAGAAGAAAGTGAATCTGTGAAATATCCCAAGACTGGATCTTAAGCATTCACTACAAAGCCCACCATGGTTCGGTGTTGTGATGGACACGTCTTTTCTCCTGGCTCATGCCTCAGTTATCCATGATAACGTACACACAGTCAGCGTCAGCACACACACACTGAACAATGCTCCAGGAAGCTCATATCAATTATGAAGCAGCTATATCTGGCATACGGCCGTGCCCTCTCCGGAATGCATATGCACACACACAAACACATACACACTCACTCATTGGCTACTTCACTGATTAAGTCAATGACTGTCTGCCTGACTGAACCTCTCAAGTGAGAACTCTCTTTCTCTCCTGTATCAGTCCTCTTCTCACAAATAAAGACAAGAATAGTCTAATAGGCTGCACAAATAGTACAGTTCATTTATGCTGAATGCTGGGCAATTTAAAGCCACTGGAATCTGTTACAACAACCACGTTTAGCTTTACTGAAAGAAAGTGAAAGAGAGAGGCACCTATTAACATCCATCAAATTACAAGTGCTTATTCTCATGATTGTGTATGTTTTTTTTTTTAATTAGTACTTTTATTCAGCAAGTATCCATTAAATTGATCAAAAGTAGCAGTAAAGACGTATGTTGCAAATGATTTCTATTTCAAAGAAGTGCTGTTCTATGACTGTTTTATTTCTATTTCTATCAAAGAATTGTGACTCGTATCACAGTTTTCACAAAAATATTAAGTAGCACAAATGTTTTCAACATTGATAATAAAAAGAAATGTTTCTTTAAAGTGGACCAAACACACACAGATTCACCCAACCTCATGTTAATCTTGAGCACCTATAGAGTAGTACTGCATCCTTCATATCTCAAAAAAGTCTTTAGTTTTATCATATTTATAAAAGAAAGATAGAGCTTTACGATTCTCTCCGGAAAAAGCCGAGCTCCTGGAGGCTCGCCGTGTGGGCGGAGCTAAAGAGTGATGAGCACTTGCGCCGATCGCCAACAAAACAGAGACTTTGATGCTGTTTCACTGTAGTTCTGAATCATGACCAGGATCTTTTATAGCTGGGACCGCTCCATCTTTCAGTATCAAACGATGTGCAAACCCAGCGTCGAACTGGGCCTCGTTTATAAAACTTTCGTCAACAAACACACTTGCGAAACTCCATTGCTGCCCCGAAAAACAAACTGCATCCACTGTTCACATAACGCTGGGTTCTTTCGGGAAGTTTAACAAGGTTATCTTTCCCTCACAACCAAAAACACACTTCTTCAGTGACATTCTTCCCGAGCGAGTCCTGTGCAGCAGCGCAGCCGAATGAAGCGCGCTCTCGCTCTCGCTCTGGTCGATGCGTGCACGGGCGCGTTCTTCCGGGAGAAATGCCCATATAAGGAGTTCCACCGTCGTTTACGTCAGCAAGAGCCACGATCGATAAAAACTCTCCGAAACTTGTACGAACCCGGAAGTGAGATTTTTGGCACAGAAATACTGTCATACTTCCAAATTGCATTTTGAAACTTTGTCCATGCTTAGCATGAGAATCCAACTCTTTAACAGTGTAAACAACTCTGAATGCATGAAACAGCATTGTACCCCCCCTTTAAGCCACCAAATCAGCATATTAGAATGATTTCTGAGAGATCATGTGACACTGAAGACTGGAGTAAAGGCTATAAAGTTCATCTTTGCCATCACAGAAATAGAAAAATGTAAAAAATATGTTGAAATAGAAATATTTCACAACATTACTGGTTTTACTGTACTGTTTTAATCAAATAAATGCAGACAATGTGAGCAATTGGCGAGACTTCTTTTAAAAATATTAAATAATCTTATGTAAACTTATACATTCGTATTATGTATGCATACATGCTTCCAAATTTTTAGATTTAGTTTTAGATGCCCAAAACAGATGTTAATAGCTGGTGTAAATAGGCCCAAAAAAGGCCAGGGGAAGGTAAAGAAAGTGAGATGGGGGAGGGTTAACAGGGTCTCATTAAAGATGTAGGGCTACCTGTGAGGATCAAAAAGTCTGAGTGCAAGTCCACCCACACACACTCCCTCTAGAGGGGCACATACAGCATAAAAGGGGAGCCTGTGGTCAGCTTCTATTCCTCCTTCTACCTCTACCTCCTCTCTCTTCCTCTCTGGCTGACTGTGTGTTAGAACAAACTCCAGTTAATACAATCTTAACATGAAATTACTAGCAGGAGGTAAAACCCTGCTAAAAGAAAATTACAATAAGATATTGTCTGACGAGAAGAAGAGTTTGTGAGAGACACCATAATAATTAACTGGTGGTTGAATTTTGAAAAAATTATATTATAAATTAATGTTATATATTAAAAATTATATTAAATTAAATTATATTTAAAAAAAAAAATATATATATATATATATATATATATATATATATATATATATATATATATATATATATATATATATATATATATATATATATATATATATATGTGTGTGTGTGTGTGTGTGTGTGTGTGTGTGTGTGTGTGTGTGTGTGAACTTAAAAAAAATCTAACTTTGTACAAGCTTTTGAAGTAGTCTCTCTTATCACCATATTGTTCATTCATTCATCTTTTTATTAGATTTATTTTTTGCCCCTCAGATTCACCGTGGTTCTTTTCCAGCTGCCCACACAGTGGAAAGCTCATTAAATATGGATGCCATGTACAACCACAACCAATTTTGCATGTTTAATTTAACAAATAATAACATCAAAGAGGATAGGGAGGGACAGAGCTGCATTATTCATGAGCTGATTGGACTAGAGGGAAACGGAATCAGTATGTTGTTCAGGTAACTGCCAAGATAGGCGGAATCAACTTTAGTTAGATTTGCTTGCAATTAATAGCATGTAATGAAGGATCCGAAAATGCTTTTACACATGCAGAGAATACATCATGTGTCCTGAAAATCTTAATAAACATCAGTGAACAGCAAATAGTAAAGATGTTAATCTACAAAGTAAAAACAAAACAAAACTGCATGGATATGTATAGGAATGTCCTCCAAGACTGAAAACACAAACAAAAAATGCATTTGCAATAATGCACTTATAATAGAAGTCAAAGGTGCATAGCTTTTCACATACCAGAAAGAGAAATGACATAACTATCCACAAAAGACTATTTACTTGGAGCAAAATAGTAACAGAGCACAACACTCGGGTTATGGAAGAAAAATTCTCTTCTTTTTATCCACAGACGTACATTTTTAATGTTAAGGTATAAACTTTTAAGGACATACCAACCATGAGCTTAGCCACATTTCCTAGGAAGAACCTCACAACCCATAATCCTGAATAGAAATCCATCAAGAAGAGAAATCACTGTTACCATGAAGACAAGAACTGCATCAAAAGAAATGATCTTATATATTTATATATAAGAAAATGAATGGAGACAAACACATCCTGAACCAAGGCCGCTGAAAAAGTTGGCAGTACCATTACATCTATAATTCATATCTAGTAGTTTATCCACCTAAAACAGCAGTTCTACAGCTAAACAGATGATGTAGACAACATTGCAGTTCAAATAACATTCTTGTACTAAAGCATTCATATCAGATACAGTTGCTTGCTAGAGCTTAATGTTCTTGAAACCAAGGGCTATAAAAAGCGCAACAAACATTTAAATCATTAGGCAGCAAACATTAATCAGTTTGGCCACTATGTACATAATTTCTTAAAGCGGATCAGTGAGATGCTGTTAATTGGATTAAAACTTTGTGTTTCGAGTTTAGACAAAATTCTAGCACTGAGACAGGGGTGCGTTGTTAGAGAACTGTAGGGGCTCAGGCAAATCCCTCTAACGTAGTTCATCTCGCCCTTCCTTTATCCCTACTTCTTAAAAATCACCTCTTTTAATGGGCTTAGTCAATCCTCTGACAGCCAGCCGTCTCCTGGATCCACACGGCTCACTCATGGGTCGGCATGCACTCACACACACGCACAGCTTGAAATCACTGTTACAGTGTAATGGGACTGCCCACATACTCTGTGTACGTTGTGTTTCTTAGGAGTGAACTCCTGTGTGGGTGCAGGAGATTCTGCCCTCTTGCTGTCTAACAGATGGTCCGTATGTTTGTGTGTGTGTGTTTATCAGACTCAGTCTCTCAGCAGATTGAGAAGAATGTGTCCGTGTCTTCTGTCGATAGCGGGTGGACAAGTGATTTATCTCCTCCACGAAGAGCGATATATAAAAGAGGACCGAGAGACCAATACTAAGATGGAGAAGTGTGTGGGAGAGGAATAAATAGAAAGGATTTGTCAATGGAGAAGATAAAAAGGGATATCTAGGGTTGGCAGAGGGGCAGTTCAGTGTTTGACCCGTGCCACAACAGACCGCACCTCCCCGCGCCAACAGCCACGCTCGGCAGAGAACCAACAGAAGCCATTCCCAACACATGTCCACTCCACAGGATATTTATAGGAATTAGACACAAGCACCGCCTGGGTGATACATTGGATACTCATAATTACTTTGAGATAAAAATTAAGCAACACTGTAAATATTACAAAGATTTTAATGTACTTTTATTTGGTCATCTATGATTAAAACTTAGTTGCAAAACTGTTGTTGGAGTTTGGTTAAGGTTTTGGTTAAGGTTAGGTTTGATTCGTAAGTGTGAGTGCAGGACAAGTTTTGATTGCCGAGTAGTGATACAGGCAGGAAGATGCTGATATGAGTGCGGGACCTTGTACAATGACTTGTTGGACTCCACAAAATATAATGATCTAAAATTACAATAATAGTTACTCAAATGCATTTTTTTTAAGATAAAGAATATTATGTGTTATACATCTATTGCACACTAAAAACTAAACAATTTACAGACTCATGGTTGAATATTCTGCTTTTTCTGGAAAGTAAATTCTTTTTGGCTGCTGCAACAAATGTAACAAGGTGCTAAATACAAAACCAGTATTATTTTAGCATCACTGATATAGTATTAGTAATTACTGTTTTAAAATCTAGTTTTACTTTAATTTGTTTTCACTTTAATTTGAAAGTTTTACCAATTTTTTTGTGTTTTTGTCATTTTTATTTCATACATATTTTAAATATGTCTATATAGCATTTATTACTTTGTTTATTTTTAGTTATTTTGGTGCTTCAACTTAAAACTAAATAAAAATATTGGCAACTAGTTGAAACAAAATATATTTGTTATATTTTATTTATTTTTATATTTCAGTTACTGTTTATTTTAAATAATTATTTACTTATTTTATTGTTTTAGTTTTAATAAGAATAATAACCCTTACCAGACCAAGAATGAAAAATCCCCATAGACCTTCTCCTGCCATCTTTTACAGGAAAGAGAGGGACAAAACGTAAAAGTTGCTTATGAGAGCAGGATTGAAAAATTCATGCCATGCAGACCTCTGGGTTAGTTCCTTTATACAGGTGCATCTCAATAAATTAGAATGTCGTGGAAAGTTCATTTATTTCAGTAATTAAACTCAAATTGTGAAACTCGTGTATTAAATAAATTCAATGCACACAGACTGAAGTAGTTTAAGTCTTTGGTTCTTTTAATTGTGATGATTTTGGCTCACATTTAACAAAAACCCACCAATTCACTATCTCAACAAATTAGAATACTTCATAAGACCAATAATAAAAAAAAAAATAAAATAAAAATAAATAAAAAAAACATTTTTAGTGAATTGTTGGCCTTCTGGAAAGTATGTTCATTTACTGTATATGTACTCAATACTTGGTAGGTGCTCCTTTTGCTTTAATTACTGCCTCAATTCGGTGTGGCATGGAGGTGATCAGTTTGTGGCACTGCTGAGGTGGTATGGAAGCCCAGGTTTCTTTGACAGTGGCCTTCAGCTCATGTGCATTTTTTGGTCTCTTGTTTCTCATTTTCCTCTTGACAATACCCCATAGATTCTCTATGGGGTTCAGGTCTGGTGAGTTTGCTGGCCAGTCAAGCACACCAACACCATGGTCATTTAACCAACTTTTGGTACTTTTGGGAGTGTGGGCAGGTGCCAAATCTTGCTGGAAAATGAAATCAGCATCTTTAAAAAGCTGGTCAGCAGAAGGAAGCATGAAGTGCTCCAAAATTTCTTGGTAAACGGGTGCAGTGATTGCACCCCAAATCATCATAGACTGTGGAAACTTAACACTGGACTTCAAGCAACTTGGGCTATGAGCTTCTCCACCCTTCCTCCAGACTCTAGGACCTTGGTTTCCAAATGAAATACAAAACTTGCTCTCATCTGAAAAGAGGACTTTGGACCCCTGGGCAACAGTCCAGTTCTTCTTCTCCTTAGCCCAGGTAAGACGCCTCTGACGTTGTCTGTGGTTCAGGAGTGGCTTAATAAGAGGAATACGACAACTGTAGCCAAATTCCTTGACGTGTCTGTGTGTGGTGGCTCTTGATGCCTTGACCCCAGTCTCAGTCCATTCCTTGTGAAGTTCACCCAAATTCTTGAATCGATTTTGCTTGACAATCCTCATAAGGCTGCGGTTCTCTCGGTTGGTTGTGCATCTTTTTCTTCCACACTTTTTCCTTCCACTCAACTTTCTGTTAACATGCTTGGATACAGCACTCTGTGAACAGCCAGCTTCTTTGGCAATGAATGTTTGTGGCTTACCCAAACACCTGAAGGGTGTCAATGATTGTCTTCTGGACAACTGTCAGATCAGCAGTCTTCCCCATGTTTGTGTAGCCTAGTGAACCAAACTGAGAGACCATTTTGAAGGCCCAGGAAACCTTTGCAGGTGTTTTGAGTTGATTAGCTGATTGGCATGTCACCATATTCTAATTTGTTGAAATAGTGAATTGGTGGGTTTTTGTTAAATGTGAGCCAAAATCATCACAATTAAAAGAACCAAAGACTTAAACTACTTCAGTCTGTGTGCATTGAATTTATTTAATACACGAGTTTCACAATTTCAGTTGAATTACTGAAATAAATGAACTTTTCCATGACATTCTAATTTATTGAGATGTACCTGTATGTATGAATCAGTACAAGCTGAATCAGTTGCCAAAAAATAAAAAATAAAAAATCTAAAAATGTTCATGGATGACCATATGTGACAATGTTACTATATACTATAATGTATTAGTAAAATATATAGGTATATTTAAAAGTGTTATTTTCATTCCAAAATTACTAACAAAAAAAAGAGACATGACCTGATGATAAATTAAAGGTTAACAATTTTAATTAAAATATGCTGTTGACAAAAATATGACAACAAAAAATAAGCCAGCTAGATAGTGGCAATGTATTAATAATGCTTTTAGAAAAAATAAAAATATGTAGAAAGAATAGAATATAGTAATTCAATTGTAGTATGTTGGGGATTGATCTGCTCAAGCATATTACAAATGTATTACAAATGAGCAAACACTTCAGACGCGCACATCCCTGGTGACTTAGTTACAAGTCCTATCTGGGTTGTCGTTGAAGTGTGGCGCATGCGCTGTGTGGTAGTGGTGGGTGTACAGAGGTCTTTGCAGGAAGTCTTACTTCAGTTTCACAATAAAGGAAGTGCCAGTCTGAACTTCTGCCAGATCCTATTCAATAAATCATTGTAAAGACATGTCCTTGCCTACACACATGTGCACTTATGAATGTCTCTCCATTATTCATCTGCTCAGTCCGATCTTTGTACACTCTGCCACTCCATATATATCATATTACAAACTCACACACACAATCCCATAATGCAACATACATCTTCTGCTGACTCCTACGCTGCACTGCTCATGTAACTATTGCACTACTCTTAATAAGCTGTCAGCCATCCAAGTTAGGAAACGTGTGTGTGAGAGTGAGAAAGTTGAAGAGAGAAAGAAGGAAGGACAAAAAAATGGAAGTACCAGGTCAACAAGTGAAATCAGTTGCTTTCACTGTTCTGACATCATAGTTTTAGATATTTTCAAGAAAATGGACAGAGACCTGTAGCTGAATTGTGCTTACAGTCAATCCCTTTAAAAAACAAAAATAGATTTATGAGACCACTACCTTAGTAATGCAATTTATATTAATTACATATTTTTACCAAAGGTCTCTACGATCAACTTAGGCTTGCGATGCTTTTGAGAAATGAAGCCTTGAATGATTTACTGACTGAATCGACTGACTGAAACCAGCAGTTTGAATCATACTGTTCAAACTGCTAACTGACCAGTGACTTTGAGGCTGTTTTTTAATCTTTTGAATCTTTTCAACAGACTGACTCATTAATGTATGGAAGCCCATTTCCACCACTGAATAAAAAATAAAAAAGTAATTGCGACTTATCATCTCACAATTCTGAATTTTTTTCTCGCAATTGAGTTCACATCTCGCAATTCTGACTTTTTTTCTCATAATTGCGTAATATAAACTCGCAATTCTGAACTTTCTTTTTAATTGCATGGTATAAACTCGCAATTGCGATTTGTAAAGTCTGAATTGCGAGATAAAGCCTTGCAATTCTGACTTTTTTCTCACAAGAATTTTTTTCTCGCAACGAAGTTTATTTCATGCAATTCTGAGAAAAAAGATAGAACTGCAATTGCAGAATCTCGCAATTCGTACTTTATAATTCTCAAGTGCGGGTTTCTCACAATTCTTAGAAAAAAAGTCAAAATTGCGAGTTTTTATCATGCAATCGCGAGAAAAAAAGTCAGAATTCTGAGAGAAAAAGTTGCAATTACCTTTTTTATTTTTTATTTGGTGGCAGTAACAGACTTCCATATTAATGAGATCTGGTTATAAGAGCCACTCGTTCGCAAATCAAACATCACAACTTGCAATGTGCACACTAACAAGATAATATCTGACAAAAACACGGGACACAAAGTTTTCTTAACAGCAACTAGCCTACATTTAAAATTATTGTCACAAACTTTGTTACTTTATGTTATATTAATTTTAATCACAGTATGGAGCCATGTTAAACTACAGAAATTCCTTGTATTCAAGGATAGTAAGTAGACAAAATTCATTTTCATCTAGGGAAATAAGTGAGCATCTGGTACAGGCTGCTTTGTAACTGCATGAGACGGCCCATACGCCAGCACGGCAACTAGGACAGATTGTCACACCAATATTGCAAGCCACAAGGATGCCAATTTTGGTTGTGTCTTCCATCTTGGTTACCTAATGTGAACAGCCACCACAATGCAAAAGTGTTACAGGTGGTTGCCAAGGCATTGATAGCTAGCTGCTAGTGTACGCTAGGTGATTACTTATTGGAAAAAGAGCACAAGAACAGCATTAGCACCAGAAAAGTGACACCTATACAAATAACACCTCAAGTTTCACGTGTCACTATGGTTCACACATAGTAAGTAGCACATTATCCATCACATTATCTCACAGCACTGAACTGCATTGACCTCCTGCTGCTAGATGCCAACCAGCAAGCTTACACAAACTGTCCTCATTAACAGCCTCTTTACCATCTCTCTATCCAGTCAGCTGTCCATTCAGAAATTAAGGCCATTTCCTCCCCATTTACACACGTTCCTCACTATACATTCCACACGCTGTCCTCCATTAGATCTGCCAGATATTGACCACTAGTCATGTGAGGTGTGTAAAGCACCATGGAAATTACAATATATAAAGCAGAGCACTGCACTCCGTTCAGCCAAGTATCGTATATTGTAATTTAGTGGTATATTATCAGCTGTGAGAATGGTTTGGAGATGATTTATATTGATAAACCCTGCAAATAACAGTCTGCAACACATCTTACATTGGGATTTCGATTTACTGTAAACTATAATTTGAGTTATGTTTTAAAAAAATGGGATGTGAAAAAAAAAATCAAGAAATAAACATAAGCAGAATACATTAAACATAAAAATAAAACAATCCTGCAGTAGTTATTTGTTAGTCATTATGAGTCAATTATAAAAATGTTCAAGAATCTTACCTTTATATACTGTTGTAGTTCAGGATAGACTCTATAAGCGCCGCAGACGGGGGACAGAGTGCATCTGTTTGGAAACGAGGAAGTTACAGCACAGGTGACTTCTGGGAAGGAGATGACTTTGTAGCCGAATTTCTCGTACAGGTGCTGTAGCTCTTTGTCAGGTTTCTCTTCATTTTCACACAGTATGCTGCCCACTACATACCGACACTGATCTGCTTGAGTCTGAAACACAAAGAGAGAGAGATTACGTCAGATTGTGCTGAATACTGTACTTGCAATGTAACACAAATAATATTTATAATACAGATTTACATTCATAATACTGATGTGCAAGGACCCAAAGTCATATATATATATATATATATATATATATATATAACGTTCAAAAACTTAGGGTCAGAACATTTTTGAAAGAAGTCTCTTATGTTCACCAAAAATACAGTAAAAACAGCAATATTGTGGAATATTATTACAATTTAAAGTAACTGTTTCTATTTTAATATATTTAAGTTGTAATGTATTCCCTTGAAGGCAAAGCTGAATTTTCAGCAGCAATTATTCCAGTCTTCAGTGTCACATGATCCTTCAGAATTCATTCTAAAATGCTTATTTGGTGCTCAAAATACATTTCATTATCACTGTTAAAAATTCTTATTGAGTAAACTATGATACATTTTTTTTTTTCGGTATTCTTTGATGAACAGAAAGTTTTCTTTGAAATGGACGGATATATTTGTGACCCTGGACCACAAAACCAGTTGTGAGGGTCAATTTTTTGAAATTGAGATTTATACATCATCTGAAAGCTGAATAAATAAGCCTTCCATTGATGTGTGGTTTGTTAGGAATAGGATAGGACAATATTTGGCCAAGATACAACTATCTGAAAATCTGGAATCTGAGGTTCCAAAAATAAATAAATAAATAAATAAATAAATGAAATATTGAGAAAATCGCCTTTAAAGTTGTCCAAAATGAAACTCTTAGCAATACATATTACTAAGCAAAAATTTTGTTTTGGTATATTTATGATAGGAAATTTACAAAATATCTTCACGGAACATGATCTTTACTTAATATCCTAATGCTTTTTGGCATAAAAGAAAAATCAATAATTTTGACCTATACAATGTATTTTTGGCTATTGCAACAAATATGCCCGTGCTACTTATGACTGGTTTTGTGGTCCAGGGTCACATTTGTACAGTACACTTTTGACCAATTTAATGCATCCTTATTGAATAAAAATCTTACTGACCCCAAACTTTTAAACAGTACTGTACATCGTACCGGGCTGATACAATAACTGTTTTTAGGAAAAATTAATCACTGATATTTCTGGTCTGATTACAAAATCTACACAAATTTCTGCAAAGTCCGTCATGGTTTTCTGAACAGCTTTTTCTCTGCTATTGCCTATTCTTATGGTTTTGTCCCATAAGCTAGTCCACCAAAATGTCATAGCAGTCTGTGATTGGTCATATGGTTTCTTCTTGTCTATGTTTCTTGGCTGATCTCTTGTAATGTTTCACAGTGTCATCGACAAGAAGCTATAAATGACCAAGAGAGACATGAGTTTTAAGACTCATGGTTTAAACACCCCCTCACAATCTCATGTGCATTGGAACTAGCAATCCAATAAAACATTAATGACAAAACAATTAAGGCATTTATAAAGTTGTCATCTCTAATTGCTTATCTAGCATGTGTTCGCCCACTACAGTGAATGATTCAATATGTCGCTAACATCTGTAATTTAGACTGAATGCTGCACGTCAGTGTTGTCGAGCGACGATAAGATGATCTTCTCGAGAGTTTGACAGCGGTGACAGGAACTGCCATCATGTTAAACGTATCTACAGTAAATCCTTTTCAAAAACCTATCTTTTCCCGTTTCCTGGGTTGTCTTTCTTATCCACCTCCATCCTTTGACACTCTCTCTCTCTCTCTCTCTCTCTACCCTGCCGTGCTTCTTTCCTCTGTGTGCGTTTTGTCCCTTTTCCCAGCACGAAGAGCTTGTTTCTCCAACCGGGGACTAATGATGGTATTCAGAACTCTCTCCATCGCTGCTGTCCTACACAACTGTCAGCAAATAAAGTGGGAATTTCTGGCAGTTCTCCAGACAGAGCACCCAAGAGACAACAGGCAATTACTTGGAGCAAGAAGGCTTACACACACACTTCCCTTCACTTGTCGTTTGCCTGTTTATGTCAAATAATTCAACCAACCGTTGTGGACGAAACAAGAAAACGCAGTACCAATTCAAACAATAACCACAAGACAACCGAGAAGATCTGGTCTCCAGACGTCCAAGAAAAGGAAGCGAATTTACAATCGGTGTTCCTGGCAGTCACCCCAGATTTGACTATGTACACTAATGGGCAAGCTAAGGCCTTTTCTCACAGCCTAATTAGTTTTTGAGTAGTTGTGCGGGCCACACGGATGCAATACGGCGTGTTACGCATCTTCGCGTTCAAGGTTCACTGCGATTCTCTACGACAGCACACTGAAACAGCCAGTCTAAAAATGGCTCTGCGGATACATTTATAAACGGATCTTCTTCATTCACCCCCTCCCCAACCCAGTTGTTTAGAATACTCATGATTTGAACTGGATGATGTAGGAAACGGTCTTTGAATGCACTCTTTGCTCTCGGGAATCCAAGATGGCCACTAAAACGCAGTACATTGTCATTTGCTTGGCTTCTTTCTCTGTATTCCCTCCAGAGGCCCGCTGCAGGGAAAAGCAATTTTAAAAAGCAATTCTCTGCTCAGCTTTTCAAGTGCCATCGTTTTTTGACAGATGAAGGCTCTGCAACAATAAAAAGGTGGTAATTCTTTATTAGCAGACATGTAACAAGGATTTACTCTCATCTTTCCCAACCCTTATCCTCTCCCTCTGCTTGATCCTCCTGGGGCTAGGACTTCTGGGAATTCCCCCCAGGCACGTTCGGGATAGCTCACGGATAACACATGGTTTTTGGAGCGTGCACTTTGGGGAGAGTGTCGCTTTTTTTTAAAGGGTTGGCGGTGAAATGGCAAAAGCTCTCTGAATACCACAGGAGTCCCTAAGGTGCTCAGTTCTGCATAATTGTAGAGAGCGAGGCGGCTCAGCCTTGGCTCAAGAGGCGACTCATGAAAATTCAACAGGCATCTGCCTAGTTCGCACTGGCAGCCGTAAACCAGATGCAGAATCAACAAAATTTAGCAAAAATGATCAGAACCAGATCATTTAGACATTGATAAATAATTCACAGATGATGAATCTTCAGACTTCGCTCCAAAATAAACACACTTGTAGGAGATACAATTTGAATATTTCTATTAATCTTTATAAACTGATTTTTTTCAGTATATATATATATATATATATATATATATATATATATATTAGAGCTCTCAAATGATTAATCGCAATTAATCGCAAACTGTTTTTTTTTTACATAATATATGTGTGTGTACTGTGTATATTTATTATGTATATAAAAATACACACACATGCATGTATATATTTAAGAAAAATATGTTTATATATTAAATATATTTATATATAATATAGGCCTAAATTATATGAATATAAATATATACATGTAAATTTATGTAAATATTTTCAAAATATATATTGTATGTGTGTGTATGTTTGTATATTCATAATAAACATACACAGTAAACTTATTTTGGATGCAAATAATCTAGTTATATACACACACACACACACACACACACACACACACACACACACACAATAGTATTTTTTTATTATATTAAAAATGTAATTTTTAAAATATTATTATACAATTTTATGAGTAATATAATATAATATAAGATAAAAAAATAGATTCACTTTATTTTTCATATCAACAAACTTTGCAACAACTTTATTTGTGCTAAATATAGACTAATTTCTCCATATCTTAGGGCTTCATGATGCTGTTGCCAGCTGGGTTTGAGGCTACAAAGCCATATGAAAAGAAACAGATAGTGAGCTTAGCATGGCTGGCCTGGTTTGATTCATTAGCCCTGGTTTGTGAAGTAGGGTTTTCATGGTGCTTCTCAGTATGGACACTGCAGGTGGAACTGTCCTCAATTTAACTTGATGGAGAACTACACTTACTAGAAACCCCTCCTCTCATTATATTTAATCACATGCAGATATGCAGCCTTGTTTCATACAGAGAGCAAAGTTCCACTTGGAGACCTCCTGTGGAATGTTCTAGAAACCTATAAGATGTGTAATTAGTAAAAGGTTCATAGAGTTTACTTCAGAGCTCAAATCAGGAAGTTATACGGCACAGAAAAACTTTGTAGTCAGACTCTGAATTTAAAATATTTATGATTTATGGATGTAAAGCAAACTAGCTGACATTGGAAAGTTCTAAAGAAGTCCCACCTCCGAGTCCTACTCTCTATAAAAATTGTAAGGCCCGTTTCATACCACATGCATAAGCAGAAAATAAGCAAAGCATCAACATAAATGCAACAACAGGCTCACATTGTGTTCTCAAACGCTGAGATTTCCTGTAACAGAACTGCAGAAGAACAAATCACACCCATATAATCTAAAAAAAAAAAAAAACACAGAACTGCTAATTAAAATTTAGAATTAAAGTAATGCAAGGAAAAGGTCAGAGCCTATGTATATATTTATGTATATACAATGAAGTCCTGAATCAGCATCAGGGAGACCTCTGCTGACCACCTAGTGGAGCTACAGGACAGATAAACTCTAATGCAGCTAGTCTTTACAAATTTTAGGTTGGCTATTTATCAAGCTTTTGACAAAAGTACCAGCTTCACTACTTACAGGAAAGAGCATCTCCAGATACACAGCTAATGAAAAAACACTATCCAGGTCAACAAGCAGCAACCACCACATTTAACATTAAGTTTATAGCTAGCCTGCATACATTATATAATAATAGCAATGACACATTTGTGGACGAGTCTAAAGCTAATGTTTTTCACAAGAATTTAAAAAAAAAAAAGTTTAAAAAGTAGCGCAAAAATGGCTTTCCAGAGGGTCTAGCAAGGAGTTGCATTACACATGACATTTCTTAAACATGGACATGAATTGCAAAAATGTGTTCCAGTTCTTGGTTAGAGCTGGTAAGCAAAGTTAATTTATGTGAATCAGTTCAAGCAATCCATTTACAGAGAGTCAATTTGAAATTTAGATTCAACTGTATTTTTTAGTCATCACTGAAAACTGTTCATGCAAGTTCCCCCAAGCAAAACCACCTGTATACAATGCCCCTGAGTGACATTTTATAATATTTAAATATATTAAAAATCATATGCGCATATCAGAAAATGTCAATAATATATAAATATTGCTGTGTATGACTAGGTATTGGTGCCTATGAATGGGAATTTGCATTTGAAGAACAATCAGAGCAAAAACATACAGAAAAGTATTGAATAAGATGGGCAAATTAAGAAAGTATTTGTTATTTAATGTAATATACTGTCAGGTGTCTGCACTGTCTGTGTGGTGTTTTGCCCTGTTTCTGTTCCTGTTTTACCTTATTTGGTCATGTTCCTGTCCTCGTTGAGTCTGATTAGTTCATTCCCTGCACCTGCATTTAAGTAATTATCCTGTGTATTTAAGTTCCTGTCTGTGTGTTTCTCTTTTGTCGGGTCTACTTGTTGGATGTCATGTGTTTCCCGTGTTCCTGTTGTGGATTTTCCCTCTGATTCGAGTATTAAAGACTGTTCAAGTTTCTCCACGTTTCTCTCTCGTTCCTCCCAGCGAATCGTGACACACACACCCACACACCGATGTATCCGTTATTAATTACAGTAAGGCATAATATGTATTACGTGGACACTGTAAAACTAGGTGTTACTAATGGAAACCCCATGAAATAAAAGCATGGCACCTAAGGATGAACTTACTACCGAGTCACGGCACCATGAATATGCATAACCTGCCATTTCCTCAAGATGATTAGCTGCCCTGAATGCCCTCAAATGTTGAATAGCCTCCCATGCTGACTGAAATTGAAACTGATGGCGTATCATTTCTGGGGAACCGTAGGTGCTGTGTTGGGTAGGGGCCAATCTGGACAGAATTAATGGGGCAGAAAATAGAGTATGCAAAAAAGCCCAGTTTGGAAAGCTTGTGATAATATTTGAGTTGTCATGGAAAAGGATCACAAGAACAAAGTTTTTGTATTTGCATTTAGCGGACAACCTGGAAATCTGGATCTGCACTGCAACGGTCAAAACCATCAACCTGGAGCTTTGAGGAAAACGATTTAGATTAATTTGATTCTTAATGCATGCTTCAGATTAAGCTGAAGGGTAACTCAGGTTATCTATTAAAGATGGTTAACATCAGACGAACGCTTCAGACATAAATCAGAGAAGAAATGCGAGGTCCACCTTACATGCACTCGATTCTGGCTTCATTAGCTGACTGACACTGCTAAACTGAAGCGCCTGGGAACCACAATGACCGTCCATCAGTCATGTTCTGTTCTCGCAAGCAGGCTATAACTAATCATAACTCCCAGCTCAAGGCAACGTTCACGCCATCGGTCTAATTAAAAAAGGCAGAGGAGGGCGGCTGGCATTCAAAAGTAAAGCATGTAGGACATTTTGCTAGTAGTTGGACAAAACACTCACGACTGGTTAATTTCTTTTTGTCATGTGAACAGTAAGGTCAGCCGTTCAGATAAAGTGCTATAAAGGAGAGGACTCAGCAGAGTTTTATCCTGAAAATGGCTATAAATGTGAGGACAATCTACCTTTTAGTGCTATCTAAAATGAGGTCTTAATCCCTAAACTTTAAACCAGAGCCTTGAGACAACAAAAAGCCATTCTGAATACAGCATTTTCCCCTCCTTTCGTATTCTTTCTTGTAAAAAGCATTTATTCCCCTGGTCTGTGTCTTCAGATGAGGAAACAAGAGAAAATAATGTACAAAGAAGCTGAACATGAGGGAGCAGGTCAGAGCCCAACTTAGAAATGTTTTTCTCTGTCTCTAGCAGTAAACAGAAATGTATTAGCATGTTTCATAAGAGGATGGTGAATCCAAAACTACACATTTTCAACTTTGACTAGTCAGTGGGTTGTTAGAGTGAATAGATGGCCTAAGGAAACACTGTATAATTGAGCTAGTTTAGGGTCATGTTCTCCAAACACCAGTTAGACTTCTTAGAGATATTTGCAGTACTGTTCAAAAGTTTCAAAAGTAAGATTTTTTGAAAGAAATTAATACTTTTATTCAGTAATAGTTGCATTAAATTGTTTAAAAGTGACTATTAAAATCTCTATTTAAAATAAATGCTGTTCTTTCTACTTACACACTTTCTACTTATCAAAGAATGGCTTCCACCAAAATATATATATACAAAAGACAAAAGACAGTTATTTTAAACGGTTATATTTCATTATACTGTATTTTTGATTAAATAAATGTTCATGGGCATAAGAGACTTGTGCTTATGCTCAAAACATTTTTATAAATCTTACCAACCACAGACTTTTGAAAGGTAGTGAACATGCAAAACGCAGCACTTCAATAGAGTAACTGACAGATAGCCTATTCAATAAATAAATAGCCCATTCCACAAAAACTATCACAGTTCTCAAAACCTGCGGGTTATTATGCATAAAAATGGGAACATTGCTCACAGCAAGCATTTTGAGGTTCTGAAATAATTGTCTTGAAACTGAGTGAAAGCTGTGCTTTGATGACTGTAGCAGCACTGCTTCAAAGGTGATGAACTGAGAGACGTTCAAAAGTGACGCAACTGCTCAGAGAGGGTTGTAGGATGCTGCTGACAGTCTAGTTATTGATACATCATGTCCTAACCAGATGTGATAAAGCAATAAAAGCTCTCTTACGTACATTTATATTCATTCTATATTATACTTCTATATTATATTATACTTATAGTGTTCTTAAAGCTGTCAGACAGACAGACAGACAGACAGATAGATCTCTATTCAACTAGTTGGGTGTTTGACTGTGAAGAATTCTATGACCTACAAAACAGAATATAGCAAAGAGAACAATAAAGACATGTCAGAGCGATTTCAGTTCAGAAGATGAAAGTGTAAGGCAGAGTATAGGGACTTGATGTGCTGTGAAATAGCTATAAAGGTTTTTTATTCATTTGCTGATTTAATTTAGGCCAGTTTTAAATGGCAGCTCTTTGCTTCTACCATTAACTTCCATGATTGATTCAGCGTTTGCGAAGGTTCTGCAGAGTGTTAATCAAGCCTGTGTTCCACAGAAGTAACAAGTGATTCACTTTGACTGCCGTATAAAAACCTGAAAAGCATCCTCTCCAATCAGCCCAGAGTGTAGACACCTGGGCTAAATAAACCATCCAAAGAGAATGAGCTCTTCCATTTATAAACAGTCATAAATAAGCTGCTTTCATGCTGGTGCATCACAAAGCCGAATGTCATTAATGAAGGTGACTGAATATAAAAATCACTGAGAGTTCAAATGCAGTTAGAGCATAAAAGATTGAAGTCAAAGTTGTCCCACTTCTGACTCATAATACCCTGCATGAGTCACAAACCATCACTTGAGTCAGTATGTCTGGTATAAGCATCAAAATGCCAAGACCAACCGCTTTATACACAGAAATAGGTCAAAATTAGGATGGATAAAATTAACAGCACACTTGCTGGTTTAACTGTTTCTGTACTCATTCCTTAAATCAGATCAAAATTGTGACTGCTGATGCTTTCAAAACTTTTGCCATAAACTTAATGTATAAAAGATGACCTATCAACAAGAAAACTGACCACATTTGCTCTTTCAATACTAGGAGTGGGAATTACCAGAGGCCCCATGATATGTTGTTATTATTAGGATACATAATATTCATAATATGATATTGCTGTGATTTTAAACATTTTTTGATATAAGCTGAGTATTGCCATAACATATTGCAACTTATTAAAAAATGTTTTAACTGCAGAATATCCCCAAAGGACAATTTTCTCCACATCTGTTTATCTAATAAGACAAAGTTGTCAGTCTGCTTATCTCACTTTATTTTTTATTGCTGCAAAATGGGATTTTCAAGCAGACAGACTGATCAAAACTGTCATAAAAAGCCTGTCAATAATCATCGACAGTACTGAATTCATTCAGTACTAAAAGGTTAATTTTCTTTTAAACAATGTATACTTTTATTCAGAAAGGAAAGGATGCATTAAATTGATCAAAAGTGACATTTACATTGTTACAAAAAGTCCTATATCTTATTTCAATATAAAGTTGTTCTTTCGAATTTTGTGTTAATCAAAAAATACTGAAAAAGATGTTTCATGGTTTCCACAAAATTATAATCAGCACATCTATTTTAACACTGATAATAATAATAATAATAAAAAAAAAAATTCTTGAGCACCAAACCAACATATTAGAATGACTTTTGAAGGATCATGTGACACATAATACTGGAGTAATGGCTGCTGAAAATTCACAGGAATAAATTACTCTTTAAAATAAACTCAAATATAAAACAGCTATTTTAAATTGTAATAGTATTTCATCATTGGAAAACTGCATGAAAATTCTGTTTGTACTGTAAATATAAACTGTGTTTACGTCTAGAAAATGAACCACCAAGAAGTGTCATTTAAATGCTGAAGATAAATCACTGGCTTTCCATTGCCACTAATAAGCAAGTAGGTACAGTCGTTCTCGGTATTATTCAAAAGCGATCTCCCTCACTAAAGTGTAAATTCCTCTATTTTACGCTGTCAAGCTCAAACACTCTGGCTCCGCTGGTAGCTGACCTTCTGAAACAGACCATATCAACCCCTGCCTCCCGCGGGAGAGCTGAGCATGCTAATAAGCGCCGAGCATTATGCCAATTAAAATTGGACAGCGACCTCAGTGAGTGCGAACAACCGATCATAGTCAGATCTGAAGCTAATTGGCTTTAGGGGAGACAGTGGCTGGACACTAAAAGGTGAGAGTGCCAATCAAAAACCCCAACCCTATCACCATCTCAATACAAAGACAATAAACACAGAGAATCCCCTCGGACGTCACCCCTGTACATTTCTGCATTATGCATCTTGGAGAGCAGCCACAGTACTGTAGAGCGGCATCACAGACCTTTATCTGGCTTTGAGGAGGAATATAGCTAAGAACAAAATCACCAACTACATGAATGGTGAATGGTGAAAAAAAAATAATAATAAAAACATTAAAGACAGGCACACTTTTTAAACAAATCATTTCAGATTTTTATTACAATTGCAAAAAAAAAAAAAAAAGTAGCAAATTGATCAAAATAATATATAAATATATATACATATAACAAAAACAATAATAATAATAATAATAATTATTATTATTATATTAAAGGCATTGTTTTAGATTATAACAACAACAACTATATATATTTTCTATAGTAATGCCATTTTTTGCTATTCAAGTTTGGTGTAAGTGTCCAACTATGCTGTGGAGTAACAATTATTATAATTAATAATAATAATAAATACAAATAATAATTATTATAATATATACTGTCGAGCCACTGTACTCATAAAATGAATACTCAAAGTAACAGATGATGTTGTTTACTCTGGACCATGAGTGCCATCTAGTGGTTAGGGATCTACTGGCCTGATTTCAAAAAGTAAAGTGCCTGACCTGTTTTTGACAATTTTCATTGAAACACAGGGATCAGCTTAAGCCAAGTAAGCTAGTGTGTTAGTTTATGCAGTACTGAGGGAACACCCTTTAGTTTGCATTTCCTTATTGGTTAAGCAGCGCAAATATCCAGATAGTTCATTACCTCCTCCCCTCCCCCCTAAAAAGACAATTCCATCATCATTTACTTTATTTACCATCACATATTTTAAAAGACACATAACTTACTTTCTTCCTCAGAACACAGATACAGGATACTTTTCTTTTTTTTTTTTGTCCTTTTTTAGCTTGACAGCCCCTGGGTCCCCATCTACTTTGATTGTATGAAAGAGAACAGCTCAGACATTCTATTAAATTTCTCATTTTGTGTTCCATGGAAGAAAGAAAATGATATGGTTCAGAACAACTTAAGGGTGAGTAAATGATGACAGAATTTTCATTTTGGGCGAACTAACCCTTTAATTTAGCTTTCTGGAAAAGAAACATATAATTTAATGTATAATTTTATGTCACATCTCTTTTTTCAGTTAAAAAAAAAAAAAGTACTGTGGCAGAAATCAAGTACCAGATGGGTAATAGCATGGAACTTAATAATAATGATAATAATATTTTTTCACACAAGTGAGCTGGTTTGTCTTGAGTGTACATCATAATATTATGGTGTTCATGATGAAATATATTCCTAACTCACATCAGCCAATATCATGGCCATGAATACGGTCTGTAAAATGCAGTCCTGTGTTGAATGCAGAGGTATGTGACTGAAATGCTTCATATTTTCCTTTTTCTATTCTAAGATGCATGACATATGCACTGTCCAAAAAGGTCTAAACTAGTTAGGCAACTCATACACAATAGTGGGTAGCAACAGATCTTTTATTATGTACTGTGACGTACATCTGAGAGAAACAGATTATTAAAAAAAAAAAAATGTAGGGTGAGGACTTGTTGTTTTTTTTGCATTGACTGTTGATTGGATAGAGGCAGATCTAAATGTGAGCTTGAGAAGATTTTAAGAGAGGGGTGGGGTTTCCATTAACAAAATGACTGGAGAAGTCTGACATACATCACAAGAGAGAAGTCTGTCATTTCACTGGAGTTGTGATATTTTAATTAAAAAGGTCAAATAAAAAATGAACATTAAACATTTGAATAAGTAATTTAAGATCAACAATATGCATTCTGAAAACTGTTCATTTTTATTTCATGTTTACCTTAAAATCATATTGGATAACTAAATTGATAGCTTGCTAATCATACATGTACTGTAATTATATCACAAAAAATAATAATAATAAAAAAGTTTAATTTTAATGAATAAATTGATTTGTGACGTAATTTTGATTGTTGGGACAAACAGAATTTGGATGGCTATATTAACACCCAATATTATTAGATTGCTAATCAGCAATGCTGGGTAGATTTCTTACAAATTGTACTGATGTCTATTACTGATTCCAAATTACATGACAAAAATTGTAGTTAGTAATGTAATCCATTACATTACACATTTTAGGTAATATAATCAAATCTATAAGCTACTTTTTTTGTTACTTTTACATTACATTTGAACTCACTTACCTAAATAATGGTAATGTTTTTATTTAAACAACGGGTAAAAACAAAACAGTGTTTGCATAAATAGTCTACTAAGTTATTGTTTGATCATGTTGCCTTTGCTCCATAGCTTATGTAAATAATTCTGAATGTTTTTTTTCCCTTTTTCTTTTATTGTTAGTATTGTTATTATTATTTTTCATTTTTATTACTTTTTGTGTATTGTAATTAGTACTATTGTTTTTTGTTTTGTTTTTTTCTTTAACAACAAGCCTCCCTTGGACAGGAGTTGAAAATTAGCACATGTGCTAAAACACTTAAGCAAATGCATATGGTTTGTCCAATGTAATTGTGATGTCCATGTCAAATAAAGCGGTAATAATAATAATAATAAATAATTAAAAATGTAAAATTAAAATAATTTTAAAATAACACTAAAAAATAAAACACTTACTAAAAAAGATGAAATATTTTATTGTTTAAATGCATGTCATGTGACCAATATCAGAGACCAATGAACATGCAAACTTATTACCTCAAAATCTTACTAAATGATAATTCAAATAAAAGTTAATGCGTTAACCAGTAGTTGATTCAATGTTGAAATAAAAAGTGTTATATAACCTAATTACAAGTACTTAATTTTTGGAATCTGATTACTTAATCCAGATTACATGTATTCAGTTACTACCCAGCTCTGCTAATGAGGCACTGAAAAGAATCTGTCCACCAATGCAACCGACCAACGACTGTTGGCCAATACAATCGATTTTATGGTTCAAGAAGGTAGGAATTTAATGAGGATCCTCCTGACCAGGTCACACATGCTAAAAAAAAAAAAAAAAAAACAAGGAAAAAATATGTATCCAACTTTCCATATATTGCATATTACACAAAAAATAACCACACAAAAAAGTCCAACCCAGAGACTCAAACTCCACCTGGTTTTCAAACAACAGGGACGTGCATCCACTACCATAACAGCTACTCTCCGGGGGCCTCAATTCTAAAGATGTGTGTAGAACTGCATTTTTTTATTTACTGTATTATCTTAATTACTGGCATCAGTTGGTGCATGCATAAGAACATTTTTGTGTCAGTTTCTTCCTTTATAAATCCAGATTTGTTTTTCACTTTTGATGTAAGATTAAATCCATGGAATTTAGGTACTTTTACCAAGGTACTTTCAAATCCAATCTTTTGTTTTTGTCCCAGTTTACAATTCAGGACACAAATCCCAGGTCACAATTCAAAACAAATGTGCATACAGAACAGAAAATATCAGGTGAATGTTAATGCAGCTCTCACCAGCAAGATATTATGCAATATTATGCACCTGGTCCATTTCACAAGTCATACTGAAAAAAACAAACAAATAAGCACCACACTGGTATAGTTAAATATATGAGTCCAAAGAGACATTCCCAGTCCTTACTTTGCAAGCCAGCAATTCCATTTGGCAATGACTACAAAGTTGCACAAAATAAAATAGAACAGTTACCACAGCACTCAACTTTTCAGTGTTCAACCTTATTATACGGATGAACTATTACTGCATAACTGCTGCAGTGACTGTACAGCCCTAGATCAGTGCAAACATGTTAATGACACCCATCCAGGGAGTCTACTAGCATGACCTGTTCTGATTTAAATATTCATCTATTACCTGCTGAGACATCTGACATATTTTGCATGTAGTTCTTTCGCTTTCTGCTGAGCAGGCCAAATTCAATCCATCCTCTCCTCAGAGGTGTGCATGCATGAAGAGCATCTTAAAACTTTTCATATTATACCAAGTTGTTCCTCCATGAGCTCCATGTTCACCTTCGGATCCTTGCACAGCATGTAATCCTAATTTATTCTTTTGATACACTAAATAGTGATGTATAATAACAGATATGAACCAAAATATAGGGATTAGAGCAGATTTTGCTTTGCATTGTGGCCATTAAGTTATTTAATGGAAACACCTCAGTGAGTCAAAAACCCAGATGAATCATAAATTTAAAATATGACTATAATAACATGTTTGAGGCTTGATTCTCATGAGTCTGTGCTTCAAAACCTGCTGTTTTGCAAAGTAACAATAACACCTGTAACAATAACCCTTAATTTATTATACTAAAAGCACCATGTCAGCACTGTGGTAATTTTTGAAACTTGGTGCAATATTAATCATTCAGTTGCATGCTAAAGCACCGTGGTATTACCATCTGTTATCATCACTCTGTCATAAATAACAGACAAACTTCTCACCAATTCTTAAGTTTTGGGACAAAGCGGTTGAGTTGTGGTCTCATGACAGGTGGATTTAGGGGTTGATAACCTGATTTAAAAAAACAACTATTTAAATGATTATTTGTGTTAAAGTGGAAATGTTTATAAAAAAAAAAAAAAAAAAAAAAAAAAAAAAAGGAAGTGAAGTTGCATTAAGAATCACTGAATCAGTTACTGACCTGATTGGGGTCATCGTAAAACACACCAACAGACGACAACTTCGGTCCGATGCTGCAGCTCTCCGTGAAAGCGGCTCCGCTGGCCTTGTACGATCCTTTTCTGAACTTATATGCAATCGTGATGTTTTTCACCGGGGGAGATCCAGTCCGAATCACGACTTCAGAGAAAAGCCCGGTGCAAAAAACGAAGCCCACCAGAGTTAAGATGAGACAAATAACCAAAAACAGAATCAGCAGTAAAATGACAATGTCAGACATTTTTGCCCTGCTGTCAGAAAATCAAGCACAAAAACGCTCAATGTGTATGAATAGTTGTTAGTTATTGTGATGGCACACACAAAATCAATCCTTCCGCTTTCCGAACAGGCCTATCAAGCATCCGTGTCGCTCCGCAGATGTTACATTTACAGTATCTATGCTTTACTGCAGGTCAGTTTACACACGTCTTTTGGTTTTGTTATTGACACAGCTGAGCGTTTGTTTATCCTCCTCTGCACAGAAACACTGTACGCATTGCTTCCTGGATGCACCATGTGACTCTGACTCAGAGGGTTGGCTTGAAACGAGCCAACCAAACAATGATGGAAAACCCGACTCATTTCTGCGAATCGGTTCTTTCGAACAACTCGATTCTGAAACTGATTCAGTGATTCTCGGCGCTGTAAAATGTTTTTAAAGGGTTTTTTCCAATTAAGGTTTAATAATATCAATTACATTCTGTCATACAGTCAAATATTTGACAAGAACTTGCATAAAATTAAGGCAATGACAATATTTGTATTGAACATGAAAACATAAACAATTAGTATATTAAAACATGCAAATACAATTAGAGCTGTTCAAGAAAACCACTTGATTATAGTTCACTGAACATTGCACAACAGCTTTAATCAAAATCTTTTCCATTTAATGACATAACAAATCTCAAAACTAATCATGTGCTAATATATAACAATCTTTGCTTTATTTCAGTCTGATTCATCTGATTCCTCTGCTTCTTCCTGTCCATTGTTCCTCTCATCAGAGTCGCTCTCCTGTGTCAAAACAGACTGAATTAAGCATCACGAAGTGAAAGACATCTCAAAATCTCTCATAAGGAAATTAAACTCCCAAAACAAGCAAAGCAAAATTCATTACAGGCTATTAAAGGCAATTATAGCTGTATATTTGCTTTTGTGAATTACATGACACGTTTATGTTAATGTGATATGAGAAATGAGTTTAAATATGAAAATTAATACAACTATTAATCATCTGACTGATACAACTGATCTGTCGTGTGTATTTAACACAATGTGGTCTGTGAGGCCACTATATCATGCATAGTAATGGGAAATCATAGTATGTTGTAATGCCAAAAGTAAGATATTCAGATGGTATTCAAATATTTTTGGAAGATTTTCAAAGTGCACAACCATGCATGCTATTTCAGCTAATATTACCCAAATCCCCTTTGTGCAACAGAAAGGTTGCAAAGCTGAAACTAAACTGAAAACAAATAGTCAGCAGCAATGGTGCATCAAACTGATCAAAAGTGACAGTAAAAGATTCCTATTTTAAATATATGCTGTTCTTAATATTTTTTCCACAAAAATATTTAGCACTGATAAAAATAATAATAACAAATGTTTCCTGAGAACCCAATCAGCATATTAGAATGATTTCTGACAGATCATGTGACACTGGAGACTGAATTAATGGCTGCAGAAAATTCAGTTTTGCCATTGCAGGAATAAATAACATTTTAAAAAAATATATAAAAATGTTATTTTAAATTATAATAATATTTGGCAACATTACTGTTTTTACTGTATTTTCATTAAAGCAGCCTTGCTGAGCATAAGAGACTTCTTTCTTAAAACATAAAAAAAAAAAATCCAAAACTTTTCAACATGACCCTAAAATTTAAGTAATAACAAATTAAGGAAATCAATTTAGCAACATGCTAACATTTGATCAGACTATATGTCTGTGCATTATGCAGGATAATGCAGTCAGTCATACCTCCTCTTCACTCTGCAATTGTGAAGACTCTTCCTCCTCTTCATCAACTGCCTGTGACCTTTGTGAGAGAATCTCTTCACCCTGCAAAGCAAAAAATTTAAATTTGCATCACTGGATTATCAATAAATGCTACACTCTGCCCTTGTATAGACTTGTTATAGTCTTCTAAGTGTTGTTTTTGTCATGAAGACCACGAGTGCAAACAGTGATTAACAGTTCAGTAAATAAGTTAATATTGTGTTATTTTAAACACAATATTGTGTTTTTGGTCAATTTTGCAAAACCAAAATATTATCAATAAAGCCACTGCAAAATTGTTGTGCGTGTGTGAGCAATAGCGGTGTTTAGTTTCTGAATGAATCCTCGTTTTAAATAAATCACGTGAACCAATGATTCAGAGGCCCATTCACAGAGAGAGCCATTTACTTCATTCCTGAATGAATCAGCAGTTTGAACAAATGGAATGAATGAATGAATGAATGACTCATAAAGACATTTACTGCTGCCACCTGCTGGCAGTTTTAGTTTCTTCTTTAGAGTATCATTTCATTTAGGCTATAAAAAATAAAATAAATAAATAAATAAATAAAATAAAAAACAACATTAAATGGATAGTTCACAATTTTTTTTATTTTTTTTTTTTAAATCTGTCATCATTTACTCACCCTCATGTTGTTTCAAACATGAATGACTTACTTTCTTTTGCACAACATAAAAGAAGGTATTTTAAAGACTGTTGGTAACAAAGCTGTTTTGGATACCATTGACTTTCAATGCATGAACAAAAATACTGAGATGCTTCTCAAATTATTTTCTTTTATGTTCAATAGTTTGTTAGGCTGTTGTAGCCTAAACATTTGTGTGTAATAAATTTTATGTTGAATCAAATAAAATATTTCTTTCTAAAGATACTATTTGTAATGTCTACTTGCTACTTTCTCATTTAAAACAATAATAGCTTTAAATAATCTTTTGTGGGTATTTTCACAGCCAAATTTAGTTTGTGATTAATCTCAGCACTCTGTAATCAATTACATTACAAATTTTAATCGACTTACAGCCCTAATACATACATACAACTTAATATGAAGTAAAAATAGATTTTCTTCTGACAATTTAAAAATATGCAGCAAAATCAATGTCACCAGGGCAAGTAAATATAGTGCATCCTTATAGTGGATTTGTTTTTAGTGATGTGGCTTTGCCACATTTTTCCATCTCACCTTTAAGTCTCTGTTCTTCAGGTTCCCCAGCCAGAAGGCTTCCTGGCAATGGTTAAGAGTGAGCATGGCTTTCACACGATACACAAACTGCTCCAGATTTTTCTTCAAGGCTGGAACGTGATTGGTCAGCCCTGTATCTTGCCTAATCTGTGAACCGTAAAACAGCAATAATAATAATAATTACAGAGATTATGTTTCACAAATGCTTTTAACATCAATAAACTAAATTTATTTAGCAGTTTTCTCATTTTAATCTTTAATCCCACTCTTGCTCCAAAGTCCACCATGCACTGCAGATGCTGTAATTCACCTTTGAGTGACCACACATGTGGTGGAGTTGTCTAGTACTGAGCTGGAAGGTCTTCAGCAAACTCTGGACATCCTCCTGAGAAGATCCCGTGCAATGATTAAAATCTCATGTTACTAAACAGATAAATTTCACTCAAGATGCGACGTTACACATACACATTTTGATGAATGAGACAGAAATACCTTGTGTTTTTTAAAGCTATAATCAAGCAGAGGCATTCCAAGTTTGAGGAAGGACTCCAGAAAAAGACGACCATACTGAACAAGATGATCAAAAACAAAGAGAAAACAAGTGTTGAATGACATTATCTTCATAAACATATTCATGTGGAAATGCGTCTTACCTTTAAACACACAGTGAGTACAGGTCTGCTGTCAAACATCTGTGCCATAGAAAATAGAAGAACATGCTGTTTACAGAGCCATAAATGTGATGTGCACACAGGGAGAACAGGAAAGATGTGAAGGCCTCTGTACCTTGACCAGGTTTATGAGGATATGGAAGTCACGCACAGCCAGATTCCATGTTAAGAGCTTCTCGCTCTGCACCTGAACAGATTTAGGTCAGAAACTTGAGACACACTTTCCTTACACTTCCTGTTGGTACCCAAATAATAATGAAATAATATCTACAGCCACACAACAAAAAACACACACCTCTTGATTATCCGTCTGTTTGCTGGGAGGAATCTTGCGCACAGCTCTCTCCAGCTCTGACATCATGCTCTTGTAGTATACCAGGAACGTCTGCCTGCAGTGTCAAGTAAAGCACAGATATCTGCATGTATTACACAGCTCAGTGGAATACCTGATTCTGACTGGTCAAATGCAATGCTGAATTGTTAAATATTTTGGTATTATTACGTCATGTACATGTAATTATTAATTTGATATGGCGGCCTGCTGTACCTGTTGAGTGTTGGCCAGCTGCGCGAGTTAGCATCTTTAGCAGCATTCAACAGCTCTGGAACCGCTTCACCTGCTATTTCTTCCACCGCTTTCAGAACATCATCAGTGTGCTCCAGATAAATACTACAGCGGGAAAAACATACTGATTTAAACATCCTCAGATATGAACAATAACATTAAAGCATGGCATTTTAGTTCAAGTTATTTTATTCTTACATGTAACATTCTTTTGAGTACAGGTGCATCTCAATAAATTAGAATGTCGTGGAAAAGTTCATTTATTTCAGTAATTCAACTCAAATTGTGAAATTCGTGTATTAAATAAATTCAATGCACACAGACTGAAGCAGTTTAAGTCTTTGGTTCTTTTAATTGTGATGATTTTGGCTCACATTTAACAAAAACCCACCAATTCACTCTCAGCAAATTAGAATATGGTGACATGCCAATTAGCTAATCAACTCAAAACACCTGTAAAGGTTTCCTGAGCCTTCAAATTGGTCTCTCAGTTTGGTTCACTAGGATACACAATCATGGGGAAGACTGCTGATCTGACAGTTGTCCAGAAGACAATCATTGACACCCTTCACAAGGAGGGTAAGCCACAAACATTCACTGCCAAAGAAGCTGGCTGTTCACAGAGTGCTGTATCCAAGCATGTTAACAGAAAGTTGAGTGAAAGGAAAAAGTGTGGAAGAAAAAGATGCACAACCAACTGAGAGAACCGCAGCCTTACTAGGATTGTCAAGCAAAATCGATTCAAGAATTTGGGTGAACTTTACAAAGAATGGACTGAGGCTGGGGTCAAGGCATCAAGAGCCACCACACACAGACGTGTCAAGGAATTTGGCTACAGTTGTCGTATTCCTCTTGAGCGTCTTACCTGGGCTGAGAAGAAGAACTGGACTGTTGCCCAGTGGTCCAAAGTCCTCTTTTCAGATGAGAGCAAGTTTTGTATTTCATTTGGAAACCAAGGTCCTAGAGTCTGGAGGAAGGGTGGAGAAGCTCATAGCCCAAGTTGCTTGAAGTCCAGTGTTAAGTTTCCACAGTCTGTGATGATTTGGGGTGCAATGTCATCTGCTGGTGTTGGTCCATTGTGTTTTTTGAAAACCAAAGTCACTGCACCCGTTTACCAAGAAATTTTGGAGCACTTCATGCTTCCTTCTGCTGACCAGCTTTTTAAAGATGCTGATTTCATTTTCCAGCAGGATTTGGCACCTGCCCACACTGCCAAAAGCACCAAAAGTTGGTTAAATGACCATGGTGTTGGTGTGCTTGACTGGCCAGCAAACTCACCAGACCTGAACCCCATAGAGAATCTATGGGGTATTGTCAAGAGGAAAATGAGAAACAAGAGACCAAAACATGCAGATGAGCTGAAGGCCACTGTCAAAGAAACCTGGGCTTCCATACCACCTCAGCAGTACCACAAACCGATCACCTCCATGCCACGCCGAATTGAGGCAGTAATTAAAGCAAAAGGAGCCCCTACCAAGTATTGAGTACATATACATTAAATGAACATACTTTCCAGAAGGTCAACAATTCACTAAAAATGTTTTTTTTTTTGCTTTTGTTTTTTTTATTGGTCTTATGAAGTATTCTGATTTGTTAACATAGTGAATTGGTGGGTTTTTGTTAAATGTGAGCCAAAATCATCACAATTAAAAGAACCAAAGACTTAAACTTCTTCAGTGTGTGTGCATTGAATTTATTTAATACACGAGTTTCACAATTTGAGTTGAATTACTGAAATAAATGAACTTTTCCACGACATTCTAATTTATTGAGATGCACCTGTATATTAATTAGCGCATATTTTGGATAGGGCCCATCCTGTTCAAAAGTTCAGAGTGGGTAAGATTTGTTTTTGAAAGAAGTTTCTTACACTCACCAATGGTACATTTATTTGATCAAATACAGAGTAAAAAAATAGTCATATTGTGAAATATTATTACAATTTAAAATAACTACTTTCGATTTTAATGTATTTTAAAATATCAGAGCTGAATTTTCAGCAGCCATTACTAGTGTCACATGATCCTTCAGAAATCATTCTAATAAGCTGATTTGGTGCTCAAGTAACATTTCTGGCTATTATGAATGTAAAACTTACAAAAGCTGTTTTCTAGGTGTAATTTCTCAAAATGTGTTTTGCTTTGATATGATTAAGATTTTGTATAATTTTCAGCAAACCTGAGAATAGGCTTTCCAGGTGATTTTCTCCCTAAACATTAAAAATTTAGGCTATGTGATGTTATAAATGTCATAAATCTTTAATATTTCAATTAGCAAAAGAATATATTATTATAACAATTCTATTAGAGTTAGAAGATCAGTATGAATATTTCATTTATTTAATTCTGTCTTCGTGTATATTGCAGGACTTACACCATTTCTAACATTAAGTGAGGATTAATGGATGTAACGAGCTCATGAAGCATATAAATAATTTTATTGACTTATTTCTCTCTCCTCTCATAACCATGGGTCTTAATACCCTTATGGCCTCAATTGAGTGTTATTTTAGTATTATTTATATACTATTACGGAATTGAAACATGGTCCCCATGATATTTTTGGTTTTAATTTTCATTTCAGTTAAGTTTTAGCAATTTAGTTTTTGTGCTTTTGTCATTTTTATTTTTTTATATTTCTACACAATTTTAATTAAGTATTAAGCTTTGATTTACTCTTAATTCAGCTTATTTTAATCACTGAAAATTATTTTTAGTAGTTTCCGTTAACAATAACAGCGCCGCCTCAATGACTTCTGGAACTGAATACAAACTTAAGTATTATTGTGTGTAACTCACAACATACCTGAGTAGAGTTTGAAGAGCATCATTGTATTTGCTTCCTCGCTCTTTTTCTCCACTCGCTGTAACCCACTCCTGACAGAGGAAACTCCTCGTCAGGGATGCTGAGAGAAATATCATTCAAAATGAATGCATTACAGAGCACAACCATTATTATACAGCATACAGTACTGGAAACGCACTGATCTGTTCTCTGTAGGTCCTGTGGTTTGATCCTCCATACTGGGAAAGTACAATGAGCAGCTGGGTCAGACACAAGGCAGTGTTCAGGCTGGGTACTGTGCTTCGGAAGTTCTGCAGGTACTCAAAAGCGTGCCTGAGCATATAAAACACCATGTAGAGATGGTTACATTGAAAATTGTCCACTAACAGCAAGTAAGAAGTATGTGCACTGACGCTCCAACCTGCTGAGCTGATCCAGGGTCAAATCGGTCTCGTCCTCCTTCAGTCGGCCGGCCAGGACCCCCAGAGCGTTCTTCAGCAGAGCACGATGCTCTGGACCAGAAAAGCCGGCCCTGAATATGAACAGCAGGTGATTGAAGATGGTCTGAACATTTTTTATTTGTCAGGAAAGTCAACTAACGACTAACTAGTCCATGTTTACCAGCTAAATGTAGTATGTAGCACTTGCAACAGGAGCTGATAGGCTGAACACATGAGCTGCTGTTCCTTCACATCCACACCAGGAGCATCAACAACACCCTGATGCTCAGAGAGCAGAGTCTGTGTGAGGACAAATGTTCAAACAGAGCAATAAAACCAAATGTGCCAGCCAGCACTAATGCACACGTAATGAACATGTTTACAAGGCTATAAATGGAAACACATGTGTACCTGAAAGTGATTGTGGCAGTTCTCCAGGTGTGTGCAAAGTGTGGGCAGCAGCTCGATGCAGCAGGTGGCGACTTCTTTGGCATTTTTCTGCTGCAAGTGAGCAAAGCCAACTGCTCTGTCCGTCTTACTCTAGAGAGACACCGCAGAAAACATTTCAGTACCATATTGGTTGTCAGCTGATATTGGAGAGGTTTTGTAATTCATTTGTAATTTATGGCATGTTTATTTTACATTTAGATTACTTTTGCTGTCACCAAACATTCATTAAAGTTTAAATTTAAAAACATTAATTTATTTTAATAACACTGTTAAATGTATTCCTAAAAATATTCCTTTTTATATTGTAGATTATTAAGCCATCAAAAAGCACTTAATAAAAGCAAAATACAGATACCATTTACCCATTATTAAATTAAACTTAAATTATAATGATGCCAAAATTAAGTGAATTTACAGTACAATATAAAAATGAATATTTAGAAATTTGCTTAAGATTACAATTAATCTTGTACTATTTAATGATATTATAATAATGCCAAACTTTGGTGAATTTTGGCATCATTTCAGTGTAAAGCATAAAAATGAATATTTTGTGATTTTCTAAAGGTTACATTTAACAGTGTTAATGAATAGTTTTAGTTTTTAGTGTTTTTTTTTTTTTTTTTTAATTATTTAGATAAAATAACATCTGATCGTTTGATTAGAATGTTGCTTCAGCATTATCAAATAACATGTTTGACTGGGTAAAACAGGTTTAGTAATGTGTGTTTTCATACTTTAAGAAATGGAGCCTTTTTGGCTGGTGCAGAAGCCAAACTGAAGTCCAGTTTACGCCACATTTCCTCCAGCAGGAACAGCAACTCTGCAGGGCCCAACTGCACTTCTTCCCTTAACTACACACAAAACAGCGCTCTATTATTTTGCATTTAATTAAAGTATGTATTTGTACTGGGAATCGACCAGCAAACAGACTCGTTTTACCTTACTATGTAGCTCAGTGTCCAACAGTGTCCGGGACAGAAGGCCACAATGAAGCACGCTCAGAGCTTCAACATCAAGTTCTCTGAAGAACAGCCAGTACGAGGACAGACTGACTCCTGATTTGGCATCCTTTTCTTTCTCCTTCTCGCTCTCTTTCTCTGGATGATCCTGCCACAACAAACAATTGTCAGTTTTGGAATGAGAAAAATACTAAGAGCTTTATATTAAAATCCAGCCAACACCAAAGTAAAATCTTAATGTATTGAAGTAAAATATAAAAAGGAGTACCATATCGTCCATTTATTCTTCATCTCAAACAATATGGTGTTACAGTCCACTTTACCAGATGTTTATACAAATGTCTGTTAACCAATGGACATGAAATAAGTATGGTTTTACCTGTTGGGAATTCTCTGCCTCTGCGGCCCCGTCCAGCTGTGATTTGTCTCCTGAGGAGTTCTTACTCGCTGAAGCCTTCCTCTTCCTCCCAGATGACTCTACACACACACACAGTGAAGGACTGACCCTATCTATAGCACAAACCAGTTTGCCGATTTCTCCAGCAGACTTACCCTTCTTTCCTTTCTTTGGCAGAGCACTTGAAGAAGAGGGTATCGTCCCTTCAGCACTCTCTCCATCAAAGTTAGCCTGAGGAGGAGTGTACCCTGGTGTAGCTAACACAATAAAACAATGTTAACTTTGCAGAGAAAATAAATATAGGAAATTTAATTAATTTTCAAATTTAATTAACAAAATTTAAAGTTACTTAAAAATAAATAAAAAATTAATAAAATGTAAATTGTATATAATTTATACATATACACACACACACACACACACACACACACACTGGGGAAGAAGATTGTCTCTCTGGTACCTGCTAAGCATGTCTGCAGTAAACTCTGAAGGTAAGTGATATTCTGTATACGAGTTACAACCTTCATTTTCATCTCAGGATCATTCTGCTTGCAAAAAGCATTCACCGTCTACATTCATAAAACAGACATGCATACTATCCATATTAGAATATATCAATTATTATATAACATCAAAAACATTCCAAATTCCAAACTGTAATTCCAAATAATAAATTGAACACAGACTTCTCATTTTTGGATGAACTATTAATTTACAACTGAAGTGAATCCTTTAAAAAGGCAAAATAGTCATATCAGAACTTGAATTGATCAGTGATGATTGTAAAGTCACTCTAAAGTCATTCTGAATTTATTACTATGCTGTACTGAAGAGATTGTACTAACCTCTCTGAACCAGTTGATGGTGTAAAAGAGCAGAGAACAGAGGAACTCTCTCTCAGCCTTAGACAGACTCTCCACCTTCTCCACCACCTCCATATTAGTCAGAATCAAAGGACAGCCTATAACAGCACAAAACTCTCCAAAAATGTTTTTTAACCTTAAATACCTCTGATGCCTCTTGTGATAATCTTGTGATATATAATCTTACAGTTTATACGCAATCATAATGCATTAATTAAAACAGAGGCATCTATTAAATTTTTTTTTCACAGTGAACAAGACAAAACAAAACAAAATTATCATAAAAACAAAATTGCAGGTATACAGTATCTGACCTAGCAGAGCATCAATCTCCTCCATATCACCCTGGTGCTGCACCTCCTCACACAACCTCAGCAGGCGGAAAAATGGGGACAGACACAAAGGAGACACGCGCCTGTGAGAATAAGAGAATCATTCAGATTGTAACTGCAGGGATTCAACTATTGACAATACTATTTTAACAATGTCCTTGATAAAATAATTAAAAAGGCAGATTACAGGTTGATATACTGTATTGATTACTGGCATCAACAAATAACACTGCCTGCTTGGCCAAATAACTAAAGTCCGAATTGTGAAGTGCATATTTTATTATATTATAGGTGAATTCTCAGGAAATATTGCATGAAATAATTGTTCATTTAATTTCAGCAATTTTGCATACGTCACATATGATGAAGCTATATACTGTATATTAAAATATCAGTATCGGCTACTAAAACTCATATTGGTCCACTGCTATTATCCATATCAGGAATTCCCAAACATTTTTGTCAGCTGAACCCCTCTGACCTAAAACATTTACTTGTAGTACCCCCTTATTATATCAGTAATTTATAGAATATTTTAAAACATTTGCATGTTCACAAGTTGTATTTTGGTCAATAGTCAAATGACATGCAAGTAAACAAAGTGTTTCTATTTTACATGTTACTTATTTACATGCAACGTTCTTATTATTTAAATTCTTATTAGCTTTTCATCAACTCACAAACCCCCTGCAATTCCCAGTTTGGGAAACCTTGCTCTACATCAAGGAACATCATTTATGTTACATAAAAAGCACCTTGTTTTACAGTCTCCAATAACAGAAGCATTGAGTTCAGCATGGAGTATTCAGTAATGACCTCTCTTTCTTGACTCCAGCTGCTTGAGTTGTGTTTGTTTTGTGCTGCTGGTCTTGAGTCATAAGTGGCAGTAGATTGATGGCAATTCCCCCTTGACTCTCATCCTCGTCCAAATTGTACATCACAGAGGCAGGAAACACGAACGGGCTGAGAGACACGCACACAAGAGGGGTCATGAGAAAGTCAAGACATAAAAACGCTGGAATTGCTTTGATTTGACAAAAAAAAAAAAAAATGTAATGACTATACTACTCTTTATGAGCCCTGAATGTGTCACTCACCCTGATAAATCTGGTCCAAGGTCTACAACAAAGTCTTCCTGAAAATCTTCTAGCACACTCTTCCCGATCCATGCCTAAGGATGATAAAGCCATAATAGAGAGTTAAAATTCTAATATAATACACAGACCTTTTAGTCATGTAGAGATCCATCTGAATTTAATTAACTCAATTAAAGAGACAGTTCACCCATTAAAATACAATTCTGTTAGCATTTACTCACTCACATCATGTCATTTCAAACTCATTTGGAGACAGAATTTTAAAAATCTAATTTCTTAAATTGCTGTTTTAAGGGGCTATTTACAGTCAGTAACCCACACATACCTGTACTAGAGGGTCCAGTTTGCAAGTCTGCAGCAGGTTGGCCAGCTCATCGTAATAGAGAGCGGCAGCTTCAGGGGAACTCTCACTGCATGAGCGTACCAGCTCCAACAGAGCCATCGCCTACAGACACAGCAACACTTAAAAGCTTACATGGTACAAGGGTCAGCGACAAGTAAGGAGTGAAAGTAGGCAACACATTTATAATGTTCCAAAAATTTCAATTTCAAATAGAATGAATTCTATTCAATTCATCAAAGAATCCAGAAAAAAGTATTACAGTTTCCAAAAAAATATTACGCAACACCTGTTTTCAACATTAATAATAATAAAATAGATCTTGAGCACCAAATCAGCATACTACTAGGCACTGAAGACTGCAGGAATAGCTAATAAATTTAGCTTTGCATCACAGGTATAAATTACCATTTAAAACATATTAAAAATAGTGCTGTCAAACAATTAATCGCGATTAATCGCATCCAAAAGAAAATATTTTGTTTACATAATATATGTATGTGTACTGTGTTTGTTTATTATGTGTATATAAATACACACACATACAGTATATATTTTGAAAATATTTACATGCATATACATTTATATATTTATATTATATTATCTATAAATATATCTAATATATAAACAACATTTTTCTTAAATACATACATGCATGTGTTTGTATTTATTTATACATAAATATACACAGTACACACTCATACATTATGTAAACAAAAACTTTTATTTTGGATGCGATTAATCATTTGACAGCACTAACTAAATGGAAAAATTTTAAATGGAAAAATATTGCTGCTTTTTACTGTATATTTGATCAAATAAATATAGTCTTGGTGAGCATAAAAGACTTCTTTCAAAAATCTTACAGACCCCAAATTTTTGAAGTGTACTGTGTACACTCAAACCATCAGATCATTTCACTCACCTGTCTGTGTGTCTCTTTGGGCAGTGTGCCACCCTGAGAGCCATCAGGTTTATTTCTACATAAACAACACAAGACCAAAAAGAGCAAAGATCACAAGTCTACTAATGGTGTATAAGCAACAAACACTGCAACGCACCAGCAAAGAGAGTACCTGCAGGCCCCCATACTGCCCACCATCATGACTGCACCAATAATACCAATACGCTTGTACTTGGGCACCGTGCTGGACAGCTGCTTACGAATAACGATGTGCATGTCATCCTAGTGAAGGAAATTCAGAGATTTGAAAGAATTTTAATTTTTGGATCAGCTATCCCATTAATTGAAAAAATTACAACTATACCTTTGAGATGCAGTGTGTTTCTCACCTGGATGTGTCCTCCGTGCTGCTCCTGTCCAAATGCCAGGTGGCTGAGCAGGTGGAAGAGTCGTCTGATCTGCTGTGAGGTCAGGTTGTCCATGTAATCCAGAATACCCTGCCAGAATACCCACAATTCACACCAGCAAACAGGTTAAATTTCATAATGTACTTGAAAAGACCCAAATAATTCCTCCAAAATTGCTTGAATAAAAAATAATAATAGCAAACAAAAAAAATAATTTTGATTCAGACTGATTTGAGTCAATCTGACTTAATGAAAAGAACTGACTCAAAAAAACAATTTCCTTCCAAATAGACATAAAGGCAGGCTTTATACCTTCACAAAAACAGTGAACTGGACCATTTCTGCAGGCTTCTGAGATACCAACTCACAGAGCAGCTCAAGTGCCACATCCACCTCACCACTCACACCACTGCATGCGTGTGTGACCAGAGAGCCAACCACCTCCTACATAACAAACACACATGTACTGGACATCAGTGCAGGTCTTTAAATGAATGTTAGGGCCCACAAATCTGCAGTGTTTGTTGTGAGCTGGTATTAAGAGGTATTTCCTACCTGCTGACAGTAGGAGTCAAAGGCAATAAAGGCCTGTTTGTACATGTGACCTCCGAAAGGCACCACACAGCAGTCTGGAGAACGCAAGAGTCCCTGAGCTAGAGCCAGAATTGATGGGAAATAACCCCGCATCACCTGTATGAAAGATTCATACTATACTTGATATGTACAAGGGAAGTCAACACTTCAGGTAGCATAATTAGGGCTGTTTCTTAGTCATAAGCATGTGAATGAAATCAGACCTGAGCATGACCCTTAAAGGTCTTCTGCAAGAGGTCTTCCTGAATCAGACCCTTGCGAACTTTGACTTTGAGCACTCTCTCCGCCCCACGTCGGCTGTGGTTTGCATTAGTGGAGTGAAGGATGAACAGTACCAACAGGTCAACCACCTGAGAGACACAAGTTACGTTAATTCTTGTATTTTGGATGTTCAGGTATGAAATGTGTCAATCTAATGGGAGTCTCATAAAAACATTTTGATAGAAATCAATCAAACCTTATGGTCGTCTGACTCATCAACATTCTCTATTACCTAAAATTAAAAAATTTGAACAGTAATTAAATAACTTCAGTTGCATGGAAATATAATACCTAGTGCTTGAAGGCAGAAAGGAAAACAAAAAAGCTATCAAGATTATATAAACTCACTTTTAGCCAAGCCTCTGAGATGGTCTTCTGAAATCGGATAGCTGACTTTATGACCTCCAAAACCAAACCCACACTGTCCTGACCGTTGTTGCATGATGGGACCCTGGAGGACCTGATGGAGCAGTAACATTAAAATCAAGAGCAAAACAGAACATGGCCAGCAGAAACGGACATATTTACAACTTATTTGTCTTCCAGGGAATAAAGTAGTCATATGGGTTTGGGAGGGAGAGATGAAAGTAAGTAAACGACGATAGAGTCTCACCCTGACATGGCTTTGCTTTTCATACGACTCTGGGAAGCCTGCAACACTGCTGGCAAAACACACTGCTCCAACTCCAGCTTTTTACGCAGGTCACACACCACCTGAGGAGCATGAAAGGACATGAGCATAACTACAGCTCTACAGGAAACTGATTTAAAATTGTCTACCAGAGAATAGTTTAGAGGCCTGACCTCATTAGCATCAGATGCAGAGATGGAGTGTAAGATGAACTTGACTACAACAGGAAGATCCTCTAACTGCACAGCAGAGAGAGTTCCCATTACTACCTCACGCACCTGATAGAGAGAAAGACACAGTATACATTACAGTTTAAAATGCAAAATAAATTAATCCTTTTATTCAGCAAAGATGCTTTAAAATGATAAATAGTGATTTTTACATAAACATATTTTTAAAAAATATTTCAGATAAATATTTAAGTTCTTTTAAACTTTCTATTCCTCAAATAATCTTCGAAATATTATCAGTTAATATTAAGACAAAACTATTTTCAACACTGATTCAATATTTGGAGGATTATGTGACAATGAAGACTGGAGAAATGGCTGCTGAAAATTCAGCTTTGCCACCACAGGAATAAATTACATTATAAAACTTGTATGTTAAAATAGAAAACTTACTTTAAATTGCAATAATATTTAAAAATATTCCTGTTTTACTCTATTTTTGATTAAATAAATGCAGCATGAGATACTTTTTTCAAAAACATTAAACATAAATCTAAACTTTTTTTCTTTAAACAATTATTTAAAGCAATAACACTGGGACCAAATACTTTTTAGGGAAGATATTTGCATGTTTAGAAGTACCTCGGACAGTAACGCAGATCTCAGATTCAAACTGGATAAAGCATCCAATATAGGCACAGGGAGCTGAGTGTTCTGCTGAAGTAAACCACTGCACAAGGGAGCAGACACAAACACAGACTCAATTAAACAATATACACAATGATAATAAGCACCTACATTATAGTCACACTCAACATTACCATCACAGCCAGCCATAATTACTAAACCAAACATAGGTCAAAACAACACAACTTTAATGGCACAAAAAATAACAGGCTCAGCTACTGCCAACATACTTTAGCTCTTTGGCCATGTCTCCATGCTGGGAATCCTCCAGGATTTCAGGCAGGCTGGTAATAATGTCCCGCTGGATCTCCACCGGAGCCACAGACACCATCTGCATCAGCTTACTGCTCAAATCCTACACATACACAGCAGTTATATCAGTCAGACATTGGTCACGGCAATGCCATAATTTGACTTTGACAAACATTTATGTCTGCTATAAAAGAACTCTTCGCAATTTTGATGTTCACTGGGACATTTTCATCATGTAGGATTCTCACACAGACAGTATCAGTGGACTGTGTACCTTGCCATCTACAATTCGGTCCAGCCACTTCAACTGGTTTATTATGAGACGGGGAACGTTGAGGCCATCTTCACTCACACTGTAACAGAGCACATTGCCATCAGTGATAAGGGAATGTTACAGGACTGTGTCTGTAAGTGATGTGTATAAAAAGTCATCAAAAAGACATTTACCCCTCAAACATGAATTCTGGAAGCTTTTCAAACAAAGTGTTTATGACCTGGGTCTAAATGCAGGAAAAGAACAATACATATTGATATATATTACTTATGTTCCCCCAAAAACATTCACCCAAATATTTTGAATAAAATAAATGTTAATAAATAATAGCTGTAGTTAATTATTTCAACAGAACATGTAAAAAGGCTACATTAAAAATAAAAAAAGTATCCTACTTTTTTTTTGGACCAATTAATTTTCATGACTTTTTTATCATCTAATCATTGGATAATGGATAAAAAATGTTTTTTTTTTAAATAAAATATAAAGAATAATATATACAGTGCCCCCAAAAGTATTGGAACAGTAAAGACAAAATTGCTCTGTTGGCTGTGGAGTCAAGACATTTGCAAATATGATTAAAAGATGAATATGAGACAAAACTACAGAATGTCAAATTTTATTATTAGCCATTTCAACACATACATGTTTTACCAAATAAAAAGAACAGCACTTTTATAGTTCATCCCACTCATTGATGTGAGCATAAGTATTGGAACAGTTGAACATAATGCAGATATAAAAGATTAAAAGCAATTATTTAGTTGCAGATCCCTTGCGCACAATCACAGCAGTGAGTCTGTGACCCATAGACATCACCAGACTCTTGGTCTCATCCTTTGAAATACTTTTCCCAGCCTTTAATGCAGCCAATTCCAATTGTTGCTTGTTTTGGGGAGTTTCTGCCTTTACTCTCCTCTTCAGCTGGTGAAATTCATGTTCAATCGGATTTAAATCTGGAGATTGACTTGGGCAATCTAAGACTTTCCATTTTTTTGCCCTTATAAATTCCTTGACTGAACTGGCAGGGTGTTTTGAGTCATTGTCCTGATGCAATATGAAGCACTTCCCAATGAATCTGGTGGCATTTTCTTTAATATTGGTAGGCAAGATGGTTTTGTACCCTTCCAAATTCATTCTGCTACTGTCATCATACATTAAGTCATCAGTAAAGTTGACAGGGCCTGTTCCAGAGACAGCCATACATGACCATGCCATGACACCACCTCCACCATGCTTTACAGATGAGGCTGTATGCTTGGGATGTTTTGCAGTTCCCTTTTTTTCTCCACATTTTTGCTTTCCCATCACTTAGATAAAGGTTCATCTTTGTCTCATCGGTCCATAAACACAGTTCCAAAACTTTTCTGGCTCACCTTTGTACTTTTTTGCAAACTCTAATCTTGCCTTTCTATTTTTGGTGCTGGTCAGAGGTTTGCATCTTGCTGTGTAGCATCTGTAATTCTGTGTCAAAGTCTCCTGAGGACAGTAGATTGTCAGAGCATCACCCCAGCTTTTTGAAAATTGTTGGTGATTTTACAGACACGTCTTTTAGGGTTCATTTTCACAGCTTTTATGATTTGTCTGTCATCAACTACTGTTGTTTTCTCAGCCGATCAGGTCGTTGTTGGTTGCTGGTGTCGCTGGTGGTTTCCAAACTCTTGATTTCTCCATGCCCTTTGTTTTTGCTATAGCTCTAATTGACTTCCTCTTTTCTTTTAGCATCCAAATTGCTTGCTTTTCTCTCAAAGTCAGCTCCCTCATCTTCATCCTGGTTTGTGTGTGTCATCATCGAATGCAAGATTCAGAATGCAGAAGTAATGAATATAACTGATACGACACATTCCTTGCTTTTAATATCTGAAGAATGAATGCAACAGGACACAGCTGATCACTTAGAAAGACCTGTGAGGCAACTGTTCCAATACTTATGCTCGCATCAGATAGGGGGAAACTCTAAAAGTGCTGAACTTCTTAGCTGGTAAAACATGTATGTGTTGAATCCTCCCAATAATAAAATGTGATATTCTGTAGTTTTGTCTCATATTCATCTTTTAATCATATTTGTAAATGTCTTGACTCCACAGCCAACAGAGCAATTTTGTCTTTACTGTTCCAATACTTTTGGAGGGCACGGTGTATAAATGTATATTATATCATATATTTATATATATAAAACTTTAATATAAAATAAAAACAACATAAAAATATATAATATATAATCATTATATAATAAAATAACAATAATGAATGAAAAAATAATGTATTCAGACCAGTCCAAATGTAGGAAAAGGAAAATCATTTTCTCGTGCTTTGTATTTTAAGAGGTCAGTTGAGCAGATATTTACCTGTAGCATCTCTATTCCAAGCAACAGGCGTACAAGACTTTCCTGATAGGACCCAGAACTGATATTAGAGGGAAAATAAGCAACAATTAGAAAATTAGAGTAACAAAACAATTGCATAAAACATTTCAATGAATTCTTTTAATGTTTCAGATGGAAAAACAAGAATCGGTGCATTACTTGGTATCCTGCTGTGAAGTGGATGATGGCACACATGGCAGCAGGCAGTTTCTGAATCTCTCTGGGTCTTCAATGTATGATTCCAGTGCAGATATAAACTCCTGAATTATCTATAAAACAGCAATTTAACTATCTAATAATAATACATTTTCGTTGAAATGAAAAAAAAGTACTACAATTATTAAATTTGAATAAAATGAAAACTCAAAGAATTTCAAATCACAGGAGCCAATATTTTATTCACAATAGAACATAGATAACATAAATGTTTAAACTGAGAAATTTTACAATTTTATGCACAAAATGAGCGCATTTCAAATTTGATGCCTGCTACAGGTCTCAAAATAGTTGGGACAGGGGCATGTTTACCATGGTGTAGCATCTCATCTTCTTTTCAAAACAGTTTGAAGACGTCTGGGCATCGAGGTTATGAGTTTCTGGAGTTTTGGTGTTGGAATTTGGTCCCATTCTTGCCTGATATAGGTTTCAAGCTGCTGAAGAGTTTGTGGTCGTCTTTGACATTTTTCATTTAATGATGCGCCAAATGTTCTCTATAGGTGAAAGATGTGGACTGCAGGCAGGCCAATTCAGCACCCGGACTCTTCTACTACAAAGCCATGCTGTTGTAATAGCTGCAGTATGTGGTTTTGCATTGTCCTGCTGAAATAGAAGTCGTCTGGAGGGGAGCATATGTTGCTCTAAAACCTTTATATACCTTTCAGCATTCATAGTGCCTTCCAAAACATGCAAGCTGCCCATATCGTATGCACTTATGCATCCCATCAGAGATGCTGGCTTTTAAACTGAACGCTGATGACACGCTGGAAGGTCTCCCTCCTCTTTAGTCCGGAGGACACGGCGTCCGTGATTTTAACAAGAATGTGAAATCTGGACTCGTCTGACCATAGAACACTTTTCCACTTTGAAACAGTCCATTTTAAATGAGCCTTGGCCCACAGGACACCACAGCGCTTCTGGACCATGTTCACATATGGCTTCCTTTTTGCATGTTAGAGCTTTAGTTGGCATCTACAGATGGCACGGCGGATTGTGTTTACCGACAGTGGTTTCTGGAAGTATTCCTTTACTTCTGAGAGACTCTGCCTCTCTTTATAGCTAATCATGTTACAGACCTGATGTCAATTAACTTAATTAGTTGCTAGATGTTCTCCCAGCTGAATCTTTTCAAGATTTATTGCTTTTTCAGCCCTTTGTTGCCCCAATGCAAACTTTTCTGAGACCTGTAGCAGGCATCAAATTGGAAATGAGCTCATTTATTGGATAAAAGTGTAAAATTTCTCCATTTAAACATTTGTTATGTTCTCTATGTTCTATTGTGAATAAAATATTGGCTCATGTGATTTGAAAATCTTCTAGTTTTCATTTTATTCAAATTTAAAAAACGTCCCAACATTTCTGGAATTCGGGTTGTATAATGATGAGCTGTTTCTTACATTGGGGAATCTGGGATGCTTTCGTAGATGCTGCTGGAGCCGCTTTTGAAATATTACTTGGTCTACAGCTGTAAAAAAAAAAAAAAATAATAATTCATCCATTCATTTAAAAAAATGTGTTAAGTTATATGTGTATAAATAATGCGTCAGTTGATATGAACATGCATGTATGCATTGTGATTTCACCTTTATTGTATACAAAACATACTTTCTCATTCATTATCTTACCGATTTCATTAGCTGTACTGCCAGCTGTCAAAGTGATACCAGATTCCTTCAGAAACTGAACAAAAACTGAGTCCGGGTAGGAGTCCTGTACTGAAGACTTTGTTGGTCGTCCACTGCTCTTGGTCTTTTTTGATTCTGTGCGAATGAAGAGACATTAATAAAGTAATAATTTCACTAAATGTACAAAGATTTTAGCCATGTCAGATTTATTTTAGACGTGACGTCATCCGGAACTTACTAGGGACGTCAAGCGTGGACTCGTCATCGACTGTGATGGATGAGCGCTTCTTTTTACGCATCATCTTAAACTCAGTGATAAATATCGGCTATGACCTGTTGGGGTTACAACATTCAGCTATTTCAGAAAACTGTGTACACAACTGACAGTTCAGTAATGACAATCCTGGTTCAAACAATCCCAGAATCCACTCTCTGAAGATGGCAAACAATCATTTCATGCTGGCGAGAGCTAACGTTAAATTACATATTCGACGAAATTACCGTATTTGAGGGAAAAATGTGATTAGAAGTGTTTACCTTAACGTTACTCCCTGCGATGCTGATCTTAAACGGTTGTAATTTTGATGTGACACTAATAAATGCTGATTAAATTTAGACGAGCATAAAATGTATGTTTTCTTCAACGGGCTAAAAGTTCAGTCTATCACAAAGCTTCCCGCGCCAATGTTTCATAAAATCTAGGGACCGTGGTAAAATTCTCAATTCTGTATTTATTTACAAATTGTTTTGGAACGTTACTGTATGGTTTGTCTATTAACTGTAACTGTCTTTATAAGTGTAAAAATACGAAAGATATTACAAACCACGTAATCAGATTCACATGTAAGAAGATAAACTTTCTCAACCATTAAGCAGTAGATGGAACACTTTGAGGACACTCCCTAATATTCTCTCCGCGTGTATTAAAGGTAGGCGTGGAGCGTCTTGCCATGATTGGTCGCTGCATAGCACATCGCCCACGTTTATCTGTTTTATACAAGTGTCACTTTCCTAGATTCTGTATTAGTTAGCTGCGAGGCAACGGTGTGGGACTAAACATGGCTGGAATAAAATCGTTTTACGACATCACAGCCAAAACCCTCACTGGTGAGGAGTTCAAGTTTTCTTCTTTACAGGGCAAAGTGGTCCTGATCGAGAATGTCGCTTCTCTTTGAGGAACGACCACCAGGGATTACACCCAGATGAACGAGCTCCACGAACGCTTCTCAGATAAAGGGCTTGTGATTCTGGGAGTTCCCTGCAATCAGTTCGGCTATCAGGTAAGATGACTTACAGTAAACTCCTTGTTTGATTCAATAGCCCTTCACTGCCGAACAGGTGCCTGTGGCGCACTCATTCTATCATCACCTGCTGTCTTACACCTGTTTTTATGCATGATGGTTCATCTGTATAAAATAAATGCAGCCTAAATGTCTTGACAGTAACACTTATGTTTAAGTCATTAATCAACATTTGTAAATTATGTAATAGCCTACTTAAAAGATGATTAGTTACTTTACATTACAGTAGAAATATCTAGAAATGTTAGTTTTACATAATTACATGTATTGATATATTTGGATATTAATTACTGATTATATTATATTATAATTATTGCTGTCAAACGATTAATCGCGATTAATCGCATCCAAAATAAAAGTTTTTGTTTGCATATGTGTGTGTGTGTGTTCTGTGTATATTTATTATGTATATATAAATACACACACATACAGTATATATTTTGAAAATATTTACATGTATTTACATGTCTATATTTATATTATAAATAAATATATTTAATATATAAAAATAACATATTTCTGAAATATATACATGCATGTGTGTGTGTGTATATATATATACATAATAAATCACAGAACACAGATATTATGCAAACAAAAACTTATTTTGGATGTGATTAATCGTGATTAATCGTTTGACAGCACTAAGTATATTATATTATATTATATTATATTATATTATGAAGTATTGTAAAACAGATCAGTCCTGTTTTGGATGTTGATTATAATAATAATACTTTTATTTTTCATAAATAACTAAATAAAAATACATTTTCTGAATAACTATAAAAGACTTGTTAATAAAGTATATTTAAGAGACTTAACAACCAAAGCAACACTCAGTTATATAAAATTTACCATATCAAATTCAAGTCAAATTAAGTAATCACATATAAAAAGTGACCACATATGTGCATGTTAAGCAATACTCTTTTGAAATGACTTTGCTTTGGCTAGTAGTTATTTTTACTTTGCTTTTTGGTTTTAGTTGTTATTTTATTTTAAAGAGATTCTCTAATATGTTTATTGTATTTTTTTTTTTTTTTACTTCTAATATATGAATGTAATAATGAGCCATAACTATATTCTCTATTTAGGAGGGCCTCTCATACTTCACTGCCTTATTACATATTGTTCAGTAAAACATAATAATCAATCTTTTGCCTTGCTGTTTTAGGAAAACTGTACAAATGAAGAGATCCTTCCATCCTTAAAGTATGTCCGTCCTGCCAATGGCTTTGAACCGAAATTCCAGCTCTTGGAGAAGGTCGACGTGAACGGGAAAGCCACCCACCCTCTCTTCGTCTTCCTCAAGGAGAAAATTCCATTCCCGAGCGATGAGCCAATGCCCTTCATGAATGACCCCAAATTTATCGTGTGGAGTCCCGTGTGCAGAAACGACATCGCTTGGAATTTCGAGAAGTTTCTTATTGGATCTGATGGAGTACCATTCAAACGCTACAGCAGGAGATACCTGACCAGCAACATCGAGGGAGACATCAAGAAACTTCTCAGCATAGCCAACTAAAATGGTTTTGTGGTCAAAAGGGTGTCAAAATAAATCAATAACCCAGCTTCTGCATTGCATACCTTGACCCATATGGGTTTCCAATGGATGTTCATGACAGGTTGTGCTCTCATGTGCGTAATGTTGCTGTGTTTGGACTTTTACTTCATGAAGGTGCTCCTGTTAACATGCTTTGTCTGTGGGGAGCATCTGATGCCGTGCAAAAGTCCTAACTGAACAGTTTCATTTAGCTCTTGTATGGCACAACATGCAATTTGGATGAATAAATGTGTTTTCTACTTAAGTCTAAAGATTGCCTTTTTATTTCAGCTTCAGTTAATGTGGGAGGACAAGAGCACAGAGCTTTAGGGTTTTGTCTGTTGTGTTATACGGTACTGATCATCAGGTGCTTTGAAGAGATTCATTCTGTATTAATGAGTTCCAGTGGAAACTTATCTCTAGTGTGGGGGTGTGAGGCGGGAGTAGAATTTCCCACTGCAGTTACTAAGCCAAACATATTTGCATGCAGCTGCACTTACCTACAAAAACAAAAAACAACAAAAAAAAAACTATTCATTTTGAAAAACTAAAATATAATAACTGACCACCAAATCAGCATATCAAAATTATGATCATGAAGGATCATGTGACACTAAAGACCAGATTACTAGCTGCTGAAAAATCAGCTTGGAAACAACAATAAATTACATATTAAACACACAAATATTAAACTATAGGAATAAATATATAGAAATATAAACAGTTTTTTAATTGTAATATTTCACAATAGTATTGTTTACTGTTTATCAAGTAAATGCAAAGTTGGAGAGAATAAGATTGCTTGACATCATTCAATACACATAACAAAAATATCTAAACATATCACTATTAAAAAAAAACCCAAAAAAAAAAAAAAAAAAAAAAAAAAAAAAACAAACATTCATACATCCATTTCCATTTCCAATGGCCAAAACCAATGCAGATTTCACCATGTACTCTCAAAACAGTTAAACTAGTTATGCAAGTCTTTCCAGCCAATAATTTAACATTTTATATTTACATGTATTTGGCAGATGCTTTTATGCAAAGTGACTTGCATTGCATTCAAGGCTTATACATTTCTATCAGTTTTTGCATTCTGTTGGAATCAAACACATTACCTTGGCATTGCTAGTCCAATTGAAAATAATATAAAATAGCAATAACAAATAATGAGTTGCTATGTGGAATCATTTAACTGATCCTGAAGATTATGACAGATTCATAAATCATCTGATGCAAATTGATTTACTTAATGTTATATAATCAGAAAAAAAAACAAAAAACAAAGCCACTAACTATATTCAGGCTTCCACATTTTATTATATTTTCAATTCAAATAGGCTTTAATCAAAATCTGGTGTTGCACATGTTGGCATGATAAATAGAAGAACACAAAGCAGCTATGTACTGTGCCCCAGATTATGATTATGTACATCTATGCAAGAAAAGTCTATGAAATTACAAAAACAAAAATAGATGGTTTAAATGGATGTTTTACTAATGAAGGAGCTGCAGGGGGACAGCTTGAGTCAATGATCAGTTTGTGTCTTAAATTTTATAGCTGGATCCATAACAATAGTGGATTTACCAGTCAGTGACCATAGTATACCATAGAGAGGTAAACACCAGGAACAACCATCTAGTTTTGCAGATTCAAAAATTGCATGCTGTTTTGCCACACAAAAAAAAAACAAACAAAAAAAAACAATATGTTTTGTGTATGTTCTTTGCAGTAAGAAGCACTTGTCATTTGAGCTTTGAGTTGTTGCTAAAGCCATTTGACACATAATGCCACAACTAATCACACGGCAGATGTGCCAAATGTACATCTACAGGTAATGATAAAAGCTATTCTTTTTATCAATAAGGTTGTTCTTAATTAGAACAACAGCCATTGTTTGTGTTCCTCTTTGACATGTACTTGTACCTGTTCAAGTGTCATAAAATTAGCACCACATTCAATATTCCTCTGGACAGAAGCCATTTAGACAGGAGAAAAATCCACCAAAAAGAAATAAAAATGGACTATTACAAAGCACAACCATCATATATGAGAGAAAAAAAAAAAAAAAAAAAAAAAAAAATTCTCTGGCACGACCGTGATTTACGTTGTTCCACATTTTCATAAGCTTCCCTTTTCACAGTTTTTGGGACATAAAAGGCGGTTAGTGTGATTATATTTGAGATCAGCCCCCCAAAAACCAACGTGATAATAAACTTGACATTTTGTGGCATCCTTACAGCTGAGCGAATTTGAAAGTGAAATATTTCACTCTCCGGCATGGTAAATTTAACAAAAAGTGTGGCTTGTGATAGGATAAATGAAACATGGAGACAATATTTAATATAAGAGCGCAAGCTTCTCCGAGAGAATCTCTGTGCTTATCACCACACGCTTCAGTTATTAAACACAGAGAGTCTATTCTTCACACGAGGCACGTTACAAGATGCTGATAGCTGGAGTCCAACGTAAGTGGGTAGAGGCATAACTTAAACATTTCAGATGAGCGTAGTGTTGCATACATAGTCTATGTCTAGGCATTTCCCCTCTCCTGATCTAAATCATCTAACATTCATGTCGTCCAAAGAGAGGTTATATTGCCGTTTCAACCTCGTTCTCATTTCAGACTAAAAGAAATGAGCTTCTATGATCAGCAGGCATCAAGATCCAAGAATAAAGTCTTTCATGTCACGCCTCAAACTAAAATTCTCTTTATTTATTATTAATATTCTTTTTTGGCTCTTGATAAAGACGCATGTGTGAAAGAAAGAAAAAAATAAAAATAAAGCTAAAAACAAAGGGCCTGTTTGTGAGCCTTTAATAGTCACTGAAGTAGCCAGGGATGTGCATCGATGCATTGATGATTTCATCTTTATGTAGTTTTTGTTTCAGTGCCAGTCCTTGAAAGACTAAAAGAAACTCAGTTGGTGTCCATGTGATCGTCCAGGGTCTCTGGAGCTCCGCCTAGTGATGCGGAAGGGGTGGATTTGGATGGCGTGTCCGCATCTCTGCGTTGGTAAAATAGCACATAGGCTGCTTTAGTCTGTGGAGAACAACAAAAAAGACAATTCTGTGTCAGTTTACAAACTAGCAATTGCCAATTCCCAGTTTCCATATTGGACAACAACAGCTCTTTGAGATTCATCAACCACTGTGAAACGCTTTATGAGTCTGCAAAGGATAATAAAACAGAAAGCATAGTAGCCTCACCACAATCTGATCCTCAGTTGCAGATGACACACTGCTGTCGTCAAAGTAATACCATTTTCCATCCACCTTGTTCTTGCCGTATGCCGTGTCTGCAAGAGGAAATGAAACGTAGAGCTTAACGGCTGAACTTTGGCAATCAAAAACAAACCAAGTTATCATTTCCAGGCAGCAATATAATGACAAAGACATAAATGAGCAACTCTGTGATATACTTTCTGTAGTAATCCATCAAACATGAGATATCCAACTAGGTTGCAAAGGTGAACAAGTGAAGGTGATAAAGGGAAAATAAAAGGCTGCTGACACAATCTGCAAGTCGACCCAGTTATGTATTAATAATAATACATAACTGAACATATGAATAGCAAGGGTGCGATTTCATTATTGTAAAATAATGGGAGAGTTGTGCAAATAGAATGACTTACAGTGGCCTCCACCCATTCCTCCATAGTGGTTGGAAACAGCAATGAGGTCATAGATGTATGGGTCAGCTTTGGGGTCACAAACAAACTCTGACATGTTCAAGTCCCTGTGTGAGAAAGTTTACATTTATTTCCAAACATGAAGTCACCAGAATTCCAGAAGTTTTCTAAAAGTTCATTTGTAAAGTGAATTTACACATTCACAAAAACTACAAAAGTTCAATCAACGGCAGTAAGTGTGGCTGATCAAATTGTTTATTTTTAATTATAACCGTATAATTTGTTTTTTTTTTTAATCAAGACATCAGTACATAAACACTAGACTGCAGTTCTGGGTTAGTGTACTCCTTTTACCACAGTGAACAATGGACAGCTTTGTCTGTCCAGATAAGCATGACTCAGCTTCCCAGAAACTGACACCTAATGTATTGCACCTGACTTGCGCGCACTCTTTCCAGCTTCCTGTTCAGTAAGGTAATCCTGACCAAAACCAAATAGGATCAAAGCCAAATGAACATGGCAAATAACATGTAGAGGGGAAAAAAAAGTCACCCAGAAATGCGGCATTTTTGGTATCTGAAGTGTCAACATTCCGCATGCTATAAATGAATGTCACATAACTAAAATTAATTTGATGATGACAAAGTATTCTGTGTGCAGGGAAAAATTTTGGCGCCATCTGGTGGGAAATTTAGACAAGCATTTTATAAGAAGAGGACACACAGTGGTGTCTTACTTTTAGGGACAAGTCCCACGTTTTTTGGAGTACGTGTGTGTGTGTGTGTGTGTTTGTGTGTGTGTGTGTGTGTGTATATATATATATATATATATATATATATATATATATATATATATATATATATAGAGCAACATATGTCTCGCAACAGATTTACCTAATTGGAAAGTCTACAATAGTGTCAAGCTTGTCTCTCCAGCAGCGATTGTAAGAGAAGCGCTTCAGATGCACAACCAAAATGCGTGGGAGAGACCACAGGTCAAACTTCTTTGTGGCCTGCTGGTGTTTCTTACACATGGGGCAGTACCTGCAGAGGAGCACAGCAATCATTAAAACTTCAATAAATGTGGTAATACTTCAGTAAATCATTTGACCTTGAAAGTATGGGCAATAAATGCCACAATGTGTAATGATCTGAACATCCTCCTCACCAGGGGTCATGTTCTCCTAGGGTCTCCATTGTAGTAAAGAGCTCAATGCATTCTCTTAAAGCTACTGTAGTCTTCTTCTTCTGAGCATGTAGCATGCTCTCATGTTTATCATAGGCCTGGGGAGAGACTTCACATTAATGTCTGAGGAGATTTAGCAGGTAGATAAAAGAAAAGATGGGTGACTAGTCAGTTTTTGCTAGGATTATGGTAGACATTATAATAGTTCACATATTTGTACAAAATTTTCAGTACTGCATGGTCACTGAGGCAAGACTTTTAAAAATTTTAAAAAAAAAATTTTTTTTTTTTAAGTTATATTTTAAGGGCTTTCTATGCCTTTAATGAGACAGGACAGTGGAGAGCTGAGAGGAAAGCTCCTGGATGAAGAGAGGGGAGAGGGACAGGCAAAGGACCCCGAGACGCGAATCGAACCCGAGTCGCCACGAGCACAGTTGTGCTGCACGTCGGCGCACCAATCACGAAGCCATTGGCGCCAACAATTTTAAAAACTTTTTAAAAACAGTTTAAATTAAATTGTAAAAATTAAAGTGAGAGTAAATAAATGCTGTTTTTTTAATTTCTAATAATCAAAGTATCCTGATAAAGTATCACTGTTTCCACTAAAACATTAAACGACTGTTTTCAACATTAATAATAAGAAACATTTCTTAAGCATCAAATCAGAATATTAGAATGATTTCTTAAGGATGAAGACTGGAGTAATGGCTGCTAAAATTTAATCTTTGTCATCACAAAAATAAAATTACATTATTTCTGAATGACATTGTCAAAAAGAAAAAGAAAAAAAAAACTATACCTATTATTACTGTATTTTGATTAAATAAAAGCAGCCTTGGTGATCATAAGAGACTTCCTTCAAAAACCTAACAAAAAAATCTTGCAGTCCCAAAAACGTATGAACAGTAGTGCAATTTTGCACAATTAGTGGAATAGAGGGCATTACCTCAGCTTCCTGGTCATCATAGCACAATTTCTTTGTGTCTGAATCCCAATCAATGGCTACTGTAGACTGAGCTGTAGAAAGGAATATCTATCAGTTTTTATTTTAAGAGCAAGTGACCAATACCAAAAAAGTCAGACAAATACAGTAAGTTAATGATCCACCTGATTTATTTGATTAATCAAATGTAAAAAGGTAATAGTTACTTGTGAGCTTTAGGAGATTGCCATCAAATGGCAGAGAACTAATGTTGGCTGTGCCGTAGGAGTTGACCATGCTGAAAGAAAAGAGTTTCGGTCGAGAAGTAAAAGATTTTCCACCGCTGCTATTGGGCCCATTCTCTGGTTCTGAGTCCTCCTCTCCATCCACAGTGTCTGAATGACTGTTCTCTGGTTCTGGACTCTCCTGGTGATCCATGGCTTCCTCATCACCTGAAACAAATGCATACAACAAGATCAGACCTGTATCTGATGAATGTGAAAAAACCTAAAAGGATGACAGTGTGTATGCAGAATTTGGGAGCTTTATGACAAGGTTAAGTGTCCTACCATCACAAACTCCATTGGGGCCGTTGCAGGCTCCAGAGTGGTTGCTGCCGTTGGATCCAGCGCTGCAGGAAGCTCCATCTGAAACTGGGCTGCTGCAGCCACTCAGGCCTGTGCTGTGAGTGGACACTGAAGCGAGGCATTCTGGTGATTGGCTGCTGCTAGAGGATGTGGCCGAGGCAGATGCTCTACTGTCTGTAATGGTACCCTGTGAACGTTTAACGTAACGCCTAAAACAAAAGACAGATAAAGGGTCAACCAAGTTTGCAGTAACAACTGGTGTAAAATTGAGATAACCACTAAAGCACAACACCAACCCGATCCTCTCCAGCACACGCTCATAGAGGGTATCTACGCTAAGGTTGTGGCGCGGAACGGTGATGAGAAGAGGCTGGCCGAAGAGCATCGTGCCCGTAGAGCCTCCGCTGTGCTTAGCATGCCTCTCTCTGAAGTACACTGGCAGGTTCATCTTCTCACTATCTTCCTCTAACACCTCATAACTAAACCACAAAGACGCAATCAGTAAGAGGCCACTCACTCAAACACACTTAGCTGAAAGGCAAAACTTACATTATGCAAAACAATTCAATACACATATGCTCCAGTTCAGAAGTGTGGGGTAAGTATTTTTTTTTTTTTTTTTAAGAAATTAATACTTTTATTTAACAAGGAGGCATTAAATAGATAAAAAATGACAATAGTTACAATAGACTGATATTTCAAACAAATGCTGTTCTTTCTTCTGATATTTCAAATAAATTCTTCGATGGACTTTTTCCAAATAATCCTGAAAAAAAAAAAAAAAATGTATAATGGTTTTAAAATATTAAACTGCACAACTGTTTTTAACATTGATGTTAATAAGAAATTGAGCACAACATTAGCATATTAGAATGATTTCTGAAGGATCATGTGACACTGAAGACTGGAGTAATAGCCACAGAAAATCCAAAGTAACAAACCACATTTAAAATATACTAAAATAGAACAGTTATTTGAAATTTTAGTAAAGTTTCAACAATATTACTTTATTTTGGATCAAAAAAAAAAAATACTGAACCCAAACTTATGAATGGTAAAGTAAGTAGAACTTAAGAAATTACTTACACAAATATGTCATCCTTCTCCATGATGTGATTGAGACCATCATCCCGTTTGTAGATTTTGTGAAATCTGTGATTGTAAACATCTGCCACAACCATCTGGAAACAGAAAACAATCTCAGACTGTCTGCTAGAAATTTAAGCCAGTGTTATACAGAAGCAAGAAGATATTAAAGGAACAGTTCAGCCAAATAAAAAAAAAAAAATAGCCATCATTTACAACAACTTCATTTTGTTTCAAACTCATATGAGTTTCTTTGTGTAATGGAATAAAGCATGTAAATTTGACATTTTGTGTTCTAAGGTAGCCATATGGGTTTATAACAGTATGGGGGTGGGTAAATGCCGACAATTTTTTTATTTTTGAAGGTATCACCATCTCTTGAAGCAATATTAATAATTGAAAAAGGTGTTAGGTTGGGAACCACAAAAGTCTTACATTCTCTGAAGGAACTCCAGATAGCTTGGCCAAAGCGCTGCACAGGTCTGCCACTACACCCATTTTGGGAACAACTACACGATACTGGAAGATAACAAAAGTATCTTTTAGCCCACCTCCTGAACTAGAACATGTACCTGAGTGTTTTCAGGAAAACGGTTCTTACTTGGATGGGTCTAAACTGCGGGTCAGTGCGGACCAGGAACACCTCCATAGTGCGATCCTTTTTCATGGGCAGGGGCAGTGTGAGGTAGCAGAAAGGGTCAAAGGTAACGGAAACTTTGGAGCATTCTGGGCAAACCAGCGTAGATTTGAACAAGCCATGGAAGATGTCCACAATTATAGAATCATTCCGCAACCGGTGATTCGCCCATGCTTCCTTGGCTACAATCTACAGACAAATGAGATTACTGTAGGTCAAATAACATTCTTCAGTTTAAAAGTAAAGGTCCAAATTCCTAAAATGTTATAGAGGTTTTCAAAGTAGTGCTTATTCACTAGCACAACAGAAACAATAGCTTTTTCTTAGTAGTTTATTGTTTTGACTAATGGTTAACCGATATATCACCAAGACCGATATATCGGCCGATATTTGGCATTTTTCAAATATCGGCATGGGCCGATAAATTTTTCCTGTTTGGCCGATGCGTTCGCGGCGGGACTTTTATTTTGACGGCGCTGAGAACGGCAGCACCTGAGCACACTGCTCACATTATCCCTGTTGTTCGCAGTCATCATTGACAGCTCTGTCTAATTCAGATAGAAGTCTGTCTAATAATCAGATAGAACTGTTAAACAAAGGAATTAAAATGAATACAAAAAAGTATTTTAACGATTGCTTTTATATTATTAGTGACAAAAAGGCAAACATTATAATACTTCCTCGTTTGCTGTCAGCATTCAGCAAATACGCATTTACATAATTTAAACAAATCTTTGAATGTCTAATGAACATTTAATTTCACAAACCTTGCAAACTTAGTTGAATCCAGTTGTGAGATCTTGTGAAGTGTGCATTTGTATCCTGCATGATCGCGTGTTCTCTGTGTGTCGGTCGGTCCGTTAGAACTGAATGCTGACAGGAGGAGAGTTCAGCTTGACTGGAGAGACGCGATCGACAAACTTTAAACTCGTGATTTCAAATTATGCTGCGCTTTATGCATTTGCCCACTGTAATATTCATGTCATTTTCACTGTGTGCTGTATGTAAAATGAGTGTTACCTTGCCTTTATTTGAAAAAATATGATTCCCAATGCAAACAATCTTCCCAGAATACCAAGTGCACTGTTGGTTACTGTGTTTACTTCATTTTTAATTATATTTATATTAAATATTTATTTATGAGAAATACTTTGTCATCTAAAGTATAAGAATGTTTATTTTACACATTTATTTTTTTTTTAATCCATTTTCAAATGATTTCAAATTTCTTAAATATTATTTAAAATAAATAAAATTATATCGGTCATCGGCCACCCTGCTTTCCAAGATATCAGCATCGGCTGCCAAAAAACCAATATCGGTAGACCACTAGTTTTGACTACTTCTGTACTTTCTTTCCAACTTAAATAGCATGCTGTGGTTTACACATAATGATGTAAGGTTTACCTCATCAGGCCGCCCCTCAGCATCTCTCAGGGCCAAATAAGGCTTCTTCTTAACACGGTTAAGGTCTTCATGTAAGCCGTCCAGCAGAAAGGCCAGCAACTCCTGAGAGTCTTGTTGCTGGTACCCTGAGAACTGCGGGGCAAACCGACCCACTTGGGTCTGACGAGAGAAAGATGATGTGTTTCAACATTCAGATTGAATTATAAGGGTTTGTGTTAAGAATGGCCAATGATATCCACAGTAACTTTAGCCTCTGTAAGCTATAGATTCACTCACTTTAAAAGTGCGTGGAGCCACATAACTGCTCCGACTAAGCCACATCTGTTTGACCAAATCTGCGTAGGCCTCTGCAATCTCCCCTCGCATCCCTAATGGATTTTCTCGGTTGATCTCAGCTTCGTACCGGTCCTCCAAGAAATATTCCGTTAGAGGGGGAGTGTTGCTCAGGCACTGAAATAAGAAGTCACTTAGAATGAGAAGGAAATAGTCTAAATCAAGAAGTCAGGGTTTGGCTGCTAGATGTCTTAACTACACAATCTGGGCCTTCTTCCATTGACACCCATTAGCAAACTGAGTGAATATGGCAGATTTCAAAACATACTGTGTAAATGAAAATTCACTTTTGAATACCTGGAGGGCAGAGTTCATGAAGCAGGTGTTGCCCAGGTTGCTCAGACCGCAGAGGCCTGGCTGAGCGGCAGATTCTCTGTAACTGTAGGAGGAGCTGTAGGAGTTGTAACTTCCCAGTCTGCAAAATGTATGGTGGGTTAGCAAAGACATTCACCATTAATTAACACCACAATTAAGGCCATCACAATTGGTCAAACAAATACTGAATACAAGAAAACTGACCTTGAACTGAAACTTTGTTTTAGTTCCCTATTTAAACTCTCACAGCAAGGAACTAAACTAGTTTAACTCTGGAGTAATTTAGGACTGTTCTGATTTCATCTTAAGCTGACCTGTTACCAGAAGTACTGTTGTTCAACATGTAGCCAGAGTTGCTATTGCTATCCCCATTTGTTATTGTGGAGGATATGGTGGCAGATGAGTTTGAAGAGAGTTTTGGGGAGGTTGTATAATTCCGAGAGGTGGAAGTACTGGACCTAGGCATGAATCAAAGAATAGGCTAGGGTAAATCCAAGCAGTGTTGCAAAAAGAGTTACTGGCAATCAAAGTAACTGATTTAAAAGAAAGCTCACAATAATTAACTAAAAAAATAGAAGAACTAAAAGAAAATGAAACCTGCAGATCTAAGCCTTTATGTGATTTCTTTTAAGCATAAAAGGGGTCATCGGATGCCCATTTTGCACAAGTCGATATGATTCTTTAGGGTCTTAATTAAAAGGCTATAACATACTTTGGTTAAAATTTCTCAATGGTAGTGTAAAAAACACCTTTTTAAACCTGTCAAAATCAGCTCTGTTTTTAGCAAGCCATTATAGTCCTTGTCCCTTTAAATGCTAATGAACTCTGCTCGCCCCGCCCCTCTCTTCTGTGGGGTGATGAGCAGTACTGTTTACTTTAGCTGCGAAACAGGCTAACTAGTACATTATTAGGAAAGGCGATTTGCAAAGATTCATAAAAAAAAAACCCTTATACTCACTTCTTCTGTAGGTGAGGCTGGATCACGAATGATTCGCGCGAACATAGACACATTTAGGCAGATTGGGGATCGGTGCATTCACTTCAAAGCAAAAGTAACGTTAATCCTCTGCATCTTCAGCAGCTCAGATGTCGGGAGTAAATGACGACTGCTATGTTCATTATTACATCCAACAACAAAACACCTCAATCGCTTAATCGGAGACATCTTTTCTTTCCCTGCACCGGAGTCGACACAATGGCGGGCAGCTCTCAGCTCACTCAGGGCGGGTCTAAGGTAAGACGGCCTTGTCAATCAACTATCGTGGGAGCGGTCTGTACAGAACTACGTCATTCTGACAGGAATCTCAGAACAGCCTGATTTGAGAAAGGGGATTTTAAAATAGGGATTTAAAATAATAATAAAAAAAAAACACTGGGTGGATTTTTATCATTATAGGATGGATGTGTACACACACATCCAACACACATTTATGTTCAAACAACTTGAAAAGTGAATTTTGCATCCGATGACCCCTTTAAGCTCCCATGTTAATCACAGTTGCTTAAGTGTGAAAATGACCTAAACTGCATGTACATACTTGGAATGGCAGGTCTGTCTGGGCCATGTGCCATCCTCATTCTTTTTCTCTATAACAAGAACCTGAGGAGTGAGATGAGATTGATGATGTGAACTCCTAAAACGTCAGTCAAGAGTCTCAAACCAACCACAACTGGAATGGAATGCAGCATGATGGTTTACCTGGCCCTGAAAAAGCCCTGCGTCCTGTACGGTGCTGTCAAGCTTGTTCAGTTGTTCATAAGTGTTACTCATATATTTATTCCAAAGTCGAGTTTCCTTTTCAGATGGGATATCGAATAAAGACCTCATCTCCTTTTCAATAGTATCTAGGGAGGGTGGGGGGAATTAAAAAAAATGATTGTTCACAAGGGCTGCACAATTTCTGTGACAAAATCAGTGATGCAAATACTATTGACGAGAAACATTGATATTTTCTGGAAGTCTCATACCTATAGTGTCTGCTTTGCTGAAATGGCGGGTGACAACTTTGTCCATGTTGTCATTTTCGCACAGGTTCAACTCAAGCAAATACACTTCCACTTTACAGTGCTTCACAAACATTCCATGTTCAACAACCTGCAAAATAAGTTGATTCATTAAACTTTAACCATTTAACTGTGTAAAGGTTTCAATGCAATTAAAACATGACAATAGTTTCACCCAATAACCCTGCCTGTAATCACTCAAGTATATCAGACATGGATAAATACAGGCATTTAAAAAAAAAAAAAAAAAAAAAAAAAAAAAAAAAAAAAGTAAACCAAGAGATTACCACAATATGTAAAACTACAAAGAAATTTACAATATACAAAGAAAGATGTGGAACCTTTCTGATGATGGGTTTCTGACCCTCCAGACAGCCATACCAACTGACCAGCTTATTCCAGGCCTCTGTAGGCACTAAAACATAGTCTAACTCATCTATGAGATGCTCTTTCAACGTTTGAGACTCGTGATCTATGATACAGAAAGAAAAGGGGAAATCATTAGAAAAACACATTAGAGCCCTTTAACACTATACTGTATTATCTAAAAGAACTAGCCATGCTAGGCTCAGATTTTGTGCGGTGCGCCACAACTTAAAATTGCTTTGATGGTTTTCAAATGGCAGGTTAATCTGAAAAAGGTTACCTTAATTAAAATTTCTGTCATTATTCACTTTCAAGTTGTTTCAAGTTTTTTAAACTCTCTTCCAAAAACACAAAGGAAAGATACCTTCAAAAAGGATGCAATGCAACATAAAAAAAAGTCCACACAACTATATTCCAAGTCTTTAGAAATCAAATGATAGCTTTAGGAGAGAAAAAAACAATCAATCTACTTATTAGTTATGCAACAATATTCTTCTCCTCCAGTGAGATGTTAAATCAAACTATTTCATTATTAATTAATTTGAACAAATCACTGATCAATGAAAACACTAGACTCGTAAGGTTTATTGTATACGGTTTAAAATCTCCTTTTGTGCTCCACTGAGGAAAATAAAGTTGGGATGACATGAGGCTGAATAAATTAAAGAACTTTTTTTGGGTGAACTACCCCTTCAAGACTGAAATATCAAAACATAGTTACACAGTAATGTCCTAAAAAATTAATTTACCTGATTCAGAGGCTATTCACATACCTAACTGAATAAGAATTCATATTCTTAAAAGCTCTGATAAAAAAAATGTCTCCAGTACTAGAACAAAATTCATTTTACTGCTGGTAAGAGAAAAAAAACAATTTCACAACAGTTATCTATGAGAATGTGAAGATAGGCACACTCAACACTCAACATTGATTACCTGAAAAGAGTCCAGAGTTGTCAATGGGTCCTGGGTACAGATTGTGCTCTCCAACATTGTACAAATCCCAGCTGTCAAAGCCCACATATTTCTTCCACTGTTTGAACCACCGGCTGTCAATCAAATACCTACACAATTGGAACAATAGGTGGAGATGAGTGAAAAGTCAGGGGAAAAGGACAATTAATGTGTTTCTCTCCTAAAATGTTAGGGCTAAACTGTTGGCAAAGCAAATATCTATTGTGTTATTACACATCTACAAATATAGGTCAGCAAGGATGTCTTTCTTAATTTCATCTAAAGTAGGAACTTGTTCCACTACATAAGCTTGTTAGCACTTGATTCCACACTGCCAAGGGACATTACAGACATTATACTTTGGTTAAAAAACAAAAAAGTCCAATCAAAATTCTGAATTAAAATTGGTCACCCAAAAATGAAATTTCTGTTATTGTTTACTTATGTATGTCTATTTTATTTTATTTTTAGTGGAACACAAAAGATTTCACTTTCATCGTTGGGGAAAAATGCATTGAAAGTGAAAGGAAATAAAAGCTGTCAGTCTCTTAATTTTCTGCTTAACAGCTCTTTTTAAATGCAACGAGAAGACCGAGCATTAGAATTTTTTTAACTATCAGTTCATTTCAAAATGTTAAATTGTAATTAAAGTATGTAGCCAACATTAAACGCTTTAGAAACAGAGTACATTGAGCTAAACTAACAAACGTTACCAGAGTAAATTAATAGTTTCCGTATAAGTCTATACACTGAAAGTACTTTTAATCCAACTGAAACTAAATATTGTCCTTTCTGTTGAGTCACTAGTCTCTTCACTTATTAAAACTTGTCAGTCTGCTTTGAAAATAAAAGTGTATATATAGTATATAGTAAATATTTTGGGCTTTTAATCTCCACTAACTTCAGAAATATTATAGTGTGTTGTTTACTATCTGTGCCATAAACTCGTCTATTGCCAAACAACATTGTGAGTGACTGGGTGTTATCCAGTGGCCATGACAAAGCACTGCCTCACTGTAATACTGGTTTAGATAGCTTAGTCTTCGTCAAAACTACACAGGGAGGAGTTTGGCCGTTATTTTAATCTAGTTTGACAGTTCATCTAAAATAAGGTTGACGTCTGACAGAAATGAACACTTAACCCGTCAAATGAAACGCAAAATAGCCTGGCTAACTAGCCTCGGCTAATGAAGTGTCATACATGCCTGACGCTACTTTGCCATGTAGCTTATCAGAGAACTGATAACCGACAGCGGGGTGGTTCAGTTTACTTACCAGCCCTTCAGCTACTAACGTGTCTGAAAATGTCTTGTTTTTCCATTAATAAGACATTTAAGCAGAAGACCTGGGGAAAATGCGAAGCTAAGGCTGGTTAACCTGTGCTAACTAGCTACAAAACAGCTTTCTCGATTTCTAACCGATGTAAATAGTGTTAAATCCTTATTACAGTAAACCGCACGCTTGCCCTGGACACATCTTCGATAATAATAGCAGTCTTCTAGTTTATGGGTGTTAGCGGAGCAGGTGGCTGTCCAATGCCCGGCTAGTGAAGCGATTTCCGGCAGCCGGTGTCTCCGTCAGTAGGCCTGAGCTGATGCCGACAAGCGTGCCTTGACTCCGGCTTCACATAAAAACCTCTTACCACTTGTCTCCCTTTCGAAGTGGCGTTTTTAGCAGTGTCCCAATGCTCTGCTTTTGACTCTCGGTGGACGGTACTGGTGTCTGTGCGATCACCGGCTTCTCGTCGGGATCCGAAGCGTTACCCGACTCGGGTCCGCCTCCCTCCGCCATCGTGCAGCGAGTGAACCCGCAGCGGCCGCGAGCGCGCTCAAGTATACCGGGGACGCGCCGCGTTAGTAGAGGGAGCGCGCATACTTGGCTGCCGAATTCAACTAGAAGTTACATGAATACTCGGCAACATGAACGAGGAGAGGCGGATAATTAATACTCTTTAGCGTCCTTTATAAATAAACAGGGAAGATGTCTGGTGTCCGCATCTTTGACAGCTTAATGTATTCCTGTAAGCCGATATTTTTTGACTGATAGGATTGTTGCTAAAGTGTCACCGAAATTGTTTTTCTATTACATTGAGCTTCGAATGGCGTATTTGGTTTAATTTAATCACAACTACCCATACAAGAAAACCGATGTACGATGATCAATGATCGAAGCTTCATTCTGATTCGAGTTTCGATTAATCAGTTGAAGGGTTAACAAAACTTTTTTTTTTTTTTTTTTTTACAGGGTTAACAAAAAATAAGGTAATAAAATTACATCTTAAGAAGACACAAATGATGAATACAGAGATACAGTCTTCATAGCTTTCAGGTTAACAAAACTCGTCTGAAGGATTCATTTACGAATCGGACTGAGTTGGTTTAGTCCCAGCTATTCTTGAGTCAACAACATTGACTCACTGACAGTGTTGCCAAGTCCGCGGTTTTCCCGCGGAATTGGGCTACTTTAACGCTCTTTCCGCGGGTTGTTTTTCATGTCCGCGGGTTGAAGCGACCCCAATAACGTGATATTTAGCCCCTGGAAAGCAACTTTTATCAGGGGAACCCCGCCAAAAAATGTGTATTTTACCCCACCGGAAAGCGATTTTTACCAGGAATCCGGGTTTTGCTGTGAAAACCTGGCAACCCTGCTCACTGACCCGACAACGGCTGCTCTGCCACATGTCCGTTTACTGTGGTCGGTTGCATACTGCTTAAACAAGTCTTAAAATTTATTTATTTAGAGGTCAGTTAAATCCAAAAAGTAATACTTTTTGACCACTTGGTTAATGGCTAGTTATTCAAACTTGTTCTTAAGACACAAAATAGAAATATAGTTTTTAATAGTTTTTAGTTTTAAGTCGTGACCTACCATACAATACAGAATTAGTTTTATTAAATAGCATTTAATTAAAATGTTCTGAAAAGAGAACATTTGTTTGAGAAATGTAAATTTTAGTATTGTTTACTGTAAATGCCAATTATATTCGGCTATAAATGACTTTTTACCCAAATCGTTATTTGATTATAAAGAGTGGGTGTTTGACCAATATAGATAATATAAGATCCACCACATTCAGGTCTTTGCATGACAGGTTGCATTAAGGTTTGGTAATGTCAGGCAAAATCTTTAAATAGAAAAAAAAAATAATTAAAAAAATAAATAAATAAATAATATATATATATATATATATATATATATATATATATATATATATATATATCATTTTGATAAAATAAATGAATAAATAAAGTGGCCTTTCTCTAATAAATCTGCACAGATGTTAAAAAGTAAATGGGGTCAAATAGGATTTTGTTTACTGTAATGGTGGACACATTTTTCTTCAACAATAGTAGAAAAATGAATTAAATATTAAACAAAATACAGAACAGTGCATCACTATTTAGTAAAACAACTGTACTAAGAATGTACACATCAAGTAAATGTAGTGAGTAACATTTATTTAACAAAACCAAAAATGACATTTAGTAAAAATCAAATAAATATATTAAACATGCCAAATAAATCTTAATCTGTAATGAGGATGTCTTTTCACTACATACTCAGTGCATGGTGTATTGGCACCATAAGAAAGCATCTAAAACACTAATAAATTTAGGAACATAGTATTAGGTAACTGAACCTATGTTATGGTCTGATCCCCTTTTTAAAATGTCATCACTTCCTAAAACTTCCTTTTTGCCTACATGGTCCAAACAATTGTATGGTCCTAGTAAAATAAGAAAATGGGGCTCATAAAATAAAAATGTTAATTGTGTTTAAAGAAAAATAAAGACGACATAGCCATAATCATCAGGGAATGTTTTCAAGAAAACCAGGCCACACGCTACATTATAGGGTGTTCTGTAATATTTTGGTTGCGTTGTATGAATGCAGTCGCAAGAGAATCCATAAAGCTTAAAGCTTTGTCACACTATGACACTTACGTCTGAGCAAAAATGAAAAATGGAGGGAATGGTGCATGCATATTACACAAAATGTGTTATGTCTGCAATGAGGTTTATGACACTTTCTAGAAAAAGAAAAAAACTGAATGGAAGCGATTTGTCACTCCCAAAACCAGTCTGACAATTCATTCTTCTAATTCAGTAAGGTCCGCCAGAACCTCTCAGTAGTGGACAGGCACTTAGAAGATGCCCGTTGGCAACTCTTTGCTGAACATCCCAGACAAGTCCAAGTCCTTACTCATCAGATCCTCCTCAACATTCTCTAAGGCCCACTGATGATCCGTCAACTCCAGAGCCTCCCATTCCGCCTAAGAACAGCATTCATATACATAAATCTTAAAAAAAAAACTAAATGAAAGTTTGCAGCCTCAAAATAATAAAACAATTTTTTTTTTTTGTAAATTTAAAAAAGATTAGTGTGCAGCTCCTAATTTGTGATACCTTGAATGCTTTGTTTGTGTCAGCAGGCATTGCCATTGCAGCACCACTCATCTGTTCCTGCATGATGCGAGACTGATCTGCACCTGTTGCAAATGTAAAAAACTTAACTGCATACGTACTTCATATACAGGGCTTACCCTAATTAAATTATACAAATGCAACATGAAAAATATGCTTATAACTCTAAAACGATTCAAATTATTTTTAAGCTAAATGTTTAAAGGCAAAAGCTATTAGTACAACACACATTTAGCCCTTGTGCTGTGCTAAAAATCTTTTATCTGCTTTGGTGTTCCCAGTCAAAAATGACCAGCCTTTTAAAAATTGCTTACAAATGCTATATTAATCACCTTATCTGGATCTTACTGTCAACTTTTTTCAATTAGCACAGGTTTTGTATTTCGTTTTGGAAGTGACTGGTTGTAAGCCTCACTGATCTGATCTCACTGACTTCACTTAAACATCTCAGTTTTTGAGTGAAGAAAAGGATTTTTTGTGGAGAATGTTGGGAATATTCACTGAAAAAAAAGGTACAAAAATTCAACCCCAAAATAATCCCCCCAAATGTTATTATACCCTCTGTGAGCAAAGTCAGTAGTTTTTAGTCCAACGAGAGAAAATACACTTTTTGAGAAAAAGCATTTTCAGGAAAAAGATCCTCCTCTCTGGGGCAAAATGACCAGAACACAAAAGCAGACAACTGACAATATTTAGATTATGGTGTATTGAAATGGAACATCAGTATATTTACCATTGTCTTGTCCAAGAATCAGAGAATACATGCTCCTGAGACCAAAGACATTCAGGAAATACCAAGATGCTGAACTCACCCTGTGGATGTATACAGCACAGGATTGTTTAAAAACAAAGCTTTGAATGAAATAAGAACACTCAAGGGTTTGAGAGCACTAACCAGGAGGCATCTAGAGAGAGCAACTCAATTCCCTGCTGCAGCATCGGTTTGAAGCGGAGTGTGAGAGGAAACGGTACCTTTGCTTGAAAGAGAACAGACTTACAAATGAATTAAGACTAATTCTGTAAGAATAAACCAGAAATAGCCAAGCTCTCATATTTGATAATGAAAAAAAATTGTATCTCTTACTTGTGACAAACCCAGAAAAGGTCCAGTTGATCCAACCACCAATAAGGATCATAGGCAGGACGTTTGTCACATTGCCTTTCATCATGTCTGTCAACATGCTGGGATCTAATTGAGCAAATAAGTATCATGACATTGACCCTGTCAATCAATTGTGACTGTCATTTTATGATATAATATATGCATAAAAGAATTTAAACCAAGACTCACCAGTCATTGGAGATGGTGGGACCACCTTTCTTTTGGTCTTCTTGAAAAATCCATCTTCTTGATTATTGAAGTAGAATTTTCTCATCAAGAAAGACTATTTTTGAAAGAGATAACGTTCCCGTTTCGGTAATTCAGAAACATCTCAAGCAAAAGACACAAAAAAGACAACACGGGCTCACTTGTTTAGGGATGTACTTTCCATTTTCCCGTAAAACTCTGCTCCTGATGAGAACCTGGCTGTGTAGAGAACGTGATCTTTAGTATTTTGTAACATTGTTATACGGATAATGAAACAGTCCAATGAAAGTTACCTGTCTGAAACCTGCTCTAACGTGAGCTTTTTGTCACTTTGTAACAGAATTGAGACATAATGGCGAATCACTCCGACAAGAAAAGTAATAAACACAATTGGCAGCACAACCCAAAGACGAATATTGGAGTCCAGGAGGAGTTCGGGCTCAGCCATGCTTTAGTGAAGGGATGTTGATGGGATATGCCCACCCTGAAACAGACAAACAATGAGATCTAATAACCTCTTGGGCTCTGTAATCTAATGCCCCGTTATACTCAAAATAACAAGGAGATAATCGTGAACCATTATGGATTAATGGATAGTAGTACGCGTATATAAAACGACAGCACTGATACTTTCATAATAAGCTAGCACTCGATTCCCTCAAGTGCCCGATGAAGGTTAAATCTGTCAAATCTGCTTCATAAGAATGACATATGGTACATTTATCGCTTCATTCGTGTCAAGTTCATACATTTCGTTTCTATCTATTACAGAACACAGAAAGATAGAAAAGCAGGTGCTTCAGATTTCAGTTTAAATCCACCCACTGTAACGACGCATCAGGGTTAGCTTGCTGCTAACAACCTTCTTTCAGGCTTCGGGTGGTGAGGCATCTTTTTTGACATATACACACCCGCACCGAGAATATGTTATATTTTCGACGCTACATGTTGCGACAACTGAGACTTTATCATAATGCACGTATTGTACCTACACTTGTATTCAAATTGCGGTTTATCTCTTCGAAGCCCGATAACGACTCAAACCAGGATGCGACAACATCGAGCCGCTGCTGCCGTTAAGATGTGAAAAGCACAGATGTGTTTCAAAATAAAAGTCATTTCTGTAACATTTTCATAATTAAAGTTCAAATACCAAATTGGCCTAAATTATCAAATCAATGTCAGTAAAATGTAATCATAATTTTTAAGTATTATTATAAATGAATATACATGTTTATTTAATTTTGACTGTTATATCACTATATCACGGCAATTAACATTCTTTTGTCCTACTTGACCCGTTTTTCAAACACTAATACTAATATAAAATTATGCACTGCACTGCACACACACTTAGTTTTATGCAGCTTATCATATATTTATATAATAGAAAAAAAAATTAATTGACCCAATTCTTAGTATAGGATCAAAAAATTAAGGTCAATAAAAATTATAATTATCATTAGCATAAATAAAATTAAATAAATTAATATTAGCATAACATTATTTAGTTATTATAGTTTAGTGTATTTTTAAATAACACCTCATAATCTATTACGTCATTTAATTTTTTATTCATTAAATATTCAAGCATCCTGATTTTTGACACTACATCTGAAAGGATAGTACAGTATGTCCTGAAACCCAAATACATCTGAGACATGAGTATCAAATTTGAATTTATGAATATAAGCAACTTATTTCATAATCATGGAAGATGCCATGTATAATACATCACATTAAAGCACATCACATTAAACTAAGAGAAAAATGGTGACGACATTTTCTTTTTTTTTTTTTTTAATTAATGAAATGTGGTAGCCGTGGGGGTTCAATTTATACACAGAAATTTTCACTCTGAAGACTAAAGTAACAGTCTTTCATCTTCAACTAACATCTGAAGAAAACTGTGCTCATAAAACTGTGCTAGAAAAAAACTGCTCAAAATTTACAAAGAACAAAACTCTGAAAGTATTCACAACACATTTTAATACTGTGGCCTGTATAAGAAAACAACACATGAAACATTCTTCTTTTACAAACCACATCCTCTCATATCAACACTGGCATATTCATTAACAGGCAGTTTCTGTAGCATTTGGTCCACTAAAAGAAACCACAGCTAAGTAGATCTAAAGGGGTTGATAATAGAAATAATTTAGTAGTGTGACTGAAGTACACAGAACTGTTTTATATCAGCTTGTAAATACAGGAATAAAACAACAAACATAAATATAACAGAAACTCTTGGCAAAATTTCAACAAATTCAATGCAGTAATCTCAAAGAAATCGCATTGATGAACTTGGGCAAATTTAACAACCAATTCCATGTTATCACACACTCAGCCAACACAAAATGCAACATGCAAATGTGCACATACCCACACATACACTGTAAAAAATCTTTTTATTTACACCAAATCAACCATTGCCATGATAGAACATTGCGCTCACCTGATCACACACTTACCGAGACACGTTTAATTCAGGGCGTATCAAAGGCTGATCAAGTTTAGACATGTTACTTCTATTAAGCATTACTGAATGGAATTACATGGAATCAGAAACACCCATTTATAGATACTGGCTTGGGAGACTGGAAAGTGTGAAAATGAAGAATGGTTACATTCCCATGCTTAATACTGAGATATCAAGCTTGCTATATTTTTCCCAAGAGAACGGAATACAATTCACTCTGCAACTCTGATGCGAAGCGAGCCACTACAGGTCAGGATCAGATGCACAGTGGGAGCAAATCCATGATGTAGAACATTGAATTTGTGTGTTAAAAAAAAATCATATAAAAGAACTTAACCTCATAATTCAGTCAGTCTGATGTGGTCACAGAGGGCCGTACTAAAAGAGGAGGGCACCCATACTGCCCACTTCGCTCTGTTCTTTCACAAAGATCTCAAAGTACTGGTAGATGATAGTGACAGCCAACAAGATTCCAGTTCCTGAGCCGATGGCTCCCAGGAAGTCGGCCATGACTGAGAGGCCACCTATACACAGGCCTCCGAAAGCTGCAGCTGTGGGGATGTACCTAAACGAGGATTTAAAGAAAGCTTTAGTTATTCTATATTTGATTCATTGAGTCTAATTAAGTTTGAGTGCTCTGTATGTATTACCTGTTGAGTTCATGGACCATAGAGGTTTCTCTGTGTCCCCTCATAACCATCTGCTGTTCTTTCAGCTGTTTGGCGACCTAAGTAACGCAAATGTACATATGCCATAAGTCGACTGTACAACGCAGCTCAGTGTAATCAATAAGCAGGAACAGTCTCAAGCTCTTACATCTTTGGCAGAGGATCCAGACACTTCGATCCAGGTCTTAGAAAAGAAGGCACAGGATCCCAGCATGAAGATGATGTAAATGATGGCATGAACTGGATCCTCCAGTAGAGTGCTGAAGGACTCTGGGGGAGAGAGGTAGTAACAAAGACCACCTACTGGATAAGCACGAGCTGGCCCTCCACTTGAGGTATCCTGTTAACCAAAAAAAAACCAAAAAAAAAACCACACACACACTTTATAGGTGCACCCAGTTTTTTAGAAAATAATTTGTTATAAACTCAAAGAGTCTGATAAACAAAATAAAATGAGCTGCATTCAAATGGTCATGTAATTTCAAAAACAGCGACTTCATCTTCACCTGGTGTGAGTGTACATAATTTTAAACATGTACGGGGGTCTGAGCCCAATAGAGGGCCCTCAACATCTTAAGGGGCCACAGAATTATTTAAAATATTCAAATTAATTCATTACATTACATTACTATTAACATGTTCTGACTCTAAATTAAACACTAAATTAAAAACAACAACAACATCATTTATTGAAGAATATATAGTTCTTGAAACAAAACGAGTCATAGTTACTTAATTTAATATAGCAATACTGCCAGTTTATATGAATAAATATTTGAAAACAAGCGGCTGTGTCAATGAATTACCCTATAATTATATTTTGAATATTGTGTTGAACAATGGGGGGCTTTTGACTCACAAAAGTTAATTTAAAAACTAATTTAAAACATGTTACACTATTTATAGGTGCAAGTAAAAAAGCATGTTCAAACCGAAAAAAATAAATTAAAATAAAATAAATACAAACTGTTCAGACAACACAAATATGGGAAAGTTTAAACAAGTCACTTACCGACCAAGTCCCCAGCAGATTGACCAAGAAGTTCCCACTGAAGCGCGTGGAGAGCATTTGAGAGATGACATAAAGGTTGGACACCAGTGCAGACTGCAGGATGATGGGAATGTTGGAGGTGTAGAACAGTTTGATGGGATATGTGTTGTACTGGCCACGGTAACGTGCAGATTTGATAGGGAGGTCGACTCTGAAGCCCTGTGGAACAAGAAATAATATGCTTAGCATCTATTACTTGAAATTTGGATCATTTATAATTAAACTGCAATATTCAAGGTATCATCTGTAGGAAAAACTGTGAAAGTAGAGCTTCACGATTTGAAAAACATTATACTAATAGAGTAAAACTGTAAAATTACAGTACTAATATTTACTTAATTTCTTCATTTTCAAAAATTAAACCAACCAGCTTTTATTCTGGTGGAAACCCACAGCCAATTTACAAGCACTTCTTATAGCAGGTATAGGAAGATGTTAGCGCAAATGCAAACCCAAACCATGAGCAGATGTAGAGTTCCTGTGGAACAGCATTTACTGTGAACTGAACTGCTGTGAGACACTAAAAAATGGATCATGAGCTGCTTGCATTTTAAAAAACACAGGGTCGCATGTGGTGCAGAGATAGATATGTATATGTTTGATTAAATCGTAGGCTTTTTTTTTTTTATAATTGCACCGAGCCATATCAGAAGATAAGTTGAAGGCATTTTCACAGGCAAAACCCAGTCATTCCAATTGGAATCTGCTCGATCTGGAGTTTTGTGTGAGGGTGAAAAACTTTCTCCATGCAAGTTTCACTCATTTCCAAGTTGGCCACATGAATTTGCTTCATTTAGAAACCAAAACCTACTTGGATTGAAAGTGGCTTCTGTGTGAGTGGTGCTTCTTACAATACTGCACTATGGAACTTCTCGTGCCAATGTGACCACACCTTTATGCAATAACCCACTAACCTGAAAGTATATGACCACTGCAAAGACAAAGACTGTAGCGATGAGGTTCAAGAGATTGGGCAGGTTCTGTCTATAGAAGGCCTCTCTCAGTGCTCGCACTTTATCAGTACGAGTGGCCAACAGGTGGAACAGAGCAATAATGGCTCCCTCAAACTCAGTACCTGTACGTACACAAACAAAATTCAGTCAGCATCACTAAAGACATCACAGAATGGTTCAAAACAAGATGCTACATCCTGAACACAAACCTCTTCCTGTGTTGACTGTGGTTGGGCTGAACGCCTTCCATACGATTGTCTCACAGATGTTGGTGGCAATGAAGAGAGAGATACCAGAGCCCAATCCGTAACCCTTCTGCAGCAACTCATCCAGCAGCAACACAATCAGACCGGCCACAAACAACTACAAAGAACATACAAATCAATATTAATTAATATTAATGTCCCTCATTTGTGTAGATAGCAGATGCAAATACAAACAGACAAGATTATTTGAACAATGCCTGCAAAGGTCACTATGATAGACAGAGCAAAGTCCAATAGCTTGAAGGAAGCTAGAGAGAGAAATGGAAACCACAATAAGGCAAATACAGATCCAATATATCTTTCAATGGTCGTTGTCAATGATAATGTCTGGAATAAGGAGTACTAAAATTAAATGTACACAATACACAATAATAGTGACTGAAAATGGAAAATGTGCATTAAATGAGATTTGTTTGGAACCGAATGTATCTGTTAAATGGCCGAGCAGAGAATGTTATTGGCTGAATAAATTTATCAGTTTACAAATATATCAGTTTATCACTAAAAAGTCTAAATATTTCACACAGAAAGAATGTGAATTTACCTGGATGATGATGAGGAGGCAGATTCCAGCACCCATCTCTGAAGGGTCTCCATACATGCCAGTCATCACATACACAATAGCCTGGCCAATGGTGATGATCATACCAAAAACTGGTGGAAAGATATCAGAGTTAGATATCTTAACAAAACAAAGGCAATGATGACATTAAGATGGGTTTCCCATTATTGCACTGGGAGCTGCATTAGACCTTTCCATTAGTTTCAATCAATGAAGTCACTTAATACGTAATAATATACATAAAATTTGTATTTACATACAAACACACACACCATATAATAGAAAGTTATAATATGCCTCACGTTTCTGAGCGCCGTTGAAGAGCGCTCTATCTTTAGGTGTGTCTCCAACCTCAATGATTTTTGCTCCAGCCAGCAGCTGCATGATTAGACCAGATGTCACAATGGGAGAGATACCTAACTCCATCAGAGTACCTGAAACACACATTATTAAACTTTTAAACTAAATCTAATTATCTAAAGACTGATGACCAATATAAAACACACAAAAAAAAAAACTGCGTATACCAGATACTACATATAATTGAGTGGCTTTGGAGTAAATTTTAATTTGAGATAATTATGTATAATTTATTGACAATTTTTTTAATATCAGCCTGAATTCATTAATTAAATGACGTAATGCTGTGCAATTGTTATTAATCTGCCATTGATGCTTAATTAAACCATTTATCTTCAATCAACAGGGGATGACTGATTCAATCACTGCTTGCACTGCTGATTCAGGTATACGCACCTCTGTTAGATGCCAGGATCACTCTCATCCAGTAAAAGGGATCTGCTGAGTCTGAAGACATAATTCCAAAGAGAGGAATCTGGAGGACAGAGATCACCGTAGATCATTCAAACATAAAGTCCATGTCTCCGACAGCAAATAAAGCACATCCAAAGATGGTAATGTTTGGTTTGAGAGGTTTATAAATGCACAAGAATGATTTTGTTGATCATCAACAGCACTTCAGAGAGCTCAGGAGATTAAATAATAGTGAGCATACCTGGCAGCACACCAGAAAGATGAACAGGGTGATTGCAGTCCATAACACTTTTTCTCTGAACTGAATCTGTGGGAAAGAGATTCAAGGAGTTAGTATAGCTAAAGCGCCACAAGAACATCAAACTGTGATCAAACTGCATACCCTCCTCTCTGGTTTCTGGATCTCTGGTAAAACCGCACAGAATGGCTTTATCACCTCTAGGAATTTAACTGAAAAAGTAAAGAAATGCACTTAGGTTTACAGTTGTTATGCCTAACATGAGAAACAAGACAATGTTACTATCCCAAGAGGTCTTGGTGATTCAGACGACGTGGCTTTAGAGTTTCTGGAATTCAATCAAGTTACTTGAATCTGTCTGTTTTGAATAACAAGCTCAAAACCTCATCTGTCCATTAAATGCGTCCTAAAAACTAAAACAAATCAAGCTTCAAAATAAAAATAATGATTTACAATTATCGACGGTAGCAGACTTTTAAATTTTTGTGTTGGCCTAAGTTATATTTTAAGTATGCACCATGTTTCTAGTTAAATTACTTGTTATGTGCAATATATTACACGTTTAAAAAGCAGACAACGTCTATGCGATGAAAATAAACAGCAAATGCATTTGTGACCATGCTAGTTTACTGACCAAGTAGGCTACTACTAGCTGGCTATGGTCGCTTTAAAAATAGGTACAATTACAAATGTAACAATTAAAGTCATATTTTAGATAACAAAAAAATATATATAAAGTGCGTCTTTTTGTAAACTCGACAATAAAACAACGAGGAACAGGAGATTCTGACAGTAAAACACAGTTGCTAATCTAAAATGAATGAAGAAGCACTGAAGCTACACAGTTATTTTTAAAATAGCAGTTGTTTATAACTGAATGCATTAAACTCCTTTTTAATAGACTCTAAGTAAAGTAATAATCACGACGACTCACTGGCCATGGTGCCCCCTCTGATGATGGTCTGAGTCCAGCGGTTAGCGAGCACCGGCCAGCGGCTCTGGAGGAGCGTGCCCAGGACACGTCATCACGCAGAGCACTAATACACGTCACAGAAAAACTCTAATACAGGTATGATTGTAAAAAATAAGTTTTGCATTTATGCTGTTTCATTTTTCCACTAAGTGTTTATGTAATAGATATTTAGGTTTCTAAGATGTGAGTGTGTTCAGACGTAGATTATAGTTTGAATTTATAAGGGTGTCACGTGTTAAATGTTACTTTTCTCAGCGCAGGCCAAAACTGACAAACCAGAATCATTTATGATCTAATAAGAATTTAGAGACTTTTTATAGAAATTGCTGGGGTTGATTTCTGTATTTATGCTAGGAAAAAAACCTTTGAAAGGTATATTGTACAATTTTAAAACTTTAAAAGATTATGCAATTCAGTATACAAATATCCCCTGTAAGTAAAACAAACACGTGCTGAGATTTTAGTGTTTTCCAGATGGATTGGGCTTCAGAGAAAGTTGCTAAAGGAAGGTCGATTTGTTGCTAAAAGTTGCTAAAATACATAATGATGTCATTGCGCGATGACGTCATTGCGTAATCACGACGCAAAATTGTCAAAACATCAAATCGCAGCAAAAAAACTGTTAATTTAGATTTGTTTGTAAAATAATATGCATAATTTATTATTAAAATATAAATAACTGTATTTTTAAATACATTTTTGAACACTATCACATTTTTGAATTATTACAATTTAAGTTTTTTTTAATAGCTAGTAAACTAGTAATACTACACATTCTCAATCTCAACAATTATGCTTTAAGCAGTGTATTAGTAGTTAGTTAGTATGCTACACTCTAAGAAAAGTTTGTAAAAATAGGGCACCGCACAATCTATTATGTCAATATGAAAGAATTTTCTGTATTGTTTTTTTTTTTTTTTACCTGCATTTTAAATTACGCATTGTGTTTTTGGGTTAGAGGGTTACAATGGATAATGGATAATGTCCTGGAAAATTACTAGTATCTTTTCCATTTTTCTTACAGAGTACTAACTGATCAACAATCGCAGGAACAAGCTAGTGTATCATAAATGAACAATTATTAAATTATTATTATTATTAAATTTGAACAATTGCAAATAGCAGCTAACCTAATTCATGTGATGTGTGTACTGCTAGGCATCTTTGGTTTCCTCTTTTTGTGTAATTTGGATGGAAAATGTGCGCCTTTTTACTGTCGGAGTCACTTAATCAAAAGTTGCTAAAAGTTGCTAAATAAATTTTTAAAAATTGCTCAATTTGTTGCTAGGGGCTTTTGGAAGAAAAAGTTGCTAGGGTAGTCTGAAAAGTTGCTAAATTTAGCAACAAAATTGCTAAGTTGGCAACACTGCCTGAGCCTCTATACACGCCTTCTGGCGGAAGACTTATTTATTTATTTTTTTGTCTCAGAGGACACAGGATACATGAATGTTTTGTTTCTGAATACAGGATTAATGAATGTTTTGTTTTGTTCAGCACAAACTATTATATATTAAATAGATTTTTAATAGATTAAAATGACTCATAGATTAGAATTATTGATTTTTTTTTGTATTATTAACTAATTTTATTACAGTTGCTTTTACAGTTGCAGTCTGTCAAGTCACTAATGAGACTGATAGATCCATTACATTTACATTTACATTTACATTTAGTTATTTAGCAGACGCTTTTATCCAAAGCGACTTACAAAAGAGGACAATAGAAGCAATCAAAATCAACAAAAGAGCAACAACATGCAAGTGATATAACAAGTCTCGGTTAGCCTAACGCAGTACATATAGCAAGGTTTTTTTTGTTTTTGTTTTTGTTTAAGAAAACAAGTAGATAGAATATAGAAAAAAAAGACACTGAATTTTTTAAGAAAACAAGTATATAGAATATAGAAAAAAAGAAACAGTGTTTTGTTTTGTTTTTGTTTTTTAAAAACAAGTAGATAGAATATAGAAAAAAGAAAGCTAGTGTTAGTTTTTAAAGAAAAAGTAGCAGTTAGAGAATACATATGCAACTGATAGAGGGTCAAGGGTGTGTGTTTTTTTATTTTTTATTTATTTATTTATTTTTTTAAATAAGAAGAAGACAGATAAAATAGAATTAGAATAGAGAGTGATATAGTTAGAGGGTCAAATAAATATGCAATATGCATTGATGCAATAGCCAACGTTATTCTTTACAAAAATAAACCTTAAGGTAATGTGTATTCTTTTATGTTGTTAGAATTATTTTCTAGCACAAACTACGTTCAATTAGAACATAATACCAACAGTTAAGAAGCACAACATGGCCTATCAGTGTTTAGCTATATAGATTTTGTAGTAAATTGTTCGTGTCTGCGCAAAATAACTGAAATGTTCAGTTTCACGTCTAATTTTTAAAAATATGACTTCACTGAGTGCATCTTCAACATTGCCGTTTAATATAGGTTACTTGACACAAATAACCAGCAGGGGGCATCGCTTCATCAGAAATCCGGAGGCCCTTGATTCATGGAAAACCTGTTGCCACGAGGACTTGAGTGCTAAATCAGAGGTATTAGAATCCATGAACAAAAAGTACCAAGAAGTACTATGATGCCACATTTATTTGGACATATAAACTACCAACGATAATACCATGATTTATGGACATGTATCATCATATTGCCAGTATTCTGATTATCATTTATCAAATTATCATTTGATACCATCATGGTAGTTCCACTTCAGTGCTCTTTAGTTCATCACAGTTCTGTGATTTGAGATTATGATTTGATTTGAAAACAAGGCGATTCACATTGTCAGAAATCCGACGGATATAATCTGATGTATTTTATATTATTATATAATTATATTAAAAAGTATCATTTTTATGAGTTGTTGTAATTCACATCACAGCAACATTTAAAACTTGAAAATGAACAATTATAGTTCATCGAAACAGATTTGTTGAATGGGTATAATGTGATTATGACAGCAGATTATCCTAGTCTGGTGTCTGCAGCTGATGCAGGCCAATCTGACACACATAATCACTGAGCCGTACTAACATTCACACCAACCAGGGATTGAACAAATGACAGAGCAGAGAACACATGGCTTTTTGCTCAGTGCTTTATACACATTTATGTGCACAGCGGGTGATTCTGTGGTGTGCTTGTTCGGGTTAGAGATGAGCCGTCGTCTGCTCTTTAATAAAGAGATACTTGTTCAGACTGGTTATATAATGGTCAGTGAACTGCAAGATAACACAGAGGTGAGGCCAAGCAAATACCATACAAATCACACATACTTTTCTCACCCAACTGTTCATTTTCTTTTACATCTCAGTGTTGTGTCATATAAGGCAAAAAACGTCATTTAGCACTTTGTTTGTGTGTGTATGTAATATACACCTCATGTAAATTCATAAAGGAATAATATTTCAGCCATGTTGAAAGATGTGGAATCTGGACTGAGAAAAAAAGTGGCATGATACATAAGCAAAGGAAATTAATATTTCCCAAAATGTTTATTTTCACGTACACCAAGGCCTTCCGCTTCATTTATTTTTATGGTGTTTGCATTTCTCAGTGAGATATAGTCCATTTGAGCTGCTATTTTCAGTTGCTGTTGACATAACGCAGGATCTTAATTCTTCAGTTGCTAACTGTGCTGAGAGTTATGTGATTTATTTTATGGATTATGTGACATTTCAGTTGGCTCATCTGATTCACCTGGGTTTGGTTTACAATTTGAGAGAAACAAACTGCTGAACTACATCCTTTTTTTCAATGCCTTACATAAACTGGTGAAGTTAACTTATTTAATTTCATTTTTAGGAATCAAATGAAGTTGGTTCTCAGTTGTAAGTTCTTATAAGAACTCGAATAATACTAGGCACCAGTACAAATTCATATTTTGCTGGTCATCATGGGTTAAATCTTTCCTCTTAATGAGCTGACAAGCCAATTAAAAAGTCGATAAAATCTACTTCGGCCACAATTATAGTCATTTGTACTTGTGAACAGACTCTTACTACAACATACAGTCTTTGACCTAAATCAGTTGCATTAATGCTTTAAAAAATTAATATTTTAAAAATATATATTTTGTATATTACTCTTTAATGATTTATTTTTATTGTGTATACAGCTAAGAAAAAATGTTTGTTTGCTTATTTATTTTAAAATAAAAATATTAATATAAATATTTGGATGTGTTACTATTTATTTGTTTATTAATTCATTTATTTTTAAATATTAATAATATTTAAAATATATATATATATTAATTTTAATAGCCTATTTCAAATATTTTCAAATAATTTTAATATTAAGAAAGTGCAATTTAATGTGGAAAAAAATTGTGCATTTCACAAATAATTACAAAGAACACATTAAATTAAACCTGAAATTTTGAAGTAGAAATGTAGTAAAATGTAGCCTACTCTAATAATCTTTCTTATATTTACAACTTTGAAAATTATTTACAGTGTAACAGGCATCTTTTGGCAAGATATTGTTACTTTAAAATTGTGAAACCCATTGTATAGTTTCTCTTTGCTCTTTCTCCCTGCTGTTTAATGATGTAAACCCATTTAAGCTTTATGTAAACTCGCTGGCCTGGTGCACAAGGTATTTTCCAACATCCAGAGACATTTACTTAAGTGACACCCTCATTTATTTATCACGTCAGACTCAGAGATATGATCCCTAAGCCTTTGATGAGGCATGACAAATTTGTTTAGACAGAGTAAACTCTGGTTAATTCCACATATGCTCAGACACAATCACTAAACAGATACTGTCTACAGACTACTGGGGTAAACTGATGCATTATCATCAAATGTCAGAGCCTTTTTGCTCATGTGCGCCTTTTTCAGATTAGTGTTTTTCCTTATATTTAGACGCATCTATAAATACTGTGAGTGAGTTAGAGAGGCGTCTGATGAGTCAGAATGTGATATTATATCAGGACAGCAGAGGAAAGAATGCTTCGGTAGGCAGAGCACTTTACAACTCAACCGATTCATAAACCAAGAGCGCAATATGAGAATCAACTGAAGTCAATACATTTTTAAAATTGGTTCTAGTCTTTTTTTATTCCTCCTTAAAATGCCATAAGCAAAATAGTAAGAATGCCTGTGGATCAGCAATCAAAATATTTCCTCTGAAGTATTATACACAGTAGACTGGTTGCATGAATACATTCAACAGTACACCAGAACACTTTACAAATGCTTGAGACATTGTTACATCATCCTTGTTACATCAAGGCCACTGAATAACATTCAGTGCTTCACTGCCATTCGACCAGGTTTTCAAAGGAAGAGTTCAGCCAAAAATGAAAAATCCATCAATATTCATTGTATTTGTATAATTTCAAACCCACATACTATTATTTTTTTAAGAAGAGCACAAAAGGGGAAAAATCAGTTTTTTTTTTGTTTTTTTTTATTCAACAGCAGTTTGTAGTAGCAATTTCAGCAGAAAATACCTTCCAATAATGTATGAACTACACTGTAAAAAAAGGAAAGAAAAAAGAAAAAGAATTTTTGAAGTTGTAAATAAAACAAACGGATCATTTTCCCCTCATAACAGGTTTAAATAAATAAATAAATAGGTTGTAAATAACATGAAGATGAGTAAATAATGATAGAATTTTAGGTTATGAATGGCTATTGCAAACCGCTTTATAAATGTCATAAATATAAAAAAAATTTTATTTATTAATTTTTTATTTTAGTAGTAGTACACTGTAAAATCTGTATTGGTTTTTGTTTGTTTGTTTGTTTTTTACAGGTGTTTCAGCTTCATTGCATTACCTTATATTCATTGCATTGTGATTTAGAGTTAACAAAAATAGCTGTAAAATTAATGGATAATATTCTAGCAAAAAATAATAGTAATGAAAATAGAAAAAAAATTGCAATTAAATAGAAATAATATTGAATAGAAACAATAAATAAATATAAATAAAGAAAAATTAATTTAATACAAAAAATCCTAAATTAAAAAAAAAATAATAACTTTTTATTTTTTATTTTTTAGGACCTCTCTGTCTGAAAACTGCTTCATACCATCCCCTTCCATTTTCTTCAGCTTTTTAGGTGGACAACAAAGAGCGTCAGTTATGTAAAAACAACGCTTAGTCAACCTTGACCTATCTTTCTGCCTGCGGGGGGTTCAGCTGGCCTGAGCTGGTTTGACAGAATATTCACATTACAATGCACACATCACATAGAAATAAGACTGGGATAGGAATTGAAATGTATTTATCTACCTTTTTTTTTAATTCATGCACTTCTCACATAATAGTTCTTTTACTTAGCAGAAAGAGTTTATTGCACAAACAGAATCACCTGAGCTATTTTAATGAAATAAGCTAAGTCAATATATCTGATCAGGAATACGTCGGTGGATAGATTTAGTTGATCTTGTTAGTGTAATTAGCAGGCCTGATTAAACACATGTTGACAGTGCAGTCAGTGAATGAAGTCAACACAGTACGGCTCATGCTATATGGGAGCGGCGTTTACGTCATGACAGTGCTTATGTAAGATTCTAATTCTTTCTTGGACTGGTTTTCTCTCACTCTCTCTGACTGTGGTCAAACACTAAGGGCCATTCATGACCCTATGGCTGGCCCTGTCATGGTGTGTTATGTCTTAGTGTCTTTGAATTCTTAGAGAAGACATTCCTTTTTCCTTTGTTAGTTGCTACCTGTAACATGTAATGTTGGCTAGTGAAGCAGTGCTAATTTCTTTTCCCCACCTGTTTGAATGCTTCATATGAAGAATCATGGCCACAAACATGCTTTCAGTGGAACTGGAATGGGATGAAATATTGATTTCCAACAAGTGTAAAGTCAATGAAGTGACCTCTATAAATGACCCAGCTGCTACACTGAGAAACACATTGATGACGCAAACAGGATCACTCTTGAAATTCCCTTTTCTAAAATCTGAATTTGACCTGTCACATAAGAAAGGAGTAAAGCAAAATAAAAAAATAAATAAATAAACCTAACGCAATAGTTCTCTCTCTACACATATTCAATGAGGTCCAAAAACCCACTAGAGAAAATGTTATTCAAAAATATTTTATGCATTTTTAATTTAATACAATTGTGTTCATTGTAAATTATATTTCATCATAATATATTTATAATAAATAATATATAATATATTTTAGTGAATTTACATGAGTTAATTTATACATAAACTTTTTAATAATTTGTAAATATTATATTATTATATTATATTATTTGTAAATATTTGTAAAGTTTATTTCATAATCCTTAATGTTATATAGTGAATGCCTTTATTTTGCATTTTATGAGATAAGTAAATAATGACAAGATTTTCATTTTAGGTTATAAATATAGGGCTTATTGCAAAACGCTTTATAAAAATCATAAATGTAAAGGGTTTTTCTATTTTCTATTTTAGTACACTGTAAAAATTCTCTCGCTCTATATATATATATATATATATATATATATATATATATATATATATATATATATATATATATATATAGGGAAAATGCTTCTATTTTGCATTTTAAATTTAAGTTTTGTTCATTGTAAATTACATTTTTAGCATAATAAATTTGAGTAAATTTAAGTAAACATAAATTTATTTATTTGTTAATTTATTTATTTACCTTTCATTTATTTATAAATGTTTTTTATTATTTATTTATAAAATTGATTTGATAAAAAAATATATAAAATATACAGTGCGGGAAAAAATGATTTGATCCCCTGCTGATTTTGTACGTTTGCCCACTGACAAAGAAATGATCAGTCTATAATTTTAATGGTAGGTTTATTTGAACAGTGAGAGACAGAATAACAACAAAACAAAATCCAGAAAAACACATTTAAAAAAAAGTTATAAATTGATTTGCATTTTAACGAGTCAAATAAGTATTTGATCCCCTATCAATCAGCAAGATTTCTGGCTCCCAGGTGTCTTTTATACAGGTAAGGAGCTGAGATTAGGAGCACTCTCTTAAAGGGATTGCTCCTAATCTCAGTTTGTTAGCTGTATAAAAGACAACCTGTCCACAGAACCAATCAGTCAATCAGATTCCAAACTCTCCACCATGGCCAAGACCAAAGAGCTGTCCAGGGATGTCAGGGACAAGACTGTAGACCTACACAAGGCTGGAATGGGCTACAAGACCATCGTTAAGCAGCTTGGTGAGAAGGTGACAACAGTTGGTGCGATTATTTGCAAATGGAAGAAACATAAAATAACTGTCAATGTCCCTCGGTCTGGGGCTCCATGCAAGATCTCACCTCGTGGAGTTTCAATGATCATGAGAACGGGGAGGAATCAGCCCAGAACTACACGGGAGGATCTTGTCAATGATCTCAAGGCAGCTGGGACCATAGTCACCAAGAAAACAATTGGTAACACACTACGCCTTGAAGCACATGTACAGGCCTGTCTGAAGTTTGCCAATGAACATCTGAATGATTCAGAGGAGAACTGGGTGAAAGTGTTGTGGTCAGATGAGACCAAAATCGAGCTCTTTGGCATCAACTCAACTCGCTGAGTTTGGAGGAGGAGGAATGCTGCCTATGACCCCAAGAACACCATCCCCACCGTCAAACATGGAGGTGGAAACATTATGCTTTGGGGGTGTTTTTCTACTAAGGGGACAGGACAACTGCATCGCATCAAGGGATGATGGACGGGGCCATGTACCGTCAGGGCCAGGGCATTGAAGCCAACCAGGGCATTGAAAATGGGTCGTGAATTGGTATTCCAGCATGACAATGACCCGAAACACACGGCCAAGGCAACAAAGGAGTGGCTCAAGAAGAAGCACATTAAGGTCCTGGAGTGGCCTAGCCAGTCTCCAGACCTTAATCCCATAGAAAATCTGTGGAGGGAGCTGAAGGTTCGAGTTGCCAAACGTCAGCCTCGAAACCTTAATGACTTGGAGAGGATCTGCAAAGAGGAGAGGGACAAAATCCCTCCTGAGATGTGTGCAAACCTGGTGGCCAACTACAAGTAATGTCTGACCTCTGTGATTGCCAACAAGGGTTTTGCCACCAACTACTAAGTCATGTTTTGCGAAGGGGTCAAATACTTATATGACTCATTAAAATGCAAATCAATTTCTAACTTTTTTGAAACGCGTTTTTCTGGATTTTTTTTTCTGGTCTCTCACCGTTAAAATAAACCTACCATTAAAATTACAGACTGATCATTTCTTTGTCAGTGGGCAAACGTACAAAATCAGCAGGGGATCTAATTTTTTCCCCCACTTTATAGTAAAATGCGCAATTTTAAATTTAGAAATGTTTTGTTCTTTAAAAATATTTTCAGCATAATAAATTTAGTGAATTTGAACTTTTATTTATTTAAATAAAATTATAACTTTTTAGTTACTTATAAATGTTGTAATATTTATAAAAAAATATGAATTTTATAAAATGTTAGTGCAAATGCTCCAATTTTGCATTTTATGGTAATTAATTATTTTAAGCATATATAATTGATAAGATACACTTTTATTTCTTTGTTTTATAAATGATAATTTATATTATTTTCTTTACAAGCTAGAAACTTGTCCCAGTTTGTCTATCAAAAGTGTCTCACATTGGCACTTGGAAAGTTGAAAAGGATATAACAGAATGATGACTGAGAAACTAAATATTTACAAATGTGTCTGCGCATAAATGTGACCTCAAAAGGTATGACTCAGTTCAGAGAAAAAGACAAAGAAAGCGAGCAATGCTTTGCCCTCACAATGCTCTATTCTTAGGAATACAGCGAAAACAAAAGTAGAATAGAATGAATTGAACTAAAACAGAGCACAGCTGAGTACCTATAACGAGCATGCAAATGTTAACTCTCTAAATGAGCCAGCTGCATACTTCAAACCAGTAATTATGTAAGCCGAACATATCCCCCATATGTTTCAGATTGGGGATGAATTCATTTGATATTTGCGTGATATTTTAAAGAAGGCATAATTAGCGTATGTAGGCCAACACATGATCCCCAGCGCTAGAGAAAAGAACTAAAAATATAGCGATTTCAGTATTACCAAACAGCTCTGTTGCCATGGCAACCGCTCTTCTGGAGAATAGGTGATGCTAAACTATACTGACAAACATTCAGACACAAAAACATGCCAAATCACTCACACTTGCATACATGCGCTGACCAGTAACCATTTACATGGCTACTGACACACTGGCACTCATCCATGATGTTACATCAAATCATTGGAACAATGCAGTCCACTGAGACACGGGATAAAGCAGATAAAACAACCAAACAGAACAAATGATTAAACGTGCACTGTCCTCAAAGCCCATAAAGCCCATCATTTGGCATCTGAAGCCCCCTGTGGAGCGCTTAGTTTTGGACCAGCTGTTCATGGGCCACAATTCATTAAATCTAGCACATTTGAATGTTAAATCTTATTATATTGCTGGTCAAAGTTTGGGAATAATTACTATTTTTTTTATGTTTTTGAAATAAGTCTCTTATACTCACCAAGCCTGAATTTACTTGAGCAAAAATAGAGTAAAACTGTAATTTTCTTAAACATTATTACAATTTAAAATAACTGTTTTCTATTTTAATGTATGTTTATATATATATATATATATATATATATATATATATATATATATTTGGTTTTTTTTGTTTTGTTTTTTTTTCCTGTGATGACAAAGCTGAATTTTCAGCAGTACTCCAGTCTTCAGTGTCACGTGATCCTTCAGAAATCATTCTAATATGCTGATTTGGTGCCAAATTATTAATTAATTGATATTATTATTGACTGAAATATTTTACTCTAAATATGCACTGGAGAAAAAGCGTGACAACTAGCCTCAATCTTAAAGAGTGCTGTTGATAATGCATGCCTATTTTACATGTGCGTCATTGTGTGACAGCGATACAGGTCTATTTGTAACCTAGACAAGCGCTTGAATTCTCAAACAGCCAGTAAAGAGGAAAAGGTCAGGCCACCTGGTCAGGACACCTTGTGTTAAAAGTTTCACACAGGGCAGGACATTAGCATCCTTAAAACCTGTGATAATGTAGAGTGATTTTCCGCTATCTCTTTATGAGGACTGTAAAAGCTAAAGAAAACAACCTGAGTAAGTTATTAAAGTGATAGTTTACGCAAAAATAAACATTTGGTTACGCTTTAGTTTGGGTACCAATTCTCACTGTTAACTAACTATTATCTATGACTATTGCCTCAGTAAGCCCCTAATTTGCTGCTTATTCATGGTAGTTGCTAAGGTAGGATTAAGGGATGTAGAATATGGTTGTGCAGAATAAGGCTGTGCAGAATAAGGCATCGATATGTGCTTTAAAAGTACTAATGAACAGCCAATATGCTAGTAACAGGCACACTAGTAAGCACCTAGTTAATAGTGAGAATTGGTCCCTAAACTACAGTGTTACCAAAATTTCTATCATCATTCTGTGGAACACCAGTGTAGAATTTTTGATAATGTTGTTAACCAAATCATTTTGTTAGTACAGAAATGTCTTTTATGTTCCACAGGTTTGGAGTAAATGAAAACAGAATTTTCATTTTTGGGTAAACTATTGCATTTTTAACAAACTCAAAGGGATAGATCACCCAAAAATGAAAATACTCTCATTAATTACTCACCCTCATGTCGTTCCAAATCGTAAGACCTTTGTTTATATTCGGAACACAAATTAAGATCATTTTTAAGAAATCTGAGAGCTTTCTGACCCTGCATAGACAGCAATGCAACTACCACATTCAAGGCACAGAAACGCAGTAAGGACGTCGTTAAAATAGTGACATCAGTGGTTCAACCGTAATTTTATGAAGCTTGCGTGTGTGGTGCTGCTAATATAGAACACGCACACGCTGCGCCTTGTTTACGGGCAGAGGAACGCATGCGCATGCACCGTGGTACTCTCAAATATGGTCCCGGGAGAGAAGAAATCGTTGAATAAAGTCGTTATTTTTGCTTTTATTGTGCTCAAAAAGTATTCTTGTTGCTTCATAAAATTACGGTTGAACCACTGATGTCACATGGACTATTTTAACGATGTCCTTACTTAGGTTTCTGTGCCTTGATCGTGGTTGGTCCCTTGTGGTCCATGGAGGGTCAGAATGCTCTCGGATTTCATCAAAAATATCTTAATTTGTGTTCCAAAGATGAATGAAGGTCTTACAGGTTTGGAACAACACGAAGGTGAGTAATTAATGACAGAATTTTCATTTTTGGGCGAACTATCCCTTTAATATTTTTATTGCACTATTCTTTATTTAGCATCTACAGCTCAAGACCCAAACTATTGACTAATAGTGACTTGCTGTAATTTGATATACAACACATCTTGCTAAAAAAAAACAAAAACCCAAATAAATCACAGTACGAGACCAGAATTTAACACAAACAAGTTTTATTTTTCCTCCAACATACCGTGTACAACAGATATAAGATAGAGGTATCTGAACATGTCAAATAATAATATTTATTAATATCATTATTGTAACATTAATAACATGGAATGTAGTCTTCGAAGCTCCATTCACTTTTTCAATGTTTTTTCTTTTTAGTTTATTTAGGAAATATGACAAATAAATAAAGCTTTATTATAGTCTCTGTATGTCAACTAACTATTTGAATATAGTTGTCTCTGCACGATGGGTAAAGGTGCAAGGGGAGGGTGCTGTAGAGCGTTAACAGTCTTTCTTTTCACCACCATCCAACAAGGAGTGCTCAGAAGCTAATCAAAGTTCCAGAACCTTCTCAAGGAATGAGGACGGGAACGAAATCAGGTCCTTTTCGGTAAATAACCGTTCCTCAATAAATAGAACAAAAAGGGGAACGGCAGCAACCTTGTAACAGTACATCGGGGGAAGTGAGTAAAGCTACTAAACATGGAGGAAGCAGATCATGTGACGACTTGACGTTAGCTTCTCGACCCTTTTTAAACCTCTACAACACAAAAAAACAACTGAACAGGTGGAGCTTTGAGATTTTACTGAGCTGAATGTCTCAAGTGATTGAAAGAACGAGGAAGAGAAAGAGAAAGAAACATTTTCCCATTCGAACGCCATGCTGGTTTGAACGAAGCTGGGGTTTAATCTGTGCTGTGGTCCTCTAGTTGCGAAATGATGGTGATGAGGTTCTCCAATCCGAAGATGTAACCGCTATCCTGGCCCTCGTGGACTACACTGTCCTCGCCGTAGTGCCGACACGTGGTGTGAGCAAAGTCAATCATGCGAACATCCACCACCGGGCCGCGGTCTGGTCTGGCCATGCGTCGCACCACAGCAGAGCTGCTGGTGCCGCCACAAGCACCGCTGTTGCTACTGCTGCTGGCCGCACCTGCGCCGTGAGGGAATCCAAAAGCACCACCCTCCTCTTCTTCTTCCTCCTCCTCTTCCTCCTCTTCTTCTTCCTCATCATCGTCTTCTTCCTCCTCTTCCGAAAGCCCATCCTCTGCGGAGTGGCGTGATCGCGGAGGGTCTCCGTCGTATATTATCAAGAGCGAGCTGGAGTAAAAGCGGTAGCTTTCGCAGGCCTCCAGGGCCGCCTGCATGTCTCGCAGCCTCCGCAGCACCGGCGACAGGAGCTCACGTCTTAGGCGCCTCCCATCGTGGAAGAACTGAAAGATGGCCTCTTTGAAGCCAGACAGGGTCAGCTTACGGCCGTGGTACTTGTTCATGAACATGAGCTGCCCTGTGTCTGAATGGTAGACCTGGAGGAACGTGAAGAGGAGTGTGTGAGTAAAACATCGCCTTTAAGTGCTTCTAATATTATGGAATTACGCTCACAAGTTACACTAACCTGCATGCCGCAGAGGCGCACTCCGATGCTGGCGGACGTACTCTGCTGACACTTGCGGATCTGGACGGCCTTCTTCTCTTCAGATGCGTCGTCCCCATGCTGCCTCGTGCCCATCTTCAGATCAAGCACGCATGGAACTGTGTAGCGCCATGTCAGGTTCTCCAACAGGATGAATTCTGATGGGAGGTTCTGGGTTAAGGGAAACGTAGATTCTCCTTTCTTTTCAGTATTGCTCTTCAATTAAGCTTTGTTTTTCTGCATAACAAATAGGCCTGTTTTATCTATTTACCTAACAATTGTCATTCTAATTGTAAATCGGCATAGCAATACAAGCTTTATAATGTGCTATTCAAGCTTTTTAATGTTTTGCAGTTTTGTTGTGCAGTATGAATAGCTACATTAATGAGTAGTGATGCTCATATATATTTTTAGTGACTTAAATACAATTTGGGTAAATTAAGTGTTTCTTTAAAATGTAAATGATTAATATAAATACATTTTGTATATAAATCTGTTATCATTAATTTGCATTATATATAATAAAATTTTTAATTACATATTACCATCATTTATAAATACATTTTTCATTGGCAATAAATAAACTATAAATAATAATATATCTTTATTATATACAGACATTAAAATATTTAAATATGATAATATTTTATAAATATAAGATATATATAATGTTTAGTATAATAAATATATATTTTATGGAAATATACTTTTTATATAGGAATACACAGTACTGTTCAAAAGTGTGGGGGTTGTTAAGATTTTTTGGTTTGTTTTTTGAAAATCTGTTATGCTTGCCAAGGCTGCATTTATTTGATCAAAAATAGAGTAATCTGTGAACTGTAATTTGCAAAATTTTATTACTATTACAATTTTATTATTATTGCTATTTAAATATTGTTATTATTACAATTTATTTTAAATATTATTATTACTACAATTTATTTATTTATATATTTATGTATGTATGTATGTATGCATGCATGCATGCATGTATGTATGTATGTATGTTATTATTTTTAAAATGTAATTATTTCTGTGATGTAAAGCTGAATTTACAGCATTACTTCAGTCTTCGGTGTCACCATGATCCTTCAAATCAATCTAATAAATTATTCTAATATGCCGATTTGGTGCTCAAAATACATTTCTTATTTTTCAACAAATTTTGCTGCTTAATATTTTTTTTATTTCATAATCTTTTTTTCCAGGATACTTTGATGAATAGAAAGCAAAAGAACAGCATTTATTTGAAATAGAAATATTTTATAACATTATAAATGTCTTTACCGTCACTTTTAATCAATTTAACGCATCCTTGCAGAATAAAAGTATTAATTTCTTTACAAAAAAAAAAAAGGTTAGGTTAAGCCTTACTGACCTCAAATGTTTGAACAGTGCTGTTTATGTATATAAGTTTATGACATTCTAACAATCAGCAGTAAACTGCACTAGACCGATCCACCTTTGTTGTTTGTGGCAGCATTGAAGGATACTGTATTGGTTGCGGTGTTTTGCGTTCTCCTTCATCCTCTGCAGGTGTTGTTGGTGGCACTTGAGGCTCCAGGGGTTGTGCTTGAGCTGAGGGCCGGCAGCATTGCTCCTCTCCAGGCTGGAGTAGAACACCTCGGCCTGCTTGAGCCACTCCAGCTCCTCCTCACGTTTGACACTGGAGGGGTGAGGACAGAGGTGGGTCAGCCTGACAGACAGATTACGGTTAACTTGGTAGAACTTGTTTTAAGAGATCTAAACAAATCCTTAAGTTTGAGTATTAAATTTTGGCATGTAACTCGTCCTTTGCCGTTTGTGCTATAGACATAAACAACACCCCAAGTCGTATGGCTTGTTGAATAATAGTGGGTTAATACCCATGATTCCTAAAATCCTAAATCCCCCACAAAAGAACAAATGCCTCTTATCTGGCCTTTCACCCCTTCCCCAGTCACACTGAGGTCACTTCTAAGTCACAAAGCTACGCTGGTTACATAACCTCTTGCTAAACTTTGGCTCAAAACACACATTTGAACCAGTCCGGTTGCCAGCAGCTGAGAGTGCATCTGTTCTACCCAGCTGGGTGCTCTGTGGGTCAGTGCGCTCAGCGCCTCCTCATGACGACAAGGACGCTACGATCGGTCACATTCTCATTGAGTCAGACAAGTACTGAGCAGGGCCATTATTACAGGAGAACACAGGCTAGTATTATTCAAGAGATGTGGGGTATTGTGGCCTAGGCATTAAAGCTTAAAACTGCTAACTGAAAAGCTGCTGGTTCGATCTGCAAAGAACAGTACGTGATTTGTCAGTATTGTGTCCTTGAGAAAGACTCTGAACCTCCCTGCAGTCTCTGGTAAATGGCTACATTTTGATCTAAATACACATTTTTGAGTTTATTCATGCAAAATTGTGTAATAGGTGGTTGTCACATCAGTGCTATTGGGTTGCTCACTGTTCTGAGTGTTTTTTAGCACACTGCCAAACAGTTATTAGGATGTAGTAGGGCTGAACAATTTGGGGAAAAAATATAATTGTGATTTTTCTGATAAAAATTGTGACTGCAATTTAAAATGCTAATTTGCTGCACAGTTTTATTATACATCAATATGACTATAAAATGATCAAAATTATTATTATTATTTCATTATTTTATTTATTTATTTTATTTCAGTGTAAAAAAATTGTATTTTTAATAAAATATTAAGAACTTTAAATTTATTATTAAAATAACTTTAGAATTACTATATTAATAGCTGCTCTGAGACAGTAAAAATATTGTTATTGTGAGCTGCATGTATGTAAATGAACACACTCCAAAACGAACGTGTACATATTTAATTAAACAGCAGCCTTCACAATCTGATAATCGAACTAAGCCAAACTGCGATTTTGATTTTATTATTTCAATTAATCATTCAGCCCTACTTGTTAGGTGGATGCTTATATATCAAAAGACACACTCACAAGTTTCTATTATATCCTGGTCTCTGATTCAATGTAAGTCTACTGGATTTGTCCACGTTAAAATGTTATTTTTGTTGACTAAATTACATGCCATTTTAATCACAGTTAAAATTGACTGTAACTGTTCTAACAAACAATCATTGACTAAATTTATAGACATTTTTAAGACAAAAACAATGACTAAAACAACTGTGTAAAAGTTAACACCACTTCTACGTTTAAATTTTTGCATTTATTATGCATATTGCTAGGACGACTGCACAATCAGATGTTACCATCCTACCTCTTGTCCTTATCCTTCCGAGCGTGTCTGGACCGGTCCTTGCTGTAGCCCTCATTGTCCAGCAGCATCTTACTGACCCATTTTATTTTGTTATTGGGTTCCAGGTCTGCCGAGGGGTCCACATTCTCCAAGTCCCCAAGCTCACTGTGCAGAGGGTACGCAATAAGACACAAATTTCCTTCCTCATCCTCCTCGAAACTCACCGACACCACACCTGCAGAGAGATATGAGAGAGATGGAAGAGGAGAGAGAGAAAAAAAAAAGAATGAGGTCAGAGGTGAAATCATAACTTCACTTCAGCAAACAGGAAGTAGTCAGAGATCCGAGCTTAAAGTAAACTGTCTTGGAAATCTTTAACATCTCTTACCCACTTCTCTTTTTTGCGCTTAAAAGCTCGCCAGTCTTTAACAAAAGCTACTGAGCCGACAGCACGGGCCGCTCCTAACCTGATAGGAATCACACAATCCATAACAAACAACGAGACAGAAATTCTTGGAAAAGATAGAGAGGAAGGATAGAAGGCTGAGGGTTGGGAAGAGAGAGAAGTCTATCAAACAACAACAACAGCCAATGTACAGGAGTGGCTTCACTGGATCAGTTTTCTGAATCGGTCACAGCAAACCACATCAAATGTCCATTCAATCAATGCCACACAAGAAGGAAACCAGCTAACAAACAAATGACAAGAGGCTAAAGATATGATGAAACCAACACTATTTATTGTATCATATCACTTCATGACTCAAATTCAAGAGCATCCAAAATGCACAATGCATCAAAAAATTAACGCATCACATGCAAACATCACAAGAATTACAAGAATATATTATGAACCTGAAAGACAGTCCCAAAGATATACACAAGAAACATCTTTTGCACTAAATAAATAAAAAATAAATAAATCTGTTATTCTGAGAGAACAGAGAGTACTAAAAGGGATAAGGTCATGAAAAAGTTAATTTAAAATTCATATAGATAGATAGACAGATAGATAGAGACATATAAAATTACAATAATAATTAAAATAAAGATTTTTATGTTGTAATGTTAGTGGTTTTTATTCTCATTATCAATAACATTATTCTAATATTTTTAATGTATCAAAGTAAAAAATGCAAATAATTCAATACAATATTTTTTAAAAGATATGACAAAAAAAATCATGTAAATTATATTTCATCAGCATTTTTTATTACAGAAAATGAGATTTGTTTGATAAAGCATTTAAATATATATATAAATATATATTTACAAAGAAATTTAAAAGCATTATTTTCAAAACAACAGAGCACAATGCAAAAAACACAGCCAGAGTCTCACCTAGATTTCCAATTCAGAATAATTAAATCAGGCACTCTTTATATTATTGACAATAACTTCCTACCGTTAAGAAAAAGAAATTCATTTCAAAAACAACCACAAAGATGCCCAAGCTTCTGTTTTGACATCACACCCATCCCCCCAACCTCACCCAATACAAAACATATGTCCTGCACACTTATCACACTGGAAAACAGGCCATTTAAGGTGTATGGATGCTGCAGTGTGCATACAAACTGGGCTGTGTGTATCTGTGTATGTTTTAAAAGAACAGAGAGAGAAAAATGAGACAGATGGACATAAGCAAAAATCTAAGCCGGTTGAACTTGTCTTTCCAGGTGTATCCTCAGGTATGACAGCAAATTTTGAAAAGTGTGTGGGAGGCAGTCTATGATGTCATGTCAGCAGTCTCTGGGTCCAGAAAAAAAAAACAAAAACAAAAAAACACTTGCCATTGCTGCTGCTTTTCAAGTTTGATAAGCTGGGAAGCGCTCCACATTCAGGTATCTTCAAACGAAACCCAGACACCTAGGTGTATGCGTTAAACAAAGTACAGCCTTGCCAGTAATAACTTACCTTTTAGGGGCCCTACTTAAATGGGACATTTACAAAGGCAGTACACCCAAATATTTAAAGTAATTTAAACTTCTATAAAACATTAAGGTTATGGTTGTAACCGTTCACTTTCATTGTAAACGACAATGAATGTGACTGGCAGGTGTCTCTTTTTCGGTTCCACTAAATAAAGACAGACACCCAGAGGTTTGGAACAACATGAGGGTGAGTAAATAATAGCAGAATTTTCTTTTTTGGGGTGAACTGTCCCTTTAAGAAGTTATTACAACAGCGCCACCTTGAGGAGAATAGCGTTAAGACGGAGACACAGCACCACTGCTGGCCTTGATTTAACGTGAAGATATTTCTTACAGTCTAACACACCGAAAAATATCACATTGTACGCGAAAGACAGTCATGAAAAAGAAAATAATGGCTTTAATAGCCAGGACAACGGAATAAGACGTCACATTAGTAGCTACTTACCTCTATATTGCGGTGTAAACTTCCGCATAGCCGCAGGGAGGCTCTTGTAAAACTGGTGCTCCCGGGGGATGAGGGGCTTGCAAATCGTCTGTTCCCCGAAGCGGAGCACACACGAGTGTCCCCCCACCTGGTGCACAAAGGGCTCAAGGAGCACCCCTTTCCCCAAATACCCCTGCGGCTCTGTCTGCATCCCCTCGATGGCTGGGCTCATCCTCCGGGGGCATTAGACTCTCGCTCCTGGTCCAGCTGGACACCACAGACGTGTAGACGGATGAAAAGGACGAAATGGCCTCAATATTTTTCTTTCTGTCTTTCGTTTATCTCAACTCTATCGTTTATTCACGGTCGGTGATATATTCTCCGCCGTGCAGCAGGACATAAACAAAAGAAACAGGAAGGAGGAAGAACACAGCTCTGTGTTTGGATTCAATCCTTTCTTTTACAACACTAATAACCTAGTTCGTATCTTCTTCTAGTTGTTCTAAGGGCGAAATTTAGGGGATTTTAATCGAGAAAGAGCAGCTTAAACGCCCGAGTACCGGCCGCTTTCTCGGAAACTCTTCTACTGACACCGTAATCTCTCGCCGAACTGACAAAATGTCAGCGCTGCATCAGTAGCTCCGCCTCTAACATCAAATCGACCAATCAGAGCGCCGGAAACGGTGTTGGGTGGCAACAAGCGGAGAGGACAGAGTGCGAACAAAGAGTGAGGAAGGGTGGGTGGGGGAGGGGAGGATGCAGATGGAAAACAGTCTGGGTGGAGGGGAGGGGAAGCTGAGCGACTCAGCTGTTTTTCTCACTGTGACATGGATGTGTTTGGGAAGCTGGTAAGGTGCACACTTTAAGGCACTCGCAAGGGTCACGACACAAAAATGCAAAAAAATGCAGTTTACAGGGGAAACAGCAGAAATGAAAATTTTCTATATTAAATGAAAACTATAATAAACTAGCAGATAACATTGACTTAGCCAAGAAGTCAAAGAAAAAAACATTAATGAATAAACAATAATAAACAACAGTTTTTTTTCAAGCTGTATTTGTATAGCGCAATGCACATTGTTTCCAAGCTGCTTAACATAAATAATAATGATAATTTTTATATCTTAATGTCTTCATGCCGTTCAATGCCTTTTATATACTTTACATTTCTGTGATTATCTCAACAAGGCCTATATACTGTTTATTGCTTTACTTGAGTATACAGATAAAGTTGGATATAGACTATATATCCAACTTTGTATAGAGCTGTGTGTGATAAGATTACATTTTTGCAACAATCAGGCAGTTGAGATTTGCTATATATTATCGCTTTACATGAGTATACTGTACGTATGTGGATAAAGTTGGAGCTATATTCAACTTTATATACAGAGCTTTGCAATAATATAATTTAGGCTACTTATTTTATGCTGATATAAACAGTCACACAGCTGAGATTTGCTATATGGTATCTACATATTGCTTTACCTGATGCTGTTGGATGTACTATAAATGTAACTTTAAATATTTCTTCACGATAATATAGTTTATATTTTGTGACAATATAAACAATCAAGCAGTTGAGATTTGCTATATGCCTATATTGCTTTAGCTACCTGAGTTTACGGTATGTATGTGAATAAAGTTGGACGTACTTGTTCTTGGAGTTATTCATTTGTTATGTGGTTTTGTTCAATTTCTAACAATTTGATGTAGTGTAAAGCCTTATTATTTGGTGATGTGTATCACTGCAGTGGTTAAACTAAATAACAGGGTTAAAATTTCAATCATATCACCCATCCCTAAGCAGTTTAACTGTGGAGTTAATTGAAAGTCATAGCATAATATTCATACATAACACATTGTACATAGTACATAATATCTATATGAAATTCTATTATAGCACTAGTGTGATATCGTCTGTGCAAATATAGGAGGCTGGGAAATGAGAGGAAAACAGGTGACACATGATACCAGTGGCCCTCAGGGTAGGGGATTACTAGTGTCAATCGGTCAGCTGACGAAATGAAATAGGTTGTCTCGCCTGCCTGGACAGATATTTGTTTTCTGAGGAACTAAGAGCGCTGAGTTTTAGACATTGGCAATGGTATTGTGTCAGTGTTTTTTTTGTTTTGTTTTTATATTGAAGCCTTTTATGAAATGCTGTTATATGATATTCAGTGCAAATTGGTGGGTGATGAGAGTAAATGGGCAATATAATTCTGAAGACATCACACAAAGTTAATGAAATGAGCTGGCCACATGATTTTCCTCAGAGAAAGAGAAATGCACATAGTTTGAAGGAGGATGGATGCATGTATCATCTGTTCTACAGTAGGAGGTTTGCAGTAGTGTTGGACCACAAGCAGCAGGTTTGACTTTAATCTCTCTCTCTAATCCGCCTGCTGGAACTCATGAGTAGAAAATGGGCCATGGAAAAAGCATGAGAGAAGAATGAAAAACATCAAAAACCACTACAGAGCAGGGACCTCCTTTTCTTGAAATGACCAAGACAGCCAGATAGATCTTTATTATTAAATATTATTTCATAGACGTCAGACAGAGACAGAGATCTATTCATTTTACCATTGTCTAATTTTATTTAGATATTTTAAAAGATTTATTTTTATTATTTTTTAAAAGAAATTTGATATTTTATGTTTATTGTTATGCATAAACACAAGTAGAGAGTAACCTGTGACTTTTAATCTAAAAAAGATAAAGCAGCATTTAAGAACTCTGTAACATATTCTGAAGCCAAAATAGTTTTGAGTGAGAACACAAATTTAAGTTGTTACTCGCCGAAATCTCTTTTGCCTTAGCAGCATTTTCTTTGCTACAGAGCTTTAAACATTAAAACATCATTACCGTGCTTTAGAATGTGAGCACGGCAGTGTCAAAGGGCCACACAGTTCATTTATTCATTAATGGAACAAATGCAAATTGAGGGATGGTATACCAGTGGTTATAGGTTCTGTCCAATGCTGCAAGCTTAACACTTTGATCACAGAGACCTTTGAGACCTGTGAACTTGAGAATCCCTGAGAGAACCATTGTGCCTTTAAATAGGGTACATCACCCCAAATGGCTCCATGTGGAGGCCCGTGCCTGATATTTGTATCATGCTATGTAAACAGCATCTGCTAAATGACAAGTAATTCATCACAGAGCTAACCAGATATGCTGCTGTTAAGATCTGTACAGATCAGTATGTCTTTACAAATGTTTAAACAACACTGACCTCCAGTTAAGTAGTGAAACGAGGGCAGGAGCCAATTCAAACTGCCAACAGAGTGAAACACCAACCTAATTACTTATCTGAGACAGAACAGAGTTTCAGCAGTTGCTTGCTGTTGCAATACATTCTGAGATATGAAACATGTTGAGCTTTGGAAGTGTAAACCTGAGCCCCGAATGAGAATGAGAGCACCCGATCCTGCAATTAGTGATAGGTTTGCTGTGGCACTTTTGGCGGAGTTCTAACAAGGGCATTAAACCACGGCCAATGCCAAGGCAGCACTCAACTCCTCTTAATTCAATCCCAGACTTGGTACATTGTGTCTGCAAACGAAGTCTGTAGGAGCACAGTCTGCCCTGTAACCCAGTAAGAGCTGGAGGTCAAAGCCAAGGCCAAGACTGGGCTTCATGAACGGAGACAGGTGAGACAGTAATGCGATTTGGGCCATGCTAATCTCTCAATGCAGCTACCAATGAGTTAAAGACAATGGGATTGATGCACAGACTGGCATCATCAAACGAGTTAGCATGCAGTTATGAACACTGATGTGTAGATGTGAAGCAAATTCTTTGCCAAGTAAATAAAATTCAAACTGATTCTAGTTACCTTCTTAATACAATTCATTTCTTAATATTCTGGTCTTAGTGTGCATGATTTATCAGTGCATATTATTAAAGAAAAAATATGTATACATAATCTTTCAACAAAACACAATTTAAAGGAAAGGAAATTCTTTTTCAGCTGACATTACAAGTGCTCTTATTTTTCCTTTTCATCCACCTGTAATAAGAGACTGCTTTTCATGATCCAATCAATTCTTAATAATTAAAGTCAAGTCCTGGCATACATATTTTCATTTCCACTGTGTTAAATAATCATAAATATTTCAGAAATATGTGACCTTCTGCAAGAAAATTGATTGTGAGATGCATTGAGAATAATGCAATAAGCAATAACACAGAAAACAAAGTTGGTTAGCTCTGAAGAGAAGGACAATGACTTGATTTAAATGTTCACAATTACACGTTATATAATCTATTTCAGCATTCTAGGATTCACTAGAGGTTAGTGCACTCAAAATATTGCATACAAAAGTAGTACAGCTGTTTTATGAATTCACCTCGTGTGTTTTGAATCGCTTTTAGCAATTAGAGAGCAATGACTGGATATGACAGCTACAGAATCCAAATTTTTGTGTTTGTGTGTGTATGAGAGAGAAATTATGAGAGGACAGGATGACCTTGAGGAACCACGGGGGGGCCAAATCTCCTGATTTTGCCCACGTGATGACAGTGGCATGAGCAGTAAGGATGGATTAGTATGGAGTAAATGAGAAGGTGTTGACTGACATACCTGAAAACCAACATAAAGGACAGCTGGTATAGTTAGAGGGAAAGCAATAGAAAAACATGCAGCACATAAACACTTTAAAGTCACCTTAGGAACACGAGAAGGCCTTTTTCATTTCGACCTATACAAAAACACTTCTGCTCAGCACTGAGATCATACTCTAAGTACGAATCAAACTGACCAGCCAAACCTGACAACAATACAGGCCCGTAGCCAAAGATCCCTAAACAGCCACGTCCTGCGCTGGATGGAAAATAGTTGGGCTCAAGGTAAGTCTATTTACCAGACAGCTCAGAGCAAATCCGCACAGGTCACTGAATAATACCTGCACAGTACATATATTCTCACACAGTGCCTAATAATAGTGCTGTTTTTCCACAGTCTTTTAATAGAGGTGGATTATATTTTAATTAAATTACACACACACACACACACACACACACACACATATATACCACTAGTAAATGCAGCTATTTGTTTTATTTAGATTTACATTGTGCATATATTTCAATAGCATTTAGTTTACTAAACCTTTCATTTTCTGTCACTAATACAACCCCATTTTAAAAAAAGTTGCCAAATGGACATGAAAATTAAATAATAAAATGACCACTTAAATGAATTACCTACAACATGCTATAAAAGTGTACAGTAGCATATACAAATAGCTGAAGAATCAGGTAATATAATTTTAAAATACTCTGTGGCTTTCTAATTTTAATAAACATATGTAAAACATGTTAAGCATTTTTTGACTGGCATCTTTAGAGTATCTTAAACGATTGCCTGGATATCAAAGTTGTCTGCGGTTTTGACTTCGCTCGTCCACACTATGAAAACAATCCATCACGTGCAATAAACACATGTACGTGACTGAAATAATCCATTTTCAATGTCAATACATTTAACCCAGAATATCCCTTACATCTGTCTATATATGAAGCCCTTCCTGAGCTGGTGAGATCGTGACACATATAGCAGCTGATTTAAAATAAGCCACATGCCGGATACAGTGAGAGTGTGTCCTGATGTCTTTATGGAGGGTCGTTGGCCTGAACACACACATCCTCTCTGAGACAAAGCTTTTGAAACTTGGAGAACAGCATATCCTGATGAGATATGAACATGCTCTCAGCCCTAATGTGTGTGGGTCAGGTTTTGCCAACATTGCGGTGATCAAATGTCCCCAGCTTAATAATATGTTAAGGAAGAAGCTTATCACACTAGATAATGAAGATATAAAAACAAAAGAAAAAAGAAAGAAAAAGAAAAGAAAACTTTCTTTGAGGGTAAGGTTAGGGGTAGGAGACAGGAAACATCATAACCTCAGCATAATAGAATCTCTCTAATGAATAATCTCTCATATGTAGCGTTGGCAAGTCTGCTTTATTTTAGTGAATCAGTTTATTATAAACTAGGCATATGTAAGGTCCAATTCAATTTAGTGAATCAGTTTATTGTAAACTATAGTCATATGTAGAGAAGAAAGTCCGATTCATTTTAGTAAATCAGTTTATTGTAAAATAGTCATATATAGAGAAGAAAGTCTGATTCATTTTAGTGAATCAGTTTATTATAAACTAGGCATATGTAAAGTCCAATTCAATTTAGTGAATCAGTTTATTGTAAAATAGTCATATGTAGAGAAGAAAGTCTGATTCATTTTAGTGAATCAGTTTATTGTAAAATAGTCATATGTAGAGAAGAAAGTCTGATTCATTTTAGTGAATCAGTTTATTATAAACTAGGCATATGTAAAGTCCAATTCAGTTTAGTGAATCAGTTTATTGTAAACTATAGTCATAGAAGAAAGTCAGACTCATTTTAGTGAATCAGTTTATTGTAAAATAGTCATATGTAGAGAAGAAAGTCTGATTCATCTTAGTGAATCAGTTTATTATAAACTAGGCATATGTAAAGTCCAATTCAATTTAGTGAATCAGTTTATTGTAAAATAGTCATATGTAGAGAAGAAAGTCTGATTCATTTTAATGAATCAGTTTATTGTAAAATAGTCATATGTAGAGAAGAAAGTCTGATTCATTTTAGTGAATCAGTTTATTATAAACTAGGCATATGTAAAGTCCAATTCAGTTTAGTGAATCAGTTTATTGTAAACTATAGTCATAGAAGAAAGTCAGACTCATTTTAGTGAATCAGTTTATTGTAAAATAGTCATATGTAGAGAAGAAAGTCTGATTCATTTTAGTGAATCGGTTTAGTGTAAAATAGTCATATGTAGAGAAGAATGTCTGATTCATCTTAGTGAATCAGTTTATTATAAACTAGGCATATGTAAAGTCCAATTCAATTTAGTGAATCAGTTTATTGTAAACTGTAGTCATATGTAGAGAAGAAAGTCCAACTAATTTTAGTGAATCAGTTTATTGTAAAATAGTCATATGTAGAGAAGAAAGTCTGATTCATTTTAGTGAATAAGTTTATTATATACTAGGCATATGTAAAGTCCAATTCAGTTTAGTGAATCAGTTTATTGTAAACTAGTCATATGTAGAGAAGAAAGTCTGATTCATTTTTAGCGAATCAGTTTATTGTAAACTAGTCATATGTAGAGAAGAAAGTCTGATTCATTTTTAGCGAATCAGTTTATTGTAAACTAGTCATATGTAGATTAGAAAGTCCAATTCATTTTAGTGAATCAGTTCATTATAATTGAGTCATAGCATTAGTAATTCAGATTAATTTTAAACTCTCTCACATGTAGCATTGGAAAGTCCACTTCATTTTAAACAACTGTGTTATTCTATAGTCATAAATTGTTGGAAAGCCCACTTCATTAGTGAATAGGTTTATTGTGAACTAGTGTAGAGAGGATAGTCAGATTAATTCTAGTGAATTGGTTAATTGTAAACTCTCGTAGCATTGGAAAGTCTGATTTATTCAAGTGAATCAGTTCATTCTAAGTTAGTCACATGTAACACTGGAATATCCAATTCATTTTAGTGAATAGACTTATTTGAGCGATCCATATAAAATAAATAGATGCTCAGAAATTATTCACAGTTTGAGTCCCAGTACTATCTTTCCAACTCGGTTATGTAAATTATGATTCTTTTGTTGTATTTAGTTTATTAGTTCAAGTTTGATTCTGTGCTTGTAGACCAGGTCACTGATGTTGGTTTTAGTCTAGAGATTTAGGAATTTAGAATATGAGAAAGAAACCATTTAAAAGTGTGTGTTATGTAACAGTAGATGCCACACGGGAGGACCTTGTTCATTTTAACTTTCCTTTGCTTATTTGCTGAAGAGAGCATACTCACACCTGTGCTCATAAAGAGCAGATGTATACCAATGCTTATGCTCACACAAATGTGCATTTCAATACTTACAACAGAGCTGGAAAGTGGATTCCTAAGACACTTCGAGACATTTCTCTTGTCTCCATGGTTACCCGCTGCTGTGTCACATTTGACCGAGTTGATACATTTTGTATTATACAATAGCATGACGTTCCTGCGGAACATTTCAGAAAAATACCTATACTCTAAAACACTGACAAAAATAACAATACAAAATAAATAAATAAAATGTTTTGTCTGTTCTTTTGTGTGATCACCCACATATGAATTTTTTTATAGGCTCATTAAAATAAATGATTTTTTTGCCTAGTTTATGATGTTTCTTGAACAAAATATAAAATAAAATAAATAAAAATAAATAAATAAACAGATTTTACTAATTGTACATTGTGGGCTATCATCATGCCCTGACATTTTTTAATCTGTTCACACCTACAGTAAGAAATTGTAGGCTGTGCGATATTCTCTGTAAAGATTTTTAATTTTTTTAGTTTTTGGAAAAAATATTCATTCATATAAAATTTCAATATTTTCAAAATTTCTTTCGTTTCTTAGTTTTTGGTCTTTTTTTCCTACACATCTATTACCTGCAAGTGGGCGATGATTGATTGTTAACTGAATATAAAATATTTAAAATATATAAAATATGCAACATAAAATTACAATTATTTAATTTATGAAAAACATGTCCTTATAATATCATATGTTTCATTTTCTCACAGAATGGGCAATGTGTCAGATGGAATAGATAGATAGATGTGTGTGGATTGTGGCCTCGGTAACACAATCTAGAGAATGTCAATAAAGAGAGACAGATTATAAGCAGGCACCTGGTGTTGTTTCCTCAACTAGAATTTAGCATTCAAGGTGAGAGATACAGAGAGACAAGCAGAGTCTCGAGTTGGATGGTGACAGTTATATGGAGAAAAGAGGGTGAATTCCAGAGCATTGACACCCGACGCTCACGTGAGGGATAACATGAGCAAATTTATTAGCACTATTGATTGGCAACTCACCTACTCACCATAACCCAAATACATGCTAAGGCAAAATCTGGCTTTCTTTTTTTTTTTACAGCCTTCTTATTTATACATTTTACAAAAGACTACAGCTAGCCATACAAAGACCCATACAGAAATGTGAATATATGACATATATTGCCCAATATCAAGAGAGATATTGCCATATATGTTACCTATAAGGTGATATATAATTTTCATATAAACCCTTCAAACCACCAAAATAAATTTCATTTTCACAGAAGATGTTTGAAGTATGTTTATAAAATATAAAGTATGTTTTAAGTATCAACCCAATACTTCAATGCCAAGTCATTTGTTATGTTTTGAAACAGTTTTTATTTGTGCATCAGTTTTTGTTACATCAGATGGATATTTCACGACTCCACCTAAATTATACTTTCATGCATTTGTAAATGTCATGTCAAGCTGGTTATATATATAGTGCTTTTCACAATAATTATTGTTTCATAATGAGCTTTACATAAAATAGCGTGTTACAAATCCCTCCAGTTAGCAAGCCAAGGGCAATGTGGAATGGAAAAAGCATATTCAAGTAAACTGTGATTATCTATATTTAATAGGTAAATTAACAGCCATCAATTGCCAGCGGCTTATAAGGAAAAGCAGATGTGATGCTATATTGAATAAAAACAAGAAGGAGGGGAAAAGGTGAAAGTGTGAAACCAGAGTGAGCTCAGAGTGAATTAAAGTGTAGTCTCACGTGCGGTTAGAAAGAGATATCTTACAGACAGACTGTAACCTAAGATAAGCTTTTAAATTTTTACATGGAAATCTGATCATATTAAAATGGCTACACCAATTATTCATGCTTCAAAAGCAACTGCATTGTCATCTTACAGTTAATATACTTTAATAGCCCTCATTACAGGTGCACGTACACACCTGTTTCGTTGAAAAACTCACATGCTCTGTAAGTCTGTGCTTTACAGTATGTTTGTTTTTACTGTTTGTACTGTGTTTTGGGCGTGATATAATGCATTGTACTCAGTGTACCAGAGTTTAATTGCATGTACAGTTAATTTAGGTTGTGAAAACATCCTAAGGCTGCATCTGTGTACTCCTTTCCTTTGAGGCACCTTAGATATTCTCATGGGTTGTGGTTCAGTGTGTCTGTGAGCCACAGTCACCTATTGGGATTTCTGAGCATATCTCTAGACAAAAAATTGGAGAACCACCTTCCTTTTGTCTCACCTCACTTGTGTCTGTGTGTCTCACTTTCTTCATATCTTGCATGTTCTCTCTCCTTATGTGCGCACTTCCTCCATCTCTGATGATCTTCATCCCTTGTATCTGCTGTTATCTGAGTAGTGAACAGTGCTGGGGAAGCTACTTTGAAACTGTACCTCGACAAACTGCATGCTCTTAATTTAACCTGACAGTGAGGGCCTTCTTTCTAGGAAAAAAGTAGTTAAAAAATATATTGGTCACTGCAAATATTCAGGTCAAGAGACTTGGTGTAAAAACACTGGTATCAGTTCACCACATTTATCTAAAATTAAAATGGCAGCATGCCGAGAGAAAGTTGCTGAGCCTGAGGTAAAGTTTGATATATTTTACGTTATTTTCATGATTTCATAGGATACAAACTGTAAAATTGAAAATAAAGGCAAGAAGAAAAACATGAAATTGCATTATCTGAGTTCTGATGTGTTTATAAATCTGTTACTGGATGGCAATAAAACTAATTTTCTGAGGTATTTTTAACTCCCTGCCCTTATAAGGGTACAACTACAGTCAAGTCACCCTTCAGGAAAAAAAAAGAGTATATATAGGCCTATAATTACACTGAAGTTATATAAAAGGGTAATATATTTTAAAATACACTACTATGATATATAAGGATAATTATGATAACACTGAATCATATCTGATCTGAATAAATAATAATACATATTAGATTGTATGAGTCAGTAAAAAAGAGCAGTAATTAGCTCTCTAGCACAAACTTAATAGGCTATATTAAAAATATAGTATATAAAAAATGTAGAATGTGTAAAAATATATACATATATAGGCTATGGTATATATATACATAATAGTAAACTAATTAAAATAAGCAACACCAACATTTGCAAATAAATTAATAGAGAAACAACAACAGAATTTAGGCTAAATATAAATTTTTTAATTACAAAAAAAGACGTAAAATGCCACTAGTACTAGTAAAAGAATCAGAAATCAGATTTTTATTTATTTATTTATTTATTTTTTGAATCAGTTTGTTGAAATGAACCGTTCGAACGAGTAGACTCCCTGAAATGAGTCGGAAATCCAACACTGTTTGAGAGAAACCCTTTGATTGTAACTTCAACACGCTTGATTGAAAGTTGCAAATGAATTACACACAAAGTCAATTGCTGTACGTTTTGTCACGTTTTGAAAACAGCTACATTGACTCAACTACATTGAGTTGTTGCGTTTAGTTAGTTCCTCCACGACGCTTTTTCTCCACTGTAGTTCCCTCACGGAGCTGCTCCTGGATAAACAGGTAAACAGACCCAAAGAACACACACAGACAAAAACAGAAGTCATGGAACTACGTTTAGATGAGCAGAAAAGAAGATTTGAACTGCTGGGTCTATATATTTACATACATTTTAAGTTATTACTATTATTTTAATATGATTTTTTACTTATTATTTTATATTAATAACCATTCGGTCTTACATTAAACCATACTTGTCACTGTCTTTCCCCTCGTGAAAGTGTGTATGTGTGAGGGAGGTATCAGTGATGTGATGGATATTGAGAAGGTGATATGAGGCCTTCTTGTACTGCAGCCAAGTAGCTGTTCGAGAGTGTGGATGTTCTGATTGGCTGTTGTTTGTTTAGTGGAAGGGTGCTGATGTTCTGATTGGCTGTTGAATGTTTCTGAGGAAGGGTGCTGTTGTTCTGATTGGCTGGGTCCCAGCAGGCACAACACACCTGAGACCAAATGCTGAGTGTCTGTGGGCTGCAGCGGGCACAGTGGAAAAATACAGAATCCCGACTCTGCCAACCGTGAATAGGTTCACAGGGAGATGTGCATAAACACAGGTGCACAAACAGGGCATACAACACAAAAATGTGTTCAGAATCAGAATCCGTTCAACACCTTTGAAGTATAATATGCATGTGTGCTTGCCTCTTGTCAGCATTGCATGTTATTTTGATCACACAGGGCCCCACATTTTCCTGTCATTTACATGTGCATGTTTGAAAAGAAATTATCATAAATATTAGCAAATGAAAGGAAATCAGTCCAGGGCCAGGTTGGACAGGAAGTGCCACAATTTCAATACCAATAGAGACTACTGTGTAATCTATTGTTATCCAGCCTATGTAATCTGTTGCATCATTTCCTAGGATAGAGAAATGCATCAATTTTTTCACAAGATGCAAAAATAAAAAATTGATTATGGAGATTTTTAGTGTTTTCAGCACATTTGGAAATATGAAATCTAAAATCAACAAGCTTTATTTTTAGCTCATTGCTGTGTAGTTGCCAGGGTGTCTTGGGTGGTTGCTAAGTTGTTCTGACTACAATTTACACAACAGTGTTGTTATGCAGTGACTAAGGTGTTTTTGGATAGTTTTAACATATTGCTATGCGGTTGCTAGAGTTTTCTAAAGTGTTTGCACAGGTGTTCTAAACTTCAGAGCATCACGGTGCTGTCTGGTTGGTTATATGATATTCTGTCTACGTATATGATTTATTTTGCCTGTTTTATCATCAGCTAAGCTAAAATTGTTTGAAATTAGCTTCACTATTTTAGGTCTATTGCACAAATGATGCACATTACGCACCAAAGTGTAATACTTTGAATTAGTGGTTTGTTCTAAACCCTTAACCCTAAGCATGAGTAATAATAATTGTGGTGCTTGTGTAATTTCTCTTTAAATGGAGGAACCAGAAGATATGAACTGCTATAGTTAGGTCGATACATGAAAAAAATAGATGATGCAATATGCCAGCTATGATAACAGAATTAAAAAATTACCATGAGTCACAATGCACAACCTTCTAAGAACTTGGTAAACCACACCCTGCACCCTTCTTACGTCTTTCGTTCAAAATCTGTTGCATCCATCTCCTCACACAATAAATCTCACTCACTCGACAATGTCTTCTGCACCCGATATCAAATTACTTTGGATCTGGCAACAGTAGCCCATTAAAACCTACTTTATGACTGTGTCTGATACTAATAATACATGACCTGTCCATCTGTCCTGTGCAGTTATGCAACCGTCCTGATTGCCCCAATAAAAAATGACCCACCAGAAGAGACAAAAAGGGACCAAACTAGGAAGAAGGATGCGAAATGAAAATGACAAATAGAGGGGAAAATAAGATGAGAAGGTATGTGTGTAATGCATTTGATGCAAGATAAATGGCAAAGCCGCTGAGAACGATAATGGCACAGGTGGGCAAAAGAAAGGCGGTATCAAAGAAAGTAGATTAGAGAAAGAAACTTTAGGAGAGAGATAAACTGGAGCAGAGAGGTCAGCGTGACATAACAGACGGACTGAATTCTGCAGGGAGTCGAGGTTTGATGGAAGGACGGGGCAGAGAAGATCTCAAGCTCAGAGAATAGACTTAGCAGTCGTGTGTGAGATGGTCAGAACAGGTGATCTTTAGAGACCCGTGGTGGAGTGGCTGACTCTCTAGAGGCTGATTTGGCCGTGTTTGGTTGTACATGCTTGTACATAGACACTCACACATAGACAAGCACGCACAGAATTTTAGGTGAACTCTATTAAAATAACAGAATGCTGTGGGATTTACATAAATCATAAATCATTGTTGCATGAAACTTGCTTAAATTTATTGCAGCACATCTCATGCACTGCACTTAAAATGAGTTTTGCAGAACATGCTGGCCACTTAGTTATCATAATAAGGACATACTCAAGCAAATTGAAATGGCAAATAATTTTTTAAGCAATGTCCAGGGTTCAAAACAATAACAGCTGTCTATTACCACAGACTATGATTAAAATTATGATTAAAATGCACTTGGAAGGAGCAAGGCATTTCAGAATGTTTGAATTTTTCAGCTTGTGTGCATTTGCGTTAGTGTCTGCCAAATGCATAAATGTTAATATGCTTATAATATTTTTATACAAGACATGTTATTTAAGCTCTAAGGTTCTCTTTGTAAAATAAATACATTTATCTTTTTGTAAAAAAAAATTAATTATTTTTGTAAATCATGTAAATATTCTTTTTGTAAAGAAAAAATATTTTTGCGAAGAAAAATAAAATGAACATTTTATGAAAATATAAATCTATTAAATGTGCAAATACAGTGTTAAAAACTTTGTAAAACATCTGTAAAGAAACCATAACATTTAAAGTAAAGTATAAATATTATTTCTTGCAAATATGCAAATACATTATTAGAATTAAACATTTTGTAGCTTGTTATAAATTATAAAATGTAATTCCTTTGTTTTTGTTAATTTACAGTTTACTTGCATGTGTCATCATAGACTTCCACTATTATAGCACTTTTTTGTTTGTTTTTATGACATAATTATTTTATGTGGTAATGGACAGCAGTCTTGCATTGTAACATTCCTGTAACCTACATAAATTGCAAAAAGGACATGAACAGAAATACAGTTTTCTCTTTTATAAATGTAACTATTCTCCCCCACTCTGTTTTCTGGAGGTGTGAATGTGTGGTCTATTCTCAAGCCATTGCAAGTTGGAACACAGTGTACTAGACAAGCTTCCCATGCTGTGAGTAATCAACACTGTGCATTTCTTCATTTTAAAATGGATGGCAAAACCAGAGAAAACACTGCATTCTTCTAAGATTTCAAAACAGAAAAGGGACTGTTTTACTGAGTTGGTCAACCAATGGGAAAGAGTTAGAGACAGGCAAAGAGATAACATAGCACACTGAAGAGCAGACTGCCTACGCTCTGTGCCAGCGATGGCCTTTAGTGTGTCAGTCCGTGTTCGGTTTATATATAAACATGGTGAACCCCCATGAAAGGGCACGCAGAAATACAGAGCAATTTAGTAGTGCTGCAGTCATGCTCACACAAAGGGAATAAACCCCATGATTTATCCAACAGCCCACACAGACATCCAGCCTCCACATCCACACATCACTCACCCATAACCACCCACACTTCAAACATCCAACACAAATGCCACCCACCCCTCTTGTCCCTCCAAGCACACCTGTTCTTCTCTGTTATCCCTGACGGCAGTGAACCCGAGGCATTAGGTGCTCACATACACAGTGGCTTCAAATATTGTGTTCAGTTACTCTTATAAATGAACATATTGTAATGGAATGCAACAAAAATCCAATTACGTGGATCAGGATATCACCAAAAAATAGTTGCTTTTTTGGTAAATGATAAAACAGTATTTTTGCACTCATTTATACCATGCAAAATTAAAATAAAAAGCATTTGAAGACTAAAATGAGCAGATGGTTTAAAGGCATTGCAAAAATATTGTATTTGGTTTTATTTTCAAAATTTGTTTGCAGGGGCCATTAAGTTTGATAGTATGGAAGCCAGTTTCCACCACAGAATTGCGAATTTTTATCTCACAGTTCGGACACTTTTTTTTTTTTTGCAATTCTGAATTTATATCTCACAATTCTGACTTTGTTTCTTGCAACTCTGAGAAGTTAAAATAGTTTTTACTTTGTTATAATTGTTATTGAGATATAAACATAGAATTACAAGAATATAGACTTTTTCTTGCAATTCAGAGTTTACATCTCACAATTTTTTTTTTTTTTTTTCCTCCAAGTTCTGAGTTTATATTTCACAATTCTGTTTCTTTCTTTTTTGTTTCCACCACAAAATAAAAAATGTAACTTGGGACTTTTGGGACTTTTTATCTCATAGTTCTGACTTTTTTTCTTTCAATTGTGAATTTATATCTCGCAAATATGAGTTTATGTCTTGCATTTCTGAATTTACATCTTGCAATCAGAATTTTGAGATAAAAATTCCCAAATAACTTTTTCATTTTTATTTGGTGACAGAAACGGGCTTCCAAATGATATTTTGTTGTCTAAAGTAGTGAATTTTTTTTTTCATTTCTATCTATTTCTATTTAATTTCTATTTTTTGTTATATATTTTTTTTCCATTTAATCTAAATGAACAAAACAAAATACAGAACAATTGCAATCTTCTGAACCCCAGCACATACAACAAAGATAAAATAATGATAATAATAACATTTCATTAAAAACATATACACAGATACACACATATATACATACAGTACATGTATACATAAACACAGTAATTGACTAAATAAAATAATAATAGTAATAAATTAACTAGAAAATTACATAAATTCAGTGAAATGTATTATTTTTAAGTGTTGTGTAAATATTCAAATACTTTTCGGGGCCACTGTATATTTAAAAAAAAATTCCATTGAACATCATAGACAGAAGGACAATGATCTCATTGCATTCTGGCAGAGATGCAGAGATGATTTCATGCATTGCTTGGATTGTGAAAAGAAAACAGTGGCTGAGATGTGATTTCATGCTATGTTACTCTGACATATCTGGTTTGTTTATCTTCCATGTAGAATGTGATAGATTAGAAGAGATAACAACAAAGAGTGAATGAATAAAGGAGGAAGAGGGAAACAAAAATAGAAAGGGACATGGTAACTGTAAACCTCACTTCAACTGAAGTGGGATCCCCCCGAAGTCTGTGTGTGCATGTGCTGCTGGCTTATGAGGGTATGTTAGGGCTTACAGAGTCAACAGTGATCTTCCTGATACTTCATATAAGGTTATTTGTTTACTACACTACACTCAATACTGCTTATTTAAGCTTACAGTCAGTTGAGGGTGTGTGATACATATAATTAACCTACTGGTTATTGGCCGATATTAGAGATAGAGATACAGTATATTGGATATTTCAGTTGTGCATGGTTCAGTTCTCTATTTTTACATTTAGATCACCTTTGCATCATCTAAAACACACTGTAATTTCAACTTTTAAAACACTGATAATTTATTAACACTTAAAGGTAATTTTTAGCAAATATCAAAAATAATATATTTTTTATGCTGTAAATAGATATATTTTGATTCACTTAAAACAGTTTATTTTAATATATAAAAATAATTTTAGTTCTTTATTTTAAATTTAAACAAAATAATATAGAAATTTGATGACAACCATTTTGAATTTCAATATTGAATGAATTTTAATATTGGTGCATCCCTAGAGAAAATTTTTGTTTCTGAATTTTTTAATACTTTTATTCACTAAAGATGCAGTAAAAACTACCCTAAAAACATTTTACTACTTCTGTTTCAGATAAATTCAAACTGTTTATTAAGGAATACTCATATTTCACAATATTGCTTTGTGTTTTTTCAGTTGATTTAATGCTATTAAATTAAAATTTCCTTTAAAAACATAAAGTGATTCCAAGTTTTTGAACAGTACTGTACCTTTCACTAGCTCTCTCTCTTTCTCATTCACTCGCACACGTCGCTACCATATTTCTTTTCTTCTTGTTTATCCTATAGCTAAACACACAGGACCTGTTTCCAATCCTCAACTCTTGGCAGCTATGTAGGTTCCAGTCTCTCTCTCTCTCTCTCTCTCTCTCTCTCGCTCTCTCTCTCTCTCTCTCTCTCTCTCTCTCTGTGTGTGTGTGTGTGTGTGTGTGTGTGTCAGATTTCAATCTTCATAAAGATCCGACATTAACTGGAGATGAGTGACTCATAGCGGTCAGTGAGAACACAAGATCAGATGGATGCCAACTAATACACACACACACACACACACACACACACACACACACACACACACACCCCCACCCACACCCACCAGTAGAACCTGTTCGCTGGCACTGCCAGCATGACATGGACACTGCTGATTATAATCTCAAACCAGAATATTTTATCTGCAGCCATTGCTGGAACTCTTTTATGTCTGATCATTTCTGCTAAGTGCAAACATTACATAAATATTCATATTATTTAAACCATTTAATCTCACCAATAAAATTTCCAGAATTTAGTTTTGAGTTTGATAGGTCTTAAAGCAGCTGTTGATGTATTTTACAGACAGCTGTATAATTAAATTGCAGATGTAAATCTTTATCTTTACTAGTGGGTTGTGATCTAAATTTGGGTTGCATGACTGTTGATGAGCTTAATCAAATTAAGGAAAAAGTTCCACACATTTTAATTTCATACAGAACGTTCATTCACATTTTTTTTCAACAAAACATTACATTTACGGTATGCTTAAATGGCCTTGTTCTATTTTTGTTGTAAAAAAAAATATATAATTATATATGTGGAAAATTGATCCTCATCATTTTTTTTGCAGACAGTAGGGATTAAAAATACTAAATGCAAATAATAAAATCCAACTAGTCATGTAATTGAACACTTACGAGCACAATAAATAGGCTTTTATTTTTTATTTAATTTTATTTAATTAAAAAAATGCTTCCCATCTTTTTTCACATTTACAAAGTTAAATTTTATAATTATTTCTATTTTCCATCAGTCTATCAAGGCTATGTTATTGCTGTTATGAAGCCCTTACTTTGTGATATTATCCAGTCCCCTGGTTAGTGACATGGTTGTTGATTTGAGATCAGCAGGTTTTAGGGGCCAGTATGAGCGCAGCTTCTTCATGAAGTGGAACATGCGGTTCCAGATTGGGGACAAGAAAAGTGGCTTGGGACCAACGATCAGGAAGTCAATCATAATGTTCCAATTAAATGTAGGTCACCTCCTATAAAATGCTTTCAAAGCCTCTAATGATTAAGAAATGGCTATCTTTTACAGTATACCAACTCTAATATCACTGCTATTTGAGCTATTCAGAAAAGGCAGCCAATTATACATCACATCCTCTTTCCATGAACTGTGCAAAGAAAGTTAGCTTTCAACACCTTCTCCATGATGGCTGCCCTAGGTCTCACGTCCCACATGAGAGCTGAAAAACAGGGGATTGTGTGCTCCTTGCAGTCTTTGGGAATCTGGATCGATGATGGGGAATGTTAGAGATCATGATCTTTTTCAGTTCACTAATGTAAAAGGTTAAATCAGTGTTGGTGTCATCGCTGTTCAGTCTTCTGATGTCTTCAGTTTAGAGTTACAGCTGATTAGCCATGCTGAAAATGAAAGGTTGTTTGACGAATTCATGCACATAGTTTACTCGCAGCATATGTATGTATGTACCTTAAAATGCCTCTGCTTCTACGCCATATCTAAACTTGACATGATACTCTAGGATATCATTACTGATGTGATTACCAACCTCCCAAGTTTGATGAAGTCATCCAAAGGCTATTCAAGACTCATCGGATTGTTTGGAAGGTCTGGACGTCACAGCCTGAATCAAAGCCAGGGTTTAGGTACAAGAGGCAAGGGTGTGTGGAGGGAAACACAGTACCACCACCGACTGGGTTTTCCCTCTTAGAAGGGAAACCTCTCCTCTTATGCAATGCAGGAGTAAGACGTCTGTATTACATTATCCAACTGGTTTTGACATTAACTTAGAATGGTTTTTATTTAAATTTTAGTAATAATAATAATGCATTTTATTTGTAGTGCACTTTCTAAAGCCAAAGCGCAACAGTGTGATACAAACGGAAACAACAATAAATAAAAACAATATAATGAATTAATTAAATAGTCTTAATCAGCTTTTGAAAATATTCCAAATTTGAAGCATTTCTAATAGCAAAGGGAAGCACATTCTATAATGTACAGGCTTTAAATGATATATGAATCGGTTGTGCATGCTCATTTCCCTTATTTTTACCTTTTGGATTACCTTTGTCATCATCTGGCACTCATCTAAAATGTATCTTTAACCAGTAATTTAGTAATTATTTTATTATTATTTTATTAATTACATTTGTTATTATTAGTTTTAGTTATAGTTATTATTTTTTAAAAAGAAAAATCTCATACTGTGCATTATAATGTTATGATGACTAAATTAGCTTATAACTTGAGTTTTATTTTAAATTTAATTGAAACAAAGTGGTACAATATCCTTAATTTATTGATTATGAGCTATACCATGAAAACTAATTATGAGCTTATTGATATTAGCCAGAATTAAAATTTTGCTTCCTCCCCCAATGTTACTCTCAGGTTTGGTTCAAATATACTGAATGTACTTCTGAAGAAACAATACTTGAAAGAACATTAATTTAATTCAATGATTGAATGTTTAATACTTAGGGTTACAGGAGTTTGTTAAAATCCCTAATCCGTATGAGAAATAGTTATGATAATGCTTAATAATGACATTAAGATCACAACTGTAATGCACCTGTACTGGGGCTTTCTGTGTGAAAGGTTAGTCAAACTGGGTTGACCTGAAACTAGCATCACTAATGACTTTGTCAATACACAACACTTCTAATCAATAGCAGTTTGGCTGTAGTTAGTAGATATAGTGCATAAAACCTGGGTCACTGGCATTGGCCTAGTTGGCTCTGAATTATATATGTGAGGAAGGGCCAGAGACAAGGTCATTCTTTGAAACTGGACCCCAGTAACACAAACCCTCCAACATGAGCAGGGAAAATGATCACACACACTTACACACGCACTGATAGGGACACGCTTACACAGTGGCACAAAGAAAGTCAAACAATTATACACACCCACAAAACCCATTTGTAGTGAAGCACTGTATACTAATTGGTTGGATAGCTATAAACAACCACCAGTCAGCAAGTTCTCACACACACCCACAAGACACACAGACTATCATTCTGTTATATGATCTATCCATATTATTGTATGTTGATATTATTATATACTATCTATTCACATTACTGTTTTTACTGTATCTTTTTATTGAATATATATCATTCTACATGACGCATTTCTATGTTCCTCTGGTCTGAAACTTTCAAACAACACATACAACTTTATTTACTTTAGTGTACTTGTGACTTGTCATTACTTGGATATTATTTAGACATTAAGAGATAATTCAGATCCTTTTTATCATGTGACTACTTATAGGAGTGAACTGAAATCCTTTGTTTTGTATTTCTGGAGACATATTTAAAGCTAAATAATTCTTAATGCGGTATCAAGCACTGGGTTAGTCACACACTACACCAAACGTGAGAGGTAAAATAAGATTAGGTTTTTGGGGAATCTCCGTCCACATAAATAAACTACCTCCGCTTACATTATGTACAAAAAATCCACTGAAAAAGGAAATTAAAGGGATAGTTCAACCAAAAATTAAAATTCTGTCATCGTTTACTCACCCTCATGTTGTTCCAAACCTGTAGTGAAATCTCAGCAAAACAAAAAGAAAGGTTTACCAGAATGTGACTTCTTTTACATATTATGAAAGTGAATGGTCACAGTCCTCCAATGTTGACAGACTTAGCTTTTTTTTAAATAAACTAACTCCTTTTAACCAGTTCAGTATAGAAAACCGGTCTGAAGCCACTTTAAAAGAATTAGAGAGATATAATCAACCAAACACGTGTAGTTTATTCCCAGCCCGACTACTTCTTGAGAAACAACATAAGAGCAAATCCTTTTTGAAAACTGAATAAAAGGCTGAGTGAAAGTGCTGCAATTATCCTGATGCTAATTGTATTGAACTACCCACTATTCAAAGAAGAACAATGTGCGTATCAAATCTGTCACATTTAAATCCACGTCCTATTGATGCATATGGGGTGTATATTAAGACCCTACAATTAGCTTCATAATGGCTACATTGAGCTTATCTGCTGAATTAATTATAGGTCTGATGATTTGGAGCTGTGAACATGAGTCGGCCACTTTGTTCCTGTCAATCCACCTGTAGAAATCCATGAATCAGTGTGCAACACATAGAGATCTCTACAGCAGCCACATTAGCACTTTCAGATATAATATGGGGAGGAGGAGTGGACTTACATAACGCTACGATACACTGCAGCACGTGTTCCGGGTGAGACACAGACCAGACAGAAAGACAAAACCAGATGTTCTGCGAGACACGTCTGGATAATGGATGGACATTGGGCACGAATGGTTTCTTAGGTCTGTTAAGTAAGAATGTTGAATGAAAGGATTGTATTTCTTCAGCAAAAAGAAGGAAGGAAAGATACGAGACAAACAAAAGGCATAAATGCTTTCTCCTGGAGCTGAGAGATTGTTAATTTCTGAATCTCACTCAAAACAATGTCCTTCTGGTCACATTCCATCAGCATGCATCCTACTCAGTCAGTTTATCTGGAGAAGAAATCTCTGAGCAGCTTTTGTTTATGCATACAGTCGGTGTGAGACGGTAGCGGGTGCGTATGAGTGTGTGTAAGTGGTTTGGGGTGATGGCTATTAAGTGTTTCCAGGAACAGCAGACAGCACGGGGTCTATTGATGCCTGATGTGACCCTCCTGCAGGGCTGGAACCATTCATCACACTCTCTGCACTCACACACTTCTCTGTAGTCTCAATATTTTATCTAGATGGTTCTAGGTAATGCAGCTCTTTTCTAGAAAATGTTTTAGAGGCACAAAGTATGGAAATTAACTGACTCTATTAATCAAGTGTCATTAATAGACAATATAAAATACAAAACTGCACAAAATTATTTGATGTAAAAAAAAACATTCAAAATTGGTAAAAATGTTAAAAAAGTGAATAATAATAGTTGTATATTATCTCTGTCTTCATTTTATTATATTTTATTTAATTCACTGTAGCAGTAAGTCATATTTTTATTTACAGTTCAAGTGTATACTTTCTCTTTATTTTATTTTATTTTATTTTATTTTATTTTATTTTATTTTATTTTACTTTACTTTATTTTGTTTTGTTTTGTTTTGCTATGATGGACTGTCCAGGGTGTTTCCCTGCCATCTGGACGAGATGGTGGGATCCAGTATCTTTGTGTAGGACAAGTAGTCTAGAGGCTATTTTATTTTATTTTATTTTATTTTATTTTATTTTATTTTATTTTATTTTATTTTATTTTAGTTTAGTTTAGTTTAGTTTAGTTTAGTTTAGTTTCCCTGCCATCTGGACAAGATGGTGGGATCCAGTATCTTTGTGTAGGACAAGTAGTCTAGAGGCTATTTTATTTTATTTTATTTTATTTTATTTTATTTTATTTTATTATTTTATTTTATTTTATTTTATTTTATTTTATTTTATTTTATTTTATTTTATATTTTATTTTATTTTATTTTATTTATTTTTTTATTTATTTTTATTTATTTATTTTTTATTAATAGCTGAGTTAAAAATCCAGAAGGAATTGTTAGCACTGTTAGACTAAACCCCATATGTTATTTATGTCTAGAGAGCACCCTTTGAGCACCCACATTTCTGTTTCAGTTTGCACACATGAAATGTCTTCACGAAGGCCTCAAGCTCCACCTGAGCATATGAATACCTCTACACCCAGGAGAGAGTGAATCACCAGCATGCCACTGAAAATCACAGCAGCCACTCCTAAATATATCACCCAGTCAGTTTTGGGAATGTCCAGGCAGTTATTCAAGATGGTGAAACAGCCCCATAAAAATCCGCATTACCATTATTTCCTGGTTAAAATGCCAATGAGTGAATGGATCTGACATTAAGAATTCATTTAGAGTGACACACCATTAGGGTCAAGTGAAAGTAAACACTAGCCGTTGATGGGGATTCAATTGCCTGCTTAAGATAAACATCTGTGTTTTAAAGACAGTCGTATCTATACCATTGGATTGACTGGTGCAAACAATGTGATAATGAGTTATGTAACAGTGGCTATACAGGCTTCCCAAACAAATGGACCTGTGGAGCACATGACAGTACAAATCAAACTCATAGTTGTAAACTATATCCATTTTTGTTATGTGCTCCTACAAGCAAGTTCTTTGGTGTTTTTATAAAGAGCAATGACGCAGGCTAATGTAAAGGTCATGCAACTTAGGCATGAGCCAAGCGTATCTCACAAGAATATCCAATAATTATGACGTTAGCAGTCCGTGGAGAGTCTATGTGTGTGGGTAGTTTATTTTTCACTCAGTCTCTCTTCAAGACAATGAGCCTTTTGCTCATCATACAATGGAGGATCATTCACATTCTGTTCTCAAACTCTAGACTTGTCCTTCTGCACATTCGGGTGGAGAACCAAAGAATAATAATGTAATATTTGACTAGGCCAGTTTATGCTGGGCATTTGACTATTGACCTGTTTGCTGTGTACTTCCTCTGTGATGATGACAACAGTGTTTGGCTATTTAAAGGTGATTAGAAAGACAAAGCATCCAAATACCAATTGATCTAAAGTCAAAGAAAACTAATTACAAATGAATAGGGGAAACCAGGCCTGATTGTCACACAGGAAAGTTGTCACAAGGTCTATTAACTACAAGGTTTCAAAAGTACCAGGTTTCAAAAGAGTCAAAAGTACAATTACAAAAATGCTTGTTTCCTCTATCAGTTTTTTTTTTTTTTTTGCATTGATCTGAAATCCTCTTAAGTTAGAATAATTTTTGCACATTTTGTACTCCAAACTAAAATTCCATTGTCATATTTCCCTTGTAATAGCTCTTGGGTAAACAACCTAATAAAACCACACTATAAAAATTAAACATTGTAAAATTAAAATCACACTGGCAAATAAAGGAATAGTTCACCCAAAAATCACAATTTGCAAATCTGAGTTTGTTCTTCATCAGAAAATGAGTTTTTTCATGTGAACAAATTACATCACTTGCTCACCAACTGATCCTCTTCATTAAATGGGTGCCGTCAGAACAGCTGATAAAAGCATCACAATAATCCATTAATCCACATGACTTCAGTCCATCAATAAACATCTTGTGAAGCAAAAAGCTGGGAAAAGCTGGTAAGAAACAAATCCATCATTAAAGGGATAGTTCATCCAAAAATTAAAATTACCCCATAATTTACTCACCCTCAAGTCATCCTAGGTGTATATGACTTTCTTATTTCAGACGAATGCAATCGGAGTTATATTAAAAAATGTCCTGGCTCTTCCAAGCTTTATAATGGCAGTGAATGGGTGTTGAGATTTTGAAACCCAAAAAAGTGCATCTTTCCATCATTAAAAAATTCTACACACATTAGTAAAGGCCTTCTGAAGCAAATCGATGCATTTGAAAAATATCCATATTTAAAACTTAAGCATGTTCATAAGAGAGTGGCGTTCCAGCAGATGACGTAGGACGTAACGTAAGCTCCGGTGAGAATATGCGAGTCTCACAAGAACCAAGTTTTGTTTACAGCAAAGGAAAACCAGAAACCTCCTACATTTTTCTTTACAAATCCTCATTTTCTAATTTGTGACCGGTGTTTTGTTTTGCTGTCTCCTCTGCGCTTCTGTGTCCATCATTTCTCACTGGAGCTTACTTGTCTTTAATTAATGACAGAATTTTCACTTTTGGGTGAACTATACCTTTAAGCCATTTTACTAAACCATTGCTTCTGGCCGAAATACAAGTCCGTAATCTACAATAATGCTTCCCCAGTAAAAAAGTCCATCCCCTGTTGTTCTCTCACATCAAAATCCACCGACATATTTGTTTAGAACAGTTTTAGCTTGTAAACAGTGCTTAGTCTGTGCATATTTCTCTCTTGATTCAGATGAGACAGCTTTTGGAGAAAGCAATAATAAGGATAGAGGACTTATATTTTAGCTGGAATTAATGGTTTGCAGTTAAAAATGTCTTAATGGATGGATTTGGTTCAAACATGCAGCTTTTTGGCTTTTGCTTTCTCCTGTGTAGATTGTCAGCTAGTCTTAATTTTTGGGTCTTAAAGATAGTCTTTAAAGATGGGTCTTAAAGATGCTTTAAGATAAGAGCCACTATCATAATGGTGGTATTTTTTACTGAAATATTGGAAACTTTGTTGTCAGGACAAGGTTATTTTACCATGCATGTCAGGTTAGGGCAAGCTTGAATTTTCATGCATTTTAAATGTTTCAAGGCAATTACGATAGAAATGTTCAACAGCTTTTTTGTAGGCAAGAGACAAGTATGTGTTTATACAGAAACTGGCATTCAAAATCCACTCTGAGAAATACTTAATGAAGTAAGAGTGACAAATAGCCACCTCAGTCTCCTCTATCTGTTATTCCAGAACAAATGTACCGAGCACATGCAACATCTCCACGTGAATGCTCCATTATTTTAAATCAAATGCGTGTTTCAGGTTTCAGACTTATTTAAGAGCTTCTCAGCTGGAGTTCACGGAAGTGAAAAAGGGAAATGGTGATGTTGGTTTATCTCATGCTGTTGCTTACCATCAGACACATGTTTCTGCACATGCATGATGTCACGCTATACACATGGAACTGAATGCAGAGTCTTCTTTTTCTTTGCTAACAATTGTTTATATATGTAGGTCTATTTAATAATAAACTTTATTTAAAAAGCATGATTTAATCCCTGTTAAAGTAATTGCTGATGGGATATAAAACATCATGCCATGACAAATCTATATAGACCTTGTACTGGTAGAATTGTTAATAAATAATTGTCAATAATTAATTGGGGAGTAAGATATGAGGAAATATGGGTCTGTTTCTGGTTCATTAACAAAAACAGTGCATGCTATGTATTTATTTATTTTTTCAAATAAGCTGTTTCTGTAATGAAGGATGGAGCTGACAGCATACCTACAGCCTGTGAATAAACTTTGTTTCCCATTTCTTATGCAAAGAAAACATTGACTTAGAATTCTTAAAGGTTCAGCAGCAAATAACATCTAATTAATTTTTAGGCAGCGGCTATTTGCACTAATTGCGGCTAAGTGCAAATTGCAATAGAGGCTATTTACACTAAGTGAAAATAGCATATTTTCTTAGCGATAGATGCTATTTACACAGTGCAAATAGGATGGATGCTATTTACACTAAGTGAAAATAGTATTTTTTTTAATGATATGGTATTTACACTAAGTGCAAATAGCTATAGATTCTATTTACACTATGTTAAAATAGCAAGATTTTCTGCTATTTATACTACTTATTGCAAATAGTGGCAATTATCTGCTCCTCAGTATTGTAAAACATTATAAAACAGTATGCAGTAATAACTCAAATAACTAAAAAGTTGAGTGTAAATTTTAATTCAAATTATTAAATGGATGCCACCTTATTGGGACAAAAGCCCTCCTTACACCTACCCTAACCCTACCCGATACTTTATTTTCAACTTTTTGATTATTTCCTCCATTTTTATTAAAAATAAATGCTTTTCTGATGTGATTTGAAATTTGAAAAGTGAGAAAAAAAGTTCGCCAAAAGGAGGATTCGAACCCAAGTCGATCGCGTCAAAAGGAGTATGACACATGCTTTGGGGTCCCTCTTTTGTAATGTTGACTAGCCCAATCACACCTTGGTGGGCGGAGTTAGTGTAAATTGCTTCTGCCAACAAGGCAGGCTGTTTGCACTTAGTGTAAATTGATTCTCCATTAATTTTAAGGGTCAGAAAGAAGATGGGAAGTGGTCATGTTACCATGGTAATCCTTATAACTTTACATTGTTTTTCAGTGAGACATCATTAAGGATTTTTTTTTTTCTGTCCTGGTTCATCTTTTCAACTTCCATAAATTTTCTGCTGTTTGGCAGTATCCTGCCTTCCTTCCTTCTATGTATCTAGTTATTGCCAGGCTCACGGATCCAGCCAAGTACATCGAGAGAGGGGGAGTAAAGAGAGAGAGAGCCAGAAAGAGAAGCAAGACAGAAAAATGTGCCTATATTGGTTTCAGGCATAACAAAAACAAGCTGCATCTGCTGATTCAATGCATAAAATACACATTTTCAATAAAATTTGTATGTCCCAAATATGTCAGTTTTCCTTATGACTCTTCCTATTAAATGAGCATAACTGATGCACAGCACATCTTTGCTTTCCTTTTTTATTGTTAGTGGTGCTTGCTTAATAGCAGAACTCATGTTTTCCTCAGAACATGTAAAAATATAGTTTTTTATGCATTTTGCATTGTTCAGACGGAACCAGCAGCTGCTTTAGCAATACAATTGCAGCGTTATTTGTCATGCAAAGAAAGTACACTAAAACTGATAGAGAGAGAGAGAGTGAGAGACGGAAGGAGAGAGGAACATTGTGTGTGTTTTTGTGTTTTTGTGACTGTTCCACAGTTATGCAAGCCAGAAGTAAAACGTCAAACTTGTCCAGCACACCAGTGAAATAAATCACTGGATCAAAGTGACCAAACGCGGATAGAGCTCCATGCTTCACAGCTGATTCACTGAGTTAGCAAATTGAATTAGTGGCTTGTCTGTGGAAAAGCATCAGAAAGGGCTTTTAGAAAGTTGACAATGTCTGTCAGAGAGTATATAATAAAGGGCAGAAGAGCAGAAATAGGCTGCCCCCTGCTGGCTGTATTGAGGGGATGTATTTTGTGTTTTGTTACACCTCAAACTTGAACACCTCAAACATTTGACGTCTTCAGTGTCATAAATCATTCTAATAGGCTGATTTGATGGTCAATAGCAACGTTGAAATATTTTGAACAGCATTTGAACAGCATTTATGTTATTTTGTAACATTATAAATGTTTTCATTTAATCCATTCTTGCTGAATAAAAGTATCCATTTCTTTCTTTCTTTTTTTTTTAAAATTGTACTTAAGCTAGACTTTGAATGATGGTGTATCATGGGTCCATGAAAATATTAAGCTGCAAAAACTGTTTTCAACAGATAAAAATAAGAAATATTTCTGGAGCACCAAATCAACAGCATATTAGAACGATATACTAATATGCTGAGAACATAATTATTAGAATGATAAAATAATATATAATTAACTTGTAATAATGTTTCACAATTGTACTGTTTTTATTTTGATCAATGCAGTCTTGGTTAGCATAAGAGACTTCTTTCAAAAACATTCAAAAGATTAATTTGAAAGACATATTTAAAATGGGGATAAACTAGTAAATAAAATTACAGAATTATGATTGCAGTTTGTTATCAAGAGAAAACCACAGACATAAATATGTTTTAAAATGGGAAACAAATAACTTTTTTCCTCAGCTATAAATGACCTCAGTGCTAACAGGCATAGACTTTAAACCACAAAACCCTAATTTTGATTTCATGGGCTCTTTAGTCAGCTTACAATCATACAACCACTCTCTTTTTCTTTCTCTTGTTTTGGAAAGACTTTATGAATCACCCTCTTCCTCAGCTGAGGCCGGAGCTGCACCTTTGGTCATTCAGAGACAGACAGAGGGAGAATAGCATTCACTCTGGTGTGAATGGCTATGACGCAAATTCCTGACCAATGTAGTTTACTGGCTACGGAGTTTAACAACAACTCTGTTTCTACCCGTTCTGGCAAACAAACACACACTAAAGAGATCTGAACAGACCCCAAACAGAGTTTGAGCTGACAAAAGGAAGTCTGGATGACCTTTGTGCCTCAACTGGGTGTCCAAAATGGGCTGTTTAGGCTAATAACAGGCTGATCTGTTCTCAAATGCAGAAATGAACAGAAAAGTACGTTCTCTGCAACTTTGGAAATTTCTCTTTCAAGCAAAGTTACACTAGTTGCAATGTACATGTAACTTGACATTACATGTGTAACTATAATTAATAACAGCAGCATCTACATTTGCTATTTGTGCCATTTGTGTGTTATATTGCATTGCCACAAAATACTGACATATTTCATGCATGTTTTTAGTATTGCTCAATGCTTTGCAACATTAAATATAAAATCTAGAGTGTGAGGATGTATATTTTATAGAATATTGTTTTAATGTCTTCATTTTCAAACAGGAATACATTTTGGATAGCATGTGTTACCAAAGCATTCTTAATTTAGGACATGTTGTATAAATTTTACAGGTTGTGGCGCCACCATGTGGGTACTGTGTATCTAAAACCCGCAAATTGGAAGGATAGTTTCAAAACTGAATTTGAATATATCGGTAATAATATTATAATTTTTAATATAATATAGTATAGTACATAGCAAATATTATATATATATAGATAATATAATAAATAGAAAATGAGATATATTAAGCTTTAAATTAGCGGAACCAAGATGTAGCTTACTGCAAATGTGGCAAAATAATTTCAAAACATTAATCTCAAAACATTTGTATTGGGTCTTCCCTGCATTCTACAAGTATGAATGCCATTCTACTCATTCCTATTTTTTTTCTTTATATATATATATATATATATATATATATATATATATATATATATATATATATATATATATATAATTGAGCGATAATAATAACATAATAATTATTTATAAATGATTTATTATTCATTATTTATATATTTACACAAATACTTTATTTTTTTCTAAATATTTTGGAATAAGCAATTATTATTAGTTGTTTTTTTTTCTTAGACAGTGGAATTAGCAAACACATAACATCTGTATTTAATTTACGTGGAAATCCATAATTACATCATCTGTTATGTCTGTTGAAATGTCACTCACATTCAGCTTCAGAATATGACACACCTAAAACACATGTTAGAACACATGACTAATTTCCCCCTCCCTCCTGAGACCACATAACAGTGTAGTAGTGTAAAACAGCTGTTTATTTGCCATATATCACCACAACCTCTACTTAAAGTGTATTACTGTATGTGTGTAGGCCTATGGTGTAATGTGGATCTGATGCTGGCTAACATTTCCATTACATATATTAGAATGATTACAGACATAGCAGTTTCCCCCCTCACCCCAGAACAGCCTATAGCCTGCATGGGAACCAAATTCCCTGCATTCCTTCAAAAATACTATTGAACCAAATTGTTCTGAAAACCACAAACCAAGGAAATCCAAATGTTATGTGTGCTTAAATGCTATTTAGACAAGGAAAGCTGTGTGCAAACCTTAAATTTAACTTTAATCCCTGGGGAGATGTTTAGGTTGAGGAAGGATTGCGCAACATCACTTCCTTATGAGGTGTTTAGGCGTGTTCTGTGAATGGGGGATTGACCGCGTTCTCTATCTCATGCTAATACAAGAATTCGAAACTGTCCTGTACGAAGAAACCAGTTAATCTTGTGAGTTTTTCCCCCAGGTATTTACAACTTAAACTACAACCACTGTTACCGTTTTCTGTGGAGTTTTTGTAATGGGAGTTTGACGTTTAAGTGCGCACGTTCACTCTTCTTCATTGGACTTCGGGGAAAGAGGTAAAAGGCCACAGGTGAGCCTCAGGTAAATTCACACGCTTTTTATAATCAATAATACATTTTCTCCTTTTAGTGCTTAGACGTTTTGTAACATACCCGCGAAACAGATAACATTTTAGTTAACATTTCATTGGATATACCTGGTCTAAATGTATTTACAATTCCGTGACCATGCGAAAATCAAAGCTGGTTACAGTGTGAAATGTTTGTTTATCGATTGTTATAAATTGCGCGTCAAGTTGCAAATATAAATTTTTTTCCGACAACAAGAGATTCGTTAAAACGAGTTTTTTTAGGCTACTTTCCTAAAACCTACATTACAGTGAAAATCTTTCTTCTTAAAGATATATATTGCGTAATTATTCAGTCATATTATGTCAAAACCGCAAAATTCCATAACCATAGTTTCCATAACCAATTATTAAAGTACCAAACATGGGAACGCCTTCAAGCTGTGTTATTTATTTATTTATTGATAACAGTGGTGTTTACCACGTTACTACAGTTTAACTATAGTATGGTGTTAACTGATAAAAATGTAACCCTAACAAGTATTTTTTTGATTCAAGCTGCCAAATGCATAAATGTAGCCTATTTTGGTGGAAACTATGGTTAGCTTTGTCCTTTGTGCTACGTATTTGTATGATATTTTCATTTTTTTTATATAATATGCATATTGTACAAAATTGATCCCATAATATTGAAATTAAAACATCATTTCATCATTTAATTTTAAAAGTAAAATGTGGTATCAAAAATCATTTTAATGAGGGTTGCGTTGTTGTTCTTTAACAGTCTTATTGCCAAGAACCTGACGAGATACTGTAAACGGATGGAATAGATGTTCTGACAATGATGAAAGCAACATTTTTACAATGTACATATTAATCTTGTTTTCTTCTGTTTTTGTCTTTTTTTCTATTCCAAGGTCCTGGTTATCTTCATCATGTGTTAGCAGTAGCAGTGAAATCCATTCACCTCAGGCTACATAGGACAGCAGAGATGTTTATCAGCCCCAGGACCTTGTTAAAATGTGTCTGGTTGCAGATACATCTGACCTGTGCACTAAAATCATGTCCTACAGTCCCACAAATGAATGTAAACTTTTCTGTTACCTACTCTGTCTCTTTTTTCCAAACTGCAAAAGCCATACAGAACATAGTTGTAAAAGAACATTTTAATGAGGTTTATGTGGCCTCTCAAAACACGGTTGAAGCCTTGGACAAAAATCTCACCAAACTATGGAAAATAAGAACCGGGCCAGTTGGCAGTCCAGATTGTGAAACCTGTCATTGTGATATTGAGAATGAACCGGGAACGCCACTGGACACAGATAACCAAGTTCTTGTTTTAGAGCCTCAGGGCTATTTTGACTTCCTGTACATCTGTGGGAGCACACAGTATGGAGTCTGTAACTCCCTTGAACTTAATCATGGTGAAAAACCCTCAAACCCTGAATGTTTTTTTCATAAAAGGCCCAACTTATCCTCAGCTTGTCCTGACTGTGTCGCTAGTCCTCTGGGAACAAAGGTCAGTGCGGTCAAAGATGGTTTTTCAACATACTTCTTTACAGCAGCTACCATCAATACCACCATTGCTGGATCTTTTGGCAAGCAGTCCCTTTCTATTCGTCGTGTACTTGCCACAGAAGATGGTTTCGACAGCCAAGTGAAGGGTCTGACAGTTCTTCCCGAATTTCAGGATACATTTACCATCGACTACATCTATACGTTCTCTACACCAGAATATGTGTATTTCTTATCTGTACAGTGGGAAAGCCCGATGAAACCAAACGCCAAGTTGCAGACCCATCTTGGGCGGCTGCCGATCAAGGACAGTGAGCCTTGGATGTACAGGGAAATCGTTCTGGAGTGCCGCTTTGAGCCCAAACGCAGGAGAAGGAGCCCGTGGATTAAGGATATTGTGTACAACTCCGTTCAAGCTGCTCATTTCAGTACGGCAGGCAAGGAGCTGGCTGATGAGCTAGGAGTGAAGATGGACATGCCAATTCTTTATGGTGTGTTTGCTGAAACAGATGAAAAGGGGAATCCTATCAGAAAGTCTGCCTTGTGTGCATTTCCAATAGATGATGTAAACAGTGAGATTAAGAAAGGGGTAGTGTCCTGCTGTTCAAGCGGGACAGAGCGTCTCTCTCGGGGATTGTGCCATTTTCAGCCCTGTGAAATGTGCCCACATGAGGTGAGTTTGTATTTATTACTGCATCTCCTTGACAATTGGCAATTCAATTTAAAGTTAGTTTGGTCTTGTTTATTAATATCCGTGTTTCCTCATCCTGCTCCTGAGAATCCATCCCCCCTTTTTAGGTGTCTAGGGGCAGAGCTGGGTAGTACCTGATTACATGTAATCTGGATTACGTAATCAGATTCCAAAAATTAAGAACTTGTAATTAGATTTAATTATGTTTTAAAATACTCATAATCAGACTATAGTTACTTTTTTATTGATTACACATATTATTCACACAATGACAATAAATTATTCAGAATTTATTGATTCTCCTTAATTCCTCTTTTTCATCTTTTAAACATTTCTTTTTAAAGTAGTCTACTGCTTATACACTCAAAAAAATTTCCAGTTTTGTGGGCATTCACACAAAGACCAGTCACTTGGCCATTGAATTTACAAAAATCATTTCAGTTTTAAGAAGGGTTTTCTTAGCATTTCAACATTACATCAACTAATGATGAATACGTTAATTTTTATTTGAATTATCACTAAGTAGGTTATTTAACCATGCATTTCTATGTCTTTGGAAGGCTTTTGTTCCCCGACAGAGGGAAAAATAGCAGAAAAAGTGCAATTGGGCTAGTTTTGTTTAGCAGTTGGGCTGGTTTTATTCTGCAGACCTGGCAACCTTGCCTAGCAATGCCTTGGCAAGCCCTAGAACAACATAGACATTTTCTCAATGCCCTAGTAACCCCCAAAACACCATAGTAACTTTTTAGCAATGGCCTAGCAACCCCCAAACACCATAGCAATTGCCTCACAATGCCGTAGCAACCTCCAGAACACACTAGGAACCTTATGAACCCCCTCAGTAACATCATAGCAACCACACAACAACATGCCCTAGCAATGTTACAGCAACCCCCTGAACACTCTGGCAACCACCTAGTAATGACCACTCAGATTACCTTAGGAACCACTTAGCAACATTAAATTGAACTATCTATCACTGAATTAAGGCTAAGCCATTCTCAATATTATTTTGTCTTACCGAAAAGGCTGAATGAGTAATTTTATGGCATTTTATGTTTCTACCTGAACCTCAAGACTTGTCCCCATCTTGTGTTTATTTAAAGGGTTTATATAATTGGTCTAGTTTATATTTCACAACCTATACCTTAAAAGGAGTGGACCATAAAATATTTGATGGTTAGTGAAGCCAGTTTCAGGAAATGACTCACACAAACACTTGATTTTGGTTTAAACTCAAATGTGGGGCTGCACTTGCTCAGGGATCACTCTGTGAGAGTCAGGCTTTATCATACACTGTTATTGCACGTGGTTTGGAAGTCTCTGTTGTGTTGTTCAATTCATGAAGTCACTTTTTGTTTTGTAGATACCAGCCGCCACATGCTCGTACATGAACTGTAATACATCATGCAATACCTTACTGTTAGACTGAACTTTCCGTGGCAGATAGTTGTGCTGAGTGTGGCTTTATCTCTCACGATCTTAAACAGGCAATGAGCCAGAGCTGATAAATCAAAGAAAGCGTGTAGTGTCAGGATGTTCAATACTGACGTCAACAGTTGGTTTTATCCTCATACTGAGGAGGTTGCCTGAAATAAAACCAGATTTACTATGCAAATCCTGTAGTTATAGATATGCATTTTAACACGTCCATTGTGAATAATTTCTGGACTATTCCATCCTGTATATCTTACTTACATAATTTTTGTATTTTTCCTTTAATATTTTACTTTTTTATACATATTTTCCATTACTCTACAGAATATTTTAATCCGTTTATCAGTTTTTCTGAAAAAAAAAAAAATCTTTCCTTATTTACTCAACATTCCAAAGAGAAATGCTGAAGAATGTGCTGATAACCACTGCATCACCAGACTGGAGAACTGGATCAGTCAGATTCAAAAGCACATAATTCAGACAACAAAAGAATAATTTATATTATGAACTCTTATGAATGTGCCTCCTTGATGAAGTGAACAATAACTAAAATTCCTCTCACAATGTTATCATATTAATTCAGATGAATTGAAATATCACAAATGTCTTGTATGAACCACTTTAATTATACTTTTAAGTACCTTTACAGCCTTTGTAAAAATTGGAAAGTTGGAAAACTCTTTAAAATTTGTGTTCCATAGGAGCAAAAAAGTCAACATAAACGGTAATGACAACATCTGCTCTTAAGTTTATTAATTTTTACAGCAATGGAAATGAAATCCTGACTGGACAGTACGTTTGCTTTCTAATTATTCAGTGAGTGTTACCACTAACAGACTGCACATATCCCTCAAATCTTAATTTGGTACAAGGGTTCAAGCTTTGGGGCAGGAAATCATTTATTACTGCCAGATGGTGTCTGTAGCCTTCCGTTTACAAGTTGTTGCTTCCTTTTCACTGGGGTTGCTGTTAAAGTGCATGCATTTTTTTCTGTCACAGTGTCACCCTTTTGAAGTCAGTAAAAAATCATAAACAAACATGGCACAGGAAATGGACAATGAGGAAAAATTTTCATTTGGAAAAGTGTACAATAATGTTGTTGTTGTTGTTGTTTTAACAGTCCATTGAGCTCCAAATGCAGGCAGAACATATAGAGTGAATATTGTTGCAATTTTCATTTTGTCAGATTGGCACTTTCTGTGTATGCCGTAATTTGTTTTTATGTATTTCTTGCTAAGCAACAAAAAGTTGCATGAAAAAAAGTTTTTATATTCATTAAATATATTTATTCACTCAATATTTTGTTTTATTTTGTCTAGAACCCAGATGATTTGACTTGCAACGCTGTCCCCACAATGGTGGCAAAGCCTTACTACAGAGTGGACTTCTTCAATAGGCAGATGAACAATGTGCTCTTCACTTCTATTCTGGTGACTACCATTGATACCAAGACTGTGGCACACATCGGAACGGATGATGGAAGGCTCTTGCAGGTTATTATGGCATCACTGTTTTTTGGTAGAAACTGATTCCTTTTCAAATACTGTGAAAAAGGATTGGCATTATCTCATTCCCCCTAAATAGATATTTATATCTCACAATTCTTACTTTTTTTCTGAGATATAAACTCACAGTTTTGGGAAAAAAGTTTTTTTTTTGTCTTTTTGAGTTTATATCTTGCAGTTCTGAGAACAAAAGACCAAATTGACAATTGCAAGAAAAGGTCAGAATTGTGATATAAAAAGGTCACAATTTACTTTATTTTTTATTCCATGGGTGAAAAAAACAGAAATGCAAGATGTAAACTCAGAATTCTGAGGATAAAAGTCAGAACTGCAAGATGTGAATTCAGAATTGTCAGGGAAGAAGTCAGAATTCTGAGTTCATATCTCGTAATTCTGATTTTTAAAAAAATCAGAATTGTGAATTACATATTGCGCAATTCCATAGAGGCTTCCACAGAATCCTCTTCTTATTATTGGCCGAACATTAAAGTTCACATCTTTCCTGCTAGTCAGTGGCCAATACGATCATAAGCCGCGCATTTGTTGGCTCTCTAGTTTGGATGGATACAGTGAAGTGTCCCTTTTAAGGACAAATATCATGTATATTTCATAATTGTGTCATTTATGAATAATTATGAATAATTCATTGTCATTTATGTGGGCACTGAAGTTTTGACTCTTGACAGACAAAAAGTACTTTACTTTTCAGGTTATTCTGAGCAGATCATCCCTTGTAGTGTTTGCCAACTACTCTCTTGTGGAAGAAATGCAGAAAGTGTCACGAATAGCTGCTGTTCATTCTTCCGAGTCTCTGCTCTTTGTCGTTGGAAACAAGGTATGCACGTTTATTTTGTACAATTCAAAAGCTTATCAGATATCAGTAGTGAATTAAAGGTTTAATGTTTAAAAATATATCGACCGAAAGTGACTCATAGTTTTCTTCTGCATTTTTCTGGCAAACCTGTCTCTCTTCATCCTGTATGTGCAGCTGATAAATGTGTCTGCCAGAGGTCCAGGCTGTTCCCATTTCCTCAACTGTTCAGTGTGTTTAGCAGCCCCCAAGTTTATGGGATGTGGCTGGTGTGATGGAGTCTGTTCCCAGATGCATCAGTGTAAGAATCAGTGGAGTACCAACTCCTGCCCTCCAGTAATCACCCAGGTAACACATTGCATAATTGGGCAATAAATGTGACAATAAACTGTCTGTCTTTTAAGTTTGCGTTTCTAATATACAGTGAGTGTGTACTGATAATATGAAGGCTGCTTCAGAGTCATTGTAGTCATATCAGGGCAGGGCTGTGTTAACAACCACAGTACCTGTTGGACTCTCACCCCTGTCTCACACTGGTCGGAATGCCAGCTTTGGCTGTAAAGTCATTTGAGTGAAACAAGTACCTTCAATTTGTAATATGTTACACATATTAGAATAGTAAAATAAAAACAAACGGAAGTATGAAAATTATGTAGTGACACAAAATCAAAGATATCTTGTATAGTAAGATGCTATGCAATGCCCAGTCCTTAGAAAAAAATAATTAAAATTTTAGTTTGTTAACAAACTATACAAAAGTCTTATACTACCATTTAAAAGTTTAGCATCAGTAAGATTTTTGAAACCTTTGAAAGAAATTAATACTTTTATTCAGCAAGGACACAATAAATGGATCAAAAGTGACAGTGAAACATTTATGTTACAAGTAATTTCTATTTCAAATAATTGCTGTTTTCTAGTCATTAAAGAATCCTGAAAAAATGTATCATAGTTTGCACAAAAATATCAAGCAACTGTTTTCAACATTGAATAATAACAAGAAATGTTTCCTTAGCATCAAATCAGCATATTAGAATGATTTCTGAAGGACTGGACTCTGGAGTAATGACTGCTCAAATTTCAGTTTTTCCATGAAATAAATAAATTACATTTTAAAATATATCAGAATAGAAAATGGCATTTTATAATGTAATAATATTTCACAATTTTTTTTATTAAAGGTCTATTTTTGGCATTTTTGCCTTTATAACGATAGAACAGTGTAGATCTGAGAGGAAGAGAAATGGGAGAGAGAGAATCAGAATCAGAATTAGCTTTATTGCCAGGTATGTTTACACATACGAGGAATTTGTTTTGGTGACAGAAGCTCCACAGTGCGACAGAATGACAGCGACAAGACAAGACACAGATAATAAAGATAATAATATACAAATATACAAAATAGACGATGTGCAAAATAGCACAAACACAATATACAAAATAGACAATTTAGTATGTACAGGTATGTTAGGTGCAAATTTGAAATGTAACAAGTATGTGTGTTAAATAAATAAATGTATGATAGTGTCGTGTGTTTCATGTTTATTGTTAAGTGTTTCAAGTGTTCATGAGATGGATTGCCTGAGGGAAGAAACTGTTCCTGTGCCTGGCCGTTCTGGTGCTCAGAGCTCTGTAGCGTCGACCAGACGGCAACAGTTCAAAGAGGGAGTGTGCTGGGTGTGAGGGGTCCAGAGTGATTTTGCCAGCCTTTTTGCTCACTCTGGATGAGTACAGTTCTTGAAGAGTGGGGAGGGTTGTACCAATGATTCGCTCAGCAGTCCGGACTACCCTCTGTAGTCTTCTGAGGTCAGATTTGGTAGCTGAGCTGAACCAGACAGTTATTGAAGTGCAGAGGACGGATTCAATGATAGTGGAGTAGAACTGTTTCAGCAGCTCTTATGTGAATGTCCCACTTCAGGTCCTGAGAGATGGTGCTGCCCAGGAATCTGAATGACTTCACTGTTGATACAGTGCTGTCCATGATGGTGAGTGGGGGGAGTGCAGGGGGGTTTCTGAAGTCCACGATCATCTCCACTGTTTTGAGTGTGTTCCGTTCCAGGTTGTTAAGACTGCACCAGACAGCCAGCTCTTTAACCTCCTGTCTAAAAGCAGAATCGTCACCGTCCTGAATGAGGCCGATGACTGTGGTGTCATCTGCAAACTTCAGGAATTTGACAGAGGGGTCTTTAGAGGTGCAGTCGTTGGTGTAGAGCAGTGGGGAGAGGACGCTACCCTGAGGAGCTCCAGTGCTGATTGTACGGGTGCTGGATGAGAATTTTCCCAGTCTCACTAGCTGCTGCCTGTCTGTCAGGAAGCTGTTGATCCACTGACAGACGGAGGTGGGCACGGAGAGCTGAGTTAGTTTGGGCAGGAGGAGGTTTGGAATGATCGTGTTAAAAGCTGAGCTGAAGTCCACAAACAGGATCCTCACATAAGTCCCTAGTCTGTCCAGATGCTGCAGGATGAAGTGCAGTCCTATATTGACTGCGTCATCCACAGACCTGTTTGCTCTGTAGGCAAACTGCAGGGGGTCCAGTAAGGGCCCAGTGATGTCCTTCAGATAACCCAAAACCAGTTTTTTGAATGACTTCATGACCACAGACGTTAGAGCCACAGGTCTGTAGTCATTAAGTCCTGTTATCTTGGGTTTCTTTGGGACGGAGATGATGGTGGAGCGTTTGAAGCATGAAGGGACTTCACACAGCTCTAGTGATCTGTTGAAGATCTGTGTGAAGATGGGGGGCCAGCTGGTCAGTGCAGGTTTTCAGACAGACTGGTGTTACACCGTCTGGGCCTGGTGCCTTTCTTCTCTTGTTCTTTCTGAAGACCTGACGCACATCATCTTCACTGATCTGGAGTGCAGGTGTGGGGGAGATGGGGGTTGCTAGAGGTGTTAATTTCAAACCTGAAATAGAACTCATTCAGATCGTCTACCAGTTGTTGAATCGCCTCAGTGCTGGGGGATGGTGTCTTGTAATTGGTGATGTCTTTCAGACCTTTCCACACTGAAGCCGTGTCACTGGAAGAGAATTGGAGCCTTAGCTTATCAGAATAATTCCTCTTTGCCACTCTGATCTCCTTTTCCAGTGTGTATTTTGCCTGTTTATACAAGAATCTGTCCCCATTCCTGCGAGCATCTTCTTTGGCCTGACGGAGCTGTCTAAGTTTTGCAGTTAACCATGGTTTGTCGTTGTTGTAGGTTAAATGAGTCCTGGTAGGAATGCACATATCTTCACAGAAACTGATAAAGTCTCTGTGAGCTCGTCCAGATCGTTTGCAGCAGCTTCAAAAACACTCCAATCAGTGAGAAAGAAACAGGCTTGTAAATCCTGCTCTGCTTCATTAGTCCATCTCTTTACAGTCCTTAATACAGGTTTAGCTGATATCAGTTTCTGCCTGTAGGTCGATATAAGACACTAACCAAACAGTGGTCAGAGGGTCCTAAAGCTGCCCGTGGGACAGAGTAATATGCATCCTTTATTGCTGTGTAACAGTGATCCAATATATTACTGTCTCTGGTGGGACATGTAACATGCTGTCTGTATTTTGGAAGTTCACGGGAGAGATTTGCTTTATTAAAGTCCCTGAGAATGATTAAAACAGAGTCCGGGTGCTGTAGTTCTGTCTCTGTGATTTGATCAGCGAGTTTCTGTAAAGCGGAGCTCACGTGCGCTTGCGGAGGAATGTAAACACTCACGAGAATGAACAAGCAAAACTCCCGCGTGCAAGTAGAAAGGCTTATAGTTAATGAAGAGCACTTCCAGATTGGGACAGCACATCTTCTTTAACACAGTTACATATATACACCACCTTTCGTTGATGTAAAAGCATGTCCCTCCGCTGTGCGATTTCCCCGTTGATTCTGCGTCGTGGTCCACTCTAAACAGCTGAAAGCCCGGCAAACTTAACGCGCTGTCCAGAATGGCATCATTCAATCAGGTTTCCATGAAACACAGAGCAGCAGAGTTTGAAAAGTCCTTGTTTAACCGGGAAAGCAGAAGGAGTTCGTCCGTTTTGTTGGGTAGAGAGTGGAGATTCGCCAGATGGATACTGGGTTCAAAATCCGCGCTGTCTGAGCTTCACGAGCGCCGGCTCGCTTCCCCCGCCTGCGCGTCCTAAAGCGTTTGAACAGCGCTGCTGCTCCGCTGACTACTATGTTCAGCAAAACATCAGAATAATTGAAAAACGGTAGGAGATTTTGTGGTGTGTTCTGCTGAATGTTCAGCAGTTCATCCCTGGCGAAACTGATCATGTTTGACAAACAAAAAACAGGAAAAAATAACAAAAACACCAAAACAACTGGAGAGCCAAGCACCGTGGCTGCCATGTGCTGCGCCATCTTGATATTAGATAAAAATTAGAGAGGGGGGGGGATCGGGTAAGGTCTGCAAGCTGGGATTCGAACTCAGGATACCCATAGAGCAACAGCGCTGTATGTTGGCGCACTGCACACGAGGCTATTGGCGCTGACTAATATTTCACAATATTACTACTTTTTTATTTTACTGTATTTCTTATTAAATAAGTGCAGCCTTGGTGAGCATAAGAGACTTCTTACAAAAACATTTAAAAAAAGTACCAAACTTTTGAATGGTGGTGTAAATTTATATTTGTCTGTGCAAATTTCAAGCATCTAAGCAAAAGTGTTTAGTTTAAAAAGCTATTAAGAACTTTATGCATAACCTTAAAACTTGATTTTTTTTTTTTTTACACTTTTGCTTTTCAGTTTTTTCCCAGCACGGTGCCCTCAAATGGTAAGAGTGAAATCACTCTTTGCGGCTGGAACTTCCAGTCAGCTTCCCGACCTGCTATCACTCAAACCTCTCACCAGGTTAACGTGGGAAACAGTAGCTGCACTGTTATACCAGAAAAAAGCAGTAGCTCCCAGTAAGTAACACACATATTGTAGTTTCTCTACAAAAAATAAAAAATATGAATACAGTACAGTTCTTTCCTACTGAAACAGGAAATTGTAGCAGATGCATATCAAAGAGAGAGATTTTTGTCATTTTCACCCCCAAATATCCAACACCCTTTAGTTTATGTTACAGATAACCTTTGTTGTCACCCATATTGATGACTCCAACCTAAACTTAAAAAATCTCGACCAGAATTTAAATTTTTAATTCCATCCCAACTCACACATACATATGTGCTAATTAGTGTTATTTTAGTATTAGTTATATACCATTATAGTGTTTATTAATATTTTATATATATATACATATATTCAGTTTTAATTCTTTTTTTTTCATTTTCATTTCATTTAAATTTTTTTAAGTATTTTTATTTTATTTTTTTTGGTTGTCTGTTTACCTTTAATTTTGCGTTGTGTTTTTTTTTATGTTTTTCATCTATTATTTATGTTGTATTATATGTCAGGTTCATTTCAATGAATAAAACCAATTTTTATTAGTTTTAGTTAACAATAACAACTCTGGTATTCATAAATGTCATTTTTCATTCTCCACTCAGGCTGGTGTGTAGGATTGATGGTGAGGTGTCAGGCCCAGAGCAAAATGTTGAGATAACAATGCAAGTGGATGAAAAGAGCGTGGAAAGTGGATACTTCATCTCTGGGAAGGCTTGCACACAAGGCTTCAGTTTTGTGGTAATGAGCAAAACATTCTCAATCTTTAATTACTTAACTTAAATATGGTTTAACATGGATAGAGTACTAAGAAATATTGGCTTGCAATACTGCTGCTGATGAACTGGATAAATGCAAGCAAATTTCCTTTGTAGTATTTTGCCATTTTAGATTGATAAAGCTCTTATCATACCTCATATCTCTCATAAGACTCCAGAAATCACAGATATTAGTCCAGGCTTAGGACCTAAGATTGGAGGAACCCTGATCACCCTGTCAGGAAAATATCTGGATGCTGGTGGAAGCAGAACGGTCAGCCTTGGAGACAGAATTTGCCCTGTTGAAAGGTTATTGTGCCAGGTTATGAAATTCACTGTTAAAGAGTTATAAGTCAAGGTTTAGAAATATAATAATGCCAGTCTAGTACATTGTTTTTAACCACTGAGTTTTGAGTATTTTCTTACTGTTGTTTTTCCACAGCATCTCCAGCGATGGGACGTCTGTTGCTTGTAGGTCTGAAGGTGTTGAGGAGACTTCAGAGGTAGATGTAAAGGTTTTAATTGATGAATCAACTATTTCAGCCACAAAAACGTTCAGATATGTGGTGAATCCTGAGGTGACGAGTGTGAAGCCCAACTGTGGTTTCAGAAGGTGAATTAAAACATTCAGTTTTTCTTTTATAACAACCTTAATTGAATCTTCAACAGTAAATTGATGAAATTTTTACTATGTATTTTTTGGGGTCCTGCTACAATGAAGAGGATCAAAAATTACCATTATCGGGCAGAACCTGGACTCTGTTTCCCAAGCTGTCATTAACTACAAAGGCAACAACACGACACCTATGCAAACCGTAGGACTCATTTGTATTTTGAAGAGCCATGTTAAATAATAGTGAAAATGTTGCCACTTATTGGATGCTGTACCTTAGGTGTGTGTTAGTCAAGGGAATCCCAACCAGATGGAGTGTATAAGCCCTGTATGTGAGGAGTCAACGGGAATCCTCTCTGTGGATCTGGATGGAGCCAAGGAACTCCTGCCTCAAACGTTTACCTGCTATGCTAATGGAGAACCCATCCCGTTTGAAACAGAAGGCCATGTGCTTGAGCTCAGCCCAGGGCAGGACAAAGTCTCACTGCATGTACGTCTCAGTGGTTGCATATATTGTGTGGTTAGATAGTCTTGTATATGGTCCAATCAGGCCACATGTCTTCAAATGTTTTGTTTTGTAAAATATTTATATATAAAATGTATGTTAAATACATATTATATATATACACACTACTGGTCAAAAGTCATAGAATAATTATTCCAAAAAGTTTTTTTTTAATGTTTTTTTAAATAAGTCTCTTATGTTCACCAAGGCTGCATTTATTTAATCAAAAATACAGTAAAAACAGTAATTGTATGAAATATTATTAGAATTTAAAATAACTGTTTTCAATGTTAATATATTTCAAAACGTAATTATTTGTAATATTATTAGATTTTTTTTTCTCATCACATAAAGTATTTTTTTTCTTTCCAAAATACATAAAATAGACAGACATTAAAAAATGAATGATTTACTAAATGAAAATTGTCTAAAATTATGACAGTCAGATTAGTCTTCCAGATGTATTGTATCATAATCTAATCACATTTTTTCCAGCACAAAAATCTAGCACTGGTGTCTGATTGCATGAAAATCATTATGACAATTAATGGAGTGGATTGCAAAGCTACAGTTCTGTTCAATGAGATCACCTGCAGGATCCCCAAAAATCTGACTATCCCTAGCCAGGGGGCGCCAGTTAAGGTCAGAGTCTGTCTATTGAATTCAGCTTTGATAAGTTCAAGTTGGCTTTGCATCTGTCATACATGATGTACTGCTCTGTCACGTGTGTTTCTCAGTTGTTAGTGAACGGAGAAGAATATGACATTGGTGTAGTAGTAACTACAAACAGCAATTTTATTGTGGGCATGGTGTTGGGCATCTTGGCTGCAATTGGTGTGGGAGCAGCTCTGGCCTACATAGCCATGGCACGAGAGCGCAAGAAAAGGAAATGTAAGTGTGTTCTGTCAAAATTACTAAAATTTTTCCAAAATAGAAATGATAATTTTTTTAATGTTGTAAAATTATTTTGTAATTATTATATTTTATACAAGTTTTAAAATAGATGGAAAATATTTACTTTTTATCATGATGATTTCTGACCATTTTGTAGAAAGCAGATGTTAAAAAAATGGTGAATGTGCATGAAAAAAACCCCATTTTGTCTGGTTAGCAGCTGCGCTTGCTCAGGTTCGACTATCGCTGCATTCAGCACACACTGCAGTGGAGAATTATGACAGATCACCTGATGGTGACTACAGAAGAGGTAAGACAACCTAAAGTCCTGAACCTGAAGTTTTTGAAAACATTGAGACAGTACATTTAATTCAAAGAGTGTAAAACCCAACTTGGTACATTGCGTATTCATATAGAGCATCCTTCAATTAACATGAACTGTGTGTCCTGTAGGTCTGACAGTTTCTCCATTCCAAGGCTCGAGCACAACGTTCTCCAGTCTGCCGTATGCTGGGTCGATGGACTCTGCAGCAGTTCCTTTGATTCAATCTCAGGCAATCTCTATGGCCGCTCTCCGGCCAGATCTGTTGGAGGAGGTGAAGAATGTTTTGATCCCACATAAAAAGGTTAAAATCCAGCATGACCAAATCATCGGCAAAGGTAGATATCTTTGGGCAACGGCAATCCATCTGGATTTGCTACATTGCTTTTTCTCTTTTTTATAGTACATTCTCTTTCTGTTCAACACTTGCATATTTCTCAAATCTTTCTCAGGTCATTTTGGAACTGTGTATCATGGATATCTTACTGATAGTGATGAAAAAGAGATCCACTGTGCTGTCAAATCACTGAATAGTAAGTAAATTAATACTGTTAAATAGGGGTACACTAATAATAAGCTTGTGGATGATACAATAAGCTGATGTTTCATATTTCATTATGTTATGGCAAATAACATAATAAAGAATAATAAATCAAAATAAATTGAAAATAAACATTAAAAACTAAAACCTTTCATTTAAAATTTTACAAGCGAAATTAGGCATTAGAATATACAGAACAAAACATTTATCATTTTGAAATTACAGTATTTTATGTTAGAGTTTACTTACGTACAGCATTGTAATGCCCAGCCATTATGGAAAAAAAACAAACAAGAAATATGCTTTCTTCATTTTTTTTTTGAAAGGGATCACTGATCTGGAGGAGGTGGAGCAGTTTTTAAGAGAAGGAATCTTTATGAAGGCCTTCCACCACCCTCATGTCCTATCCCTCTTGGGCATTGTGCTTCCCAGTGATGGACTTCCCCTGGTGATCCTGCCTTACATGAAACACGGAGACCTTCGGCATTTTATCCGCTCTCCACAGAGGGTAAGCACATTCATTTTATACCATACTACAAATCGATGTTTTACATCGCTGGAACAACATAGCCATGACCGAATCCTAATCCCTATTTTAACCCTCAGAAATGGTAGGTTGATGACTCAAACCCCTAGCCCCATCTTAAGTCTTACCATAACCATAATTTGACATAATTACTCATAATAACATAATTTCTCGTTTTTAATAGATATTGCTATGGACTCTTAAAATCTCAAGACCAGTCTTTTCATATATGCTGTTTTCTGTTGATGCATGAATTTGTAGCACACCTGCTATCCAATAATTGCAATAAGCTTTGTGCTTTGTTACTTTGAATATGAAAGAAAGTCTCAACTTCAAAATTGTCAATTTTATCACCACCTCAAGTGGCACATGATCCAATAATCTCTTCCTCCATACTACTAGTTATAGCACAAAATAAACATGAAACAGTACAAAACAGAATGAGACAGTACTTGAAATATGTTTTTATCACAAACAATGCATAAATAAAACAGTTTGTGAACAATGTCACGTAATGTTACATTTACCTCATTAAAGACGTTCTGTGACCATAGCCCTCAAAAGCAGCATTTTGCTAAATATATGCACTATTTTACATATTCATTTATTTAAAGTTAATAAATTTGATTTATTCATTGATAATATATCAATTAAAAAATACAATTTATTTTCGGTTTTGGATTCTGTTTTCGGTCAAGTGCATCCTGAATTTTTGACCCAGCAATTTCATTTCAGTGCATTACTAATTTTAACATTTTAATCTAGTTAAAATCATGTAAACTTACTAAATATTTGCATTGAAATGTTGTAAAAATAAATCCTTTGTGTTCAGAATCCCACAGTGAAAGACCTGATTGGCTTTGGGCTTCAAGTTGCCAAAGGAATGGAGTATCTCGCAAACAAAAAATTTGTGCACAGAGACCTTGCTGCACGTAACTGCATGTAAGTGAGAGGCAACCTGAATTTTCATAATTTATCTGGTAATGTATGCATACACCAAAATGTAACAAACAACTGTTTTGTTGTCTTATCGAATTACAGTGAATATAGACACAACATATCTAACAAATGTAATGAAACCACTTTTCCTAGGCTGGATGAGTCGTTTACAGTGAAGGTGGCTGACTTTGGAATGGCTCGTGATGTCTATGATAAGGAATACTACAGCGTCAAGGACAACAAGAAAGCAAAGCTACCAGTCAAATGGATGGCTTTAGAAAGCCTGCAGACACAGAAATTCACCACCAAATCAGATGTAGTAAGTTTAAATGTGGAAAAACTTTTCAAAACATCTCAAGAATAATGGTTTATATCCAATAGAGGAATTTCTATTTCAGCAGCTAGGCATGATTCTACATTCTATATGTAACGTATTTTATTCCCTTTAGTGGTCTTTCGGAGTGTTGATGTGGGAGCTGATGACGAGAGGGGCCAGTCCGTATCCTGATGTGGACCCTTATGACATTACAGCATATCTAATGCAGGGCCGTCGACTGCTACAGCCACAATACTGCTTGGATTCCCTGTATGATTTTTTATGTTTATCTGCCTTTTATTTGTAAAGGGGTCATATCATGAAGGATCAACTCATCTTTGGCTTTTTGATATTTATGTTAAGAAAATGTCTTTTAAAATGTCTTTTTTTATTGATTTAACTGTCCACATTTGCATGTCAACAACACCTATTTTGCATTCAGAAAATCACAAATCATGGTGAAGTAGTAAAGCAGGATAAATATATTATTAATGTTGTTGTCATAATATTAAATTAAACAGTCTTGAAAAGGTATATACTTTTTTTGGATGGAAAACTTTTACTAATAATGATAAGCAGACCACAAGAAAGAAAAAAATGTATTAAAAAAACCTAAATAATTAAAAAAAAACAAAAAAACAAAAAACTATGATCTTTTTAAAAACATTATTTAGAAACAGCTGTGAAAACCCAATAGAAATACTTAGATTTACATGTAGCTTCATAATTGGCTATAGACTAAAAGACCATAAAGAATAATAAATCATTTTGGATTCTGTATTATAGATGGTCCATCATGCTGCAGTGCTGGAATCCTGAGCCCGAGCAGAGACCAAGTTTCCCTAGTCTCGTGAAAGTCATTCAAGACATCCACTACAGCCTAGAGGGGGAACATTACATCAACCTCCAGATAACCTATGTGAATCTGGACCAGCCCCGGCCCTACCCCCCACTCTCTCCGGCCCCACCTGCTTCTGAACATTCAGACCAGTCCTCCACCTGACCCTGGTCTCAAATGAAATAACTCTGAGCTGCGTTCATCCTGTGGATTCAACGGCTCATATGGTCCTGTGAAGTGTGGGAACCAAAAAGCATGCACTGAAGATGATCTGCTGTATTTGGAGAATCCCAAAGTGTGTCAGACTGAATGTACATTCCTCGTGTGTGTCTTAGATGGCTTTTGTGACTTTTGTGCATGGTATTAGTTGCATGGCCAAACTGGTGTCACATCTTTGGGATTTTAACATTTTTGGCGGCAAGTGCACTTTTCTAAATTAATTAAATTTTAAACTTTTTTTTTTTTAAATGAAAGCAAGAATGCTTTGTTTTTATACTTTTTTTAAAGCACATGGAATTGTTTCTTACACTGAATGACAACTGAAAATAATTTGTTATAGCTCATACTAGTATAATGCTGTTTATCCAGGTGCAACGCGGCAAGATTCCAGTGACCAAACAATTTTTATGTCCACACTGCCAGTGAAAATGTCACCCTCTCTTAGTCAGTGTTTAATGTTTAATATACACGGGGAGTAAGATTTTGGTCTAATAGGCTTTCAGTGGGAGCAGGGCTACCAGCACATTGCTGCAGAAATATAAACCAAGTGATTGACACTATGTAACAATGTAAGAGATAGCTTTTATCACTTGTTGCTTTGTCATGTTGTGCCTGGTTAAGACACTTAAGTGGTTTCTCTGGCTGTGACAGTGATATGATTACTTGAAAAATTGTTTGATCAGTTTCATTTGACATTTTTTTTTCAGTGTAAATAAAAAGTTAATAAGCCAAGGTCTGTGTAGTTCGCATCATCAATGAGCAGTTGACAAGCTGCTTGATATCATTATATAATTGATGTCAGGCAGTGATGTTATACACCATCTAAAACTATTTTAAACTGAATGTAAATAATTGAGGAAGCAAATCCAGCAAAATCTCTTGTATTTTATTATTATTATTATCATTGTTTTTTCATTGTAGAAATTTGAAATGTGAAAATGATTTGCATATGCCAGCTGGTGCACAAGAGAGTGGCACTTTTTTCCCCTTAAAACACTACATTAAATTCATTTTGATACACGAATTGCGCGATGTGTTTGCACGTGACACCTCAACCAAAGGGCGCGTTTCTGTTAAGTGAACAGCAAAACTCTGGATTTTCAAATTTAAGATTGTTGTATGTCTATACTGAAATAAGTTAACATTTTGCATGCACTTATATATTCATATCATATGCTATATGGCTTATTGCGACTCAGGTGCTCCCCTTTTTACTGTCTAAAAGCTACAGTCGGTTAATTAAGGAAATCGCGCCTCGATTGAACTTTTTGTTGCGTCAAATATGCCATTTTAGACGTCGCCATCTTTGATATTTACTTAGTCACTGTCGCTATGGTTACAAGCCACAAATAGAACAGATTCATACATTCTGCTACATTTATGATGTCATGGATTTGAACAGCAGTCTTGTGGTCGCTTTGGGTCGTGTGTTGTCGTGGCCCGAGAGAGGGAGATCTCTTCGGCGCAGTCAAAGAAGCTCAAACAGCAGAGTTCCAGATGCCAAAATAAGACTTTATTAGACAAAGTAACAAAGCCGAGAAGACAACCGCCACATCCACTGCCTCTGAGTCTTTCCCTGCGTTCCATTCGGAAGGGCTCATCCCTGTGCCCTAATCCCTTCAAAGGGGTTTACCCTCCGGAGTGAGAGCTTCGAAGGGTTGAAGGGTGTAGGGGACCAAACAACTGTTTCTTGAAGTGCCCTTCAGCGTCATCATACGAAAGCGCCATCATCATGCAAAGAATCTGTGCAAAGGATCATGGGAGCCCGAAGTGTCCATCAGTTGTACCCTTCGAAATCCTTCATTCCGAAGGGCCCCTTGAAGTGGCTAGTTTTGAGCACTTCGGTTTGGAACGACCCTTCAATATGGCGGCCATGCTTGTTTTCACTCCGAAGTGCCTTTCGGAGGGCGATATATCCCGTTTGTCTGTTCACACATCCTTTTTATACCTTTTACTAACCAAATTTGGCAGTGCCAGTTTTTTATTGGTTGCTCTTGTCTGGTTTTGCTACAATTACTTACCAGCCCACTTGACGCATTTTTAATGGTGGAATTTGACCAGATCAGCCATTTTTTTAAGAATGTTACATCAAAATGGTTACATTAAATCTGTTTACTCTGGAAATTCCCACAGCTCATAGAGTTATTAAGCTCATTGGTACACTCCAATGGAAAAACACCAGTATTCAAATGTCAACAAAATAGACTCTCTGTACCTTCCCAAGAGACAGTAGTTATTTTGTATCAATTACAACCTTAAAAGTATCCCCCTTAAATTCCATTCCCACACACCAGTACTGCCCAATGGATGGCCTCTTATATTTCACAATCTGTATTTAAGACATCTAGTATTGGAATAGTTCAACTTATTAATCAGTATATTGATTGCTTTCATGATCATACATCATATTTTAAGTAAGATAATACCATATTCAGTAAATATCACAATATAGAGTAAAATTACACAATAGTGTTTGACTAGGACGAGCAAGATATCTGTTAATGTAGGTAAATCTCTATCAGAATATATTCATACAGCGATAAGGATCGATTTCAAGTTAATTCCACATGATGATTTTTATGAAAAAAAAAAAAAATCGTTTAAACGTTCTTTGTTTCTTTACATCTTCATGTCACTGCCATTAATTAAGAGTGGCACCAAAGACAGCAATAATAAAAGTTTAGCTAATTTTGAATTTAGAAAAAAAATCTGAATGTGTAGCTTTCATGAATACATTAAAACTGTAACTTGTTATATGTGGAAGATGTCACTGTATTTCTGTTTCTTTGCATGATTCTTTCCAACTACATGCCACGGTCTGAGCCGTCACAATGGCAAACATGGTAATACATCAAACTGTTAACTTGTGTTAAAGTGCAGCATGATTTTTATTTTATTTTTTCTAAAATATCACTATTTCTGAACATGTTCTTCACTCTTTCTTTGCATGACTCTTTCCATCGGCATGTCATGGTTTGAGCCATGACAATGGCAAACTTGTTGAAAAATGTCAAATGACAGTCACAGCAAAGTAAGTCAAATCTCAAAGTTTTATATGAATACATCAAACACTGTATTGTATTAAATTCCAGCAAGCACCTTTAATTCTGGAAAATCGCTGTATTTCTGAACATATTCTTCTGTTTCCTTCTTTGCATGACCATCATCTACATGCGTCTTTTTGATCTGCTGTGGTAAACATGATAAGAAAGATCTTTTGACAGCAATAAAAGGCAAGTCAAATCTTAAAGTTCTGTAAATGAATACATGAACAAACTGTATTAGATTGTATTAAAGCATCACAAATCTTATATTCTGGGAAACCACTGAATTCATGAACGTGTTCTCCTGTTTTCCTTTCTTTGCATTACTCTTTCTGTCTACATGCCATAGTCAAACTTATGTCAAACTACGATATATTTTTTTCTTTTATTATTCTAGAAAATCTATGCATTTCTGAACATATTCTGTTTCTTACCTTGCATGTGTCTTTCCAACTACATGCCATGGTATGAGCTGTTAAAATAACAAACTTGGTAAGAAATGTCATGTGACAACATCAAAAACCTGTATTAGCTTGTGTTAAAGTGCAGAAAGAATCACTGTATTTCTGAACATGTTCTTCTCTGGTTCTTTTTTTTTTTTTGCATGATTCTTTCCAACTACATGCCACGGTTTGATCTGCAACAATGATATGGTAATGTAGATCATCTGACAGCAATATTAGGCAAGTCCAGTCTGAATATTTTGTATATGAATACATAAAACAGTTTTTTTTTTTTTTAAAGTGCAAATTCACTATTTCTTAATATGTTCTTCTGTTTCTTTGCATGATTCTTTCCAACTACATACCCTGGTTTGAGCTGCCACAATGGAAACGTGGTAATACATCAAAAACAATGATAACTTGTGTTAAAGTGCAGCATGAAATTTGTATTTTAGAAAATACATAAATGAATAATAATTGGTCACTTTTCATGACTATAAAATGTCATTAAAATGGTGAAAAACTAGACATGGACACTATCTACTGAATTAAAGAAAATCTTTAACAAAAATAGTTGATTGTACTAAAAAAAAAATAAGTCGCCTAGGCCTCGCAGGCTATTAAATAATGTTACCTAACATGCAAATGGCTACTTAGCTATTATTGTTTTTAACATAGTCAGTCCTTTATTAGCTCAGTCACCTAGCTGTGACAGCGTTCCGATAATAAATCCTTCTATAGGGATTCAGGGCATGTACTTGAAGGGATTCACTTTCCTCGTCACTGGAGGTCAGTATATACCTACTGTAGGCTGTTTTCCACATGAAACCTTAGTATTGCTAGCATCAGTAGGTTGTGTTGAGGTTTGTCCTCTGGTGGACTGCAGTGAGTCATAGTTGTCACATCGGGAAAAAAACGCAACACCTAAATGCCAGTGTCATGAAATGCTGAGTCAGTGCTGCTTTTCAGTCTGACTGCTTGTTCTTAATCTCATTAAAATCTGCTTAAATTTACATTTAAATTATATAGTAGAAAGCTAGATTTTACAAGTGAGAATTAAAGTCAACATGAAATGAAAATTGCAACAATACACTTAATATAACAAAATATAATTGCAACAATATAAAAAAAATAAAAAAAATAAAAAAAAAACAAGCATTACCACTGAAATACATCAAGATGCTCTGAAGTGTGAACTTGAGCCTCCACAACCTTTCATGAAGCCTCCTTGCATTTATGTCTGGCTTAGTTCTGTTATGAAATGTCTACTTGTCAAGATCCAAACAACTTCTGATGGATAAAAAAAAAATAAATAAATAAAATATCAAGTTTTGTCCTACTTATGTTTTATAGTAAAACGGGTTACCAGTGCCATTTCATGTTCACGTCAAGGATGTAATGTGATTGGTTATTAAGTGATCTAAGTTAGTCGTTACACTTTCTCCAATAGTAAGTAATACAGACCCTCTTATCTCCCTATATTAAGACAATCTGGGCTGGTTGCATATCTCCGCCATCTTGGATTTCCAGTCTAGCCAGTGTGTGCATAGATGCTTCCGGTTGTGCTAAACACCAGTGCAGAGAACCGGAGAAATCCAAATATTACCTTCTATATATGTTTACAGGATTTATAATATCACTTAAAATGCAAATAATATCTACACTGCTACTATTAAATGTTAACTGAGCCAGTGGCATTTGAAACGTATTTTTGGGTCCGGTGAATGAATAAAATACACTAATCCATAGGCCTACTGTTCACGAAATGAAAGTTGAACTCATGGTGTGTACACACAGCTACACAATGTCTTTTCCCCTTACCAATTGTAAATGTACAAATGACTTATTTCTGAAAAATGTTTGTATTACATTGATTTTTTTAAAATGAAATATTTACCTTGTGAGGCTGCGATTTATCTTCATAAATATCCATTTCTCAATTGTGCACATACCCATTTGTTCCGTCATCATTTTCACAACATATTTTAATATTTTACACAGTTAACTTTTGCATCATCAACAACATATTTTTAAATGAAAAAAGGGTTGTAAAATGATATAACTAAAACATGATTAATTTAAAGATTTGTTTTATCTGATAATGCAAAAGAAATCGTAAATATACATGCGCTGCTATAGATGGGTTTCATCGGGCACACGCGCCTGGCCCTAAGTTAATTTCCGGTCTGTGTTTGTTCATCGGTCTGGCTAGTGGCTACAAACGCAGTTAAAGTAAAAGTGATGAGTAATGATGTTGGGCTTCAGGTGGTTGTGCTGTGGGATGTGTTTCCCATGCATTTATTTATTTGTGGAGACCCGCCACCATATCAAAACTGCTGACCGATTTTCCAAAAGGCTTCGTTGAATAAACATGAGCACGTTTAAAAATCAAAACGAGGCGCGGGTGTTTTTATATCACTGTATTTCTGAAGGAAGGAAGGAATTTTCGATGTCATTTTCATTTAATCTTGCATGTTATGTGCCTGATAAAGCAGTGTTTGTAAACTCAGCACTGGTTTGTGTATGGTCGTTACCGGGGAAAACTCTATTTCTCCCGCTGTAAAGCACCTCCTGCTGGCAGAGAATGAATTTGCATTTTCAATAAACCCGTCTGATTTAGGCAGCAAACATATTTGGGTAGTTGACGTATCAATGTGTCCTATGGTGTGATGGAAAAATGTAAAAGAAAAAAAAAATCCTCTAACATTGAAGATAAACCTCTCATGCTATTTGTAACTCTAAGAATGAAGATACATTTTTCTCATGTTATTTGTAAGTTGTTGTTTTTTTTTTCTACATTCTTGCTGTCACACCATAGGACACAGTCCAATTTTTATTTGTCAACTACCCATTTTGCTTGTTATCTGTAAATAATATACTCTAGAGGGACTTCTTGTTATTGATTCTATTTGGAATCCTACCAGAAGTTAAGTTAGGGCCACAAAAGCGCGCATGCGCAGTAACCTTTGTTTATATTGTTGCCGTTGAAACCATCTATAGACATAATTATTTATGCAACAGATCTTTCACAAAACAGATAATTAGCTATTAATAAAAACACACAGGTAATGCAAACACCGATCTTTTAATGCCAAATTACCATAATTACATTAAATTGTACAGTTACAGTTATAAATTATGTTATCAAATAAAATTAATAAAACATACATGCAGAAATCTCTGAGCGTCTCGTTTGACAGTCAGAAACCTTATAATCTTATAGATAACAGTCAGAACAAAATCAACTCTGCGAAAATGTACAGTATTGAACATTTGAGTGGTTTGTGTTTGAATGAAGAGATCCCTGTGGACTGACTAACTACTGATGCTGAATCTCATAATCATCAGAAGAAAGAATGAAGCAATCCCCGCGTAGTATCTTGATGAATTTCCACACAGAGGTACGCAATAATGTAGGGAGGATGTTTTATCTTGTCTTTGATGTGCCACTATCCGCCATTTAATTTGAAAAACATTAAATATATCTATCTGTCCAAGTGTCATATGTAAGTTTCCCTTAATGCGAACGTCGCAAGACCGGAAGTAAGTATGCACACACTGGCGTCGCCGAAGCCAGAGATTTTGTTACTATAGGGAGATGAGAGGGTCTGTATTATTAAGTATTGGAGAAAGCGTAACGGTTAACTTGGATCACGTGAGCCTTAACAACCAATCACATTACAGCCTTGACCTATTGCATTTCAGTTAGCATTGTACGACACTCAATCGCCGTTTACGGACACCATAGAAATGAATGAAAGGTGCCGTAAGCTGAATCCAACCTGTCGCAAAAAGTCAGTTCTCTTATAAAACAGCATTTTTTTTCGTGGTAAACTCTAAAAATAGTTCAATCCAAAAGTATTGTTTAGTGTAAAACATGTTGAAGATTAGCAGATAGGCTGTCGATTCATTAAATGATAAGCCGTTTCCTCTAAAAAAAGCTGCTTATTCAGCGTAGTGAAGCCTCTCCTCCATTGACATCCATTCAAAGAAAACGGCCTCTGGTCTCCTTTCCCACGTACTGCCAGACCGGAAGCGTTAGCTTTAGCCGTTACGCTTTTTCGGCTAATGGTTGCAGTCTTGCCTTCTAGTGGCTTTGCCGAAGCTCACCGACACCATCTTGTGCACCGAGCCCATAAAGAGGGTTCAGTAAAACAGATCGTCACGTTCATCTGGTGTCTCTGTGAATTATTAAAATATACATTCGACAAACATCACATGGTGTCAGAAGAAAACCATGGAGCAGTTGAAGCCTCCTAACAGTTTGTGTTTCGAAGGAAATCTGGCGGAAAACTGGCGAACGTGGATTCAAAAGTTTGACCTGTATCTTGTTGCAACTGGGATTGCAGAGAAGAGTGACAAAGTAAAGTGCGCGACATTTCTTCACGTGGCTGGAGATGATGTGGGTGATTTTGAAGTGCTCAAAGAAAAGTTTAGAGAGTACTGTGAGCCAAGAAAGACCATTACGTATCTGAGGCATATGTTTTTCACTAGAGCACAGGGGCCGAACGAAACCATTGATGCATACGTGACTGACTTAAAAAATCAGGCAAAAGACTGTGAATTTGGATGATTAATTGATGACTTGATTAAAGATTGCATTGTCTGTGGTGTTAACAATGACACTGTGAGAGCTAGGCTTCTCAGGGAAACGGATTTGAAGAATGCATGAGATGTGGTTATGTACATGAGCCAAGGAAGTGACCGGCATATGGCAAAATTTGTAATGAGTGTTCGCGGAAGAACCATTTTAACCGCATGTGCAAAACACCAAAACAAAAAGGCAAACCTAGAAAATTGGAGAAAAAAGTCCATGAGATAGAACAACAAGAACATGCTGAATTGTTTATAGGTACCATCGAAATTGAACGAAGTGAGCAGACAGCTAGCAAATGGCTGGCACAAATGAATACAGTCTCTACCAGGGAAAGTGAAAACAAGAAATGGACTCAGGAATTCAGAATAAACAACTGCATACTTACCTTTAAGCTAGACACAGGAGCAAAGTGCAACGTGTTGTCCTATAAAGACTTGGAGAAAACCTCTAACAAGACCGCATCACTGAAGAAGTCAGACTGCTTATTAGTTACATATTCTGGGCACACGATGGAGCCAAAGGGCAAGGCAAGGCTCAAATGTGGTTACAAAGACGATGAGTTTGAGCTAGAATTGCAAATTGTAGATGAGGACTCATCAGCTATCCTAGGAAGAGAAGCATGCTCAAAACTCGGACTGATTAAAAGAGTTTGCAAAGTAGAGATCAAAGACCAAACTGACATTCTGAATGAATACAAGGATGTGTTAACTGGTTTAGGATGTGTACCAGGACTGCACCATATACAGCTCAACCCAGACGTCGCTCCAGTCATTCACGCACCAAGGAAAGTACCCATAGCACTAAAGGACAGGGTCAAAATGGAACTGAAACGAATGGAAGATCTTGGAGCTATGGTGAAGCAAACTGAGCCCACTGATTGGGTTAATAGTATGGTTACGGTAGTGAAGCTTGAGAAACTCAGGATCTGCATCGATCCACAAGATCTTAACAAAGCCATAAAGAGAGAACACTACCCATTGCGCACAGTCGAAGAAATAGTAGCTGAGATCCTAAATGCCAAAGTATTCTCAGTGCCTGATGCCAGTCATGGGTTTTGGCAAGTACAGCTGGATGAAGAGAGCTCCAAACTATGTACTTTCAACACTCCTTTTGGGAGATACCAGTTCTTGAGACTTCCATTTGGCATAGTGTCAGCTCCAGAAGTGTTTCAAAAGTGCATTGCACAAAGACTAGAAGGCTTAGATGGAGTCGTGAACATAGTGGATGACATTCTAGTGTGAGGTGAAGACATGGAACGACATGTCAAGAGACTAAGACAACTGCTAGATAGAATTAGAAACATTAATCTAAAGTTGAACAAAGACAAATGCAAGATCAGGATGACCAAAGTCAGCTATGTTGGACACATTCTGACTGCAGATGGGTTGAAACCAGACAGAGAAAGTCAGAGCGATACAGAACATGCCAGAGTCAGCGGACAAAGCTGCACTAATGAGGTTCTTAGGCCTGCTTCAGTATCTGGCCAAGTTTGTTCCAAACATGTCAGACATCAGTGCTCCGCTACAGAAACGTCTAGAGGGTAATGTAGCTTGGTATTGGGAGTCATAACAACAGAAGAGCTTTGAAAGATTGAAGTCACTTGTGAGCAACGCCCCAGTGTTGAAGTACTTCGATTTCAACAAAGAGGTAATGCTGTCAGTGGATGCAAGCGCTGAAGGTCTGGGAGCAGTGTTGCTGCAAGGACAACCGGTGGCATTTGGCTCAAGGTCTCTTACTGAGTGTCAGAAAAGATATGCCCAAATAGAAAAAGAGCTCTTGGCGATTGTCTACGGCTGCGAGGAGTTCCATCAATATGTCTATGGTAAGACAGTACAAGTGGAGACGGATCATAAGCCCCCGGAGACAGTATTCAAAAAGTCTCCAAAAAAGCTCCTCCAAGACTCCAGACAATGCTGTTGAGATTGCAGCTCTATGATTTACGTGTCAGCTACAAGCCTGACAAATAGCTGTACATAGCAGACACTCTGAGCCGAGCCTGCCTAAAAGAACAAATCCGAGCCACTCCTGGAAGATGAGTTACAATTTCATTCTTTGTCAGTTTGTTTGCCAATTTCAAAAGAGAATCTGAATACATTCGACAAACATCACAATTTCAAGTACAGTTCAGCTCCCAAGGAAATTACATGATTCAGCTACCGAAACATAAATCTAGAACTACCGATATAACTTCTCAGAAACCCTTGATTGCATTGCTACCAGCTGCTACCAACTGTTCTTCATCTTAACTCACCTTGAAGACACTGTGTATTTAACTCTCACTGTTTCCATAGCACTCAGCCTTTGTTAGCGACCCAGTCTGTTTGAGCAGAGCTTTGCAAGGGTGAAAGAAAGAGAGAGAGAGGTGAGGGCTAGAAGTGAATGATGGAGAGTTGCTACTGTTCAATGAGCTTGTTAGTGGAGGGATTCTGGAACAGTCGCGCATGATGGAGCTACATGTACCACCGGCTCTCTATAAAGCAGAATCCTTCTGATGTAGATGGTTCTTTGAGCGGTAATCCAGTTCACATTGTTTGTCTTCAATGAAAGAGCGGGATGAGAGAGAGAGACAGAGTCTTGCCACAATTTTATGGGTGATGAGTTATTTTCAAAAGCACTTTTCAATTTTTTCTTTGGGTGCTTTCACACCTGCCTCATTTAGTTCGGTTGAATCGCACTAGAGTTCGTTTCCCCCTTTGGTGCGGACCTTTTGAGCAGGTGTGAATACAGCAATCACACTGTGGTGCGGACCAAACAACCATACCGAGACCCAGCTGAAGAGGTGGTCTCGGTCCGCTTCCAAACGAACTCTGGTGCGGTTGAACGGATGAACCAATGAATGGATGACTTTAAGCGCACGTGTGGTTTTGTTTACAATTTTTGGTTCACTTGCTAAAAGCGCAGTGTGAAAGCGAACCCCACCAAAAAAAACAACAAAAAAAAAACATTCTATTTGGTCCGGACCAAAGCAAGTGAACTATCGGACTTTCCTGGTGTGAATATGGCCTTCGTGTGCATCACGAATGATACCAACTTATTTAAAAGAACACTCTAAAAAAATGCTGGGTTAAACACATCCCATTGCGGGGTGAAAAATGGATAAACCAGCAACTGGGTTGTTTTGACCCAGCGGTTGGATTAAATGTTTAACCCTAAACCTAAATGTTTTGGGTCAAATGTTTAACCCAACCTTCTGGGTAGTTTTATTACTCAACTATTTAACAATTATTATAAGACTGGCTTAAAATGAACCCCAGTTGTGAAAATTAGACACATAATTACTAGAGGCACCAGCAATAATCAAAAGGTGAACATTTATTAATAAGCAATTAAAAAAAGTTTATATAATTGTTTATTCAACTTATTGATAAACGTTCATAGTATCGTGCAGTTGTGGCCTAATGGATAGAGAGTCGGACTTGTAATCTGAAGGTAGCGGGTTTGAGTCTCAGGTCTGGCAGGAATTGTCGGTGGGGGGAATGAATAACCAGCACTCTCTTCCACCCTCAATATCACAACTGAGGTGAGACCCTTGAGCAAGGCACCGAACCCCCAACTGCTCCCCGGGCGCCGCAGCAATATGGCTGCCCACTGTTCCGGGTGTGTGTTCACTGCTGTGTGTGTGCACTTGGATGGGTTAAATGCAGAGCACAAATTCTGAGTATGGGTCGCCACACTTCACTTACATTGAACATATTAATAAATGTTAATTTCCAACCTATTTTGGGTTCATTTTAAGCAATAAATATATATATTTTAAGCAATAGTTGAGTTCAATAAAACTACCCAAAAGATTTAACATAACTACTGGGTCAAAAAAACAAACAAAAAACAAACCCAGAGTGAAGCGTGGTATTGCTTTTCTAAGCAATCAAACCAAAAAAAAAATACCATAAACATGTATTAAAAAGAGTCAAGCATATCAAGGGACCGAACTAGTGTATATCAGAGATACAGGGATTGAGCCAAAGTAACACACCACCTAGTAACCAGCCAAACAACTACGTACTCAATACTTGGTAGGGGCTCCTTTTGGTTTAATTACTGCCTCAGTTCGGCGTGGCATGGAGGTGATCAGTTTGTGGCACTGCTAAGGTGGTATGGAAGCCCAGGTGTCTTTGACAGTGGCCTTCAGCTCATCTGCGTTTTTTTGGTCTCTTGTTTCTCATTTTCCTCTTGACAATATCCATTGATTCTCTATCGGGTTCAGGTCTGGTGAGTTTGCTGGCCAGTCAAGCACACCAACACCATGGTCATTTAACCAACTTTTGGTGCTTTTGGCAGTGTGGGCAGGTGCCAAATCCTGCTGGTAAATGAAACCAGCATCTTTAAAATGCTGGTCAGCAGAAGGAAGCATGAAGTGCTCCAAAATTTCTTGGTAAACGGGTGCAGTGTTTTCAAAAAACACAATGGACCAACACCAGCAGATGACATTGCACCCCAAATCATCACAGACTGTGGAAACTTAACACTAGACTTCAAGCAACTTTGGCTATGAGCTTCTCCACCCTTCCTCCAGACTCTAGGACCTTGGTTTCCAAATGAAATACAAAACTTGCTCTCATCTGAAAAGAGGACTTTGGACCACTGGGCAACAGTCCAGTTCTTCTTCTCCTTAGCCGAGGTAAGACGCCTCTGACGTTGTCTGTGGTTCAGGAGTGGCTTAACAAGAGGAATATGACAACTGTAGCCAAATTCCTTGACACGTCTGTTTGTGTTGGCTCTTGATGCCTTGACCCCAGCCTCAGTCCATTCCTTGTGAAGTTCACCCAAATTCTTGAATCGATTTTGCTTGACAATCCTCATAAGGCTGCGGTTCTCTCGGTTGGTTGTGCATCTTTTTCTTCCACACGTTTTCCTTCCACTCAACTTTCTGTTAACATGCTTGAATACAGCACTCTGTGAACAGCCAGCTTCTTTGGCAATGAATGTTTGTGGCTTACCCTGCTTGTGAAGGGTGTCAATGATTGTCTTCTGGACAACTGTCAGATCAGCAGTCTTCCCCATGATTGTGTTGCCTAGTAAACCAAACTGAGAGACCATTTTGATGGCTCAGGAAACCTTTGCAGGTGTTTTGAGTTGATTAGCTGATTGGCATGTCACCATATTCTAATTTGTTGAGATAGTGAATTGGTGGGTTTTTGTTAAATGTGAGCCAAAATCATCACAATTAAAAGAACCAAAGACTTAACCTACTTCAGTCTGTGTGCATTGAATTTATTTAATACACGAGTTTCACAATTTGAGTTGAATTACTGAAATAAATGAACTTTTCCACGACATTTTAATTTATTGAGATGCACCTGTATAACAACCCTGTAGCAACAAGTCCATGTCTCATTAATTGGTGTGCTTTTATTTTGAAGTTTAGTTTCTTGCTCATGTCTTGTCTGTTAATGATTCCTCCACTGATTGTTCAGTTGTTGTTGTTGTTTTTGTTGTTGTTGTTGGTCTTTGTACATGTCTGTGTCCAAAACCTGAACAATTCTGCGTATGCAGACAGAATACAGAGGTGTATTCTGTATATTATGAGAGTGTTAAGTTAAAGGGATAGTTCACCCAAAGATGGAACATTTTTCCATCATTTACTTACCCTCTTGTCGTTCCAAACCTGTATGAGTTTCTTTTTTATGTTGACCATAAAAGAAGATATTTTACAGAATGCTGGTTATCAAACAGTTGTTGATCCCCATTGACTTCCACAGTACTTCTTTCCCCTAATAAGGAAGTCAATGGGGACCAACAACTGCTTGGTTCTTCAAAATATCTTCTTTTTTAAAGGACATCACATGTGGCCAAGTATGGTGTCCCATACTCTGACTTCGTGCTCTGCATTAAACCCATCCAAGTGCGCAAACACAGCAGTGAGTAGTGAACAAACACACACACACACACACACACACACACACACACACACCCAAAGCAGTATGCAGCCATTTTTGCTGTGGCGCCCAGGGAGCAGTTGGGGGTTCGGTGCCTTGCTCAAGGGTCCTACAATCCCTGCTGATACCGAGACTTGAATTTGCGAACTTTGGATTATAAAGGCCAACTCCCTAACCATTAGGCCATGACTGCTCGCCAGTGTATTGTTTTGTGTTCAAAATTGTTGCTTCTCTAGCAAAATCATACCACTGACAGGAAATATGTCGTGTAATTTCAGATTCTATGAAAATATAACTAAAAATCTGTCCAGTGAACCATCCAGTGAGTCTTTCTACAATTGTGCTCTATTTGTGGATTGTTTTCAATCCTTCTTGAGACCAGAGTGTTTTTCTGTTTTCAGCAGAGTGCTGGTGTCTTTAGGAAGCTCAGGATGGGGAGGATGTTTCAGACGTCAGAGCTACAGCAGACACCTGTCATCTATTGGATGCTGTGTTCTTGCTCAGGAGCTTTGAAGCTTATCTGTACGTGTACTGTATGTGCGTGTTTGTGCCAAAATGTTCTACTCAAAAAAATTACAAAAAATGCACAGTAGAGCTACTGGAAAATAATGTTTTATCTTTATTAAAGAATCGATTTCTGTTTAGAGGGCATGATTCAATCCTTTATGATTTTATAGTTATATTTTCAACATTTCCTTCTGCCTTTATTGGAGTGGAGAAAGAGGAACGAATTGTGAACAATTTTAATTTGATTTTATTTGTTGGTATGTAATTTGTTGTTGATTTAAATGCCTTCTATTTTTGCTATACATTTTAGTATTTGTGTATCTTGGCTATGCAAGCTCTACCATGAACTCAAAAGTCATGATTTTGTGCATTCGTTCTTTACCCTAACATCATATTTTCTGTATTCAGTTTGAAGTTCAGCCTTGAGCCTGTGCGTTTCCAGCAAACAAGACTGCAGTGTATTCTTCCATCCTCCTTCCACTGCTCCTCTGCATTGTCACAAAACATCTAGAGAGATTATGTAAAGTCTCTCTCAGGTCACAAGGGTACAGATTGCTATTCACATGAATGCTGTTGGGTTGAATATGTCTGTGGATGGGAATTAATTGAAAAATGGTTACCATGACATGAAAAGCATTTTTTTTTTTTTCACAGACCCAAGGCCACATACGGCATTGGAATGATTGTTAAGGTAAGCCGTTTGGGTCTCTGCAGATCACATTGAGAACGACAGAATGTTCTGTTTGGAAAGAAAGTATGAGGTCTTTGTATCAAAACTTTCTTAATCAGCACTTAGATTTGTTTTTGAAATATTACAAGTGGTAATGTTTCACCTCTCACTATCATAACAGAAAAGAAAATAATTTTTCTTTAGCATATTTACAAAGAAATATTTCTTCCAAATTGTTGTAAATTGTGTACATTTGCTAATTTTTTGGATTTCTGGCAGTTGACATTCATATGAATATAATTTTAGCTTTTCTGCTTATATGTGGTTTATGTACTTAGACTGTATGTAGTCTAGTTCTATGTAGAAATGAACTTTACTTGAAAACACTAAATATAATGAAGTATGGACTATGGGGAAATTTGAAAGGAAAATATTGATGTTATTTCAGCTGCTACCACACTATGAAGTGAACTCTACAGGCAGTCCATACTAGTCCAGGGGGTCCAAATAGCTTTGCTAAATAATTATTTCACCAACAATTTCAGGCCATTTTCTGTCCATTTCCTCATTGCTATTGATTTATTTTATTTATTGATTTCCTTATGCTATTTGATTTAGATTTTATTTCAGGCTGTATTAAGCCAGAATTGTTTTAATGGGCTCATGTCATTAGAAATAACATTTTCCTTGATCTTTTGCGATAAAAGAGCTTGATATGCTATAAAAAAAAAAAACAACAAAACAAAACAAAAAACTGTTTCTAAACTGTTTTCAGATATTGAGGTAATGAAGCACAAGATAAGATTGCAGTGTTTTCAGATTTTATTGCTGATTTGAAATGTTATCAAAGCATAATCTTGACAGATTTTGTTGATGTTGTTATTGTCATTTCCCATTCACATAGACATGAGTTGTACCTGCATACTTTTTACCCACACAGAAAATAGCTTACCAAGATGGCTGCTAATAAACAGACTTTTAATTCATACTTAAAGGAATAGTTCACCTTAAATGAAAATTTGCTTAAAATTTACTCACCCGCAGGTCAACCAATATGCAGATGAGTTTTGATTCTTCATCTAAAAAGATTTAGAAAAAATTCACATCACTTGCATGGATCCTCTCCCAGGTGAAAAAAAGTACACTTCCATAATGTACTTAAAGTGCTCTATTTTTGCGCACTAATTTTGTTCTTAATATACTAAAAATGATTCTTTAGTGCTTCTTAAGATAAACTTAGGATCATCTAAGTGTACTCAACTGTGCTATTTTGGAACGCCATGAATATGAACTAAAATCCACTTTCCCAAATTAGCACAGTTGAGTACACTTAGATGATCCTAAATTTATCTTAAGAAGCACTAAAGAATCATTTTTAGTATATTAAGAACAAAATTAGTGCGCAAAAATAGAGCACTTTAAGTACATTATGGAAGTGTACTTGTTTTTCACCTGGGCTGTAGTGAATGGGTGCCGCCAGAATGAGAGTTTAAACAGCTGATAAAAATGTCATAATAATCCACAAGTAATCCACACGACTCCAGTCCATCAGTTACTTGAAAAGTGAAAAGCTGTGTTTGTAAGAACAAATCCATCATTAAAACTTTTTAACTTTGAACTGTCGCTTCAGGCTAAATGAGTCTGTATGCACAAAAACTCTCTCTTTAGTTTAAGTCCATCGCTGATCCATCAATTTCTCCACATCTGTTCTGAAGAAGAAACAAACTCATCTAAATCTTGAATAGCCTGAGGATGACTAAATTCTCAGAAAATTCAGAATTTTTTTTGGTGAACTGTTCCTTTAATGGAATATGGTGACTAAAAACAACAGTATGACTTTGCTGTGATATGTGAGATGTTTTTGAATTGTTTTTGTAACATGAAATTGTAATAGCAAATATTGATAGATGTAATTAATTGGTTTAATAATAATCACATTTTGCATTTAACTGTATAACATTGTTAATTATTCATTCTTACAGTGTTAAAATTGACAGTTGTAGTAATAATTATTATAATGTATAATAATATTTATACAATATAAACAAAAATACCTAACCAGATTTGTTGTAATATGCTGATTTGGTACTAAAGAAATATTTATTATTAGCATCTTATTATTATCAATATTTTTGTGGAAACCATAATACTTTTATTTTCAGGATTCCTTGATGCATAGAAAGTTCAAAAGAACAACATTTTTAAAATAAATTTTGTAACAGTATAAAAGTTCCTTTAATGGAATATGGTGACTAAAAACAACAGTATGACTTTGCTGTGATATGACCCCTTTAAAACTTGAAAATTCATTCTGTCATCAAACTGACAGAAATGTCTGCTGACCTCTGGGTTTGACAAGTTGCAACGCAACCAGTACTTCACTTGCCTCATATTGCTTGTGCAGCTCAATTAACATGCCTGGCTATGAAATATGCATCAACTCGTTTGATCTATAATTAATAACAGTACATATTCACATGATCTACTATGCATATCTACTTTTCTGCTTATGTACTGTGAGGTTGCATGACGTACACAAATTATATGCCAATGATCTGCCAGCAATTAGCAGATACTTCTGATGAAGAATGTGCACCAAAGGCTTTGATGAACTGAATTTGTTCGACAAATTGATTATGCAACAGTTGTGTTCCCTGTGTATTTGAATGTCTCGTTGCTCATTTAATAGTTTCCTCTTCATTTTTTTAATTCACAATATTCAACGGCCTGATAACTACATATTTCAAAAATAAGCAGTAGCAGTAGCAGTGGAAAAGTTCAAAACCCTTTTTGTAGCCAAGACTAGAAAATATGTGCTGATAAAGAAATTGAGCTACACTGAGAAATATTATATATCACTAAATAAACTTGCCTTGAAATGCCCCTAAGATGTTTTTGAATTGTTTTTGTAACATGAAATTGTAATAGCAAATATTGATATATGTAATTAATTGGTTTAATAATAATCACATTTTGCATTTAACTGTATAACATTGTTAATTATTCATTCTTACAGTGTTAAAATTGACAGTTGTAGTAATAATTATTATAATGTATAATAGTATTTATACAATATAAACAAAAATACCTAACCAGATTTGTTGTAATATGCTGATTTGGTACTAAAGAAATATTTATTATTAGCATCTTATTATTATCAATATTTTTGTGGAAACCATAATACTTTTATTTTCAGGATTCCTTGATGCATAGAAAGTTCAAAAGAACAACATTTTTAAAATAAATTTTGTAACAGTATAAAAGTCTTTATTGTAACTTTTGATTAGTTTAATGCTGAATAAAAGTATTAAATACTTTTATTAAAAAGTAATAAAATATTTCTTTTTAATGTATCTTACTTATTTAATATATGTATATATAGAGAGAGAGAGTATAGTATAATGACAGTAAAATGATCAAATAAAATAAATATAAATGCAAAATATAAAATATATTTGATTATATTTGCTACCTTTCAATGGCCTATAATGGACACAGATGCTGTTCCCTGGATGCACAAAACAAAAATGATAAAGGTAAAAGTGTTTATTTGTTCTACAGAATTTCCTTGTAACCTTCTTTTTCTTTTTTCTCCTCTTTTTTGCTGCAGCTGTTCCAATATAATTAAATACTAAGACAAAAGTGACACTGACAGTGTGTCTCTCTCCTTCTTTTCTGTCTTATTCTTTCTTTGGCTGTCTCCATTTGCACTGTGTTTATAAAATGTCTTCAGTAGAGTTTTTGTGCCCCGGGCTCGGGAAATGTTTTATTTTTTTATTTTATTAATTTTTTTTTTTTTGGCTCAAAGCTGATATATTGCAGAGTTGTGCGCAATACACCTGAGATAAGCATAGGAGACAGCTGCACTTTTCTGTTTCTTCTTGACAGAGGTAGTCATAGAAACCCTTTACTCTTACTTTGGAGGGCTGCTTACTAGCAGCTGTGAAAACTCTATGTGAATCTTCATTATTAATGCAACTTGATTTATCATCTGCAACTTCTAATAAAACAGACCAAAGGATCCGGTATCATTGTAGATGCTCTGTGTTTTTTTCCCCCTCCAATTCAGTCCACAAAAGTGCATTCATTCTTTTGGTTAGGGTGGGTGTGATGACTTAACGTCGCTCTTAGGCATTCATACGCTACCTCAAGGCCGTTGTTGGTAGTGCTTAGTTTGTTTGTTGCCCATGAATCAGCTTTATTGTGCAGAGCTCATTTCGCACTGCTTTATTGTGCTGTGTTGTCAATAAATTTGGATTGCTATCCATGTTTACAGGACAGGTTGTCATTGCTGTGGGATTTGTTTGTTATAATATACATGCATCTATTATTTTGTCAGTTTGTTAACAGAGTGAAGGCTTCCAGAATGCATTTGGGATGAAAAGAATACACTAACAGTGCTATTTTTAGTGAATCCAGTCATTGTTTTGTGTGTGACAAAGAGAGGGAGAGAAAAAGAGCAGGCGGTGATATATGGTCTTTCCAAGCATTGTGCAAAGATGAAGGCAAAGGTAAAACTTAAGCCTAAAATTACAATTATGCAAAAAATGTTTTTAGCTGGCATCTTACAAAAGGTCAGTCTGCAAATATTTCAATGAGTGGGTAGTATTAGTTTAAATTGCCTTTTAAATGTAAGAAAATGTGCTTTAAAAAGCCTTTCAGTTTCACAAACATTGGGCTTACTGAAGCAGTACCATTCTTTTTCTTTTTTTATGCTAATGTTTTTTATTTTTTTATGTAATGTTCTCAACAATCTGCTGCATTTATATGTAATGTCATAAACTGCACGCTGAGACAAGCAAACAAATGAGACACAGCAAAACAAATAACAGACAGCAAGACTCAACATGTTTGAAATTAATCAGTTTATATTCTTGCTATTGTGCATATGCAGCATAATAGATAGTTGGCTAAGTACATGAACAGATGCTGGGAAATCTGTTTGCCCAATAACTGTTAACAGAGCTAGCATGCTAAGTTTGCTAGTCAATAATGTATTGTTTTTGAATGATCTTCATTGGAGGGATTTTTCAGCCAATATTAACATATATGTTTTAAATTTGGTTAATCAACATCAGTTCTAATCATTTTTATTGCAGATAACCCTGATTTTAACATTCGCCATCATCTTTTAAATATATTTATTTTCAGACTATTTTTATTAGTATACTAAAATATTTTAAAAGTTGTTCCTTAGAGTGAAAAGAAAATCAAAGTAAAGTGAAGTAAATAAACTGTATGAATCGGGCTTTGAAATATGAAAGGTAACTTGTGGTATTAAAGATTAGATAAAAAATAGGTTTGAATGTAAAACTCTTGTTCAGACTGTTTATTTATTTTATTACTTTCTTAATGGAATTGTTCACCAAAAATAAAAATTCTATCATCTTTTACTCACCCAAATGTTTCCAAATCTTTATGAATTCCTTTTTTTCTAAGGAACATCAAGCAGGTATTTTAAGAAAAGTCTCAGTGTTTTTGTTCTTTTTATCCATACAGTGGAAGTCAGTGGTCACCATAACTGTTTGGTTACTAACATTCTTCCAAATATCTTCTTTTGTGTTTTCTGCAGAAGAAAGGCATGCAGGTTAGGAACAACAAGAGGGAGAGTAAATGATGACATGAATTTTGATTTTTGGGTTAACTGTGTCTTTGAAGGCTGATGACAACATGCAGCTCACTGGTGCCTTTTTCTGCTGTTCATTGGCCTTGACTCCTTCCATAGAGCACAAGCACATCTAAGACTTGTACAGTGTTCTCATCATCCATGCTGATTTAGTATATTTCTATTAAATGATAGAATGTAACAAATAAAATCTAAAAACTAATTCATTGTTTGATAACTTTATAAAACCTATTGTTTAGAGGACTTTTATTTCTTAAAGTCTCATCAATTATAGGATTAATTTATTGAGCAAGGAGAACATTAAAACAAAGTTTACAAATGCCACTTATCTTTTTGCACCATGAATAATATCTAGTATTATTTTCGTAGATGTTTTGCACTGTAAGTAGATTCTATATGTGAAGTTTACAGCCTGAGTCACAGTTTAACCTAGAAGACCTACAGTACCGATGGATGATCCGGGGAGAGCAAATGGTTAATTCCATTACTTATACTCCATGTCTGCACTTCCACAGATGTATACACACACACACACACACACACACAAAACACTCATCTTCCAAGGACCCTGATTTGGTTTCTGTTCTTATCACCATGGCAACCTAGCTTTGACGCTGAATATGTTGGATGGCCAACAGAATTCTTTAGAAAATCACGTTGCTGTATAAATTGATTTCAAATTTTTGCAGAAAACATATATTTGCCTTATTGTGAGTTTGTGCCGAGGAGAACCAGTGAACCGTCACTGCTTGGAATCAAAATGCCAGCTAACTCTCAACACTAACTGGAAGTGACAAATCACAAGACCAAAATATATTACATTCAAACACATCTAACGCAAAAAATGTCGTGTTAACGTTAAAGAGCTAGTGGTCTTATGATCAGATTTGAGGGAGTGGTGTGTAAAGGTAGCACTTTGAAACAACATTATTAAACATTTACAGTCTGCAGAGAGATCAACTACATTTCACAGACGGGACAGAAATGAAAATTCAATGCGCACACTCTCTCTCAATGTCCCTCATACGGTGCTTTCACTCATTCAATAAGCAAGTCCTCCATTCATTCCTTCCCCCGATGCAGCTCATGCGCACTTAAGATGCAATTCAGCGAGCCTTTCTGATTGGCTCTCTCCACAACAAAAGAGCCATGCCTGAAAAAGCATCAATAAAGTTATATTATCAGAAAACATATCTGATGTCATTTCTGAACTCATAATATGTATTATTATCATCCATCTGAAGCTGTTCATATATGATTCTGGTAAAACTTCACACTGACATAAGAGTCGATACAGTATCAAAACATTTATGTAACGTTAACGTAGGGCTGGACGATAAAATGAAAATTGTCCTCCATAAAGCGATAACAAAAGTTGGATTAATGTTCGATACAATGCCAAAAGTGGTACGAAACAGCTCTACTCATCTGAACTACGCCATGGACCTTTTATCAGCTCGCCTCAAAGTTCAAACGGCAGCGCAGCGTGAGCTCACTGGAGCAGATGCGTTTACTCGCTGATGAGAAAAATGTGGGATATTTATATTGAATTTTATTTCATTAATGTAGACATTAGGGGTGTAACGATTCATTGATATGGATCGATACATCGATATGATGTCTGATGATACGATGCGTCTATGCCACGCATAAAATATCGATATCTGTAGTATAAATAGGCACCTATATTTTGGCACTGTCCACAATTTTCACATAATGTCTGTCTATGCATTACCGCCAACGCGTGCGTTCTCGTTCAAGCTCACGTATCAGGACTCGATATAAGGACTGCCCAAAGGCACAAGGCCAGCATAAAAGACGCTCGGGATTGTTGGCGGAACAGTCGAGTGCTGTGTGAGAAGTTTTCTGCTCACACATCTGAAGCGCACACAGATAGCCGCATCTACACCGCACGAATACTAAATTGAGCTCTCTTCCGCTTTTTTTGTGCATGGATGAATCAATACAGATAAAATTACATAAAAATGCGCATTTTGGCGAATATCCAATTAAATACAGTCGGTTAGGCATATGTCTTAACGTAAACAGTTGAGAAAGAAAACGCATGTGTATCAGTAGGCTATATTAAATCCGTGCTTTCGTTCTTAAAGTGAAAGCATACTAATAATAAATCTGATGCTGTCAAAGAAAAATACAGGTGCTCACTGCTCCTGACTAAATAACCTTTGTAACATCAAAAATGATTAATCTATATTTAATTTATCCAGTGAAGATTATGTAGTTATTTTACATTTGATTATTACATTTCTGTAGCATACCTGAAAATTTCTTTTAGACTGAGCTGAAAAACCTGAAAAGCACTGTTTATTGAAATTGTGTATTTGTTCTATTGTATTTATTTTCTGCTATTGCTTGTAATTTGGTTATCTGTAGAAAATATTTTTAGCACTGAGCCCATAGTAGCAGCCAGAATCGTTTTTCCAGTTGTTTATTTTCTTTATTATTTATAAAAACAAAAAAATGTATAGGCCTATTTTTTTGTTGTGAATGTCCCAATTGAGGTACAGGATGTGAAAATTTCTGATAAATGTTCATGTTATATATTTTGTTTGCATTTGTGAGTTAATAAAAATGTAGATGGTTGTTTAAAATAGGTAGGCCTATATAATATCAAAATATTGAAATATCGATTGATATACTCCTGTATCGAATCGAATCGTAATCGTAATCGTATCATAGAATTTTTTGAGGTATCGGCAAATATCGTATCGCTGGGTATGAGAATCGATATCGTATCATGACGAGCCATCCGATTTACACCCCTAGTAGACATGTATTAAATGTAAAGGAGTAATGGAATATAATTACAACATTTTTTGTGATTAAGCTAATAGCATTTGTGCATTAATAGCTATACTGTAAATGTAGCTATAATGTAAATGTTTTTCATACAAACACTTAGAAACCATATAGTTACATTTTACCATGGTATGAGGTGCTATATGTGTGGTTTTAACTGTGGTTATCGTAATCTAAATGTATGCTACTATGGAAGGCCATGGTTAATAATAAATAAAATAAAATAAAAAAATAAAATAAAATTTGAACAGTCAGAATAATAAAATTTTGCCATATAGAAGTGACGTTGTTTACAGATGTTACTGTTTTTGATAATGGAAAAGAGTAAAGTATTAAAAAATGAAATGTTTGTCATGCTCTGACCACAAAGAGTAGTTTAAACCCTCATTTAACGGTCTGGTTTCTACAACTTTCACAAATTTTCTACAAAAATCTGCATTTAAACTTGAAATAAATAAAGATTTGAAATGTATTGTTATAATTATCAATATTGAATGATATGAAAAAATTTATTGTGATAACGTTAACATTCAGGCTGTGAAAGATGTGTCTTCTGCTGTGATGGAGAATGTGCCATTCTTCATGGCACTGGACGTAACTGGGGCATCTGTGTTGTGGTAACCATGACAACGTGTGAGTTTGTCATCTACAGTGGCAAAGCTCTGAGGGGATTGAGCTCATGATGCGGAGTCTGTACCACACACCCACCCACACAAACACACACACACACACGCACACGCACATGTGCACATGCAACATACAATGGTTTAAGCCGCAGTAAAAGCATCTGATTTATATAGGGTGTTATTCAGGAAGGTTGCAGGTTCGAATCTCACCATAATGTGCACTTTAGTGACATTTTTGAAAGAAACTGTCACTTTGAATAAATATGTCTGCTAAATAACTACTGTGTATTTTTAGGTAAACAATAAACTTTTTGATGGTGTACTCAAATATGCAAAATATTGCAGAGTGGCAATATGTATTATGAGTTTATTCTTTTCTAAAATATTAATTTATCAAACAGGCTACTATTCTACTCTACAACCTCCCACTTTGTTGCAGATGCTTCCCCCTCCCAAAAGATTTTTATTCACAAAACTGTGATAGAGACAATTTGTTCCCAGCAAGCCGAGACTTGTTAGCTGATATATTTCGCTCTCTCCTCTGCACTCCGTCATGATGCTTGTAGAAAGCGAGACTAGACAATCGTTGTCAAGGTAACCAATCATCTTTAAAGAACTCATAATGCAATTAGCATTTGAAATATGGGGTCAATGATGTCGGAGTTAGCTGAGACCCATTTCTAAAAATATTAGAAGAGAAAAAACTGTTGCGCCTCTTTCTGAATCTGACTGTGCTATTTATATATGTTGGAAAAAATATATGTTGGTAAAAAATGCGTCCCGGGCCCCCTCTCCCCCACCGGGCCCTTGGAATCGTCCTAACATATAACCCCACCCCCCCTTTACGGCGCCCATGATGAGGAATGTATGCTGTCAGACAGCTGTTAGCCAATCATAGCAGTGGACGTTTACTTCCGAGTTTACAATCCGCCACGCTTATTCAAACAGAGTGTTCTGATGAGGGGGGTCAAAACAGTACAGAAAATAGCCTATAACTTCTAAGTTATGTTTTTTTTTTTATTTAAAAATCTAGATAACATTATAAGTGGACCTCAGAGAACAGTACAAAATAATACAAAAGGCAGCTTATGACCCTTTTAAAACCAGTTTACAAACCAGATATAACCAGGCACAAAGACCATGCAGCTAAAACCAGCCAAACAGCTTAGGCTGGTCTTAACTTTTTTTCAGCAGAGACCATATTCTAGATCTCTTAACCCTACCCAATACCTAAACATAACTACAACAGCTACTTTAGTATCAATAAGCAGCATATTAGGTGTTTACTGAGGGCAAACTCTTAGTTAATAGTGAATATGTGTTCCCTAATCTACCCAAAAAGCAAAGATTTTGCTACTGAACATCAGTGTTTATGTGATCTTAAATAGGGAGTGTCATGTTAGAATGAGACTATTCATAATGTTATTTTACAAACTTGATTTAGGGTTTACCTCAAGAAAAGTAAGGCCATAGCTGTCCATAGCAACCTCTCAGAACACCTTAGCAACCACCTAGCAATACCCTTACAAACATCTGCCTACCAACCACTCTGAACAGCTGCATTGCTCAGCAACCACCTAGCTAAGCCTACATTTCTTCAAACTTTCAATCTCTATTCAGACTTACTTTGTATACAATCTACACAAAGCTAATAACCTTTAAACCTTCTAACTAACCTTCCTTCCATTCAAAGTTTGTCTTTGCTTTTCTAGTTAATAGCCGTTTCTCCAGGCTGACATCCACGTTTTTATGCTGTCACTGTGGTAAGTGACAGTTCAAATGATTGAAATAACAAATGTCATAATTAACAAAGTGGGGCAGAGAGAGGGCAAGAAAGAAAGAATGACAGAATATCTGGTAAAACAAACAAACAAACAAACAAAAAATACCAAGTAATTAAAAGTCATTATTTTTATTAGCCAGGGATAAGCTTTTTAAAAGAGTGGGTGGTGGTCTTTAAATATTAAACACAGCTTTAGTTTCTTTGTGAGTTTAATGACTGAATGTGTCTGTATGTCTCTCTGTCTCTCTTATTCACACGCGCACACACACACACACACACACATACGCACACATGGCCTTCTGTGAGTATAGCGTCACTAATGAAACAACTTTGGTGCGCCACATCAGAGTCCACCCACGTTGTTGGTATATGGCACAGGTGGCCGGCCCCCAACACGCTTTACCAACGAGCTGACTCACAAACACTCTCTCACTGGCTCTCTGTCTGTCTCTGGCATAATCATACCCAGAGGTAAAGCGTTATAAATATTTAGCAATCTACAATCTTTGAAGCTACCAAACCTGAGCATTCACCTGTCACAGACTTCTAGCAATTGTCATGAGGTAAAACAACATGTGAAAAATTAAATGTGTCCTTGCTGAATAAAATTATTAAATGATTAATTTCATAAAAAATAGTTCTTAAAATTAAATTAATATTTTTATTTAGCAAGGAAGTATTGAATACTGAAGTAAAAGATATATTCCAGTTTCCACAAAAATATTAAGCACCACAACTGTTGTCAACATTGATAATAATAAGTAATGTTCAAAAGTCAGCGTATCACAATGATGTCTGAAGGATCATGTGACATACACATATGTGACACCTGTAACTAGAAAATAATAAGAATTATTATTTTATATATATATATATATATATACAGGTGCATCTCAAAAAATTTGAATATCGTGAAAAGTTCTTTTTTTTGTAACATTTCAAAAAGTTAAACTTTCATATATTCTAGATTTATTACATGTAAAATAAAACATTTCAAAAGTTTTTTTGTTTTAATTTTGATGGTTAGAACTTACAGCTCATGAAAGTCAAAAATCCAGTATCTCAAAATATTAGAATATTTACATTTGAGTTTCATTAAATGACCATCCCTACAGTATAAATTCCGGGTATCTCTTGTTCTTTGAAACCACAATAATGGAGAAGACTGCTGACTTGGCAATGGTCGAGAAGACAATCACTGACGCCCTCCACAAAGAGAGTAAGCCACAGAAGGTCATTACTGAAAGGGGTGGCTGTTCACAGAGTGCTGTATCAAAGCATATTAAATGCAAAGATGACTGGAAGGAAGAAATTGGGTAGGAAAAGGTGCACAAGCAACAGGGATGAGCGCAAGCTTGAGAATATTGTCAAGCAAAGCCGATTCAAACACTTGGGAGAGCTTCACAAGGAGTGGACTGCAGCTGGAGCCAGTGCATCAAGAGTCACCACGCTCAGAGGGCTTCAGGAAAAGGGCTACCAAGCTCTGAAACAGAAACAATGTCAGAAGCATCTTACCTGGGCTAAGGAGAAAAAGAACTGGACTGTTGTTCAGTGGTCTAAAGTCGTCTTTTCAGATAAAAAGTAAATTTTGCATTTCATTTGGAAATCAAGGTTTGGAGTCTGGAGGAAAACTGGAGAGGCACAGAATCTAAGCTGCTTGAAGTCCAGTGAGAAGTTTCCGAAGTCAGTGATGATTTGGGGTGCCATGACATCTGCTGGTGTTGGTCCATTGTGTTTTATCAAGTCCAAAGTCAATACAGCCGTCTACCAGGAGATTTTGGAGCACTTTATGCTTCCATCTGCTGACAAGCTTTATGGAGATGCTGATTTCCTTTTCCAGCAGGACTTTAGCACCTGCCCACAGTGCCAAAACCACTTCCAAGTGGTTTGGTGACCATGATATTACTGTGCTTGACTGGCCAGCCAACATGCCTGACCTGAACCCATATGGAATCTATGGGATATTTTCAAGAGAAATATGAGAAACAGTCGATCCAACAATCCAGACGAGCTGAAGGCTCAACAGTGCCTCAGCAGTGCCACAGGCTGATCGCTTCCATGCAACCCTCACTGATGCTGGAATTTGTGCTAAAGGAGCCCCAACCAAGTATTGAGTGCATAAATGAACATATAAATAACTTGAACTTTTCTGTTTTGCAAAACCTTTTTTTGATTGATCTTAGGAATATTCTAATATTTTGAGTTACTGGATTTTTGACTTTCTTGAGCTGTAAGCTCTAATCATCAAAATTAAAACAAAAAAACCTTTTGAAATGTTTTACTTTACGTGTAATGAATCTAGAATATATGAAAGTTTCACTTTTTAAAATGTTACAAAATATTCACAATATTAAATTTTTTTTAGATGCACCTCTATACACACACACATACACACACACTGTATGTATGTGTATATATATATATATATATATATATATATATATATATATATATATATATATATATAATGGTTGTATGGTGTACAATAACCTCCTTTAAACATAACATTTACAAAGAAATGTGTAAAAATGTCAGTGTTGTTACAGATTTAAATGACAAAATTGTGGGCTAACTTACTTTGATTCAACAGGATCAGATAATTCTCCAAAATAACAGTCATTAAGGCTCATTTACACAGACCTTTGTTCTTCTCTGTTCTCTCTTTTCTAATGTAAGGATGAATCAAATATAACATCAACAGTTTCCTTTGAGGATCATTTCAAGATTACATAATGCTCCTTTGAACAGAGGCTGTGGTGTCCATAAGGGAAGTTTTGTTTGGGAGTATATTACAGATTTCGATATAAAAGCTTGAATATAATCATGAGGAACATAATGTATAAAGCAAACAAAAAAAAAAAGAATAACAATTGCATATTTGACTATAAAGATAATGTCACAACAACAGCACAGATATATCACAAATATAATAAAAAGTGCTAAGCATATTAATCACAAAGTTGGTAATATCACTATTAAAGCTACAGGCACATCATTGCAAAATTCGCAATTTGTGGGAATCACCAAATTTATACAGGCTATATAAAAAGGGTAAAATAATATTATTCACAATTTTGCCATGTAACACATGACTGAAGAGGGTTTACTGTTTTTTGGTTTAGCAACTAAGAACTAAGAACTCTGACCAAGATTAGCACACTGTTTAAAATAAGGTATGCTACAGTCATACTAAGCCAAAACAGCAGAAACTGAAACTGATGCCACACACGCCACAATTACACCCATGCAGTACAGTTACAAAGCTTAATTTTAGATAGGACATTCCTTTATGCAAAAATAGCTGTAATTGCAGGAGGCGTTGTTGAAATAAAAAATGTAGTGCAGCTGCCTCTTTTTGCACTTGGGTCATTCCTGTCATGCAGTACTGTTAGAGCTCTATGACTTTATGATTAAAGGAAGATTTTCTATAAAAAACATACATAAGACTTCAGAAATTAAATGTCTGGTCAAATTCAGGCCATTTAACTTTATTATATATCTTGATTTATGGCAAGAAAGTGAAGAGGATGGGAAGTTAGATTATGTGAGAAAGAGGTTCTTTAAATTCTTCCTTAAGTTCTTTTAATTTTTGCATTTGCCTTTATTTTACAGGACAGTAGGGGTGAGACAGAGGGGAATAATTCTGAGACATATCCCAGGTTGGGACTCAAACTTGCATTTCCAAATAGCCTACATTTGGAAAGTTTTGTACTGTACGATCATAGCAGTTTCAAATACAACTGAGACCCATGTCAGTTCTGCTGGTTTCCCTATTAAAACTGTTTATTTGTTTGGCCACTCCAAAGTAGTAGGCCTAAACTAGTTTAAAAAGTATGCTTATTTATACAATATTATGTTTTTTAATCTTTAAATGTGTAATTATTTCATCCAATATATTAAGACATATATAACAGGGACGGAGCATAACATGAATGACCCATTTAATGGGAGCTTTTTGCTCTTATCATTTAACCCCCAACTGTTTTCGACCATTGTACTGTTATAAGGATGTGAGTGTTCTCACAACTGGTCATAAATTTCAGTGAGAAACTTAAAAATTTACATTAATTTGATACAAAAAGTTTAGAGACATATTCCCAGACACTGTTCAGTCACCAGACGGGTGATTATAGTTGTGTAAAATGCATAGCGCAGTTTGAGCTGCAGAAGTAAATCTATACTGCACATCTACCTGACAGAAAGAGAGAGAGAGAGAGAGCAAAAGAAAGAGAGCGCAAGGGAGCGTGCGCTCCAAGTGCAGGTTTCAGGGTTGGCAGCAGAGCGCACGAATAGAAGGTGGCACGCGGAATATTGGCCACAATTACCGCGAACTCAAACATCAGGAGACGCTCAGAGGGAAGCGAACGAGAACGGTCGACAACGTCAATTTCTCTGAAACGTTCGAATTATCCGGTAAGTCTTCGAGTTTACATTAATTCCACACAACTGTTGTCGCTGAATGCGTATATTTGTTTTCCTTAAGGACTTTGCCGAACGCTTTCGTAATAGAATGTGTTAGTTTTGTTTAACAGACCGCGCTAATTTATTATTATTATTATTATTATTATTTATTTATTTTTTTTTTTCAAATTTCTTTAGTTAATTCAACTGTGACTTAAACTGTGACTAAAACTAGCGGGTAGCACAAACTCTTTTCACAACTCTAAGAGGTTCCGCGCCAGTCATGTTTATATTTACATATGTATTTGCAGGCTTGTACTTCCATCAGGTGAATTTTGTCAGTAAAGTGTAAAAAGCACGTCAAATATGTTTACATCAAACCCAAATCACTGCGTCTGCTGCGCGCAAGTGGACACTGCAGTTTCTGTCGTTCGTTATTTCTTGACAGCAAAACCTTTCTTTTTCAGGCAAGTTCTGTAATTCGTCAGCTCTTTTGATTTCTTGAATGTTAATTAGAAGTTATAAGTGCAGTGGACTCTGACTTGAACTGTCCTTTTTATTTGACGACAAATGTGCATTGTTGAATTATGTGTGGTAGTGGTCAACATGCGTGTCATTTATTAAAACAGGTAAATCCTTGTTGGTAATAAACATTGCATATGGATGCTCTCAGACTTGCGGTTATTAGATTTGAAATGTTTTTTTATTTTATTTTATTTTTGTATTATTATTTATTTTTTATTTTTTTGCAGTCTGTGACATCATGTACCACCTGTAGCCCAAAGCTGCGCATAATAACATTTTAAGAGTTTTGTTTCAGCATCTGTAACTGAGGGGTTTGTTCTGGATAACTAAAACATTGATATAATAATCCCATATTTATGTTCTTCAGATTTAAGTGGTTTAGAAATGTACTACATATACCTAATTTGTGTAAATTAGTGTCTGATACAAAGAGTGCTGCTGGTTCAACCTAGCGCATTACCACCAACACTAATAAAAACATTTTCTCCTCTTCTTTACTTTTACTTTATTGTGTTAATCAGATAATAATATAGACCAAATACATAGTCTAGCATCTCTAAAAACATAACAGACAGTGCATGTCTATATATGTAAGTGTAAGTGTTTGCTTGACAGTATTCTCAAGCTTGTGGTCATCCCTGTTGCTCGTGCACCTTTTCCTACCCCATTTCTTCCTTCCAGTCATCTTTTCACTTAATATGCTTTGATACAGCACTCTGTGAACAGCCAACCATTCAGTAATGACCTTCTGTGACTTACCCTCTTTGTGGAGGGTGTCAATGATTGTCTTCTGGACAACTGTCAGATCAGCAGTCTTCCCCATGATTGTATAGGCTATTGTGTAACCATTCTGAAGGTTCAGGAAACCTTTGCAGGTGTTTTGAGTTGATTAGCTGATTGGCATGTCACCATATTCTAATTTGTTGAGATAGTGAATTGGTGGGTTTTGTTAAATGTGAGCCAAAATCATCACAATTAAAAGAATCAAAGACTTAAACTACTTCAGTCTGTGTGCATTGAATTTATTTAATACACAAGTTTCACAATTTGGGTTAAGTTAGTGAAATAAATGAACTTTTCCACGACATTCTTATTCATTGAGCTGCACCTGTATGTGTGCTTGCAATAATGTTTTCCAATAACTGTTTGCACTTTTCCTATATTTTCCTATATTCCTTTTCCCTCTTCCAACATTTGATGAACGTTTAAACATTTTTATGTTTATCAAGGTTTTTTTTTTCTTTCTTGTGGTAATGGAGCTAAACTTGTATTTAACCTAGAATTTTCCTTTAAATGCTCTAAACCTGTAATTTAGTGGTCACAGTATTGTTTGAAAGGCCATTATTTCTTATGTAACAGTCAATGATTGTTGTGCTAGTGTATAACAACACATTCCATTGTTTAGTTGTTACATTCTATGTTATTTTTTTATTTTTTTTACTCTTGAAAGAGGAAAATTGTAAGAAGATTTTGTTGTCAAATGTGGTCAGTTTGTATTGAGTGTCCACCTCTTAATTTAATTTTAATTACCACCTCATAGTGTTTAAGGGAGTTCATCTATTTTTTTACAGATGATGATGATGTTATGGCATCAGTAGACAGAATATAGCAAAACTGACCTTGCTCTCTGTGGTTCCCATAGAAGATGAGCACAAAGAAGCCCGGACACTGTGTTTGTGTCAGTGTCTGTACAGTATATGCGTGTGAATTCAACCCACAGGCTAAAACACCACCCACCACCTCTGTTCAAAACACCATCCTGTTCTCCAGAGCTCTTAGCAGGGCCCGTCATCCCTTTATATAACATAACACCTGGCCCACCTCCACCCCCAGCCAACACCCGCACTGCACCAGAGGTGATAAATAAGAGCACCCCCCCCCCCCCCCCCCCCCCCCCCCCATGGCAGATTTCCCAAAAATAAATCAAAACAATACACTTGTATAATGGCTGACCACTTGCCACAGTAGCTGGAGGTGTCAGATCTAGCCTGATCTTTCTATTTTTACTCAACAACCTGTTGATCAGTTGTGGTTCAGATGGAGGCTGCCAAAAAATACAATGGAACCAATTATAATCCAGTGGTTAGCTGTTAAGAGTGTCTAAATCAGTGTGCTTCTTCCACTATTCAAGTGCCTGTTGCGGAAATATTAGTGTCAGAGTTTTGGCTATTTCTGAGTGAGGTTTTTTATTTATTTATTTATTTATTTATTTTTATTTTTTTTACATAATTTTGTAATATAAATTTCCATTTAAATGTTCAACAAGATTTTAGTTCAGAAGAAATTAATAAGTTTATTTACGTAAGAAGGATGCATTAAATTGATAAAAAGTGACAAGAAAAGCATTTGCAATGTTACAAAAGATTTCTATTTCAAATAAATGTTGTTCTTTTGAACATCTGAACATCAAAGAATCCTGAAAAAATAAAGACAGAAAATAGAGTTTTCACAAAAATATTAAACAGCACAACTATTTTTACCATTCATAACAATAAGAAATGTTTCTTGGACACCAAATCAGCATATTAGAATGATTTAGGAAGGAGCATGTGAAACTGAAGCCTGGAGAAATTGCCGCTGAAAATTAAGAAACTAGAAAACAGTTTCAAATTGTAATAATTTTTCACAATATTACTATTTTATTCTATATTTGATCAAATAAAATGTAGCCTTGGTGAGCATAAGAGGCTTTAAAAAAAAAAAAAATCATATATGTACAGTATGTGTTTGTTTATGTGCAATTTTGTGGAAAACAGAAAATAATTATTTAATTCTGACCTTTTCACAAGGTCCCCATGGCCATGGAACACCAGGAAGTGTCAGAGAATTTTGATTTCCAGGCCTGGAAAATCATTTAAATTAATCAAAATAAGGGTTTTTAAATAAGTGAATATATAGTGATTATAACTTTATTCTAATAAAATGCTCTAAAATGTTTAATTGGCTAGAAAGTGTCTAGAGCAAGAAGAAATTAGTTAGAAAAGTGCAGTCTTTTATAATTCTTTTTTTTAAGTCTTGACTTAAAAACTGTGAAGAGTCATATAAATTCATTGGTCAAAAGCTTTATAAAGAAGAGAAAATAAAGCAGTTTAAAATTTTTAATGAAAGTAATAATGCAATTAATAATAATAATGCAAATAATTTAATGTAGAATATGCAATAGAATTCATGTTTTAGTTGTGAATAATGGAGAGATACAATGGCAGAAACCATACAACTTTGTCTTTAAGCAGCAGTACTGTCATAACCTGATTTAGATTTAATCACCTATACATGAACATATCTATAAAATAAGTGCTTAACACAGTGTCACTATTGCCATAGCCGGGAGAGACAGCTTTTATCATGGGAGAAACGTCACTGAGATGCAGCCTGTGTGTGTTTGAGATAGCGAGATCTTGTTTGTTTTATTTCTGTCTAAATAGAAACCTCCAGTTGACACCAAATTCCCTGGAGCTGCTTCTAAGCATATAAAATAAGAGGACGAATATCACTGTGTCTGTGTCTGTGTGTGTGTGTGTGTGTGTGAATGAGAGAAACAGAGAGGCGAATAGAGAGATAGATTGGATTAAAAATTACAGAAGACAAATAATAGGACTGAATCTACAGTTTCTGAGTTTTATGGGGGACCTTGTTTAACAAAAGCATCACACACGACACATGCCCTCATGACCTAGATTCATGCCCCTGGAGTGTCTCAATCTGTCCTGTCTCCTGACAAAGACACTTATTTAGAAACTGATAACTTTATTTAACATGAATATGAAATGTAATCAACTGGTGCAAATTAGAGGTCGAACGATAGTGGATTTTGTCGATACCGATAGCTAGGTTGGACCACACTGGCCGATACCGATTAATTAACCAATAGTTTTTCAAATGAATATTGAACAAAAACTAAAATAGTGCTTTATTAAAAAAAAAGAAAACAGTACTGAACCATACTAGTAGTATGGTTCAGTACTAGTATTATTATTAGTAGTAGTAGTAGTAGTAGTAGTAGTAGCAGTAATAATAATAATAATAATAATAATAATAATAGTAAATGTTGAAATTAACACACTCTAACAATGAACAATACTTATACAGCTTTCATTAATATTAATGTTACAAATGAACTCTTATTTTAAAGTGTTACCATTTCATTTCAACAGTCATACTTAAAGATGCACATCTTTAAATATATACACAAAGGCCATAGCATTAAAATTATATAAATATGGATATTGTATGTATACTCTCACACTTTAACTGCTTCTATTCTTGAACACTTGATGATTATCTAATCAAAATAAAAGCGCAGCGCTGAGTTTAGGAGAACTCACTGGTATCACACACACTCAGGACGCGTCGCGTTCAACTCGAGCAGCGGTCTAAAACAGTTTATTAATCACCAAACGGACACAAATTTACTTCAAGAATGAACAATGAGGCATAGATGAGTTTGAAGTTCGGTGTTTAATGGAGCAATTGGAAAGAGAAAGCGCGATCTACAGTATATTACAGGTGCATCTCAATAAATTAGAATGTCATGGAAAAGTTCATTTATTTCCGTAATTCAACTCAAATTGTGAAACTCGTGTATTAAATAAATTCCGTGCACACAGACTGAAGTAGTTTAAGACTTTGGTTCTTTTAATTGTGATGATTTTGGCTCACATTTAACAAAAACCCACCAATTCACTATCTCAACAAATTAGAATATGGTGACATGCCAATCAGCTAATCAACTCAAAACACCTGCAAAGGTTTCCTGAGCCTTCAAAACGGTCTCTCAGTTTGGTTCACTAGGCTACACAATCATGGGGAAGACTGCTGATCTGACAGTTGTCCAGAAGACAATCATTGACACCCTTCACAAGGAGGGTAAGCCACAAACATTCACTGCCAAAGAAGCTGGCTGTTCACAGAGTGCTGTATCCAAGCATGTTAACAGAAAGTTGAGTGGAAGGAAAAAGTGTGGAAGAAAAAGATGCACAAACAACCGACAGAACCGCAGCCTTATGAGGATTGTCAAGCAAAATCGATTCAAGAATTTGGGTGAACTTCACAAGGAATGGACTGAGGCTGGGGTCAAGGCATCAAGAGCCACCACATACAGACGTGTCAAGGAATTTGGCTACAGTTGTCGTATTCCTCTTGTTAAGCCACTCCTGAACCACAGATAACGTCAGAGGCGTCTTTCCTGGGCTAAGGAGAAGAAGAACTGGACTGTTGCCCAGTGGTCCAAAGTCCTCTTTTCAGATGAGAGCAAGTTTTGTATTTCATTTGGAAGCCAAGATCCTAGAATCTGGAGGAAGGGTGGAGAAGCTCATAGCCCAAGTTGCTTGAAGTCCAGTGTTTAGTTTCCACAGTCTGTGATGATTTGGGGTGCAATGTCATCTGCTGGTGTTGGTCCATTGTGTTTTTTGAAAACCAAAGTCACTGCACCCGTTTACCAAGAAATGTTGGAGCACTTCATGCTTCCTTCTGCTGACCAGCTTTTTAAAGATGCTGATTTCATTTTCCAGCAGGATTTGGCACCTGCCCACACTGCCAAAAACACCAAAAGTTGGTTAAATGACCATGGTGTTGGTGTGCTTGACTGGCCAGCAAACTCACCAGACCTGAACCCCATAGAGAATCTATGGGGTATTGTCAAGAAGAAAATGAGAAACAAGAGACCAGAAAATGCAGATGAGCTGAAGGCCACTGTCAAAGAACCCTGGGCTTCCATACCACCTCAGCAGTGCCACAAAATGATCACCTCCATGCCACGCCGAATTGAGGCAGTAATTAAAGGAAAAGGAGCCCCTACCAAGAATTGAGTACATATACAGTAAACGAACATACTTTCCAGAAGGCCAACAATTCACTAAAAATGTTTTTTTATTTTTTTATTGGTCTTATGAAGTATTCTAATTTGTTGAGATAGTGAATTGGTGGGGTTTTATTAAATGTGAACCAAAATCATCACAATTAAAAGAACCAAAGACTTAAACTACTTCAGTATGTGTGCACTGAATTTATTTAATACACGAGTTTCACAATTTGAGTTGAATTACTGAAATAAATGAACTTTTCCACGACATTCTAATTTATTGAGATGCACCTGTATAGCACTATAAATGAAGCATATAGACTTTATTAGAGCCACAGAAAGACAAACGTTTAGCTGAAAATGCACAATATACAATTCATTATGTACATTATATTTGTCACGAATCGTTGTTAATGTAATTTAATGGAAAACTATGTGAAAGGCGGCAATCGTGATAGAGAGTCGGACTTGTAACCCGAAGGTCGCGGGTTTGAGTCTCAGGTCTGGCAGGAATTGTCGGTAGGGGGAGTGAATAACCAGCACTCTCTCCACCTTCAATACCACGACTAAAGTGAGACCCTTGAGCAAGGCACCGAACCCCCAACTGTTCCCTGGGCGCTGCAGGATTGGCTGCCCACTGCTCCAGGTGTGTGTTCACGGTGTGTGTGTGCACTTGGATGGGTTAAATGCAGAGCACAAATTCCAAGTATGGGTCGCCACACGTCATTTCACTTTCACTTTAAATCCACGTCTGAAGTTTCCCGCTCTGTTCAGCGTGCAGTATCATGTGTCTAAATAAATAGCACGAGGTGTCAGTGATTTTCACCTCTCGAGGCTACTCTCGCACTGTATAATGACAGCAGACCCTTCTCAGCCGCTCCAGCAACGGACGCAACCCGGAAAACTATCGGAATGGATTTTTGCCAATAACCGATAGTTCCAGCAATCAACTATCGGTGCCGATTAATCGGCAAACCCGATACTTCGGTTGACCTCTAGTGCAAATGTGTTTAAACTGTTGGACTGTCAATTTTACATTTACATTCTATTTTTTATGAAAAAAAAAAACTTCATAGATAAAACAACTTTCATTTCCTTGGTTAAGGACAGTAACTCGGCTTCAGAGAGTGACTGTCTGTCCAATGTCAGATATAAAGGGGAATTTAAAATGAAGATGTTAATTAATATTTTACTCACCCACTCATTTTATGTAGTCAACATTTCCATCATCATCTGGGAATGCATTAGTCCATGCAGGTCTAATGGAGCTGGGCTCTGGTTAGTGGATTTGAGTCATTAGTTTCACACAAGTTCAAGGGACATTAAAGCACCATATCTGCGTAATACTTCCGGTAACAGTAGATAATAGTTCTCTTAGAAAGTCCATTTATTTTTAGTATTAACATTAGCTTGAGTGCAGTTTAATCAGATGTTCAGTAGGATTTAATTTATCGTAATATCTTTCTTTTTTATGTAGTATTGGTCTTAATCCAGTCGAGAAAATTGAGTCTCTGTCTTTGTAAACCAGGTCTTACATTGGTTTTTAATTAGAGTTTTGGCTTTAATTGTGTCTCTTTTTTAGGTTTAGATTTATAGTTTGAAAACATAGTTTGGGTTAGCAGTGATAATATGGAAGCCTGGTGTCGTAATGTGGAACGCTTGGAGGGAGATGTTTTATCATATTACCAGCATTCAGGAGTTATTGCTTGCTGCTAACATACCCATCACCAATTCCCAAAACTAGCTCTAACTCAACAAGAGAGCAGTCTGATGTAAGACATCCAAGTTAGAGCTGGAGAATTTGAGTCTTCTTTTGAGAAGTGTTGTTGTGGTTCTCTCACTGCAAGCTAATACTTGAAAAGCAGCCATGGAATAAAACAGAGCAACATCTTTGCTTTTATAGTCTGTTGGAATCCAGAAGCTATTGCTTTTCCCTCCTTTTTTGTTGCCTGGGAAACGGTGTTATCATGAGGCGGGTGCTTGTTGTTAAGTGATCCACCCTCAGTGTTTTTCGGTGGAAGCATGCCCAGAACAGCCAGGAAATGAAGTTAACTGAGCAGTTCTCTTTGTTCAGTGCCATGGCATATTTCATTTCTCTCATGTCTGTGAAGAACATTTTACGAGAATTATGATGCGCAGAACTTACTAAAAAACAAATAACTTTCTTTTATTACTGACGATGCAAAGCCCTCTTATTTTCCAACTTCAGCTACCTATAGAGATCATTTTTCATGATCCAGTCAATTCCTGTAGAATAGTCATTTCATGATTGATTGATTGATTGATTGATTCTTTGCACTGATACTTACAGACTTATTTGGAGGAAACATTGCATTGTTTTATGTCTTTCTTTAATTTCTTCAACTAATCGTTGCATTATCTTTAACCGTACAGTATATTTGATAATAGGCATTTTTGACACCAAGTTTGCCCTTAAGTGTTTTGTCTCCTGCAGTTGAATGGCAAAAATGGCTTCCCTGTTTTTTTTTTTTTTTTTTTTTTTTGATTGTTTTGATATGAGTTTTCACACTTTGTTTTCTCTGAATCTGAGCACAGTTGAGCTTAACCCATCGGTCACAGGACAGATCATAATCTAAGAAACTTAATTTTGGTCATAACTCAATTTTGAAACTGCATTTTGCTTCTGCACAGCGGAATAGTACAGTGGGATTTCTCACCCACTCTCAAAAGTAAGGACTCTGGAGTCTGGAAGTTTTAGTCATATTCCAAGAACACCTTAGAAAGAGATTTTCATGAGTGCTTAAATGTCGAATTGTTTACTTGTTGACCAGCTCCCCTCCTCTTGAATCCACCAGCGCAACAACTGCTGGCTGTACTCTGAAGCAGCCACACTGTATTGTACCATTGCATTTATGTATGACTGTAACCAAGGCAACAAACAACATAAGGAACAGAATGGGTAGATTAACCGACTGGGTGTGAAGCGAATCCAGGGTCCTTAATACACACATAATTCTTCCAATTAGCCATTCCTCAGAGACACAATGCAAGTCTTTTTGGGAAAGTTCTGACTGCACCAGCTTGTGACATTGTGGAGGTATTATAGACAGGTAAGATAAGATGCACTGACCTCTTTGACTTGTATTGTGCTCTTTGATGTTGTCCATTGAGTCTCAGGAATGTTTTCAAGCACATTCCATATGACCATTACACTACAAAAAGTAGAGTTTTAATGAGGATAAAATGTGTTTAATTATTGTGTAGTGAGTTCCAGCATTATGATTTGTGTCAGAATTCTCCTTGGTGTAACATCAGAGGGAGTTTTATTTTATTTGTGTGTATGTGTGTGTGTGTGTGTGTGTGTGTGTGTGTGTGTGTGTGTGTGTGTGTGTGTGTGTGCGCGCGTGTCTTGGTGCTGTACTAAGCCATCTGGCACCTACTGTTTCACCACAGCTTGATAAGATTCACCCTTTGAAGAGACCTATAAATCCTGCTGTCTGTTAGGCCTGTGGTGGCCATCTACAGACCTCTATCTCTAGAAATCTGGTGTGTTGCATTATTTAATAGTGGAACGTGAGATATGACATGTTTTTGACAGATTATGAGAAATTCTGTTCTCAGTAGCTTGTGTCCCTTTGATTTTAAATGCATTTTAAACGTATTTTTGTTTAATAATTACTGTAGGTTTTGTTAACAGTGTACTTGGCAGAAAAGGGATTCACATTTGGTAAGTTAAGTCGTACCTTCCTCAGATTATTTGCTTTAAACATCATTTACCTATACCTTCAGGTTGCTTGATACTTTTTTCCATGGAACACGGGAGAAGTTTTTTATCGAAATGTCAAAGCTGCTGTAGATAAAATGAAACAGCTGTCAATTTCTGTTGCAGTAAAGCTGGTTTAGTTTAAAAGTTAATCATATAATTATAATATATGAAAAAAGTAACTGGGTGTGTGTGTGTGTGTGTGTGTGTGTGTGTGTGTTATTTTATTTATTTCCTGATTTTCCTACAGTAAATTAGTAAGCAAGTTATCATGCATAATTTGATTGATATTACCTTGATATTGTAATCACACAAATGTTTTGCTTTGGATCAGAATCAAAACTTTGCTCAGATAAACAGATGTGTCATCATGGCAGAGATGAGGCTGCATTTTTAGCAGGTTCACTTTGAGAATTAAAAGTCTTCACAGAAAAAGTAATAAATGAAAATGATGTGCAGTAACTCATTTTCTTAGAAGTAAAAGTTTCCATCTCACTGGACTGATGGTTAACTGTGGAGGAGTGACAGCTCAAAGACATGAACCAAAACCTGGCTTTGTGTTTGTAAAGAGAGGTTATTTTTCCTTTTTCTAACAGTTCAAATGTTTAATGTATTACTATTTAAAAAAATCATTCTGACAAGCTCTCAGAAATGGACAAAAAAGACTGAGACGCTCTTATTAAGAAAATCTGAAAAGAATGCCTATTTCATATTCAGTCACTACTGCAAATGCAAGGTGTATTTTTCCTCATTTGAGTCATACTATGAACAGCTTGCATTACTTTCACTGCACATCATGAATCCAACTATATTTCACACCACAATATCATTGTGAAGAATATTGTGGATAATCTGGTAAATAACACCAGATAAAAGTGCTTTTGCTGTGTTGGAAATGATAAACAAGTAAATGAGTTGTGAGCTCACTGTAAATGAGTTCAGTGCTCTGAATGTAGATTAGCTGAGGTCATATGAGGTTTATGCAAATTTCATTCCTCCTCCTGATTTATGTAAATCAGTGGGGTATTTATCTAATGTATTAGTACAACTGAGTGTAATATCCTGTAAAGATTGTAAGCATGAAGTCTCAGGTCTTTTTCTAATGTCCATCATTAGTTCATAGCCCTGTGGGAAGGTCAGTTTAACAACTGGACTCTGGAAGGAACACAAGAGCAGTACTAATCCTACATCTGACTTTCAAACTTGTCAATTTGATATTAAAAGGCTTTTATGTTTCATCCACATTTGAAAAATTGAAGTTAATACATTTATAAAACTAGCTGAAACTGAGAAAAAAAAAAAAAATTACCAGACTGAAGATTTCTTTGTTTAGGAAAAAGTTTCTAGGCCATTTACATAAATGGGTGTAATCAATCATTTTCTTTTAGACTCAGAAGCTGCATTTAGGTTGCAGATTAATCGTTTTTGAGGCACCTGGATGTCTCAGGCTGTAAACATGACAAATTTGGCCTTGAAGTTTAATAAATATATAACCACCTAGCAGTTTTGTGTTATGGCAATAGTGTGGAAAGGGCTGACTGTACATTATCCCACTTACTACTCACCAAGTAAATAAATACCAGAACATGTAATATTGACTTAAGTTTGTTTTTTATTATTATTTTTTTATATATAATTTAACTGTATATTATATTAAAGCTTCTGCTAAAACAAAAAGGTAATCAATTACTCTGTAAATTACAATCAGCCCAGCAACAAGAAAATCCTTTTCACTACAGTCAATAAAAAAGATGCAAGATGATGCCAAAATATCCGAGTGCTGCCATGATTGTCCAATCAGAATCAGGTAATCCAGAGATTTATGTAAAAGAAGCGTTTATAATGTCCATGATTATGCACAATCATCTTTTGTCGCATGACTGGGGACAATTCCCTTGTTTTTCAATCAAGCCTCAGCTTTCATGGCCAGAGAACATTTACAACACACAGCCTAATGCTATGATTGTGCCAAATGAGAGACACAACAACATGATGCACCATCAATTAGATTACTAAGTACCCATTTCTAAAAATAAATTCATCCATATTTTTTGATAAATAATGTCTGTCTCCGTTTGTTGACTCACAGCTAATTGATGTTATGTCTCTTAATTTGTTTGATTGCTGCAAGAGAACATGTTTTTAGCTAAGAGGAGAATAAAACACACTTGTTATGGCCGATGGAGGCTTGATGGCCAATTTAGTGTAGTAAATGCTCAAATGGCACTTTGCTAATTGAACGTAGACAGACACATAATGGAATTACAGGACAAATTGTAACAGGGTATTGTAAGACAGTGACGTCTATCTCTTTGTTTCCACAGGCAAATCTGTCTGGTTTTAAATTTCTTTTGCTTTTCCTTGTCATTTTGTGTATGTTTACTAATATTTTTTATTTAAACTGCTCAGAGGACATTTTATTGCTGAAATGTTGCACTTATAGTTTAAGAGACTTAATTGAGTTCTTGGATATGTTTGTTTATTTTTTTTTTATTTTTTTTTAGATGTTTAAAGTAGAAACAAAATGAGATAATGCTGAATAGCAAAGTATTGTATTTCTAGAATCTCTAACTTTGATGTTTTGGCAAATCTGAGCACAGTTTGAGACATTGTTGATCTTTTTCTCAAGAGAAATAGAGTCACAGAGACAAAAGTCTTCGTTTGCTCTCTTCAAACTCATTGAGCAGATCTTGTTTATGTTTTATCTTTCCGATGAGTGCTTTCAGCTTAATGGTAAAACCATAGTACAGTTATTCAGTCAGTGTAAACTCATGCCATCAGATGAATGAATCCAAACATCATTATTTGTTTGAACAGTGCTGGTCCTGAAACCCTTCCAAAATCTTATTTGATGTTAAGCTCAGTAGGCTGCTTTAGTTAGGAACACGATATGGCTTTGCAGAATGTCTTATAGAAAAGGCTGAGTGACAGCAAATGTAGACACGGCTGGCAGCTCTGCAGAGAGAGAGCCAAACAATGCCCAAGGCTTCAAACTGAATGTTCAGCTTTGCAGAGCATAGACAGCTTCCACGGCGAGGAGACACATGCGCGCGCACAAATACTGAAGCTGGATTGCATAATTTATCAGAAACAAGGTAAAGAGGTTATATTTTGTCTATTGCTTTCTAAAGACCAAATATAAGAAGCAGAGATGACCCTATAATCCTCAGAAGATTTCGACGAGCGTCTAAATGTGTTATCTCCCTGCTGATGGAAGCTTCAGTAACTCTTCAGCAAGAAATGTTCAGAGGAGTTTTTCATTTACAAATTTGCTCAGCAGAAATGTGCTTAAAAATGGGAACAGTTTTCCCTGGTGTCCTCGCATCTGCCCTTTTCCTGACTTCTGCCAAAGAAAAAGTGCAGCTGCCACTGAGACAGTTTTGTCCAAATTATTCTTTTACATGTTTATTGTGTTACCTAATGGACTCCATTCAGTTTTATTACTTGCAATGATTGCATTTTTGCATGTACCTCAGATGTGATAAGACCCTTTCTGGGAAAATAAAGAAACATTACAAATTGAATCTCTTAATATCTTTTTCCTAGACAGCACAGCAGTGAGTTTAAATGGAGAGCAAATCGAAACTTTCAAAATTTCAAAAGATTTCAGTGAAACACTTTTTACTATATTGTTCCAAGATTATCTGAGTTATGCTTTTAAAATTCATTTTATGGTCTCTAATAAAATAAATATTCCTCTTGGTGCTTTTTTTGCAGTGTGTTGACAGAAATGTCCTGCATGAATGTAATTGAGCTTTTTATCATATATTTATTTTAGTTGAATAGATCTTAGTCAGGTTAGATGCTATACAGAATTTTAGAGATACACCGGCCATCAGTTAGAGCCGACTGATTTTTGCTCAAAAACCTGTGATTGGCAACCTGCTTTTTTGTTTTATTTCGGCCGATCCGGACTTGCACACAAAATGCATTGTAATCATTTCCAAAGATGTAATTTGTGTGGAAATATTATGAAGTCTGTAAGCAGGACATTAACAGAGGCCAGAGACGGGACATGCTGAAGATGAGAAAATACTGTACAAGACAGTGCAAAGCTCACTGTTCACTGTGTGTGCAATATTGGAAGAAAACTAAAAATATTGAATTGGGAGTGGGGGTATCTGTGTATCTCTGAAGCGAACTGACTGTCATCAAAAAAGTTTGATTGCGTTTTCTTTTTGTCTTACCTCCGTATAATGCCTATTAAAGTAGTGTTTATAAGCACAGGGATGAAAATGAGGCTGTGAGAGACATACAATCTTTACAGTGGCACAAACTGTATAAAGGTCCTGGATAATGTAATTTTCTCACAAATTTTGTCTACTGAAAGTTTTTTTTTTATTCCAGAAATACTGTCAGCTGAACAATCCGTATGTTGTTAAACAACAGTACAATCCATTAAATGCAATGTACTTACATACCTCATCTCATTCCATCCCTCAGACTTGTTTTCATTCATGTCAAAAATTGAATATGGCGCTACCCTAACTAAGGTCTATTGATATTTTTAGATGAAACATGGTTTTAAAATCAAAACTGGAATGGTAATACCTGGTTACAAAAAATACTAACAAAGTGAAATCAATAAAAATAAATAAAAAGCATGCCACAGGCAAACAGGGTTAATCAAAATGGTAGCATGCACACTAAACATTCCCAATTTAGTTTTTTAAACATCTCTTCTCCAAACTGTCTTTAAAGTGCTTCTCTCCCCTCATTACCATGCATGTATTGGCCTTGCAAAGACAGTGTCTCCTGCAATCATAGGGGCCAAGGGGAGATTAATTAGAGACCTTGGTGCTCCTGTGACGGGCAAAGCAAACAGCCTCTTGCTCAGCCTGTAATTTATGTAATGCCTCCTTTACTGTGGATATCAGGAATGGCCTTTTTTTGGTGGATACTCTGGCGCTGGGTGGTAATGATGCTTCAGTCTGCTCTCCTGTCTTTTCTGGACTATTCTGGGAGAGTGGAGGAGAGAAAATAGGATGTTTTTGTACTGTAACATCAAACAAAGTGTTTCGGAGTAAGTTCAAGCCCAGCAGAGTTCAGAGGCGTGCAGTGCATGTGAACTATTGTGGTGGTTTTTGTCTTGGTTCTTTGTTAATGTTGAAAGCCCGAAGCCTTTAGAGACAAAACTCTTGTCACATTATCTGGTTGAGCTTCAGTGTGATTGAGGACTGTCATGGTGTTTGGCAAATTGTTGGGTCAGACCCGAGCAGCGGTGCAATTGTACTGCCAGCCTGATGTGTAATTGCTTGTTTGTGTGGGGCCTTTTTGCTGTTTGTTTCAGTGCGTTGTACTGCGATAGATAATGGCTGTCCTCCCAGCTCTCAAAACAGTAAAGCGACATTTTTAGAAGAATTGGCAACAGTTTTGAGAGTCTATAGGCTCTTCTGAGAAGATTAAACTAACGGAGTGTCACATGATGTGCTACATAAGGGGAATTTAGCACTGGTAGGGGTCTGCAGGATTTTAGGCTCTGCATGTCGTGCATTTAGATTTGAGCACTTTGTTCTTCTTTGGTTGTTTCACTAGTTCTCTAGTTAATTTTAATGTTAAACCCTGTAGGGTTTATTACCCAAGGAATACCACCTAGGAAACCTCCAAAATAAGTGCACATTAAAGCAAGTACTAACACAAAAGGAAAATGCTAAGCTATCAAGCTTTCTAGTGCTTATATAGAAAAAATTAATACATGTTTTTGATAGCCAAATGATATTAATCTACCGTCTTGGTACCAGATCAAAAAGAAAAAAAAGTAATCTTGTCAGTTATTCTTAAAAATCTAATCTGGTTGAAAGTTTCACTCAGACATATATCATATTGCAGATAAAATGGGTCACAGCCTCGTTTTGTCTTACAGACTTTTTTTACCCAAAAATGAAAATTATCATCATTTACTCACCCTCATGTCAAATTTGTATGACTTTTTTTCTGGAATACAGCAGAAGATATTTTAACGCTTGTGCTGTGCTGAAAATCCTTTACCTAATTTGGTGTTCTAGGTCAAAAACTGGCAGGCCTTTTAAAGATTGCTTATAAATCTTTCATTATACTATATTATTACTAAATCACCATTTTTTTCACCTTGTCCTAGAGTTCATATATATATATTTTTTTGTTTGTTTATGTGTTCCACCGTAGAAATACCCTCATTCAGGTTTGGAAAGATATGAGGGTGAGTAAATGATGACAGAATTTTCATTTTTAGGGAGACTGTCCCCTGAAATGTTTTATTTTGATAGGACCCAAAATCACTCTTATCATTTGATATCCTAATACAATTAATTAGAGATGAGTGTCATTTATCTATCTGGTGTCCCTGCGGTCTTTTCCTTTCGCTTACTCTCAGATCTGTCATAAATAAGCATGATTACTGCATGTTCAAAGAATCTGAATTTTTCAGAGCTACTTCCTGCCACAAGTGGAAATTGTCACTTTTGGAATAAATTGTAGGCATCACTCATGTGTGGTTATGAGAGTGCTGTCTGGCAAATCTCTCTCTCCCCCTCTTTCTCGCTCACTTTTTCTCACTCTCAGATAAATGAGAATTTATTCCTCCTCTTTGAGTTCTGGCTTAGACGGAGAGAAAAGCACAGGGTCGCGGAGCTCACTCGCAGCTCAATGGAAGAAAGAAAGAAACAACTGCGTGCATTTTAATTGTCAATGAATGAGCGGCATCTCAAGGCTTCACAGCAAAAACTCTCTTCATAATTTATTAAATTCACACCATCATGAACACGCACATCAGTGGCCTTTCAAAACATACACAATTAAAATGTGCATTCAAAAATTCTCTAGTCATCAACAATATTGTACATTGAGAGGCTGATAATTTGCTTGGTAATGTCGAATGTGGGGTGCAAGACGATTAGACTTTTTTTGTCTCTACATTATAATTGCTGTGACTGTGGTTTAGTTCTTGTTTTTGCTTGTATTGCTGTGTATTTTTATATACTGTTAAAAAGTTTGTGGTCGAAGTCCCTTATGGTCACCAAGGCTGTATTTATTTGATCAAAAACACAGTAAATACAGTAATATTGTGAAACATTATTTCACTTTAAAATAACTTTTTTATTTAAATATATTTTAAAATTTAATTTATTCCTGTGAAGGCAAAGCTGAATTTTCAGCAGCCATTACACCAGTCTTAAGGTTAACGTGATGCTTCAGAGCTGCAGCGTAATATTTTTGTGGAAACGTGATATTTTTTTTCAGGTTTATATGATAAATAAAAAGTTCAAAAGAATAGCATTTAATAGATTTTTTTGTAACAATATGAAAGGCATCCTTGCTTAATGAATGTTAAATTTCTTTAAAAATTAAAATACATCTTGCATACAACAAACGGTTTATTTGAAATGTATTATATATCATGCCTGGTATAATTTAAAAAGCACCAAAGTACAAATTATGTATGTACATATACAGTACTGTGCAAAAGTCTTAGGCCGCTAGTATTTTCACCAACAAAAAATGTTTTTAAGTCAGTAATTTCTATCTTTTGCTGTAGTGTGTCAGTAGGAAATATCAGTTTACATTTCCTAACATTATTTTTGCCATTAATTGTAATAATCCAGTGAGATTTTTGTTTGCACAAGGAGTCTGACAACAGCCAGTGCTCCACACAGATATCTGACTTCATCATCTTCAGCGACAAGAACAGAACAAACTGAGACAGACTAAATCCAGAAGAACTGTGGCAACGCCTCCAAGATGCTTCAAGAAACCTACCTGCAAAGCTACCTGAAAAACTATGCGCAAGTGTACCTCAGACAAAAGCTGTTTTAAACACAAAGTGCGGTCATACCAAATGTTGATTTGATTTAATTAATAGAAGTTAATTGATAAATAAAATCTATTTATGGCATTATTTCTGAAAGCATCCTCATTTTACAGCATTTTTACACAATTGCCTAAAACTTTTAACAATACTGCAGCTTTGCAGGTAGGTTTCTTGAAGTATCTTGGAGACGTTGCCACAGTTCTTCTGGATTTAGTCTGTCTCAGTTTGTTCTGTTTCTTCATGTCATTCCAGACGGACTGGATGATGATGAGATCAGATTTCTGTGTGGAGAACTGGCTGTTGTCAGACTCCTTGTGCAAACAAAAATCTCACTGGATTATTACAATTAATGGCAAAAATAGTGTTTGGAAATGTAAACTGATATTTCCTACTGACACACTACAGCAAAAGATAGAAATAACCGACTTAAAACAATTTTTTTTTTTTTTGTTGGTGAAAATGCTAGCGGCCTAAGACTTTTGCACAGTACTGTATATGTGTATATATGTATATATGTATATATATATATATATATATATATATATATATATATATATATATATATATATATATATATATATACATACATATACACACACACACACTCACACAACAACAAACCGAATTCTGGAAATGTTGGGACGTTTTTTAAACTTTAATAAAATGAAAACTAAAAGACTTTCAAATCACATGAGCCAATATTTTATTCACAATAGAACATAGAGAACATAACAAATGTTTAAACTGAGAAATTTTATACCTTTATCCACTAAATGAGCTCATTTCAAATTTGATGCCTGCTACAGGTCACAAAAAAGTTGGCACAGGGGCAACAAAGGGCTGAAAAAGCAAGAAATTTTGAAAAGATTCAGCTGGGAGAACATCTAGCAACTACTTAAGGTAACTGACATCAGGTCTATAACATGATTATCTATAAAAGGGATGTCTTAGAGAGGCAGAGTCTCTCAGAAGTAAAGATGGGCAGAGGCTCACCAATCTGTGAAAGAGTGCATAAAAAGATTGTGGAATACTTTAAAAACAACATTCCTCAACATCAGATTGCAAAGGCTTTGCAAATCTCATCATCTACAGTGCATAACATCATCAAAAGATTCAGAGAAAATGGAGAAATCTCTGTGAGTAAAGGACAAGGCCGAAGACCTTTGTTGGATGCCCGTGGTCTTCGGGCCCTCAGACGACACTGCATCACTCATCGGCATGATTCTGTCATTGACATTACTAAATGGGCCCAGGAATACTTCCAGAAACCACTGTCGGTAAACACAATCCGCCGTGCCATCTGCAGATGCCAACTAAAGCTCTAACATGCAAAAAGGAAGCCATATGTGAACATGGTCCAGAAGCGCTGTGGTGTCCTGTGGACCAAGGCTCATTTAAAATGGACTGTTTCAAAGTGGAAAAGTGTTCTATGGTCAGACGAGTCCAAATTTTACATTCTTGTTGGAAATCAGAGACGCCGTGTCCTCCAGGCTAAAGAGGAGGGAGACCTTCCAGCGTGTTATCAGCGTTCAGTTCAAAAGCCAGCATCTCTGATGGTATGGGGGTGCATAAGTGCATACGATATGGGCAGCTTGCATGTTTTGGAAGGCACTATGAATGCTGAAAGGTATATAAAGGTTTTAGAGCAACATATGCTCCCCTCCAGTATGGCTTCATAGTAGAAGAGTCCGGGTGCTGAATTGTCCTGCCTGCAGTCCAGATCTTTCACCTATAGAGAACATTGGGCACATCATTAAACAAAAAATACGTCAAAGATGACCACAAACTCTTCAGCAGCTTGAAACCTATATCATGCAAGAATAGGACCAAATTCCAACACCAAAACTCCAGAAACTCATAACCTCGATGCCCAGACGTCTTCAAACTGTTTTGAAAAGAAGAGGAGATGCTACACCATGGTAAACATGCCCCCGTCCCAACTATTTTGAGACCTGTAGCAGGCATCAAATTTGAAATTTGTAAAATTTGAAAATTGTAAAATTTCTCAGTTTAAACATTTGTTATCTATGTTTTATTGTGAATAAAATATTGACTCATGTGATTTGAAATTCTTTTAGTTTTAATTTTATTCAAATTTAAAAAACGTCCCAACATTTCTGGAATTCGGGTTATATATATATAAACATACATACATACATACATACATACATATATATATATATATATATATATATATATATATATATATATATATATATATATATATATATATAATATATATATATATATATATATATATATATATATATATATATATATATATATATATATTACACACACACACACACACACACACACAATAATACAATGTTTTAGAAAATATTAGTGTTTTTTGCCCATGTAAAACTCATCAATACGGTGCTAGGGTACTTTAGAATTGCTAGTTTTTTTTTTGTTTTGTTTTTTTACTTACTGGCACAAATTTTATTCTGGTCCCTAGAAATAGCTTGGGTCCCTCCTTTAATATAAATCTGTCAGCAACCAAACAAAAATCATAAGTTCAGTTGCTTAGAGAAATAATAGCACCCCTCTCCTCAATAAATGTCATGGTTTGAGATGTCCATATCATTCATTTCCACAGCATGACTTTTGAAGGACCATTAAATAACTTTTTTTGTGTTTGTTTTCTAGGGTAGGAGCAGCCATGCCATTTGGCTGTTTGACTCTGGGAGAGAAGAAGGACTACAACAGTCCTTCAGAGGTCACCGATAAGTATGACCTGGGACAGGTAGTGAAATCGTAAGTACAAATCTATGGTTATGTCTACCTTTTGTTTTGCTCTTGTTTATAGTAGTCTTTTTGTGCAAAATATATGCTCCTAAATTTTCAAATTTTAATATATACTTTTTTCTATGTGTAAATTAGATTCTGAATCCCAGATTTTTGATGTTGACTCAACAGCACTGTATATGTGTTTTTATAATCTTCATTAATAGGGAGGAGTTTTGTGAAATCTTCAGAGCAAAGGACAAGAACACACTGAAAATGTACACCTGTAAAAAGTTCCTGAAGAAAGATGGAAGAAAAGTACGAAAAGCAGCCAAAAACGAGATCCTCATCTTGAAAATGTACGTTTTCCATGCAGGTTATTTATACGATCCACATTTTAGCAAAGAAAGTTGCTTGCAGATGGTGCTCAGTGTTGAAATTTGTTTAACAAGAGTAGCAGAATGCAGTTGACTCTTTACCATGCAAATGATTTTATTTTTGCAGATAGTCATGATTTCTTTTCACTTTCTACTCTGCTTCCTTTCACAGTGTCACAGTTTCTCTCTTGCTTTCTCTCTGTCTCTCCCCGCAGGGTGAAGCATCATAACATCCTCCAGCTGGTAGATGTCTTTGAGACGAGAAAAGAGTACTTCCTCTTTCTGGAGCTGTAAGTGCTTTGAGGTTTTCGCATGTGAGAGTGAATAAGAAAGTACAAGAGTGTGAATGGATTCTTTTTGCATTTATTGTGTTTTAGATTTTAAAATTGAACCAAAATGAAAATCCCGTTATTATTTACACACCCTCAGTTGCTTCTTATTTTTCTTCAAGATGGGTAGGGATGTGGAACATAGAATATACTATTTTGCCTATAATAAAGTGGATTATTTATTTATCTATTTATTTATTGAGATGGGGTTGTACTGGAGACAATTTTTTTTTTAATTCTTCTGTATCTTTATCCTGTTAATATTGTAAAAATTCAGTCAACAGATTAAGCAGTGGCCACTGGGGATTTCAAGCTGCAAATGATTTAAATGTTGACAGAATTTTAATTTTTTAGATGAACTATTTTATTACATAACGATGCATTTGCATTTGTTTCTTGATCATTTCTTTCTTTAAACTAAAAAGATTTTTTTACAGTCATATAAGGACAATTTTGACTCACATAAATATTTGGCTTGGCTGTTTTTCATGTTTTTTTTACTTCAGGGCCACAGGAAGGGAGGTGTTCGACTGGATCTTAGACCAGGGCTACTACTCAGAACGTGACACCAGCAATGTGATCCGGCAGGTGCTTGAGGCTGTGGCTTACCTGCACTCTCTTCACATCGTTCATAGAAACCTAAAGGTGACTTGGGGCTTTACTACCATCTAATGGTCTCCACATGGTATTGCACCAGAATGCAACCTCAGACTCAAACTACAACATTTCAGGAGACAGAGGTTGATTAGATACACTAACTAAAGGGTTCATTTATTTCAAAGAACAATTCATTCTAACAATCATACTAATATCAATGACATGTCTTGCATCTCTTGTTTTTTAATACAATTACATTTCTGATTTGCTTTGCAAGGTGAAGTGTTTGAGGTTTTATACAACTGATTACATTTACTACTATATTTTCTCACCCTGTCAGCTGGAAAATCTGGTCTACTATAACCGTCTGAAGAACTCCAAAATTGTAATCAGCGATTTTCACCTGGCCAAACTGGAAAATGGTCTTATCAAAGAGCCATGTGGCACACCAGAGTACCTTGGTAAGAAAAAGTGTCAAATCTTTCAGATGTAACTGCACCCTATATTGTGAATTATGGTTATTAATATAAATATACTAATATAATTATAATATATTAGTGTTAATGATGTAAAACTACTTATATAATAAAAATAATAATAATAACTATATAGAAAGACAAATTCAAAACATACCTCTTTCTTCATTCCTGAATTACATTAAAAAAAGAAGATTTTTACTATCAAAAAATGTGTAAAATATTTTTGAAATAATGATATGTGTACACTAAAGTACATTCAAGGTCTTCAAGTTTGTACCACTTGAGATTGTAGTCATTACATCATAAAAGTTTTGCAAAAAATGTATTGAACCAACATGAATACCAAAATGACATGTCTAAGAACACTATAATATAGTGTTTTGCACTATATTATATTTTATATTTGTCATTGACTCATTATCATAATTTTCTTTCTCTTTCTCTCATAGCTCCAGAGGTGGTCGGCAGACAGAGATATGGCAGACCGGTGGACTGCTGGGCCATCGGGGTGATCATGTACATCCTGTGAGTTCATGCGTCGTTATTTTATACATTTAATTTATTGTGTGAGATGGTCCAACATATTCATTTCATTGTGCACTTTAACCAGATTTTTGTTTATTAGTAGGCCCCATAGATGTCTGTTTTGGAGTCACTTGCCTGACACGTTCTTGTGTTCATCAGCATGTACATTCCATTTCCTGTTGTCACATTGCGTGTTAGATCATCATTGCCACTCTGTAAGTGCACAGTATTTCCTGTATCTGTTTCTCTCCCTAATCCCTCCTCAACAATCAATTGTTGTTCATATGGTTTTATGGTCCTAATTTATCCCTTGCCCTAGGAAATTTTAATGCTCTGCTCATATTATTATTTTCAACAGACTGTCAGGAAACCCACCTTTTTATGATGAGACAGAAGATGAAGATTATGACAATCATGATAAGAACCTGTTCCGGAAAATTCTGTCTGGAGACTACGAGTTTGACTCACCCTATTGGGATGACATCTCAGATTCAGGTACAGTACACAAATCACTGTACAGCAGGTATGAGATGGATCTGTGGGATTCTGATCAGAACACAAATTCAACTATTCAACAAATTCTTTGCAGCAAAAAGCCTAGTTGCATGTTTAATGGAGGTGGATCAGGACCAAAGACTGACTGCACAGGAAGCCATCAATCATGAGTGGTAAGGAGCCCTTGCCAGTACAGAATCTGCATTTTATCATTTATCTGCAGTTTAATTAATGAATCTATGAATCTTTTGTTTTTTGTTTTTGTTTAGGATATCTGGAAATGCAGCCTCAGACAAGAACATCAAAGATGGTGTTTGTGCTCAGATTGAGAAAAACTTTGCTAAAGCTAAATGGAAGGTAAGGTCTTACTAACCTCATTTGTGCCAAATTTCAGTACATTTATGGACTAAAATATATTAATTTAATAATCATTTAAATTAGTATTTTTAGTTAAACATATTATATTAAAACATTATTATTATTATTTGTTATCCAGAAAGCTGTTCGTGTGACCACCATGATGAAGAGACTCAGGGCTCCAGATCAGAGTGACTCTGGAGCTTCTAGTCCTGCAATGGGAGCCTCAGGAGGACCTGTTACCCCCAGCACCACCCCTGTTCCCCTGGCTGCCATACCAGTGCCTCCCCGCACCGCCCTGGATCACTCCGAGGGCCAGACACAGGAGGCCTCGGCTCCAACACGGTGTAATGGAGAGATACTGACATCCCAGCAGCGTAGTGGGGAGACTAGGGAGGAATAGAATGACTGATTACATTCGGGCAAATATAGTGGCAAATAGAGCAGCACCTACACACTACATATAAATTCATATTGAAATCTAATGGTGACGCAAAGTTCAATTGTGCTTAAAAGCTTGATCGCCATTTTACATTTTCATTTGTGCAAAATGCTGTTATCTAGGAAGACTTTAAAATGTAAATCCCAGTCCCATAGTAGTCTTATCTGTATTTTCTTAAATAGCTTTATCAAATAAATATTATTTGTTACTTCTGAAGTAATACTCCGTGATTTAATTTCCATGGTTAATTCAAACCAATTTAAAAAATCCTCATCAAACATTTGCTACCATCTTTTTAAGGGTATTATACAAAATAAGATCCAGTACCCGGATGAAGCTTATTTATTTAGTTCTTAGATTTACTTTGAAACATTTCATTAAAAGTTTATGTTGTTCAAACATTTTCAGTTGTATTTATTACATACCTAAAACTTGCAAGTTTTTTTCCACATTGCAAAGAGCAAAGGAACATTAAAAAAAAAAAAAAAAAAAATACAGCCTCAAAAGATGAATCTTAAAGCCATTAAATAAGATAATTAATAAACAGAAACAAACAAAAGAACAGTTAACACAGCAGAATATTATATGTCTGCATCAAAAGAATGGTTGGACTTTAATGTAGAATTTCATATGATCCAGAAGAGCCCAGCTGCTGAATTAAAATTTGCATTAATATTTTGTGTCATAATATTGGCTAACCAGCAACTAAAACTGCTGCTGTACTTCATTGATGTACAAGTCATTATGTTTTTGTCAATACTGTCATCATATCAATATAATATTACTCAGTGTTTTTGTACTGCTGAATCGTGTTTATTTTTCTTTTGCTGTACAATCTTACAAGAAATTATGTAGCTCTTTTTATTCAATCTGCCCTTATATCCGTATTCTAAAGAGCACTGCATTTTATATAGAATACATCTGGTTTCATTGAGTCTGATATGTTGAGGCCTAAGGGTTTCCAAACGTTCTGTTAATGTGCAGTACAAACAAAGCAATATGAATATTGCTGTAATACTGTGAAACTGCTATACAGGTGATAAGATATTCCTGCCATATTTCATACAGGTAGCCAAGCAATTTGCTCTTGATGGTTGTTTGCGTACTCGATCTTATAGCTGTATATTATGTTCAGTTATTGTATTCTGCCTAAAACCCAGACCTTATTTTCACTGTCCATGTGGAGAGAGAGGAATCAAAATGTCCTTAAACTGCAAATCCTGCTGTAGCTCATGTCCATTATGGCATAGTTATTTGTTGTTTATTGTTTGTTTTAATTGGTTGTCTTTGGCATGGTCACATGTTTATTTTTAGGCATTTGCTGAATATACTCCCCATTGTATATAGCTTCACTGAGTTTTATCTGGTAGTATTATCTCAGTAATGTAAAAGGAACTATACAGACGTACATGTGTGCATTAGTTTGACCTCAACTGAAAACCATAATTTTCTCCTGTTTAGCCTATGTGTTCCTCTTTATGCACTGACGGCAGGCTCTGTAAACACTGAAATATATTTTCTGAGAAAAGTTTTCATAGAAGACAGAGCAGAAAAACAAATGATTAAAATGAGTAAAATGTGTGATTCATAATTTTCATGTATCAGCTCAGCCTAATGTGTTTGTCACTGTTTGTGGCTTCTGTATTTTGTTACTCGATATGCAGAATAAAATGTTTTTGGACAGTGTATGTTTCCATGGTGTTTCTTATTTCTGGTCTAGTACTAAATTTAAACAACATTTTGCATAAAGCTGTATTGGTTACAGTGAATGTGTATTGGCTTATAAAGCATTATGGCTGGACTAAAAATCCATATTACATGTAATACTTTTATTTATAATACATTTATAATATTTTTTGACACAGAGATTGTAATTACAATTAGTCTTTCACATGGTAACTTACTTTATTTTGTTCACTGAATTGTAAAACTACAACTCCCACAAGCCCTCATTCACCGGAAACGGAGTATGTACTCTTCCGCTTCTTTTTGTTGGAAACCCCGAAAAGAACCCTCTAACAGATCTCTACAAGCTAGGTGAGACGTCTAAACATGGCTTTATAGACATTAAATTGAAGATATATTCCACTGTTATTTGTAGCGTTTTGTAAAATTAAGATGAACGAAAAAACGTTGTTTACTTCGTCCATTGATATTGGGAAAATGTCTTGATTGAAAGCTAAAGTTAGCACGTTAGCCATCTTTTATTAGGGCAGGTTTATGAGGTGAATAAAGCAATACTTTGCCTTCTTGTTAATAAATATTTGAGTACTCAACAAAGTAGCTGGAAAGGATTCTCATGTGTACGACTTTCACACAACGGTGTATTTGATGTGACGTTAGTTTGATTTCATCACATTTATATAACGTTACTCATTCTAGCTAAACGCAATCGCATTGTGTTAGCATGATGCTTTAACAACGTACGTGCTTTTCAGTCTGAAACTGTCCCTTCCAATGTTGTGACATTTATATTAAACGATTTTCATTAGCCCTCATCGTTTTGTTTTGCAAATATGAAATAGCAGTTCTTTTGATTGCGTTTACCTCTATAACTTGTACGTTAATTGTTAATGATATGTGTAATGGCTTGACAAAATAAAGTTATTTTCGAAATATTTTTCCGAATTAGGCTTTAATCTGGGACGTTTAGCAAAGTTACATAAGAACAGGTCAATTAATTGATCTTTAATGATAAGGTATTTATTTATTTCTCAAGTGAAACGACGTTCTGCACTCGAAACTCGTGCTGAGGGAGAGTTTCAAGGAGAGGAGAGAACAATGTGGAACGGTTCAAGACCTGGACCACGAGGAGGGATGCCCTTTCGGTAAGAGGTCTTAAATTAAGTACATTTCTAAGACTATATTCTACATCAAACACAGAATATGTCATCAATGTACTGTGTTCCTAAAAGGTCTCTTAATTAGAGTGCTGTCATACTGTGGGACATGCAGCCTAAAATTTCTGTCTGAACATCATCTAAAATTGTTCAGATTTATCGTACCTGCATTGAATTGCCTGTTTATAAGAATCCAAACTTGCAAATTTTGCCACATAAGAAATCTTTAATGCAATTTGGCTTAGTAAAATCATGGCCAAAGTCTTCAGTGTGTTCCAGGATGTAATAAGAAATAATCTACAAAGAAGTGTAAAATTTATACACAATTATAATTTATGTAACACATTTTATGTATATTGGTCCCAAAACATATTTAAACATTTTAAACCCACAGTAATCAGTGTGGAAACTGTTGGACTAGTAGACAAAATATCAAACCAAGTCACATTTATTTTCAAGAAATATATCTCAAGCACATTTTTCAAAATGTCTTGTTAAAGAGGTTTGTTAGGTTTTATTTTAAAACTTGCAAAGAACCTTTGGATAGTCTTGGCCGCGAAGGGTGCATTTGTTTTATCTTTTGTGATCCAGAAAACAAAGCGCACATTTCGAGGCTGCATTTGAAAGAGCAATTGCCTTCGTTGTGCTGCTGACAAATTCTTGGAATGCAGTCTTTTGAAAGACGCAGCCTCTGAATTGGGACACAGCGTGTGTTTTGTAAAAAAGTAAATAGATTGCTCATTTGCAGTAATGCTTCTGATTTTATTGCAGTGGGGAACCTCGTGGAGGCATGTTTGAAGGCAGAGATGGCCCAAGACCTGACTTCAGAGGTCGGGATGGCATGAATATGGACAGGTCACCCATGGACATGAGGCGGTTCGACTGCCCACCTGATATGAGAGGACGAGACATGGGTCTTCATGACAGAGGAAGAGAGCCTTCCCGAGACTTTTTCAGGCCCGGAGATGAAATGGACATGAATTTTCGAAGGCGCTTTGAAATGGATCAGAGAAACAACCTTCAGAATTCTCCAGGTTTTATGGGTCAATCTAGGCCACCAATGGATATGGGTGGCAGAGACATGCAGGGTGGTAATATTAGGGGTCCAGAGGATGGATTCATGAATATGAGGGAGAGGGAGAGATTCCAAATGGATATGCCTGGGCTTCCTCCCATGGACATCAGAAGGAGACTTGCCATGGTGGCAATGGGTGGAAATGGAGATCTTGGGGACATGAGAGACAGGGAGAGGGCACGGATGGGTGGCATTGATGGGTTCAACATGGACATGCCTCCCAGAGACAGACCGATGATGGATTTTGACAGACGAGGTGTCACCCCTCCACTTAATCCAAGAGGAAGGTTTGAATCCGATATGGATCTGAGAAACCGCATGGGGTCCTCCAATGATTTTAGAGACCAGCCTCCTCAGATGTTTCGAGACAATGAAGGTGTCCCCATGGATATCAGAGGAAGACCTGATATGCCTTTAGGTCGTGGTGGCCCAGAACCCATGATCAGACCCGACGAGATGACCCTCAGAGACAGAGAATTCCCAGAGCCAATGGACAGTCCAATGGGCTTCAGAGGGAGAGAAAGTGAAACTCTCTCAGATGAGTGGCGCAAACATGGCATGAGAGACCGAGAATCTCTTCCACCGATGATGGGCAGAACGCCACCACTTTTCCAGAGAGAGCTGCAAGACAAGTTCTTCTCTAACTGTGGAAAAGATGTAGACTTTGGAGAACTTCCCCAGTTCAAAGACAGAGACCGAGATGGATTTCTGGGAAAAGACGGCACAGGCTTTAATCGATCAGAAAGAGACTCCAAACACCAAAACTGGGAGAAAAATATTCCTAGTGATTTCCCGGTCAGAGATCCAACTCAGAAGCCCCCTCTTCTTCCACTGGATCCCCCTCTAAATGCCCAAAGTAGAGATGGAGATAAACCCTGGTCTGGTGACCGAGATGAAAAGCCTGACAGAACTGCACCTGCAGGTGGCAGACCTCCATATTTCCAAGACAAGAACCAGCCAAACCAAGAGCATCATTTCGCAAGTGATCGAGTGCCCTTTAAGGGCTCCAGTGACGTGGCTTTAGATCAGGGACCACAGAGAGAGAGCTTGGTGTCTGGGCCAAAGGAACCCCAGAGTAATAGAGGTGAGCGACAGGATCAGGATTATAGAGACATTGATTATCGCACCAGCTCAGGGCGCAAATACGACTACAATCTTGGGGATCTTCAAGGACCTGAGAAAGATGTGAAGGAATCCAAACTTGGTCCAACTCAACGACCAGATGACTCTGGTTCTCAGGTTAGATTTTGTCTTTTGACTTTGTTTGATGGAAAGCGAGAGAGTTTCTTTTCCAACTACAAAATCATTCTGATTATATAAATGTATTATGTGAATAGAATAAGTTGATTTTTTATTTTTTTTTTTTTATCAGCTTGATTTTTGTTCTTTATCCTCAGTGAGAAAAAAAACTAACTTTTTTTCCCGATGGGATGGCAATCCATGTAAAAGTTAATATAACATTTCTTTTCACAGCTCATATAATTGCTTATGGACTAGTACATAAAACGTAATGTACATTTAAACGCGCTAGTACAGATTGTCTTGTGAATTATCTGAATATTTAAACTCTACTGTGAATTTTGAAATAAAGGACCAGGATTACAGGAGTGCAAGTGTCCAGGATCAAGTCTCAAAAACCATTGCCATCTCTGGAATTCCTAAAACTGCCACAATGCAACAGGTAACAAGATGTAATTATTCAGACTTTGATTATTTTCACACTTTTAGAAAAATGGTTCTTTCTTGGTGTTCTAAAAACAACATCAATTATCTGAATGATTGCCAAAGTAAGTTTGACTTCATTTAGTTCTTTCTTTCATAGATTCTGGATGCTTTCGCAGTCCGTGATGGTGTGCCAATGCAGGGCATGAAAATAAAGGATGTTGTGCCAGGTGAGATTTTGTTCACTGTAAACAATGATGACCGATTCGCAACCACATTTCGCTATTCGCTCTCTGAATCTTACGCTCACTGTCTCTTTTACATCGATTGTACTTTCTGCATCTGAGTCGCTTTTGCAAACATGCTACAGGATCTCTTGTCCCTTTTCCCCATGTTCTTGTGCGGGAGGTTGAATTTTCCCTGAGCAGCTTCCATCTTTAAGGTGGCATGTGCTTAGAGGGAATTTCGAATTTCTTAAACGTGGTTCCCTTTATAGATAAGCCATTAACTGTCGAAACACAAATACCAACTACCACTACTTTGTGTTGATGTGAAGTGTTGCTGCAAAATATTCCTCTGGGTTCATCTGATAAAGGTTTCATTTTTTTTCTTTTTTATATGCCAAAATAGTTTATTTTCTTCACAAAGGACTGTATCAAATAAGCTAATATGCTGTTCAGTTTTCCCTGGAAAATCTGAAAATATCAGGAAAGGTTTTAAATTTTTTTTAAATTAATAAAATTATAATAAAATCATTCTTTGCCAATGACTCCAAGTCATGGAAAATATACAGTTTTAAATGAATTGTATTTAACTATTTAATTACAATATTATCTTTCATTCTTAAAAGCATCTATAAATTTGCAGAGAAGAGAACAACTTTTTCAGATTTAGTTGTTTTATTGCTCCACTTAATCAATTTAATCCAATTATTAATTTTTTGCTTTATTATTATTTTTATTTTTTATTTTTTTTTAATTGTTCAGACTTGCAAGTTTGTTGGAAAATAAATGTGGGTCTTCTATGATGTGTTTTAGATGTTAGATGTGATTAGACTTATAATTTACTAGAAACTAGTGTTATTTCAAGCTCTCTGTTACATTCTGGTTCTCTTTCTACTGTTATTATTTTTATTTGTTAATTTTTATAGATGTATGTCTTGGCTTCAGAATTGTCTCTGAGTTGAGGCTACTATGATTCTTCGCGACTGACTTCAAACAATTAAATAATGAAATAAAATGTGCCCGACAATCAAAAGACATCCTGTATGAATTCGCTTTGTGATATGTCTCGTGAAACGAACCACTGCATTTTTCTCTTGAAAATTCTCCTATTTACCTGCAATAACTAACACAAACCCATCTGTATTTCAAATGCTGTTCCCAGGTTACAGCTACGATATGGCCTATGTGGAGTTTTTAAACCTCGAGGATGCTGTCCACTTCATGGAGTCCAACCAGGTGGCCCATCCTCATCCTTCTACAACGGCTCTGTCTGCGAACAGGAAGAAGGCTTGGGCCTGGGGAGGGGGAGATGGCTGGGCTCTGGGTGGGAATGGGGTAGATGGGACATGAGACCTTCAAGGGAACATTTTTCCCACTTATATTAATCATGACCAATTAAAACACGCCACCTAGTTTGCAACATTAGCTTTCAGGCATAACAAGTGAGCATAGTGACAAGGGGTCCACTATTTGATGATTGGCATGGGTGTATTAGCTGAGTAATTGAACCTTTACATTTCGCTTTTTTCGACGACTTATACCGAATAGGTAGTTTTATGAATGGATACATGGCATACTGAATTTAGAATTGGATTTGCATCAAGTTGTGCAACCTGTTTCTTCTATATTTCATTCTTCGTTTTCAACAATGTAATATTTTATTTCCCTCATTTGACCATCTCGAGGTCATGGTCTTACTTTGTACTTGCTCCCACTGGCATATTCTGAAGTGGTACTGGAGCGAAACTAAGCATTCTTCTTTGGCCTCCTTTAAAACGATTCAGCTTTGGATTTTCATAATTTCTGTGGTGACTGAAATGCTATATGTAGCTTCCTTTTGTAGATATTCATATTTTGCTGACTTGGAAGGAAAGAGGTAGTTGCTGTTTTGCCCTCTTTGATTTTCCGATGAACTGGTTGTTAAACGGTTGTAGGTAAAACTTTATGCTGTTATGCCTACAGCACAGTATCCTCCTTGTGCCGTGTCAACACTTATTCCTTATCCTTTGACCTTATGGAATTACAGTTCCAGAAGTGTGCTCTTTGGTTCTGCTTGCAGCCTGAAGTTTTTTTATTCTTCTTTCCATGGATTGTGATTTAATCATCTTCAGTTTGAGTGTCTTATCTCTTCCAGCACAACAAACTCATTCTTTCCATTCCTGCTTACTCCATCTTGACCGACTTCAGGGTTGTTGTGTATCTGGATGTATAGAGAGATCCATGCTGATGTTTATTTGGAAAATCCAGACTTGGAAAATCAGGGCTTGTTTGTACTAGTAGTATTTTGACATTTCTAATGAAACTTGCGCTATAAATGTAAGGCGAGTACAGCAACTAGAGGTTTGCTTGGATTTGTGGCGAGCCATTGTCTGTTGTGCTGAAACTTGAATACCCTATGGGCTGTATTGGTTGTATCAGCATATATTTCTCCCTCGTTTTTGTTAAATGTCTGGTAAAGTACCTTTCAGAAAAGAATCTTGCTCAGGGTTCTTCTTTCATCTGAAACTACAGTTTCTCAGCTACCCAACTAGCAGGATAACTTATCTGGTTTTTAATACTTGGTGAAACACTGAAAAACAAATTTCTACAACAAGTAACTGGCAGTGACGGTGGGTAAGAAGTCATAAAATGCTGATCACATTACACTGTTAGGTCATTTACCTAGAATGTCCTTTCAGCCTAAAAGCTGAAGATCTTTTACCACAGTTGTCCATAAACAGTACTTTTCTTTGATCGGGCATGAACTGGATTTTTCACAGGGGCCAGTCAATATATGGTCTGTCTTTTGAAACCCTTTTTATAAACAACATAAATATATGTGAAGTAAAATGAGAAAAGCTTAATGTCCTAGTTTTGACTGTCCACCCCATTTTGAAAAGTGAATTGTGATATAGCAGTTAACTTTTTCCAAGCTGCTCTCCAGTTATCTGTCTGCATAGTCTTCTCACTGGAAAGAAGCCAGACCTTATTGCCTCTATTCATCCTGTTATGGATGAATGTGCAGTTACTTGTGAGTAGAGGTCGACCGATTAATCAGATTAAAAAATCTGCATCATATTTCTGCCATCGGCTGCCCTGATTTCTAAATATCGGCATCAGCCAGAGGAAAACCCATATCGGTTGACCTCTACTTGTGAGATGGATATGCTTCTACTATGTACTTTGATTACATTACTAGTTATATTTTTCAGTTATATTTTCAGGTTAGCATTCAAATTAAGGTGGTAGTACATAAATTGCAGCTATATAACCACTGTAAGATTTACTACACTTCAAGATTTACACTTACTTTCATTTTCACTTAGTAGTGTGTATTAAAAAGGCAGATGAAAAAAAAAAAAAAAAAAAAAACCCTGCAAACTTAATCCAAACCTGGGCATAAGCAAAGCCCAGATCAGATCTGCCTGTGTTTATGCCCTCAGATGGGCAAATGGGAAATACCTTTTCTTTTTTGTTGTTAGGTTGGGTTGGTTTTTTGGGAAGCTGTCAGTCACTTAGCACTGAGAGACTGTCCTCTTGTTTTCTAGGGATCTGTTAAGGTTGGTGACAAGACTGCTCTGCTCAAATACATCCAGCCTGACAAAAATGTGAAAGAACAGGTGAGTTTCCTCTTTGATAGAGCTTCGTATTATATGTATTGTTCTTAATATTATATGTATTGTTCTTAATTATCTATTAGTGTGATTGAATGTAATTTGGATTGCAGCATCATGAATCACCAGCTAAAGCCGCTCCAGCCAGCGATGACAATTTGTTACCAAATCCAGTCCTGCCACTGAATATAAAGGAGGAAACCGATGCCAAGCCTGTGCAGGATCCTGCCTCTCAAGGTGTGTGGCAAAGAAACTCCAATTTGACTCCTGAAGCATGGCAACAGCAAGTGGACCAGCAGCTACAACAGCAGGAGGTAGAGCAACAAGTGGAAGAATGTACCAATCAGAGAGCATCTCGCCAAAACTTGCAGCACTCCGATCCGGTCTTCAAGGAGAGCAAGAGTAAGTGATGTCAACTGTGAATACATTTTCTAAAAGAAAACAAATGAACAAAAGTAGGTGGCAGATTGTTCTTAAGTTTCATGTCTTTTTTCAGCAATGATTATCAAGAACATTTTGCCTACCACCACCGTGGAGACCATTTTGCAAGCACTCGATCCATTTGCGTACCTGGATGAGCGCAATGTACGTCTGGTCAAAGGGAAGTCACCTGGATCCAAATGCTTCTGCTTTGTCGATATGGATTCACATGAGGTATTGTACAGATACAGTGCCCTCCAAAAGTATTGGAACAGTAAAGACGAAATTGCTCTGTTGCCTGTGGAGTCAAGACATTTGCAAATATGATTAAAAGATGAAAATGAGACAAAACTACAGAATGTCAAATTTTATTATTAGCCATTTCAACACGTACATGTTTTACCAAATAAAAAGAACAGCACTTTTATAGTTCATCCCACTCATTGATGTGAGCATAAGTATTGGGACAGTTGAACATAAGGCAGATATAAAAGATTAAAAGCATTTATTTAGTTGCAGATCTCTTGCGCACAATCACAGCAGTGAGTCTGTGACCCATAGACATCATCAGACTCTTGGTCTCATACTTTGAAATACTTTTCCCAGCCTTTAATGCAGCCAATTCCAATTGTTGCTTGTTTTGGGGAGTTTCTGCCTTTACTCTCCTCTTCAGCTGGTGAAATTCATGTTCAATCGGATTTAAATCTGGAGATTGACTTGGGCAATCTAAGACTTTCCATTTCTTTGCCCTTATAAATTCCTTGACTGAACTGGCGGGGTGTGTTGGGTCATTGTCCTGATGCACTTCCCAATGAATCTGGTGGCATTTTCTTGAATATTAGGCAAGATGGTTTTGTACCCTTCCAAATTCATTCTGCTACTGTCATCATACATTAAGTCATCAGTAAAGTTGAGAGGACCTGTTCCAGAGACAGCCATACATGCCCATGCCATGACACCACCTCCACCATGCTTTACAGATGAGGCTGTATGCTTGGGATCTTTTGCAGTTCCCTTTTTTTCTCCAAATTTTTGCTTTCCCATCACTTAGATAAAGGTTCATCTTTTGTCTCATCGGTCCATAAACACAGTTTCAAAACTCTTCTGGCTCACCTTTGTGCTTTTTTGCAAACTCTAATCTTGCCTTTCTATTTTTGGTGCTGGTCAGAGGTTTGCATCTTGCTGTGTAGCATCTGTAATTCTGTGTCAAGTCTCCTGAGGACAGTAGATTGTCAGAGCATCACCCCAGCTTTCTGGAAGTTGTTGGTGATTTTACAGACACGTCTTTTAGGGTTTATTTTCACAGCTTTTATGATTTGTCTGTCATCAGCTACTGTTGTTTTCTCAGCCAATCAGGCCGTTGTTGCTTGCTGGTGTCGCTGGTGGTTTCCAAACTCTTGATTTCTCCATGCCCTTTGTTTTTGCTATAGCTCTAATTGACTTTTCTTTTAGCATCCAAATTGCTTGCTTTTCTCTCAAAGTCAGCTCCCTCATCTTCATCCTGGTTTGTGTGTGACATCATCGAATGCAAGATTCCGAATGCAGAAATAATGGATATAACTGATACAACACATTCCCTGCTTTTAATATCTGAATAATGAATGCAACAGGACACAGCTGATCACTTAGAAAGACCTGTGAGGCAACTGTTTCAATACTTATGCTCACATCAGATAGGGGGATGAAACCCTAAAAGTGCTGAACATCTTAGCTGGTAAAACATCTGTGTGTTGAATCACCCAATAATAAAATGTGACATTCTGTTGTTTTGTCTCATATTCATCTTTTAATCATATTTGTAAATGTCTTGACTCCACAGCCAACAGAGCAATTTTGTCTTTACTGTTCCAATACTTTTGGAGGCACTGTATCTCAATCTAACTACAATATAATGTCTCAAAATTATCCACTGTGTTCTTAGATGCATTCGTAATGATCCTACTCACTTTTATGTACAGCATGTGACACGATTGGTGGAGCTGCTCACCAAACCCCGCCCTATCATGATTGATGGGGTTAGAGTTTATGCTGAAGTTGCCAAACCTTTGAAAAACCAAAAGTAAGTCTCATTTTGTTAAATTAATATTCTATTTTCAGTTCAGAGGAAACATTTCAGAAATCCTAAGAGAAGAAATTTCAATATGAACTGTAGTTGTTATTTGAGCTTTAAAGGTAATTCTCGTTTTCACTGCAGCTATAGGAGGGAAAATGATAAGTCAAACACTTCTCTCTTGGGTTTCCCTCCAGATGTTATTATGGTAGGTCATTTCAATGCATGACATAAATTGTTACCAAAACCTTCAGACAGCTAGACAGTATTTTTGAGGTACATTTTACGAGGGTGAGCTTCTTGAAACAGCATTGTAGTGCTCATTGCGTGAGATGCGGAAAAACAACAAAAAAAAATCAAGATGGTTAAAATTCACTTCGTCTAGCATATATTTACATGGAACAGTGTTTAAAAAATATCCCAGTGGAACGCAAGAGCATGTTTCGTGTGAACAGTCCATATCTTGTATTTAAGTTTTCATATAATTTTTTTTCTAGCAACAACAACATCAATATCAGCAGCCACCGCAACACTTTTATCCTCAGCCTTCTCATACAACTATGGGTGTTACACCTGCCATGCAAGGTATAGGGTTTTCAATGAATGATTATGGTATTGAAATTGATGTAGCATAATATATTCATGTATGTGTTCTGTGGGACTTCCTGCAGGTGACCCAGTGGGAGTGGATGCCACCTTGTCATCAGCTGTAATGCCGACTTCAAGCTTAACACAGGTGATTGTCTTTTTATACTAGCACAAAGGCACATTTTTGAAACAAGGTGGCCTGTTGTTGCCAGGAGAGATATTGGTTTTTGGACTGCAATTGACTGTCTGGCTGTGTGCAGGGTGTGATGTATTCTGAGACAACGGCAATGGCACAGTCAGTCCAGACAGCTGAACACCAGACTGCAGCTTTATCTGACACTGCTCTTCCTGGAGCTGCAGAGTCCATTGACGGCTATAGCTACGGTACACCACTGTTCAGTTAAATATTAACGGTTTTCTTTTTGTTATATTCACAGTACTCACCAGCCGTAGTTCAGGATAGTAACTTGTCAGATAATTGTACTCCTGTTACAGCAGGATCTGAGGCTCCAGATTTGTCAGCCTTCCTTTACGATGCTACATCAGGATTTTACTATGACCCTCTGACTACCCTGTACTATGATCCCAACTCAAGGGTATGTAGAGAAAATAGCCTTTTGATTCTCCTGAATGTTTAATATGAATGAAATACAATATACAATGACTAAATATTTGTTTTTGCTTGTGTAGTATTTCTATGATGCTCAGAATCAGCAGTACCTGTACTGGGACAGTGCCTCAAAGACCTATGTCCCAGTCCAGAGCTCTTCAAATGATGTTCAGGAGCCGGCCCCTGAACTTTCTGTCCCTGTGGCAACAACTACTGAGGTTATAGCTACCCCCATCACAGAGGAGGAAGTGAAGGCAGTTCCAGAGACTGTGCCGGAGGTGCGGGTGGAAGAGGAGCCTGCCCCACGAGCAGAAAAGAAAGAGAAGGAAAAGGAGGAAAAGCCGAGAAGCTTAGCAGCTTTTAAGGTTTTAATATCACTAAATTTGCATTACATTCAGTTTTTTTATTAACAACAAAAATTGTGTTAGATCTGTGTTGTAATTTTGGATCTGATCATCAGATAATGAAAGACATGGAGCGATGGGCGAAAATCCAGAACAAGCAGAAAGAAAGTGTCCGATCTCCTTCACCTCTTCTCAAGTCTGGAGGAGATGACCAAAGACCTTCAAAAGCTGCTGATGCAGCCTTTGCCATCTTTGAAAGGAAGGTCAGATCACTTTTTTAAAATCACTTTTTTTTCTGTCCATATTGCTCATAATCAGAATTAGGAATTTAAACAAAACACACACTTTATATATTAAGTAACTTCAGCGCACGCTCTTTGCGATTTCGACATGAACACTGAGAGGTGTGTTATTACTTAAAGTAATCAGATTTTTTTTTATGCTAAACCAGTCAAAAGGTCCATATAAAGAATATCAAAATCTAGTTTTTATTATTATCCTTCCCAGAGATAATAATCATTACCCGTCACTTAGACAGATAGGGTTGCATGTGTCATGCTCTATTTTTAATCCATCTGCAAAATATTGTGATGCTTGGTATTTTTAGTCATATGGAGTGTTGTGGGTTGCAGTGTCCCATAAATTATTCAGTTGGACTACATTTAAATCTCGAATTTCTCTCTCCAATCCTTACTCATGTCCCCCCCTTATATATTTTCACTGACACACATTAAACTTTATATTTAATTTTTCCTCACTTCTAATACCTATTAGCATCCTTGACTTTAGAATTGTTTGTAAAGTAAGGGAAATGCAACAGGCCAGATATATCATGTTTTTAAAATTCAGTACATTTAACAGAGTCAGATCTTAGCCATCTGTCACAGGTCTGTAACTAAACTTTAGCGATGATCTTTTTTAAATTTGTTTTAATGTCTGTTATTATTTCATACGGTTCCTTTGTTCATATAGGCCACCAGTGCAGATGAATTATTCAAGAAGCCTCTTGCTCCACCAAAACAAAAAGAGGAAAAATCATCAAAGGTGAGAGTTTAGTTTTTTTTTTTTTTTTTTTGTTATCAACAACACACACACACACACACACACACACACACACACACACACATTAACATGCACACAAATACACTCCAGTCTCAGTTTTCCCAAACAGCTGAAAGGGCATCACCTTGACCCTGATTGATGTTGGTTATTTGATAACCCACACTAAAGCAGATTTACAGTGAGTGTCATTGTAGATCAAAGCAAAATTCTCTCTCTCCCTCTTGTGTGTTGGCAGCGGCCCATGGGCTCTCTTGGAATGTTGGCGGCCGACTACGGGGCAGGCAGTGACGAGGAGGAAGAAGAGAAACACGAGAAGCAGGAAGCCGCAGGGCCTGCAAAGAGCCAGCCACAGGCGGACGAGAAGGAAGACAGGTTGACAGATTGGAAGAAGATGGCATGTCTTCTGTGCAGGAGGCAGTTCCCAAATAAAGACGCTCTGATCCGCCACCAGCAGCTCTCAGACCTGCATAAGGTACCAGATCTCTAAATGAAACTTTTATGGTCTATCAGGACTGTGGACTTAATGCAAGGTGTCAGAAATCGGTTATTAAAATAGTATAAAGAAATGTTGTTGTTATTATTAATATATATGTGTGTGTGTGTGTGTGTGTGTAATTGTAGTATTTATATAAATACATTTTGATCAGTTTTTTTTTTTTTTTATAAGCATACAAATTATATAATTGACTAAACTGGATTGTTTAGAAATTTGTGAGTCAGGTTTTGACCTTCCCTTTATTGTATTTTTCTCTTTATTTTAGCAAAATATGGAAATTCACCTAAAAATCAAAAGGTCAAAGAGAGAACTTGAGGCTCTAGAAAACCAGGAAAAAGAGGTATTTTTTTTCTTTCATTAATTACGTACTGTACTCCGCATAAACAAGTACAACCCCTCTGGAAAAATAAATTTTTTTTAATGATCCCTTATAAAATTTGTGGAGAGATGGCAAAAATGGGTTTTAAAAACAAAGGATTGCAGAAATGAGTACACCCTTGATTAAAGTATAGTACTCTAATGAAGAGAGGGTTGCATCTTCTGTTTAAAGTTTTTGTATTACATCACACAATGGTGTGTAAATTCATGACACAACTGAAGCACACAGCCCCACACCGTCAGCACTCACACTATATAAGAACTTCACAACCTCCAAACTTCTCTGTGGGAGCCAGGCACTTCTTATAATATTCTTCCGCTAGAAGCACCATAACATTTTGGATGCTGTTAGATCCAAAATGATTGAATTGGTCTCATGAGACCAGAGTATGGATTCCCAGAAGTCTATATTTTGTAAACATGGGCATTGGAAAAGGCATTGAAAAATGAGTTTGTGTTGTAGCTACAGTAGGTAATGTGTAATTTTTCTTTTTCTTTATTCTTTTTCTTTTCCTAGCAAAATATCACTCATCACGAAATGAAAGCTTCAGGTGAAGGCGTAATTATTTCAGGGACGTTGTCACAAGATGTATTTAAATTTCTGTGCATCTATTGCTATATTTTTATATTTTCACACTTAAAACCATGATTTGGTATTTCTCCTGTACTGCTGTCCTCTTTTGAGAAATTAGTCTCCTGAAAATTCTCTCCCAAATAGTTCCATTGTTGTCAGCATTAAACAAGAAATTGATCCAGTGGGCTATGCAACGTGTTTAATTGTCAAGAAATAACTCCTCTTTAGATATTTTGGTTCAACATACTGTTCATCAAAAATTACTTACACCAGATATGTATTGTTTAGTTTTACTTTGTAACTTTTAGGAGGGTGCATTTTTGCAAGACAATTTATCACTTTAATAAGAAAAAAAAAATCTTTGACATGCCTTTTTATTAACTGACTTGCTAAAAAGAATGTAAGAACATTTTGCTTACAGGTCAGCATGTGCTTCAAATATTGCACTTGATTTCAAACATATTCTCCATTATTTTCTCACAGTAGTCTGAAATGAAATGATTCACTCTCATTTTGAACCCCTGTTCTTTAGATAAAAGTAAAAGAGTCGAGCGGTTCACCTGAAACAAAAAGAAGAAAATCGCAAAACACATGGGCCGGAAGCTCAAGGTTTGAGATTTTCTGAATCATAATACATTTAATTTACATTTGGCATTGATATAGAACTATCATATCTTAAATGTGGCATGTTGTGGTGTTGTTGCAGGGACAGTCATAAAGGCAGCGAGAGGCCAGGTTTGGGTTTAGAAACTACTGAGGTGAGTCTATTCAGCAACAGGATGTTCTGAGCTGCAGCAGCTGAGGAGCATTGGTTTCATTTTTTTTTTTCTCTTTCTCTTGTTTCTTACCAAAGCGGAAGAAGAAGGAACCCGTTGTCTGGAATCATGCCACATACAAACAGGCAGTTCGGAAGGCCATGTTTGCACGTTTCAATGAGCTGGACTGAAACTGAAATGAATGAACAAAAAGGGAATTTGTGAACATACATGCATACACACACACACACACAGTGTTGTGTGGTCTGTTGGCAGCTCTTTCCAGGCTTTAATCTGTGAACTGATACAAAATTCCTGGAGAAGCTTATTGTGACTAACCCCTCATTTTGTGGATATGGTGATGTGTGCCTGTATAAAATTAATGCATTCTTTCCTAACAGCCAAATGTACTCATCCTTCTTGTAGCTCTATTCTTCAGGGCTTTTTAAATATGTCCTCATTTGATAATGTTCTATCATATTTTTTCCCTTTTTTATGTAGTAAATTTATGTAATATTTCATTTGTAAAATGAAATATTTGAGTTGATGAGCTTAAACATTTTAGTTTGTCCTTGGGTCAATAAACTGCCTCAATGTGACTGTAAACACACAGTTTGTCTGTTGTATTTGTTTGTGATTCTTAATAATTTAAAAATGTTTACATTATAAACCTATGCGTCTTATTTTTACTGCTTGGAGCTGTCTCAAACGTGTTAGCAGTCACTAAAAGAGTATTGATAGACTGTTTTCTACACCCTCCTCCTCCAGGTGGCAGTACATGTCTATTACTATTTCAATCACACAGTGAGCTGCACCTCAGAGATGTCTAATGCTGAAAGAATGAATCTACACATGCAGTCATGAATTTCGTCCATACTTCATTAGGCTTTCCCCCTTGGCTTTATTTTCCATATTCTTGTGTTTCTTTTATAGCAGCAGAGTGCCTCGAGTTAAACTTGAAAGTGATACATTGACAGTACACAGTTCTTTATTCAATGCATGCACAGGCAGAGAATATATTTCACTTTATCTAAAAGTTCTGCAGCTTTCATTAAACCTTTTAGTGCTTTGTTATAAAATGTTGAAATTATGTCGTTTGTTAGAGCCAGTAACCTTTGTGCAACATGATTCCTCATGTTTCTACTCATTGCCTTACATATTTACAACATTTAAATACATTTATGTGCACAGCTTGAACTTTTGAAGTGCATGTTTGGATGAGGTTCTATAGAAGTCAGCAACAGGTAATACATCAGCAGAACCTGCAATAAAGATCCCTCAATGAGTGTGTGATCCTTTTCCTCCTGGACAAATAGGCTCTGTCCATTGAGTTTAAGCCTGTTGAAAGAGAGGAATGTGGACTCTCACACTGTTTGTTTTGGTCAATCATGCTTGAATGATTGATCAGGCGTAGAACCATTAAGACAATAAAAGAAGAATGCACCCCAAAAATGGTTTCTTCTGCACTCCCTAAATAGCCCATTTCTTCAGCCGCAGATAAAAGCTGATAATACTTGTGTTAGGATAATATATGGACACAGCAGAGCTCTGAGACTAGCTCTCCACAGAGCAAATTTTAGGACTCTGTTCTTTATCAATCTCTGCTTTGATGTGTAAATGGCTGTTGCCTGTAGTCATGGTATAATGTAGAGAGTGTCAAAGGTCGGCTTGCTTTCCTTCCTCCTCATGGTTGTTGTCATCTGTAATTGCTTTTTAATTAGTCATTCTTTAAAAGAAAGAAATGTCCGTTTCTGCCAGCTTCCTTTGAAGGGGAGGACTTTTGTCGTATTCGATTTTCTCAGAGTTTGTTCCCATACATACTTCTCAGCCTGTTTCTGTGTCTATGGTTTAAAGAAGTCCAGAAACCGTGTCCCAGGGTGAGACTTTTGAGATTATCCTTTAGTTGGCAGCGTGAAACTGTACAGTTAAAAAAAAAAAAAGATTGAAATCTGCGATCAATGTGCCCAAACATTTAGCAGTTCAAAGGTAGCTGTCATGAGTTCAAACTTAGAATTTCTCAATTTTTCAATTTGAAAAATCATTTTAATAATTACTAAGTTAATAAAAGTTTATTCATTAATAGCCATGCTAATAAGCAATGTGAGGTTGTAAAATCCTTTGAAATGCATTTGTAATCTTGTTGGCTGCAACAAAAAAAGGAAGAAAAAAAAAAATATATATATATATGCACACGCACACACACACACAAAATGAATTGTTAGGGCTGCCAAAGTTAACTATTTTTTAATTTAGTATGGCTTAGATATTAAGATCCACAACATTTTAAATTTACATTCAATTAAAAATGTTTCACTTCTTTTTAATATTACTCTAATAGGGACTATGTTATCATCTTAAAACTTAAGTGAGCATTTTCCATATAATATTTTAATGATTACAGAAACAATATGTAGTCTTTATGATATGACTTATTTTTTTACACAATATAAAAGGGCCTGTATAGATAAAAAATATATAGCTGCCTTCAGGATTATCTAGTTTATAATGAACATTTTAAATTACAAAAAGTAATTTCCAAGTGCTTATTTCTAGTTTTCCACCTGGAATGCTTTCTTTTTTCCATGTCTGACACTTGGACTCTGCTGACTGTCAAACAAATATGTTCCAAATGTTTGGATGACCATCTGTCAGCAAAGTCGAACAACAATGCATAGTGTTGGCTTCATGGTTTGACCTTCTTTCCTCTTTATTTGCAGAAGGTCTGCAATGGCTTAAGGGAGTTCCAGTCCTACTAGACTTTCTGCTTGTACAAGAAAAGATTCTCCTCTTTATCTGAGGCTTTGCAGTCCTCAGTATTTTTGTAATCCATCATTGTATTCTCGCTTGTCTTCTTGCACCTTAGTGGGCCAGATGTCAGCAACACCAAGCTCATTACTGCAGAGCGCATCAAATTACCTTTGGCCTTCAGATGAGTCCAGACCATTAGAGTGGAGATACAGAGGGGCCGGTGAGGATGAATGTGGGGGTCTGGGGTTTTGTACCCACTGCACGTGCGGCTCGAGTCCTCAGAGGCAGCAGGACTGAGTGTGGAAACCGTGCGGGGGGCCTCATTATCTCCGGCCAAAGCTTCTTCTTGCACATAGAGCAGGAGCTGCATGGGGTCTCTGACCAGCCTTGAGATGGCCCTCAAAAAATACACAACACAATCAGAGTGCAGGGCCGAACTGATGATAAAAGAGGAAGCAATTATTTTAGCACTTTAAATAAAGTCATAATTCATTGTGTTTAGGATTTCATTTCTACATAGCTTATGGTTGTTTTGGGATGTGTGTGCTTTGTGGTTTGTGTATGCTTGTGTTTTTTAAACTTTTTTATTTTACATTCTCAGAGACTATGTGGATGTGTAAATTATTTTTGTTTATTAATTTTAAATTTTATATATAAATAGGCTATCAAAGTCACCGGCTAGACGCCAGATCCATTGGACCATTCTTTCCCCAACCGTCAGCTCAAACATGGAAGGAAACTCTAAGAAACCCACAAAAATATGCATTTAATAAGTAACCTACTGTGCAAATGTTTACATTCGCTTGTGATTTCCAGGAGACCGCAAGTTTATTTAGCTGAAAATGATCCCACCACAATGTGTAATTATAATTATATCAGCCCAGTCTAACTACATTAACCACAAGACTCTTAGGCCTGGTTTCACAGACGGGGCTCATGTTAAGCCAGGATTAGGCAATAGTTCAATTAGGACATTTAAGTACTTTTTATGAAGGTGCCTTTGAAAAAAACAATACTGATGTGTATCTTGAGACAAAACAAAGGCACTGACATATTTTAAGATCAGTTAGTGCAAGTTTCTTTAAATTGAAACAGCTAAGACTTACATATTAGTCTTGGATTAGGCCTAAGCCTTGTTTGTGAAACCGGGTGTTAATGTTAAAACTGCTTCTTGCAATAATTTCCATCGAAGAAAGTGTAATATTACCAAAAACAAACCCTAGTCTGTTATAAGTATGCGCATTTCATATACACAGCAAAAATATCAGAACTACATCCGAATTTCTGTACTTGAATGAATTTTTTTATTTTTTTATTTTGACAATGTCACATGTTGACATTGACACGAATCTCATTTGGCCTGGAATGTACTAACAACAACCACGAAAATTATCTACTCTTAAAACATAAATACAATTTAGACACCAGGAATAACTTTACAAATACAGACCTCAATAGCAAAGAGCTCACTTCAGTGTGTAAGCGGATGCAGATCATCCAGGTAGCCTATCATTCACCTGTTGTTTCTGTACAGTTTTTGGATATAATTTTATGTCCTGCTTTTTGCATAATTTGTTGCAGATAAGTATGCTAAAGGCACGTTTGATTTTTCTCTCTCTAGGTGTCACACAAACTCACTGCCGCATTTTTCTAAACCTGTACTTTGCACTTGGAAATTTGGATGATCTTTGACGCGACAGCGGGCAGCAAAGCAAAGTGCATTCTTAGATTTAGTTTTTCATGTTATAGAATTATGTAGCAGTTAGGAATATTAAAATAACCAAAAATAGATTTGATAGCCTAAATCAACAGTTTTTCAATAACTGAAAAATATGTTCAGGTATTTGAGATAAAAAGCCCTATTGTTGGGCCTAAAGGCACAGTAATTGTTCCAATAATTATTATACTTTTCTATTTATTGCCATAATATTTATTCAAATGGTCATTATTATTTATTATGAGATATACATTTAATACTCACTGTATCATATCATATCATAATACAACTGTAGCCTATTTGCATATGTTAATATATTATTATTATTATTATGTTAATACTGGGGGCCTTTTACCCCATGCTGGTGAGCCTTTCCCCCTGGGTAAAAGTCCCTCCTCGCCATAGCCATTACATGATTTTTAAACAACAGTATGCATTTATGATTTCTTTTCCCACAAAATGTGTTGATCCGTCAATGTTCAATTTCAATTAATTAATTTTTTTTTGCAATCATACCTTTATCCCTGGGTATAGCATGTTATACTCTCTGCATAATCGGATGTAAGGTGAGTTTCAGGGAGGTTTAATATTCTTCAGTTTATCTTTATATGAGAATCAGTAAATGAAATATTGTATAAAAAAGGATGAGTAGAACATCTCACCATGACTTATCGTTTGGTTGTATTTCAGTGCTCATATCTGCAAAATTTCACTTTTTTTTCTGACATTTGATTTAAAGAGGGCCTGTAATTCAAATACTTTCCCCAAATCGATTTGCTTGTACAGTTGGAAAGGCTTCAAAAACTGTGGACTGTGATTAAGAAATTAATCAAGTCTTTGGCCAATTTGCAAGTAGCATTCTGCTCTGCTACATAACTTATAGCTTATTTCTTTTGAGCATATTTATTGTCTTTTTTCCAGTTGTCATCAGCTGGTTTTATTGCAGCCATCATGAGGTCTTGTAATAGTAATACTCCCTCATAAATCAGAATATTTGCAGTTATTGCCCTAGCTTTGTTCTCGTGGTCCATTTTCCGCAACTGTCAGCTTCATTTAGGCGTAAATACAGTTGTTTGCATTTGCAGTGTAATGCAGGACTGCTTATTTGGAATATGCTGATACATTTTTGCCTCAGATGTATGTATGTATGTATGTCTCATTTCTGAGTTTATTAATGAAACGCTTTGACTCCATACGTCACTGTCAGACAAGGTGCGAACGATAGGCAGTGATGGTTCAGTAATTTGTTTGTTAAACGATGCTGTGACGAGCAAATCATTTTTATTGTTGACACGTCTGTCCTTTTCCCAACCGCATGCTGCCTTTATTTCCACATTCATTCTCAGGTTCTTTGTCATAAAGACAGCCAGTGTCAGAATTCACATTTGTCTCATCAGGCAAGTATAGTGTCGTCCCACGGTTCAAGACTGATAAATGCTAACAAACCTAAGTAACTTTCTTTGTGCGTCCTGGCTGTTAACATCGGCCTTTCAGCAAGTGAAGCATGTCTTTAACCTTGTTTAGCCTTTTGGAATCAAGTGTAATCTTCTCTGACAGGAGATTAATGGCACCATCTCTCTAGTTTTTACTAGCACCGTCAGGGAGGAGCGAGAGGCAAAAATGAAGGGGAGGAAAGGAGAGAATGAAGGTCTGCAGTCTGTCATCATGCCATACTGGGATGAGTTTGGGCGAAAGGGCTCCGCAAAAACATTATGAGAGATGTATGGATTTTGCGCTCTTTTGTTCTCCCCCCTCTATCTGTTTGCTCTCAGTAATCTGTCATTCTGTCATTTACTGGGTGTAGAGTTGTCTGTCCCACTGGCCTACAGAGAGATATATATATATATATATGTGGGAAATTAAAGCTTGTTCACTCTTCTGGACATTTAATTCTGGTTTTATCCAGTTGCCCCATTTTTCTCAATTTCTCTCCCCTTAATGCTTGTTTATTTAAATAAAGGAAATTTATTAATTCCCCAAACCATCAGCTCAAACATAAAGAAAATTTCAGTAATTGTGCAGAAAATCTCTATTTAATAGACAAATGTTTACAGTCTCTTGTGGTTTATGAGCAGCCACAAGTTTCTTTTGCTGAAACTGATCCTACCAGCTCATAAAATGTTTTTTAAACCAGTCTAAGCTGGTCAGTCGAGTCTTTTGGCTGGTTTTAGAAGCGTTTAAGGTGTTTTAGAGAGGTGAGACTATATTAAACCAACTAAGACCAGCAAGCCAGCTTAGACTGGTTTAAGAAGATGCTTTTTTCAGCAGGGAAAGAATGCAGTCCTAATTGACCCGCATCCCTATAGTTACTGTTGCTACGTCCGACAAGCCATGGAGCTCTCTCACCACACATCATGTTCTCACGCAGTGAAAAATACATCGCAAAGCAAGGAGAAAACTGACAATGCGCTGGCAGACAAGACAGAGCAGGTTACTTTTGGTATCAAACAAAGTCTCAGCTTTCAAATTTTGTCATTTTTGAATAAATTCAAAGAATAAATACAATTTTGTGACTCTTTGAGTCATGACAGACCGCTGTAGCACCTCAGTTCAAGCAGCATGTGAACCAATAATCTCTTCCTATTTACTAGATATAGCATGAAATAAATGTGAACAAACATCTCGTATCTTTGAGTATTTTGTTTTAAACACAGAAAGACGTCAAAACACACCATTTTTCAAATCATTTGTCGGCGTTATGATTGGTCAGATCGCCTGTTAATCAAACTCCCAGCGAAGGGTGAATTATATCAGCAATATCTTACTATATCTAGACAGTTTATTTATTTATTTATTTTTTTTAAGATTACATTAGTGACTCAAAAGAGTACCAAATGTTTCATTGTTCAAAAGTAACAAAACTGTCCTTAAAGTCAAACACTGATATTTATTTCTTGGTAATAATGCGAAATTATGAACTCAGTATAGGCTAGAAAATTTACTTTTTTCATTTTACATGGTCTGTCTTATAGTTTTAGTGGTTTCTAAAGGTGCAGTCACATTTACCGCTGTTTGGCAAATTTTTGCGGGTGAAATCTAGTCATTTCAGTAGGAATCTGTGCGATTAGGAATTCTGTGTGAGGGTGAACAATTTCCCAATGCAGATTTCACTGCAGGTTCAATTTGGTCGCACAGATTTGCTGCAATGACCAACAAAATCTACTTGATTTATATTGCTATGAATATATTGCTATGCTACTGACAATAGACAATGGACCTTTTTTGCCTTCAGAATGTCACTGAAATTTCACCAATGTGATCACACATTTATTTTTTGGAATTTTGATGGTTTCATGGCTTTAAACACGGCACAAACTAATTTTTTCCTTGTTGCAAACGAGACTGCTTGTAACGTTTTCTGTGTTCCTTTCTTCTTTTTATATTGCATGGTTCTTTGTTTTCGAGGATGAGGGCAAATCCATGTTGGCATTGACCTAATTAAACTAGATTCTAGCAATCACATAGCAACAAGTTAAGAAAACAGTCAGAGCAATTGCATAGCACAACCCTGGCAACAGCAAGTTGTGCAAGCACCACTCATACTTGTTCAGGAAATGTAAAAACATCAAGTAAGCTGTTAGATGGAAGCCACCCCATGTACATTAGCTTATATGTATTGGTTTGTATATATTCTGGACTCTGTGGGAGGAAAGAGGTGGTAATGCCCTGGAGGTTAAGCCCAGATGGTAGCATTTCTTCCACAGCCCCAAACAGCTGGTCAATCGTTTTGCAGTTCTGCGGTGTGACGACTGACTAATGGCAAAGTCCCATCAGTGTGTGCACACGTGAGAGTGCGTATATGGGGGGGGGGGCACTGTTGCATTTAAGGTAATAGCTTACCGCATCGGGCCCCTAAATGTGCAGCGAATCAAGATAGTGTTGAAAAGTGCTTACAACACTCGCTCGCTAAACTAAAGCAACGTCCCGTAATTAGCTTCAGACCATTGCCTAAACTTTACATATCAGAAATCATCAGAACGCAGCATGCTTGAACATAGACTGGTTAAACATTCAGTCCCTCATGGTCTGCTTTAAAGGAAATGGCTGCATTGCCTTGACCTTCCCGGTGGATCAGGAATATCTGGTTAGGTACTGTGAGGATCAGAGAGGTTAAAGGAATATTCAGAGTTTAATTCAGTGTAGGCTCTATCAACAGCATTTGCTGCGTAATGTTGATTACCATAAAAATACATTTCAACAAAACAAAACAAAACTTGAGGTTATGTTAAGCCAGCACTTACACTGGAAGTTATTGGGATCAATTTTTGATGTTTTAAAAGCAGAAAAATAATTTTATAAATGTGTGTATTATTAAGGTGTGAAGTCTTCACCTTTTTTACAGTTAATTTAGGCTTTTGACCATTTTCTTTTATGCAGGAAAGTTAATACTTTGAATAATTTTGCTTTTATTATACAAATTTTTGTATTGACTTTGTGTGAACTTTTATATTTAATGCATTATTTTATAAATATATGTTATAAATGTTTATAGGCAAATTGCTTTAAAGTTAAACCCATGCATATAGTTAAATAATATATTGGTTTAATAAGCTTGTGATATGTGTATGTAATAAAGTGACATCACCGACATTTTCAGGATCTTCAAAATATTATTTTAATAAATATATTTAAAAGTAAATATTTTTATTAAACAAAAATTAAGTTTCTCAGTAAACTGTTAAAATTTGTGTATTATTTGAGCTGTAAATGTTTCATCATTTTTTACAGCTATTTTAGGATTTTAGCCATTACACACATGAAAGTTTATATTTTGAAACAATGAGTATTGTAACATTTACAGATTGACCCCATTTATTTTCACTGTAACCCAGATTTTTAAATTATCTTTATTTTAAAAAGTACACAAATTTACCAAATTGAAGTAACTGTCAGAACTGCTGTTGACCGAACTTGCCAAGCCCAGAATATTCCTTTAATTGTATTGTGTGTTGTATTTTAGTGTGCTGTGTGAGATCAGAAATGGAATCTGTACTTGTGAAAGTGGTTTCATCAAGTTTAGTTTTAGTTTTCCTAAGACTTAAAAATTTTCTTTAAAAGTGTTCATTTTTTCATTTTTCTTGGCAGAGGAGAAAGAGAACCATTTTAGCTTCAATTTTATGATCATACTGTTTTATTACTTCACCGCAATGAATATTTTTCTGCTGGTGTGAACATGATATAGTTATTCTAACCTTTTATACAGACCGCCTCAAGCTGGAACATTCTCTTCCTTTCTCTCCATCCTCATACCACTTTGTGTTGAGAAAACCTTTCTTTTTCTAGCAATGAATAGCAAACATTCAGCATTAATAGGTTTGCCTTCAAAACGTTTCTTTGGCACGAAGAAAAGTCTCTCCTGATTTGAGAGATGACAGTTTTGTTTTATTGTACAATATTATGTTATTGACTTTTTTGTGGACTTTTATGTTTAATATGCTATTTTAGATTTTTAGGTAAATTATAAATATATAGACTCAAAGTGCATTAAACCCATGCATATTATTAAATAATATACTAGTTAAGTTTGTGGTAACACAATTACTGCACTGATGTTTTCTGTATCTTCAAGTGTTTTCAATTTTCTCAGAGCAGTACTTACTGCAAAAAAAGAATATTCTTCTTCTTCTTATTATTATTATTATAGAATTAAAAGACTGTAGTTTTAGTTTTAGATCCAGTAATGTGCTAAACAAAACAAAATATTTATGTATGCACAAAAACTGCTCAAGTTTTCTTTGTTCTGATGGATTTGTTCCCTTAGCTGTATTCTTCCTAGAGGTTAAAAGTTCATAGGTTTTTAATTACACGTTAACATTAACAAAATGTCGCTCCAACCTCCCACACTTTTATGTTTTAGTTTCGTATTTGTACAAATTCATTAGTATTTCTTAAATGTCTTTAAAGGTGCAATGAATTACAGTCCTGACCGAAAGATGGCATTATTCCTTGGGATTAAAGGTTCAAAGTTCAACTTTCTTTATGTGCGCTGACATCGAAAGACTTCAGTACAGCCTGCTGGTCCCTTAAATTTTGTTTTGTGGTGGGGAAAGAGCATTAGATAGCTGATATGAATGTATTAAATATCTTGGAAGGTTCGTCAAAATATAGTAGGGTTCAGGTTTGGCGTATCACAGTGTTTTAAATTCTGTAAGGCAAACAAAATTAGAGGTTGACATGCTATGCAAGGTGATGCATAAATATATTAATAAACAGCCAATTGTAACATACTACTGTGAGATCTACAGTTAAAGCTGTTTACTTTCTTAAAGTACATGCATGTTCTCATCTCATATTTCTTCTTTTCTTAATTGTTGTCATAGTGAGAAGCCGTTAAAAGCCTATTATAGCATCTCAGCTTCTCTCCTGGGGTTGAAAGGCCAGCATGCAATTTTAGCATAAGAATGTAGACCCTTATGCATGCCATTAGAGTGGTGTACAGTAACCATTACCCTCCATTTTAGATGACAGCAGTGAAAGACCCCTATAGAGAGGATTCAAAGACCACCATGTTTACCGTCATTAGGCTTCGGAACCGCACTTGCTTATGTATTTATAAAATACTAAACAGCCTGAGGGCTAAACATGTGAACTATTTTAGAACGGAGTTCCCCATGTAAGTGATCTAGACACACAAGGACACTTTGATTATGAGCTTTTCTTGGTAGGAGATATTCTGTTATTTTGGTCATCTTATATCTTAATAGCGCTCAGTTCCTTTCCTTTACAGCGCTTGAGTTCCCCCTTATCCCTGCAGGATCTGTTTGTACTTTTTCTTAATGGACTTTGCTCTCAAATGCATTTAACATGCAGGCAGTCGATTGTTTATGTAAAGTTTGGTGTCAGATTGCACTCTTCAGATGTATTGTGGGTCCACCTTGGCCAAAGGAAAGCATACGCTCAACATCCTCCCCAGTCAGACAAAAAACGTGGTATAACACTGAGATGGCTTGCTAATTTTGGGGAGAGCATGTCTTCGCTGCCATAGAAAGGAATGGAATGGGTGCCACTCATGCATTAGGTCAGTGTCCCAGAGTTCAAAGGAGGTCAATGGGTTCTCTTGGCCACGAGAGAAGACTGAAGACACTGTGAAGTGTCTTTTTTGGAAATGTGCTTTTTTTTTTTTTTTTTTTAGATATATAACGTGTAATCGTTTATTTTCTGGAATGGAACAGGTAGCTGATTTCTTTATAGTTTAAAAAAGACATTTGATCTTTCTTCAACACTTATAGACCATCTATTTTAATAAAAAGAAGCCATGTTTTTTGATTATCATCATGTGCCGTATCTTTCATGTCATCCATCTGCAATTTACTGCTGCCAGCCTTTACTATGTGAAAAAACTGGCTGTTGTTTAGAAAATCACACTATTAATCATTGTAAATGGGGCATGATAACAGCAATTAAAGCCACGCGAAAGAACGCCCTTGCTAAGACTTTCTTTAAGCTTGGTAGATACTTTTTGTAATCTGTGCCAACTTTACAAAGCCTTACTGAAAGGACATATTGTAAACCACAAGATAGACATGAGACCATAAGACTTTTGTTTGGAGGGAATTATTTCACCTGAAAGGAATTGTGCATGATTGTCGGAATAACAGCCCCTGGGCTTTGAGGAAGAAGAGAGAATAGACCTCTTTACAACTGGAAACTGATGCTGCTTTTCTTTTGCACACAAAAAAGCTCTTTTGTAAAGAATGAAAGGAATGGTGGATTGTTTTCTGTGTATTTCCAGTGTACTGTTGCTGTAGTAACATAGCTGCAATAGTAAACCAAAAAAGATAGCTGCATTTCTCCCTTCAATTTTTTTAAAATAGATAAATAGACAGACAGACAGACAGACAGACAGACAGACAGATAGATAGATAGATAGATAGATAGATAGATAGATAGATAGATAGATAGATTTATTCATTCATTCATTCATGAGTCTCGCTCTATAACTGCCATCTCATCTCATTAGGTAAACACAGCTAAATGAATGACACTTCTCACATTATGACCTGTTGGAGTTTTGTGTAATGACAGGCAGGCTTGACGAACAGTAAATATCTCATTTCCTCTTTCCTAATTATGTTTGATGAGTGTTTGTACCCGAAAGGTCAAACAGCCAAAATAGAAGTCTTAATTATTTGTAATTTATTAGAGAGTCGTATAATTGATGCTGGAGATTAGTTTGTTTGAGATTTCAGTTTAAAAATGTAAAAGGCACTCATGGATGTAAACAGAGGCATTTGTTTCCTTTTTTTTTTTTTTTTTCTCTTGAGACAGTGAAGCACTGAAAGCGGGTTCTAATGAGGCCATGAGACGGTTAACAGTAACAGTAATTTGTTACTCAAATGCAGTGGTTAACGACAAAACGGTGGTAGTGTTTTTGTGCCATTTTTCAGTGAAGATATCTAAACATCCTTAAAATAAGGTTTATTTCGGATTGTTTCATGCTCCATTTGCAAATTTTATTAATTAATAAAATTAAAACAATTCAAATTATTTGTCACCATTCTCTTAGAAGTCTCATTTCCCTTCGATTTTGTCATTCTTGTAATGTAAAAAAAAAAAAAAAAAAAAAAAATATATATATATATATATATATATATATATATATATATATATATATTTTTTTTTTTTTTTTTTTTTTTCAGTTAAAGAGCTGCCTTTTGTTCTTTGCATACTGGATACATTTACAGAATATTATTGTTATAAATCTTTATAAAATAATTAATTATTAGATATAAGGCAATTTTAACCAAGTCAACTTAGCCGATGAACTGAAGAGTTACCTCCCCCTTGTGTCAGTTCCAAAATCTTCAGACACACTTGTGAACGGATAACAATTTTTTTTTTCAAATATGCTCTTTAGTGCATTTTGAGGAAATCTTCTTTAAAATTAATGTTTCATTTCAGCATTTTTGTGCACATCTCATTTGCTATCATTAAATTATTATGTAAATTTCAGCAGCATTTCCATTAGTCACTCCGCACTTTTCACTTGCTGGTGAAAAGCATACTCTTCAGGTGGGCTTCTCTGTTAAAGGCAACCCAGCATTCAGAACATCTCAAAGATGCTTTCACAGTGTTTGAATGCCACTGAATGGGTGATTTGTCTGATTGAATCGGAAGTGGTGCTGGCCACACCTGGACCCATGTGAATAATGCCCAGGACAATAAATCAGATGAAGTCAAACGCTCTCCGTTCACGTTTGTGTATGTGTTCTGGACTGTGGGAATGGGAGTGTGTGTGTCATGAGCGTGATGGATCAGGGAAGGGAGGTGTCATTGGGGTCAAAAGAGGGTAATGACCCCACTTTTCCTGCTCGGGCTCTGACCTCCCAGCGAGTGCTGGAAACCTGAACTGGGCATTGTCGTCAAACAGTGAGAGTAAGTGGCCTCTGGAGGCCGCCCTGACTGACTGCCACACGTTTGACTTTCACACTGGAGATCTGTTCTCAGTGTCAAGTATGGTGCCGGTGGTCCGACATGTAATTGATGCTGTGGTATTAAAAGTGGCTTTAGGGTTAAACTTCACACCATATTGCATGTCAGCATCACAAACTACTTGCATTGACCTTTTGATCAAGTCAGTCTCATGCACTGTCCTGACTTACATGTTTGTGTCACTTTCAGTTGATTCACATGCCAGATTTATTGCACTGATATGTATAATGTGAATATGTCCATATCAAAGGTTTGTAATAGGAATTATACAGCTATTAGTTAAGCAGCTATTAGTTTACATCCGTAGCCAGTAGGTGGCAATGATTGACTTTGAGACATCATTGTATCATTTAGTCAGCTGATTTGTTCATTTGAATCATTCACTCGAAATAGTTCAAAATCAGATTAATTCAGGAATGAAACAACAATTGACTGTCTTATGAGTGAATCATTTAATCATTCACTCAACCTATTTGTTTAGAAATGCTGATTTATTCAATAATGAAACAAGAGATTGAATGAGTCATTGAATCATTCACTCAAATTATTGATTCAGAAACACTGCTTCATTCAGGAACAAAACACTCCTAGTGTGTTGCCTAAAGATGTAACTTTGTTTGTTGATGGAACAAAAATAGACAAAGATATTGTTAATATTATGTTCAAAATGTAAGTTATTCATTATTAACTTTGTGTTTATTGAACTGTTTTATAGAAGCAATATGTGTGGCGGAGCTAAAACAAACAAAACCAGCTAGCTATATTGTGTATAAAATATCAGTTACTATTAACGTCTTGTTTATGGAACTGTTTTAATTGCAGGATAAAAAAAAATTGCTCGCCTTATATCCCATCCTTCTCACTACTATATATTGACTTTTGCTTGACATTTGGGAATTAACTGCTAGCGCTATGACAGCGAAAACCAAATAAACTGTCAGCTATTTGCAGAAAACAGAAGCTCAGCTTATGATGATGGGGATGGAAGTAGCCCGTATCAGGTTTGCTGTGGATTGTTAGCGGATCGGATAAACCTTTCCTAATGTCGACTCACTTGTGTTCATGGATAATTATCCACAGTTCTCTGAGCTTGATGGATTGATTTGGTTGTTCGGATTTTGTTACACAACCGTTTCTCAACTACTGTTTTTCAGTGCACAGGTTGCAAGACTGCCCAGCTGCCCCAGAATAAATCTTCCACAGAAACCTGATCTGGCATTAGCAGGGGCAGCACAAAGCTATAGGCCTGTGCATGGGCATCTTTATAATTTCTAGACATCTAGACATCTTCATCATGTAATTAATACTTTTCATACTATTTTACCATAATATAAAATATTAGCGTAATGTAAAATATTACATTCTAATAATTATTGTATAATGTGATTTAAGTGTAGCTGTCTTTGCATATATATGGGGTGATAAAAAGTAATAACAATAATAGTAGACTATATATATATATATATATATATATATATATATATGCATTATAAAAGTAGTTTTAATGCATTAATTATGCCCTTGTAATGCACCTTATAATGCATTGTACAATCTCATGAATAACTATAACCACAGTTAATACATTATAACACTTATCAATCCATTGTTACACTATGCATTGTAAATTCCTTTAGTTACCTACAACCAGATATAATGTATTAAAATGAACATTATGAATAATTATAATACATTATACCTTTTAATAACCCTTTATAATGCATTATACATAAAGGCTTTGAGAAGTCAGTGCCAATAGCCTTGTGGGCAGCGCGCTGACATAGACAGCAACATAGCGCTTCTGGCGTCCCGAGTTCGAGTACTGGCTCACGGACCTTTCCTGACCCCTCCCCCACTTCACTTCCTGTCTAAAATACTGTTTAGTCCTAATAAAATGCAAAAAACTTTAAGTAAAGTGTTACCTATATATGTCATATATTTCATGATCTTTTTCATGACTTCCTGTTGTCATTATTCCATATTTTTCACACGTCTAAAAAAAGTTGTATTAATGCCTCCACTTTTGAATATGAATCTTATCAGCTGTAATCTGCATGAATAAGTGTGTTCTGACATGGGCGCCACAAATTGCTCTGCACTTCATGGCAATTTATGTGTCAACTGTCATTGTTTCACATGAACGCCGTTGAGGGTACTAATTACTGTTATCATCCTTCCCGATGGTAGAATTCGCTTGAATTCCACTCTTTTTGTTTCTGAAATGAGTGATGTAGGTTACAGGCAGGGTCTATACTGTCATCAGAGTACTTGATAGCCAAATCGAATATGTCAATGCAAATATTATAATGTAAAGAAATTCTTGAGTCAGTGGGACTGTAAAGGTAGTTACCATAGCAAGCATATTCCTGTTTTTGTTGAAGACATCTTGCACACACCAAATTCTTTTAAGCTTATGTGCAGAAGTTTGACAGTAGAGGAGAATATACACAGTATAGGATTTCTTTATATGTGGCATCTTGCCAAGCACAACATTAATCCAGACCATCACGAGGTGAGACGTTAAATATACACGCACTCATGCACCTCTGTTTTTGTTCTGCTCTTTGTTCATTCAGTGTGTGCATGAGTGTGGCAGATACTTCAAAGGGTAATTATAAATTTACTGCTTCATTTCTTCCAAATATGAGCATAAATTTAATTAACATATATAGTGATGTGAAGCCAGATTTATTTGAGTAGTACTTTTCACAATACACATTGTTCCAAAGCAACTTTAAAGTTAGAGCCTATCAGTGACTAGATGTTAGGGAGGAGGCACATATTTAAATAAATGTCTACAAGGCAAATATTTAGGGGGCCAAGCATTGTCAAATTCTAGTTCATCAAATGGTTTGGCAGATGTGTACCAATAACATATTCAGGCATGATGACTATCGGTCTGTATCTGTTGAACACTTTTTCGTTAGTAGCAAAGTTGGTACAGTAAGCTTCAGCAACAGGACATGCTTATAGTGCAATTCATACAAAATATAAAATCAAAATTGCAAAAATAAATAAATAAATAAATTCTTATTAAAAGTAGTAGTAGAAGTACAAACATAAAATGCATACACATTCCCCCTTCAGTCGGTCACTACGAGTCACGTTGGTGACCGACGAATGGAATCTCGTCAGAGAGACCAATCCACTTCGAGTGCAACTAAACAAGCCAATGGACATTGGCATGCGGTATTTCGCATCTGGCTGCCACATCCCACAGCGCGGGTATAAGAGGCAGCAGGTGCACCACATTAATTCATCTTTTCGCTTCGGAGCCGAGCGGTGGTGCATCACTACTGCTCTCCTGTTTCTTGAGTGATTGCTGAACAAGTGCGGGCGTTACGGCGCAGCAGCGGTCTCACGGGAGGGAAAAAAAAAGATCGTCTTTGTGCAGACAGCCACACCAGGAGTGTGCTGTGGCCAGCTCCCCTGCGTGCTTCAGCACTAAAAGAGCAATTTCTCTAAAAGAGCATTTCTCTAAAAGAGCAACATGGGTGATCGCGTCTTTTTAAAGATGTCTTATCACCCGTGCGTTTCTGGGTGTGGAGTCCCTCTGCCTCTACCGCGATCCAGCGTTCGTCCCAGCACCCGGGGCGGTGCTGCGTCCTGTGGAGTCAGAGGTGATTTGAGGATCACGGTGAGGGCTTCCCCAAGTGGAGTTCCTCACCCCTCAAGCAACTCCACAGCCGGTGGAGCTGCCGTTGGAGCGGGCTGGGCCCTCTGCAGGACAGAGGGCACCACTCCTTTCCTTCGGTGCCCCCTCTGATGACCAGATGTCGATCACTGCATCGGAGGGCGAGCCCTCTCTCTCTGGGGATGACGACTCGGCTGTGTTGCCCCCTTCGTGTGTGGTAGTGTTGTCCAAGCCAGACCCAGAGATGACGGTTATGCTTTCCCAGGCCGCCGAGAATGTCGGGCTCGTGTGGAATCCTCCACCGTGTCTTGATCCTTCGAGGCTGGACGAATGGTTTCTTGGTGGGGGTCGTGCAGGTTCTCAGCTCCCCCCTCCGGTGCCATTCTTCCCGGAGGTGCATGAGGAGCTCACTAGATCGTGGAGGGCACCTTTCACTACCTGAAACAAATTTTGTGGCTCCTCCGCCCTCACCACCCTCGATGGTGGGGCTGCTTTGGGGTACGCGGGCATCCCCTCGGTGGAGCGGTCTGTGGCCATGCAACTGTGTCCAACAGCCGCTACCACTCTGCGGGGTGACCCGTGTCTCCCCTCACGGGCCTGTAAGTATTCGTCAGGCCTAACTGGCAGTGCTTACAGAGCTTGTGGGGAGGCGGCTTCTGCCCTCCATGCCATGGCGTTACTGCAAGTCCACCAGGCCAAAGCCCTGAAAGACCTGCACGAGGGTGGCCACGACCTGGCGGTTCTACATGAATTATGTGCTGCGACAGACCTCGCACTTCGAGCGACGAAGGTGACTGCACAGTCTCTGGGTCGTGCGATGTCCACGCTAGCGGTCCAGGAGCTCCATCTCTGGCTGTGTCTAGCTGACATGAAGGAACAGGAGAAGGTGCAGTTCCTGAATGCTCCCGTGTCGCAGACAGGCCTTTTCAGCGACGCTGTCGAGAGCTTTGCCCAGCAGTTCTCGGCAGCACGGAAGCAGACTGAGGTGATCAAACACATCATGCTCAGCCTGCTCGTCGCCGTGGGCTCCCCCCTGCGTCCGCCCCCCTCTCCCGCGCAGCCGTAGCAGCCTTCCACCAGGCAGAGTCATGGAGCCGCTCGCAGGCAGGACGCCCAGCCCGTCCAGGCCCCTGGCAAACCTGGCGGCAAGCACAAGTGCAAGAGGCCCTGAGACGGGCGATCCAGAGATGGAGGAGACTACTCATCGGGAGATGGTGACAGCACCACTCCCTCCCCCGGAGGAGGGCCGGGTGAAAAATCTTTTGTTTCATTTTGTTTCTGTTCTGCCACCGGCCCAGAAGCCAGCGGTACCCAAAACTTCGATAAAAGAGCGGTTTCCTCAGTCTCTGGGTCTCAAGAGGAGGAGAGTTGCGAGCTGTGCATCACGGGATCGCTTCCCTCCTCCTCTCTCGCCAGCGGGCAGCAGTGGGTTACCCAAGAGCACCCCTCCTGCCCATTCGTGGAACCAGGTAAGGGCTGTAATACTCGAGTCCTCGCTTCAAGTTGTCACACGCCGGGCTGTCACAAGCCTCAAGCCGGGTTCCTGCGTTTCCTCCCACACGAGGAGGAATCAGGTGAGTGTTACACTTTACACCCAGACCCCGCCCCCTGCCGTCACAGGCCAGGCCGTCACAGGCCCCGGGCCAGGTCCCTGTGTTCCACCATGCTGCCCCACCGCGGGTACGTCGGTGGCCCCGTTGGTTCCGCTGGCACGGTCTCTCTGAGCCTGGCTAGCGCTCCCCAGTCCGTCCCGGTGGCTCCTGCGGACCATCAGACTCGGCTACGCGATTCAGTTCACCCGGCGTCCCCCCAAGTTCAGGGGCATCCGGTTCACTTCAGGCAAGGCCGTCGATGCCCTGTCTTGCATGCAGAAATCGCAGTCCTGCTGGCGAAGGATGTGATAGAGCTGATCCCTCCAGCCGATATGAGGTCAGGGTTTTACAGCCCTTACTTCATTGTGCCCAAGAAAAGCGGTGGGTTACGACCGATCTTGGATCTGCGAGTTTTGAACTGTGCGCTTCACAAGCTGCCGTTCAAGATGTTGAAGCAGAAACGCATTTTCGGGTGCATCCGTCCCCAAGACTGGTTTGCAGCGATTGACCTGAAGGACGTGTACTTTCATGTCTCGATCCTCCCGCGACACAGGCCATTCCTGCTATTCGCGTTCGAGAGTCGGGGATATCAGTACAAGGTCCTGCCCTTTGGGCTGTCCCTGTCGCCTTGTGTCTTCACCTTGTTCCCTTGAGAGAACGGGGAGTGCGCATCCTCAACTATCTCGATGACTGGCTCATACTCGCACAGTCTCGCGATCAGTTGTGCGCACACAGGGACCTGGTGCGCAGACACCTCACCCAGTTGGGTCTTTGGGTCAACTGGGAAAAGAGCAAACTCGTGCCAATGCAGAGGATCTCTTTTCTTGGCATGGAGTTGGATTCGGTCAGCCAGACAGCACGCCTCACCCAGGAATGTGCTCAGTCTGTGCTGAACTGCCTCAAGAGTCTCCTGGGGGATATTGTGACAGCTGCGGTGGTTGCTCCGCTCGGTCTGCTCCATATGAGACCGCTTCAGCTCTGGGTTTATGGCCGAGTCTCAAGGTGGGCATGGCGACGCAGTACTCACCGGGTTCAGATTACACCGGCCTGCCACAGAACCTTCAGCCCGTGGACAGATCCCTCGTTCCTTTGGCCAGGAGTGCCCCTGGAGCAGGTATCCAGGCATGCTGGGGTATTCACGGATGCCTCGGCCACCGGCTGGAGTGCCACGTACAACAGGCACGCAGTGTCAGGGGTATGGACGGGTCCCCAACTGCGTTGGCATATCAATTGCCTCGAGTTGCTGGCAGTACGCCTTGCCCTGAGCCGCCTCATAAGGCGCCTTCGGGGCAGGGACGTTCTGGTCCGTACAGACAACACTGCGACCGTTGCGTATGTCAGCCGGCAAGGTGGTTTACGCTCCCGTCGCATGTTGCAAATTGCCGGCCACCTCCTCCTCTGGAGTCAGAAGCATCTGAGGTCCCTTCGTGCCATCCACATCCCAGGAGTGTTCAATCGGGCAGCCGATGAGCTGTCTCGAGCAGCACTTCCAGGGGAATGGAGACTCCATCCCCAGGCAGTTCAGCTGATTTGGAGGTGGTTCGGAGTTGCTCAGGTAGACCTGTTTGCATCTCCAGAGACCACCCGCTACTCCCTAGCTGAGGCAACGCTCAGGACGGATTCACTGGCACATAGCTGGCCTCGGGACCTACGCAAATATGCGTTTCCCCCAGTGAGCCTATTAGCACAGACACTGTGGAAGATCAGAGAGGACGAGGTTCCCAGAACTCATGCTCCTCGCGACAGCCCCTCCCTGGCCGATTCCTCTGAGGAAGGATCTGCTTTCTCAGAGACGGGGCACCCTCTGGCACCTGCGTCCGGACCTGTGGAAACTCCACGTGTGGTCCCTGGATGGGACGTGGAGGTTCTAGGTGACCTACCCCAGGAGGTAGCGCTCACTATCGTTTCAGCTCGAGCACCATCCACTATATGGGCCTATGCTCTGAAGTGGAACCTGTTCGTCGAATGGCGTTCCTCTCACCATGAGGACCCCTGGAGATGTTCGATCAGAGCCGTGCTTTCCTTCCTGCAGCAAGGTTTGGAGCGTAGGCTGTCCGCTTCCACCCTTAAGGTTTACGTTGCTGCTATTTCCGCCCACCACGACCCCGTAGAGGGGAGGTCGGTGGGGAAGCATGATCTGGTCGTCAGGTTCCTTAGGTGGGCCTGGAGGTTAAATCCTCCTAGGCCTCCCTCCCTACCCTCTTGGGATTTGGTATTGGTGATAAGAGCCCTTCAAACTGCCCCCTTCGAGCCTTTGCAGTCAGTCGAGTTGAAGTTTCTTTCTATGAAAACCCTTCTCCTGACTATATTGGCCTCGATTAAGAGGGTGGGGGACCTGCAGGCATTTTCGGTTGACGAATCGTGCCTTGAGTTCGGGCCAGCTGACTCCAGTGCAACACTGAGACCCCGGCCCGGCTACGTGATCAAGGTTCCTACCACTCCCTTCGGGGAGCAGGTGGTGAACCTGCAAGCACTGTTCCTGGAGGAGGCAGACCCAGCCATAGGTTTGCTCTGTCCTGTACACGCACTGCGACAGTTTGTGGATAGAACTCAGAGCTTTAGGACCTCAGAACAGCTCTTTGTCTGTTACGGAGGACAGCAGAAGGGGAAGACTGTCTCCAAGCAGAGGATGGCCCACTGGATAGTGGATGCAATCACCTTGGCCTATGAAGCACAAGGTGTGCCCTGCCTGCTCAGGCTGCATGCTCACTCCACTAGGGGTGTCGCATCATCCTGGGCGCTGGCTCGTGGTGCCTCGCTAGCAGACATTTTTAGAGCTGCAAGGCTGGGCGACTCCTAACACATTTGTTAGGTTCTATAGCCTACGTGTCGAACCGGTTTCCTCCTGTGTTCTCACCTCAAACGGGTAGTGGCACTGAGAGGCCCAGTTCAGAGTCGGCTTGTGGCGTCCTTAACGCCTAATTCTCCAAAGAGTTCCTTAACCAGGCAAACCCTGTCGAGTCCTCCAGCACTCCGGCAGCAGGACGTGGCAGAGCGTCCGGTGCCAGGCCTTTCAGCCAATGAATTCCTGAAATCTGGTGTGAGGCTAGTGCCCATATGAGCAACCCTGTTGGGTTCCATATGTGTATTTCCACAGTACAGCTACTAGAACCGTGTTTCCCCTGGCAGACCACGTTCTGCCATCTCTAAATGATGCAGCCTGAGCCATCTCAGAAACTTCCATGTGCGATAGGGCCCTACGAGGTTACTTCTCATGAATAAATGTCACTTAACCCCCTCTGGGAGGAGGTGACTCTGCAGTGTGCCTCTTCCAAATGGAAGGGCAAGCTTTCCCAGTGTTATCCAAGTCCTACTGTTGGGTTGCTTGAGGAACAGCAGTAGTCCACCTTCTCTGTGTAGAGCCCGGTCCTATCGTCTGCCTTATGGGAGGGACCTGGAGGCCTACACAGGGCACTGAAAGGGGCAGCTCCTGTGGTGCTTTGGTAGGGATCCCATTTGTCGGTCACCGACGTGACTCGTAGTGACCGACTGAAGGGGAACGTCTCGGTTATGTATGTAACTCTCGTTCCCTGAAGGAGGGAACGGAGACATCATGTCCCGTCGCCACAGTCGCTGTACCACAGCTGAGCTGCGGGGTGTGGCAGCCAGATGCGAAATACCGCATGCCAGTGTCCATTGGCTTGTTTAGTTACACTCGAAGTGGATTGGTCTCTCTGGCAAGATCCCATTCGTCGGTCACTGATGTGACGTCTCCGTTCCCTCCTTCAGGGAACAAGGGTTACATACATAACTGAGACGTTTTCTAGATATATAAATCCGTCTGATACAATAAGAGCAAAACCACAATAATGTTACTGAATAACACTAAAACTAATACAAAATATAAAATCAAAATTGCAAAAAATAAAATAAAATAAAAATAAAAATAAATTCTTATTAAAAGTATAGTAGAAGCACAAACATAAAATGCATACACAGTTTTCTAGATATATAAATCCATCTAATACAATAAGAGCAAAACCACAATAAAACATGCATGCAGTATAACATCTGAACACAAGGTCCAGTCTTTATGAAAGCAGAACAATATGAGAAAATTTCTTGAGAAAAAAAAATAAAAAAATTATAATTATAGAATAAATAGGCAGTCCCACGTTGTCTGGTGAATATCTGTCATATTTGTGTCCAGGGATGCTAATGTTCAAAATCTACAGATTCTTTTAAGAAAATCCATTGCCAGACAGACAGTGCAGCTCAATAGAAATCCACAGCCTCCTCTTGTGTAAGAACAGTAGAGCCTGCTGTCATCCCTGCCAGACAATTTCTTCTTTTTTTCTGACAGACAGTTGGAAGTGATTGCATTTTGCATTAATGCCTCATTACTCACAGGTGTGTATATGTACGACGCGTGTGTGTGCGTGTCTGTCTGTCCGTCTGTTGGCGGCTCATTAGTGTTCTCGTTGACAGATGCGATAGGGCTTTTAATGTATTCCACCCACTCTGTCACCACCCAAGGTCAACTACTGGGCAGTATAAGACACAGAGACTTGACAGAAGGCTGTAACAGACAAACACACAGAAAACCTGCTTGTAGCATCTGTGTGTGGAGCCCGGCAGCTTAGTTTTCTTTTGAAAAACATCTAAATGACAAGAAACATTCATAGGCTTTTGTAAAGCAATTGTGCTAAATTGATTTTAATGAATTTAATATATGTATTTTAGCTAAAATGGTGTTGATGTTGATGCTCTGTTTATTCCTGTGGCCTCTTGAACTTCTTCTTGTTAGGCCTCCACGATCCAGGAGATAGTAAGGAAACATAAATCAGAAATATTTTTTCTTTAAGAACCACTTCTTTGAGTGGATTGTGCTAAAGACATTGGAGGAGGCAAAGGACATAATTGTAATTAACACAATTAATTTAAGCATAATTGGTCCATGGAGATTTACTGACTGCAAGAACTGCAGTCATTATTAGATAATTAAGAAAGTCTTGAATTTAGAATCAAACAGGCAAAACTCATTTAGTGTTAAATCAATTTTCACAGACTATATACTGTATAAATGATTGATCGCTCTTGTTTTTTAAGAAAATATTATATGTGCAGTGCAGGGATAACATGTACTGTACAGCCAGCCGATCATTATCACTAAATAAACCCCTGAAGTTTATTTTCAGATAAAAACTGGCTGACTGAATATTATTCTGCTTTTACACAGCTGTTTAAAATGAAATACACGGATTTTCATATACTATATTACATTACATTCTATTATATATCCATCCATCCATTTTTTGTCTTATGTATAGGGTTGTGGTTCTATTCTATTCTTATTCTATTCTATTCTATTACGGTAAAAAGCTCTTCTTTTAATGTTCTTTTTACTCAGAAACTGATCAGTAATGCCTTGAACTGCATAGTGTATGGTTAAAGACATATTGTAGGATAATATACATATTATCATCTATGAGTATAAATTTAAATAAGCACTTAACATAATGTAAATATTCTAGGCCAAGCTGTAATCACAAAAATAACATTAAAGAATTGCTTGTGGATTCATTTTAAACTATTTTCTAATGTGATATCAAAACAGCTACTGCTTCTGTGATACAGCCTGTGAAGGCATGGGAACATGACTACTATTCATGACAACTTTCCTTTAGCTGAGGTTTGTCCTGGTCATTACCTCAGAAAAAAGAAGGAATAAAAAGACCTGTTCAAAGTGCATGTGGAATACAGATGTCTTTGTGTGAAATGCTGTCACGATGGGACCCTTGTTATGTCTGTGCAATTTGTAGCCTGAGGCAGAAAACTCCACAAAGTCATTCCTGGTTTTCCTGCTGTGTGAAGGCACACGGTCTGTGAGGAATGTTCGCTGAAATTAGGTCTGATGCTGAGGGACCCGTCTGAGTGAGATGTTCATTAATGCAATATATTGTTTGCCATCTTTAGACATTAGCTTTTGTGTTGGATAAAGAGGCTGACCTAAAGATGCCTATTTCAGTCGGATGCCCTCATTAAACTTCCCGCCTTAGTTTTAAGCCGTGTGATGTGATTGCATTCTTCCATTTTTAGGTTTTTATTAGGTTTTTATTGGGAGACAAAAAGTGTGTACAGTAACTGAACATTCTGAGCCTGAGGGAATTCTATTGCTCATAGATAGCTATTGGAGATTTATCTTATGTTTCATATTATCAACTTTGTTTCAGATTGAAAAAATGAGACATTTGTTGACATACGGTAAGCATTTAGTTTTATCATTAATGTAGGTATAATGGTTCAAATGATTTGATTTTGGAATTTTATGAGAATACTTGAGCTCATGTTGATACGTCTTTTTATTGCACACTTCAGCATCTTGGAAAATTGCTCATTTTGAGTCATTGTTGAGAGATTAAAAATAAATAAATGGACATTAAATATTACTAATGTATAATAAATAAGTTAATATAATATAATATAATACAATACAATATAATATAATATAATACATCTATTTTACAAACCGCTTAATTGTCCTATGTATGTGCTTGCTGTTTATATATAGGGAAGTCGTGGCCTAATGGTTAGGGAGTTGGGCTTGTAACCTGAAGGTTGCTGGTTCGATTCTCGCACCGGCAGTGAATGAACAGCACTCTCTCTGCCTTTGATGCCATGACTGAGGTGCCCTTGAGCAAGGCACCGAACCCCCAATTGCTCCCCGGGCGCTGGAGCAATGGCTGCCCACTGCTCTGGGTGTGTGTTCACGGTGTGTGTGTGTGTGCGTTTGTTCACTATTCACTGCTGTGTGTGTGCACTTGGATGGGTTAAATGCAGAGCACCAATTTCGGGTATGGGTCACCATACTTGACAATATTCACTTTTTCACTTTCACGTTATAAATAAATTTCTATTCTATTCTATTCTATTCTATTCTATTCTATTCTTTTCTTACCATGTACCTTTTTTGGGGGGAGAGAAGCAATATACAATTACTGAACATGCTGAGCCCATGGAAATTATATTGTTTGAATTCCATATAGAGTTAATGGAGATCTTGTGTTTATGTATCAACTTTGTTTTTGATGAGAATGCTTGGGCGCATATCAATTGCACACATTAAAATCTTGGAAAATCTGTTAATTTTGAATTATTGTTGAGATCTCTTCTGAAATAATAGAGACAATAGAGGAGCCATTTTTGAGACTATTTTTCTCATGACAAAAATCTGACACTCAGGAGACTTCAACAAGACTTAATGTTGTTGTCTAGGAGAAACAATAGAGATATTGTTATGTTTATTGTCATTGTTTTTATTGTTAAAATTTTAGTGCTGAGAAACAGAGGAGAATCGCTTTCCATTTGATGCTTAATGAGAGTGAATGATTGGCGGTGCCATTCTTATGTCACATATCCACCCTTAAATACACTCGCCTTTAATGGCTGGTTTGCTTTCCTATTAAAGAGCCTATTATCTGCTGTAGTGAGTCTACTAGGGGAGTGATATCAGAATGGAATGGAGCTGAATCTTAATCAAACTGTTCAAATATTAGCCACGTCTCCATCACCAACCTTCTTTCTGTCATTCTCACTATACACACCTGACCTTACATCCCCCAATAACACACTGCGTTCTTATGCAACTCATTGAGTGTGGATTGTTCTAGCCTCATTGTCATAAAAAATTACTTCAGATGGTTGGTGCTGATTATGTCTCAGCAGTAGTATCAGACATATTCAAAAACAATTTTGCAGAATAAATTTAGTTATAATGCTAAATTACACTGACAGCACTGCACACTACATATGCAGACTTGACTTTCCAGGGAATCAGTCTTCAAACTGGGCTGAACGGTTTCCCATAACCGATCGAAGATTAGTCCAGAATTAAATTGAATTTATTTGCAAAGTTTATACTCAGGAGAAACTGGAAAGTGTATTGCTCCAAAGGTAACAATGAACAACACACAGATAAACATACCAGGTTTACTTTGTGGTGGTACAGAAAAGGGAGAAATTGCTATTGTTTGTCTTCAGTATTTGTGCAATGACTGTGCTGCTTCTCAGTGAACCTTTTTTTGGTCAAATATTATGTGCAATTTTTTTCTGATAAACCAGCATCGTTCTCTAGGTTTAAAGCCAGGTTAATTTATTTATTTATTTTTGCGAGTAAATGTTTTGGTCTGTTTGTCACATTTTTTTGCTGAACAGAATCTTTCTTTCTTCTGTAGCCCATCTGCTGAGTGATTTGAATAATCTGATCTGGATAATATTATCATTCTCCAGCCTCATACCAGATAGTCCATGAAGGTAAAGAGTCGGGACATGAAGTCAAGTTTTGAGGTCAAATATGAAGGAAATGAAGGAAGAAGTCTGACCTTGACACATGCTCTACCTGACTCCACCTCTTATGTTGTTGTAGAAGAATCCAGATGGTTCTGTGGGCAAGGACTTCTCTGAATGCCAGGAGTGATGTGTGTTGCTGTGTGAGGTGAATGCTGGCTAGCACTGATAAATGTTCACTGAGGGGGTTCGCAAAATCATTCGTAACAGCTTGCAGCCATTGCGAAGTGCACAATGCCCATTGTATTGAAAAAAGGTGTATGTTTTCTGTCAAATTCTTTGTGATTCAGTCCAGATCATGTTCCTTTGGCTTGTGGCTATTAATGTACTCATAGATTCCACAGCTTCTTTAGATTTAGTAAGTCACGAATATGAAAATATCTCAAATTACAGTATGGTTCAAGATTTAGTTCAGGTTATCTTATCTTATCTTGGAGCATTAAAAACATAGATTAGACATAGACATTATATTCAGGACTGGATGGGTCCAAATGTAACAGTTTGACAATCTATTCAAATACTCACTGTTTTTTTGTTTATTATTATATTATAATATATTTTATATATGCATACATTTCCATTCAAGTGCGGGTTCAGTAATATTTTTGGGAAATAATTTGCTACTTATGTTCAGAAAATAAATTGATTTAACTAATTGATCAAATATGTTTTTGACTGCATTGACTGAAAAAACAAACCAAAAAAAAAAGGCATACTGATTCCAAACTTTTCAACGGTAGTGTAAATATTGTTTATGCAGATATTTTCCTTTACAGTACATAACTATTTGTTGTACATATATTATTCATATTTATTTGTTACCATGTTTATATTATTCTGTAAATATGCTGTTGTTCTGTAATTTTGTGTCTGTTGTGTAAGTTTTGTTACCAAACCAAATTTAAATCATCTTGATATCAGGAGGTTTGGCCAAAGAAAATGATAGACAGGCATTTGCAAATTATTTACAAAACAACTGCACAAAACACAAGATAAGCCAAATACAAAACAAGGCTGGGATTAATTCTCTTAGTTTTAAAGTAGAACTGGAAAGTCATTTTGACAGAGAAAACATCTGGTTTCTCTTTTTGCTCTCTTCCCAGTCCCTTGTGAATCTTTCTATCAGCACTGCAAAATATTACAACCTCCCAAAAGCATCCACCATCACCTCTGCCCTGTCACATTAAAGAAAATTGTGAGGTAAAATTGAGAATGCGCTCCCTATGGAGTGTCATTCAAGCAGTTTCTTTCGCTTGCCCTTCGTCCATCCTCCCTGACTTGTTCTCTGGGTCTCCAGCTGTGGCGGCTCTTAACAGTTCGGCTACTCTGTTCTGCTGTTAAAAAAAAAAATCCCTGGAGCTTCAGGAAGTCACATGTTTGTGTATTGTTTGCACAACATGCTAGAGGGCAGCTGTGAGGCTGTTGTTACCCATTGTTGTTGGCCTGTAGGGTACAAAGGTGTTTATTTCAGCAGATACACCAATGATTCCCAACTAGAGATATGTATATCCCAGGAAGTGCTTTAGCAGGTTTTTGTTGCATGGAAGTCATTAATTAACTTTTATAAAATATCCCATATGGATGTCATTTATAAATAAAATTTGCCATAAGATCTTTTTTTTGAGAAAACCTGATGCACAATATATCTGTGCCATGTGTTGTCATCTGATTTTTTTTTACATTTTAGATTATCTTTGCGAGCATCTAATGCTTACTTAAAATTAAACACAATGTAACACTGTTAAATGTAGAAAATGAATATCTATTTTTATACTGTATGTTATAATGTACAGTGGTGTCACGCTTGCCTACTGTGCTGGAGACGAAGGAGCGCGGAGACGAAGGAGATTGACATTCACTGTCTTTATTCATCCAAATAAAGCACCACAGGGAACATGCAGGACACACACGTAGCAAGGGGGTTTGACGATTAATACCGGACAGGAAACACAGGGCAGAACACACTATAAATACTCAGAACATAATGAGATTACATACACATAGCTGGAACTGAATTAACTAATAAGGACAGGAACAGAACCAAATATGGGCATACAAGAGGGAACACAAAGACAGGAAAACACAAGACACAACAAACACAAGCCTGACATGACGCCCCCCTCCGGAAGGCGTGTCCTCATGCCATACAACATCAACGGGGCGGGAGGGTGGGTGCTCTGGAGGCCCCTCAGGACATGCAGAACGGGAGGCCTCCAGGGCGGAACAGACAGTTCAGAGCATCATGGTGGATCAGGCAGTTCAGGAGGCCATGGCGGTGCAGGGAGCTCAGGAGGCCATGGCGGGGCTGCCTCCGTGGCCTTGGCCTCATCCTTCGGCCCAGCCTCTCCGGCCAGAGCTCTATAACCCCTTCCAAAAAATTCCTTGGGGGAAATTAAAGGCTCCAAGGCCCTCCGTGGGCTATACACAGGAACAGAAGCCCTCCTTGGGCTAAACTCAGGAACAGGAGCCCTCCTTGGGCTAAACACAGGAACAGGAGCCCTCTGTGGGCTAAACACAGGAACAGGAGCCCTCCGTGGGCTAAACACAGGAACAGGAGCCTTCTGTGGGCCTAACTCGGGAACTGACTCTGGTCAGGGGCTTGAGCCATCACTGGACTCTGGTCAGGGAGCGAAGTTTCGAGGAGCGGGCACTGGAGGGCACTCTGGAAGGCGCTTTCGAGGAGCGGCCACTGGAGGGCGCTCTGGAGCTGGAGCCCACGACATTCCCTCATACTCCACCAGCATTCCTAGGGGCACATTTGAGATGGACGGCGGGCTTGAGTGAGCCAAGGGCGGTGGCGGGCTTGAGGGAGTCGCGGACGGCGGCGGGCTTGAGTGAGCCACGGCCGGCGGGCTTGACTTCGTAGTGGCCAATCGTGCGGCGGCTTCCATGCTGCGGGAGTAAACAAGGAAAAAACAAAAAGACTTTCTAAAAACGGAAAACAAAGCGGGGAAAAAAAGGCACCGCTCACTTTTTGTTTGGTCCGGTATTCTGTCACGCTTGCCTACTGTGCTGGAGACGAAGGAGATTCACATTCACTGTCTTTATTCATCCAAATAAAGCACCACAGGGAACATGCAGGACACACACACGTAGCAAGGGGGTTTGACGATTAATACCGGACAGGAAACACAGGGCAGAACACACTATAAATGCTCAGAACATAACAAATTAAACACACACAGCCGGAACTGAATTAACTAATAAGGACAGGAACAGGAATAGAACCAAATATGGGCATACAAGAGAGAACACAAAGACAGGAAAACACAAGACACAACAAACACAAGCCTGACAAGTGGTGGCTATAAATTCACTTGTACCATTTAAAACATTCTTTTTTTGATTATATTATTTAGATTTTTTTTTAGGCCAAGAATAGACTGTAGCGTTTAATTTTAATATTGACTATTTATTGGTTATTGTCTCTAACATGAAAATAATCATTGGCTTATCAGTATCGGCTAAATTGGTGCTAAGTATTGGCTAAGTATTATTGTGTTATTAAAGGGCTACTTGGTGAGTCGGTTTTCTCACAAAGTATTGATTGTTTTTCTCTAATAATGCAATTTCAGATGGTTTTGGAGCGTCATGATTGTGATTAAACAATGACTGGATTTTTTATGTTTGCGTGAACTGTTCCTTTAAGTGTGGCTTTGTGTTTATTCCCAAGCAGTGTTGGGTAAATTACTAAAAAATAGTAATCCACTACAAATTACTAATTACTTCTTCAAAATTGTAATTTTATTACATTACTGATAACTGCATTTAAAAAAGTAATCAGATTACTAATTACTTTACTTTCAAGTTACTTTCAAGTTTACCTTACTTTTCAAGTTATCAAACCTAAAAAATACACTGCAAAGAGAAACTCATAGTTCTTTCATTAATTTAATATTGACTGAAAAAATACATAAGTAGGCCTATTATTTGTATACCCCTGATTCTCTCCCAATATCAACAAAACTTTTTTTGTTTTGTTTTGTAAAATAAAACAAATAGGGTGCTTTTTCTCAGTCTCTGTGAATATCTTCCTGAAACGAGTCACTAAAATGAACGAAAAATACAGAAATACAGTAGGCTATATCTAAAGAAAGCTTGAAGTGTCTGTTATTAAATGAAGTAAGTCATGTCGAAAACAAATATTCTCTGATAAAATAATCGGTATGAAACAACCGCGAGGTACAGTCTTTCCCGTCTGAGCTCACCTATAATGTGATCATGCCCACGCGCATCGCGTGCTATAAGATAATCATCCACGTGAAACCAGGCTTGAGACGCTCATGTCACCTCTGTAGAAAGATTCAAGTTCATCTCGGTTACTTTTCGTTTTTGGCAGAAGGCACGTTGTGAGAAATAAACCTTGAATTGTGATGCCGACGCGGTTTAATCCAGCGGATGATCTTATTCTGATGAGTTATGTTTTTACTTTATTAGTGTTACTGTGACATAAACTTGTACACATTCACTTGTTGAACTTTTCCCAAACTATAATGCCAGACTAAAATATATCGAGTGCAACATTTTGAAATATGAAAGGCAACCTTTAATTGTATCTAAATGTTGTAGGACTCGTCTGCATTTTAGCTCGCATTCTCCGGTGATTTATTAAAGGACATAGGCCTATGACACGCAAAACATAATTTTTGCCTCCTATATTTTTTTTAACACTGCATTTGTAACTTAAGTAACGTAATTTTATTGACATAAGTAACTGTAATCAAATTACATAAATTTAAAATGTAACTCATTACTGTGTTACCAGGAAAAAGTAATTAGATTACAGTAACGCGTTACTATGTAACGCGTTATACCCAACTCTGTTCTCAAGGCTTATTTTCTTTATCCACTAATGACAGAACAGTGGGTTATTGTCTGTTTTTCCCTCCCTTAGCCATGAAGTGTCAACAAACTACTTCCAAGCAGCCATTAAAAGGCATTGGCGCCTTTATAAATAATTCAACCACTTGACTGGATGCTAAATGAATGGAGATGATACGGACAGAAGATTTTGGTTTCCAGGGAGTCCTTGAGGAGGAGGGAGTGTTTGGAGGGTAAAAATCACCTCCTCAAAACAACACCCACCCCAACACAGACAAAGAGAGAGGCTTAACACTAACCGAGCCGATCTTCCCTCCTCTTTCTCTTCCTCTTCCTCAGACTCGGTGAGAAATTGCAGAGGTTTTCCTGCTCTTTTCTCTCCTGAAACAAAAAGAGGCATTTCTGTGAATCAAAGCCACCCCTCAGGAGTCTGTCTTAGGTCCACCCCAGAATGCCACCATGGAGTTTGAGGGCTTACGGGGGCCCAGATTGGACAGCAGGTGGAACGATTCCAGGTTTTGTTCTCATTTGTCAATAGCCTTGGAGTGAAGTTCTGTTCAGTAGGGAAATGAAGAGAAATGACTTGTTGCCAACCGGAAAAAGTATTGTCAACAGGACAGAGAATAGATGGATGAAGTAAGAGACAAGGGAGGCACAATGTTGCAGCATCTGCTGAAAGAATCTGTCATGGATATTCTAGACATAGATGGATTTCAGTGGATAAATGAGGTAGATACAGAACAATCATCTCAATTCATTGGTGGCTAATCAAGAGAAGATGACTCCATTCAAGTGTGTGAGAATATTACCCCCATGGTTCTGATCAATGTGATGGGAAATGGCCAAGTATGAGAGATAATGTGTTTTTTTGTTTGTTTGTTTGTTTTTTAGAATGAACTTTTAAGGAATATTAAGGAATCATTTTAAGGAATATATGAATGTCAGATGCCAGCATAAATGTTAACTATAGTATCTGCTAAACATCTACTGTATACTCTTGGGTCAGAGTTATCTGAAGAACCAAGATGATAGTATATAACATCATTAACCTTTTCATATTGGAACTGTTTTCCCTTGATTAGCAACCACTGAAAAGGTTGTTGTTGCAGTAGAGTGATAAATGGGTGTAAACATCCTCTTGAGGTACTTGTCCTATTGTGATGTTAAACGAGTGAATAGTAATGTTTCGAACATCCAAGTGTCCCAAGTTTAGACCATATAAACAAACAGGGAGGAAAAATGCATACTCTGAGATTCATTATTTTATTTTGTTTATACTAATGAATCTTGTTTAGTGTTTAGGGTTGTGGGCCATTCAAAGTTAAATAGAGTTTAACTTTGAATGGCCCACTTTAAATGGCCCACTTTAAATTCAAAATCATTCGCAATTTAAAATGAACAGGTTCCTGAATTGCAATTTGAATTTGAATGCAAGGAAGCAGAATTAAAATTTAAAATCACTGTGTAATAGCTGTATGTAATACTTTGAAAAAGTTTAAAAGCCTTGAAGTTCGAAGGATAACGGACGGTGAGAACAATGGATAAATGAATAGATAGATTCGCCTAGGAGTCCTAACTGATTTGCTGAAATGCTGGTAAATGGGTGCCACACATTATGATTATTGCTTACTGATTCTGCGTTGATACGTTCGGCATGGCTGCCGGTTCAACTGGTTGGCACAGGCTTCTGCTTGGTCTCAAAGCCATTCTGTGTCACCAACAAAAATATTTTCTTTGCTTTGCAGCTAAGTAAAATTAAGCTCTTAAAATATAATGATTGTTGTGAATTTAGATATTTCTGTAATGGTTGCTACTCCCCTAGATTTGGAGTACTCTGATTCTGATGCAAAAAATAAGGAACATATAATGTCTGAAAAGTTCCACTTTACAGTAAAATATGCCTTCCAGTTCCAGCCCTGTTTACAAGCAACAGAAAAACAGCTTGGAAACTAAGAAGTGAATTAGTCTGCCTTCTTTGTCAGTAAACCTGGTAAACTGAGAGCTTTTACATAAATATTGTCCCTGCTGGACTAATGAAACCCTGAAGCAAATGGATGGTGGTTGAATGGGCCATAGTGAGACTGTCTCGAGAGTGTGTGTGTGTGTGCAACACCCAGCTGTTGTTATTTCTGTATCATTTCAATTGCAGCAGCTGTCAGGGGAACTTAGGGCTGTTAAAATCTAAATGAGCACAGGAGCCAAGAGCTCTCCGCCTGACTGATGGGTCGCAGACCTGGGAAAGGGAGAGAAAGAAGAGTGCGCAGGGGGGAACATTTTGTTTGGATGGAGAGAATAGAGAAAAGGAAGTACATGCATGTGGTGCTGACTTAGAAGGGCTGAATTAATTGCATGTCTACTAATAATTTCCGCTAGGCCATATTGTCCTCTAGTACCTGTTAACAATGTTTTACCCTTTAAGTGCTTTTGCTTTTAAGAAATATATAATTTTTTTTTTTATTTTTTTTTAGGAAACTAGAATCTTTATTTCCATCTTTATAAAGCCTCTGAAAGAAAACATTTCACATACTCTTATCTCCTATTACAATAGCAAACAAGATGTTTTCATTTTCTGTCTGAAGGGTTTTCAGCACATTGTTAGTTGGTTGCTAAGATGTTCTAGGTTGTTGCTAGGTGGATGCTTGTCAAAAGAGCACATTATATGTGTTTAAACTGTATTCTGGCCCCTTGCACTTCCTTTTTAATCTTTGAGTACTGTTGTGGCATAAAGCCGAATGCTACATACAGTATAACACACCTACATTATTTAGTGAATCAAAATAGCAACGAGCTAAAAAGGTTATGGTCTGCCTTATCGCTGTGACGACGCTCTATCGACGAGGGCTGCACCTCGTTTATCCATTTGCTTGGTCGGTTCATTACTGGGGGAAGTCGGTCAACTGGGTGGGGGCCAGGTGGGGGCCATCGATTTTTCCATCATCTTCTTCTCTCCTTCTGCCTCAGTTGACAGACTTCAATCTGAACCTTGCATTAGTCTCATCTTCTCCGTTCTATGTGCAATCGATTGCGCCACAGCTTTGTGATTATAAATTCATGGCATGCTGTAGGACTTACTTTCTCTAACTCTCTACTCGACAGTGGAGTTTGTTGCTGTTATACGAAGAAGAAAAAAAAAAGATTCTTGTGGGTCTCCTTGAATTCTGTAAACTTTAAATAATTGATGTGGGTTTTCATGTTTGAATGAACATATCGCTGATGAAAGTGAGGAGGGATGTTGTGCTGTGCTTGATGCGTTCACACAAATCCAAACATGTGCAAGCATAACATATAGTGTACATTTTTTGCTATTCTTTACATTTAAATTTTGCATTATTTTATTATTTAATATTTGTATTTAATTTTTTGCCTAATTGTATTTGAATAAATTAAATAAAATGTATTTAACTGTAGTTAAAATATCTGAGAGTATCGCTGAAATAGCACCCTTGTTTGTATGAGGTCATCATCACTGTGTTATTTTAGAATTATTTATATACTATTAGAGTATTTATTAATATTTTGAATAGGCTTTTATTTCTCTATTTCAGTTTTCGTGTACTTTTGTCATTTACTAGTTTTTTATATTATTTTCATCTTTTTTTTTTTTTTCAATTTACGTAGTATTAATATTTCAAATTAAACTTCTTTTCAGTTAGCTGCCAAGGCAACATTTTTATTTATGTTTTATATATTTTAATTAACTAAAATAATTTTTAATAGTTCAGTTTATTTTTAGTTAATAACAACACTCATTATCGACAGACAAAATAATTCTCTTTACCTTTTCTCTCAGATTCCTTGTCACGTGTTGCAATGGCCAATTTTTTCAGCAAATCGGTATGAAAGAACTTGCGGTATGTGGTTACTGTAATCTGTGAATATGTGTGATTGTGTATTTATCTCATTTGTCCCAACTTTTTTACTTCATTGTTTCATTTATTTGTTATTTAGGTGTAGAGAAATCCTCAAAAAAGGCCTTTGCTGCACAGTCAGTGTTGATAATACAACCATATTTGCTTTGTGCAGATCTGAGCCGCACAGCAAGTACCTTTACATATTCTTTAAAAGTTCAATTTCACTGTAGTTCGATTTGAACTGTGTGCGCATGCTTCAGACATGTGGTCAGAGAGTCAGCAGGACCAATAACTCATTCATTGGTAGCCAGTCCATCTGTATCTCCTTCTCTCTGTCTGTCCAGGAAGATGGGCAGCAGGTTCTTCTGGTTGTCTCATTAGCACTGCGATGTCAGGTTGTCGGTTAGAGCAGTGACTTTTGTTAGCATAATGGTGGGTGGAGGTCACCTTCAAGGGGGAAGAAAAAAGCGAATCTGTTCCTCTTAGGCCCATGAAGGGAGGGGTGCTGGGTGTTAAGATCCTCGCCGGGGTCAGCGGGCCTTTGGACAAGGATAGAGTGTCCACACAGCATGCCAGAGTTTATTTAGTACCAGGCAACAAGTTGTGATGAAACCTGAGCCTCTTGCAGATGGTGAGCTGACTTCCCTATCCATTTTCAAAGCCGATCTGTCAGATAAGGACTGACTCTTGCATCCCAATACAGCTACAGGATGTGTTTCACAATGCCTAAATGAACTTCCTCAATGGGAATCCCGTTGCTGAGCTTTTAGCTGCTAAATGAGGTCTGCATGCCATTTCTGTCTGGGATCAACGGCTTCAGATTGATGAAGAACACTGGCTGTGTGTAACTTTATCTTTTTATCAACCATCACTTGAATTAGTGACTCAGAATTTTAACAACCTCAACTTTTTAATAGTGCTTTCCATTTAGTTCCTCTTCTTTCCCTATAGTTTCAAAGAGGGAATCTCTTCTTTTCTCCTCCACTCTTGTACCCCTCGACCCAGCCTATACGCTGAAGATCGAGTTTCTCCGGCCCTGCAGCTAAGTCCAACTGACGACAGACCCGTTGGCAGTCTTGTTTGATGCTGAAAGCGGATCCCAGTGCCGCTCTATGAGCTCTGCATAGCAGGAATGTGCAGGAGAAAGGGATGAGCATGTTGTGGTATCTCTCCGATGCCCTTCATGAGTAACTTCAGAAGGCATATGTGTCCGAGACGTCCAGGGGGCTGCCATCGCTCTCTCATACACTCCTCTTTTCTCAAAGAGATCTGTGATACCTGAAGAAAGCTATCCATTAGGATTCCCATTCATCTCAATGGCAGTTGCTTGGAAGTAGATGATTTGAAATCTGTCATCTTTGCTCAAGAGACCACAGAACTTTTTGAATCAGTCACCTGAGCTGTTACATCATGTGATGTCATTTTGAAACCGTAAGAAAATTACATCATGACATTGCTGATTGCAACAATTCGGAGCTGTAGTAAATACTATACACAAGCTGTCACTGGGGTGGTACCATTTCAAAAGGTACACTTTATTTACCCCTATAGGTTGCATATTAGTACCTCAAAGGTACATATTACCTAAATTAGTGCACCTATTAGTACCTAAATGATACATATTAGTACCTTCCAAAAGCTTACCGTCCCAGTGACAGGTTTCTTTTTCTGGGAGTGTAGTAAAATAATAACAATATATGTTACTTGCAAACAATTGTATTCTGTCAGAGCTGATTTTGAATGGCTGTCAATGGAGAAAGATGTTGTTTAAAACCAAATGGTGAAGTTATGGCATCTACTAACAGGATAACAGGGCTATGCAATCCAGACAAACCTTTGAACCTTTTCTCTCCCTCATCAGTATTCTTGACTTCTGATTTGTGCTGCTAATTTAGATGACTGTCTGAGATTGTAACTTGTTTTGGTCTCATTAGTTTTCATAGCTCTTGATGAGAACAAGAGAGATCCACTTGACTTTTAATCTTTTGTTGCGATAGCATTTCAGCAGTGATACTTCTGGTTATATGTACTGCCTGCATTTAAGTGGAGAAATCTTTCCTCATTTGGATGATGAAGGAGAAACTTGCTCTCCAATGGTTTGCAGACTGTGTTTACAAAAGCATTTCAAAGAGACAGTTGAAGCTAGCGCACTTAAGGGAAAATCACAAAACCCAGAGCATATCAGTCTCTTATTTTTTAGACTTAACCTTGGCACTAAATTCACTAGCAGAGAGAAAAAGGGTATTTTTCTCTCTGCTAGTGATTACTCTAGCAGAGAGAAAAAAAAAAATATATATATATATATTTTTTTAATTTATTGCATTTGTTAATGTAGTAAATATTAACTATTAATGAAATAATAAAATAAAAATAAAATAAAATAAAATAATGTTTGTAATACATTAATAATGTTTTTAATACCTTTAGAAATGAGAAATTAACATTAATAATTTCAGGACTTTATTGTAAAGTGTTTCCAACTTTTTTTTATTATTATTTGGACCCCACAATTAGTATAAATATGTAAAAGCACAGAAAAGTGAACTGTATACAACAATTGGCACAATAAACAAAAAACATTTCTTCACATTTTCCACAGTCAAAAATCTCCCAAAGTGCAGCTAGATGTAAAGAGCTCCATGAGCACAGATAGCATGATGTTATCGAATCTGGCCGAGTGAGCCAATCACGCTTAGACGAGATGAGAGGATAACCTATAGCGTGACTCTTTTCCAACTTCTCTCTTCGCAACAATATCAGCCTCATGTAATCAAAACATAGTTATCCTCTGCTGCCTGTTGACTGCTTTGAAAAAGCAACAATAACAGAAATCCACTCACGCAATGCAGGACGGCACACACAAACCGGGAAAGATATCGATCCCTTCTGGTAATTCCACCATATTGTTTTCATTTTAGGATAAATCACGTGTGCTGCTCACTTTGATGTTTGCATTTCTCTTATGTAGGTGTAATAAATAGAGCACAGATATACTCTACAGTTTTAAGTGCTTTTGACATATCCAAGTTTGATTGCATCATCCAGAATGTTCTTTCAGGTTTTTTTAATGAGTTTCAGGCATTGTCGGTATCCATGAACATGATTCAGGTAGGCATAGCTACTGTAGATATTATGCTATACATTGTGTACATGCCATTGCTATGTAGATTTGAGTCTATGCGTGCCATCAAAAAATGCTATGTCAAATACCCCCATCGCTTCTGAGGAACAAAGGCGTCCCAAGCTGATTATCTCTATGGTGTGCGGCAGAAGTGAGAGTGGCTCTTAGACATTGGGACCCTCCTTTCGCTTTGTTTTAGACAAAGTGTCTGCATTTGTTTGAGTCATAAAGATTAAGAAGATGGCTGAAGAAGATGCAGGTGAAAGTATGATAAAACTATACCACAAATGTTGGCCATGATATAGTGAGCTCTTACGTGGGTAATAATTACAATGCAATGAACAAAAGTTTACTTTTTACAGACTTTTTTCTTCCAAATTTAGCAAATAATCATGTGTAGACTGTCTTCGTACAAGTTTTGTAGCATCTAAAGATAAGCATCTTATTAACTGTGATGACATTTTTGTTCTCTGAATTTTCTATTGTCATTAATTTCCAAAACAAACATTTCTTTGTTGTTGTGTTTGTATTCAAGCAGCATTTTTCGGGAAAATTAAATTGTGTCATGGCATGTTCAATCCACAGTTTAAACGCACAGTAGATTACATGTACTGGATAAAATGAAAATTATTACACAATGGTTCCTTCAATACAAATGAAATAAAAGACTTTTCATATTACTTTCATCTTATTATTAAGAAGTAGCATCGAAACAATGGCATTATAATAGCTCCTAGGACATTTGTCAGCACATTTACACTATACGAACACCAAACTCATATGTGCTTGTTGTTTAGTATGAAATCCACTTTGGTTAATGTCTTCCACACTACTAGAACGACTTTAAACTAGACAATTGAACATAGCTGCAGTGATTTGCTTCCATTCAGACACCAAAGCAGTGATGTTGGGCAATGTGACCTGGCTCAGAGTCTACATTTGAGTTCATCTCATTTGTGTTAAATTATGGACAGTCAAGAGTCCACACATCTCGGTAAACCAATTTTTATGGACCTTGCTTTGTGCAAATTGTTACGCTGGAACAAAACTGTTGCCACAAAGTTGGAAGCATACAGTTGTCTAGAATGTTATTGTATTTGGGTGCGTTAAAATGTGTGTTCTCTGGAATTAAGGGGCCAAGCCAAACCTATTAATTTTGAAGGGGGTGTCCACATATTTTTGGCCATGTAGTGTATATTGGTATGGTGTTATTATGGACAATTGCAGTAGGAGTTCTGGAGTTCATTAAAAAAAATCTTTATGAAAAACTGTGATTTTGTACATACATGTTTGTTCAAGTATCTGTTTTTGTGGTCTTGTCTGTTTATAATCACTGTACTCTCAATTCTCACAATGATTATAAAAGTCACAAAATATTGCTATATTTCACATGTAAAAATACAACGATAGATTAGAATCTACACTTTCTGAGGAAATTGTTAGTGTTGCTTGCCGGGCAAAACTTTATATTTTCAGTGCTGCACTCTTGGGAAAAAAAAGGTACAAAAGCTGTCACTTGGATGGTGCACTTTCAAAAGGTACACCTTATTTATCCCTAAAGGGTGGATATTTGTACCTTAAAGGTACTTGTGCAAATTAGAGCCTAAATGGTACATATAAGGACACTTAGAAAGGGTACTATCCCAGTGACAGCTATTGTACCTTTTTTCAGCAGCATGCTAAGAAAAGTAGAACCAACCATTTCATAAACAAAATATGCTATAGCTACACAGCAATATTTAATAGTAAATGTTAGGCCTCATCCCTGCATAGTAGTTAAATCTGCAAGAATGGAAGAAGGTGATGGACAGAGAGACACACACAGAGAGAAACTGACAGACAGAGATGGATAAAGGACCTGATGAGCTGGTGATTGGTTTCTACTCTCAGTGATACCCAATCAGGCTCCTGTAATCACACCGCACACGTCCTTCCTGGCGACAGGGGACCACGGGGAGATGCTTCACTTGCTTGTTATCTGATGTGAAATGGAATTAAAGCTGAGCCGTATTACCCCCAAACAGTAATTATCACCCAATTTCCCCTGTGACATGCCTCAGTTTGCACACTTTTATTCCCTTATCAACACAAGGTGAGAGACATTCTGACAGCCAAGGTCAATACAGACATGCCTTCAGTGACCCAGAGAAGACACTGCATACACAAACGCTGTTCAAAAACACAAAAGAGAATGAGATACTGAGAACATGTGCATATTTATTTTTCTATGTAGGTATTTGGAACGTGTCAAAACACTTTGGGCTGCTCCGTCAGAAATTTTTAGAAACTGACATGTTGACAGTTTAGGCAAACATTCCACAATCAAATTGAGACGGCGTGGCAACATTTTGTGTGGAGAAATGCACTGCAGTGCAACGTTTTGTTTTTATAGGGTACAGCACATCCGCTCATTTTCTGCTTGTCATGTATTTGGATTATTAGCCTACAATCATCCATTATAATATATCTTTTTAGGTTATTAACCTATAATTCTTCATTGTAATTTCAGAATTTATATTATTAATGTATTTTAAAACAAACCATGCACACAGTCGTACTTACTTTGGGGAAATCGGAGGAGGCTTGGTTAGTGGACAGCAGCCAAATTCTGTTTCTTCCTTTAAAACGTCATTCACTTACACAATCCAGGCATTTGTACTGCAGAAAAAAACATACAGATGATTTTCAATACATCTTTCCTGAAACAGGACTTTATTTTTAAGTCAGATTTACTGCCTGTCATGTATAAGACCGTGATTTGATTAAAAAGTAATATCCGAATCTTCACTCATGGGGCTGAAAGCAAGAGTATTATCTTGTCATTGACAGGATTAGTCTTGATGGAGAATGGCTGTACATGCAATAACGGGCAGATCTATCATCTACCGTATCCCTCTGCTTGTGGGGGAAGATGATTGGGGTTACAAATAACTTGTGTAAATGTTATAGTAACATTTGTCTTCCACTTGCTCTGTCATTGGTTGTTCTGATTTCTTATGGATTTTTTATGAACTGAGCTTTACATTCTTAGCATATTACAGTTTTAGCATGCACCATACAGAAAAAAAGGTCAAAAATAAAAAAAGAAGAAATTATTCTCTGTAATGCATCTAAACATTTTACTTTTTTATTTTTATTTTGTATAATTCTCATTCTTAATAATGATTCTTGATTATATTATTACTGTAGAAGAATGTTTTTGAACTGTAAACTTTCAGGAAAAAGATTGTGTACTAATATATGATGTTTTATTAAAGTCAGCATAAATTTAAGCCAGTACAATAAATAATAACACAATGTATAAGTATTTTATTTTTCTTGTGTTAAAGAAATGTGAAACATATTTTCACATTATGAGATGTGTTGTGCTTGAAAGTAATGAATGAAAATAATGTCAATTCAAACGATGCTAATAGCAACCTTTAAATATCTTTACTTTTCTTTACTTTACTTTACCCAGGTGTGGTCATGTTTATGTATTGAGAGATTCAACCATCTGCTGTATACTTTAAGGCAGATATGAGAAATTGATGTGGTCCAAAACATCAGCAATGGGGCAAAAACATCTTGTGCCTCAATCATGTATTCAGAAGGAAGAGCTTTTAACTTGTAAACATAGGTCATTAGAGACAAGTGAGATTCCTATAGTGATTTTAATGGTGTGCTGCTTACCTCTCAGGAGTGACGGAGCCTCTCGAAGGATGTCAGCTCAGCAGGATGTGGTGTGGAAGAGACGCTTGCGATTAATCACTTCCCTTTGGATGTGCTGTTTTGCTGAAACCCATTTCCTCTGGCCCTAAAAATCAGTGTGAGGAGCCAGTTTAAAGCCCACTGGGGAGGAAGGACAAACTTTGAGCTGTTGCCTTTGGCCCCTTAGGTTTATGTGGCTGGTAAAAATGTACTAAGAAAGTGGCACCAGAAGGCAGTTTTGGATTTCTTCAACACCGATTAACCAAAAACCTAAATGTAAAAGTCTAAATGTAGAATGCACTATTATAGCTCTTCGGTTTTTATGAAAATGCTGTTGTGGAAATAGCTACTATTCTGTTTAGTTGCTCTACAACTAAAGTTCATCAAATTCAGTCAACTTATGTCTAGTTTGTTTACATGATCCATCAGTACTGTGAATGTGTGTCAGGGTTCTAACTCATGACCCTCACATTGCCCTCTGGGGTTTCAGATCGGTCTGGACGTTTGTTTAAGAATTCCATTTAACCTTGCAGCAAACAATCTTGTTCCTCTGTGAAAGGTGATGTCAGTTGTGATCAGTGGATGTCTACCCTGTCCTCCCCAGAGAGCAGCAAATCCATTCTATCTGCAAACTTCTCTCGTTGTTTCTCTCTCCCCTCTTGGTAGGTACAGCAAGAATCCAAACCTGAGACTTTACGCAAACAAGCGACGGAGGCCAATGCAATCACAACCGAAGGCAGTGCAGTGTCAAAGATCAGCAGAAACATGTGAGACCCATTTGGTGGAAAATAAGATTTTAGATGGGAAGGCGTGAAGATTGTACTGATTATCAGCACAAAGAGACTGAGGAGCTGACTTTGGTGGCTGGTGTGAGGTATATGGTGTAGTAAATGTTTGAATGCATATCCTGAGCATCACAGTCTGCATTTTAAGAGAATGTGAAATTTAAAGGCCAGCTCACAGATAAAGATAACGATAACTATATCATCACACCAATGCACAATAGCATTGTTTATTATAAGCACTCACTGCAGTATGTCGTCTGCTGCTTTTAATGCTCGAGCTTTTTAAGCCAGGTGGATTCTGATTGGCTGTCAATGTTTTCATTGTTCATCAGCTGGAAAAAAAAATTGCTCTTAAAGTTATTTAAAATATATTGTTCGTCTGTATTTTTGTGGTGTGGAGTATTTTTTAAAATGTAAAACATTTTTGAAAACTATATCATTCGTCCTTGGTATGAGTAGGCCTTAATGCATGTGATGCATATTAATATGTTCTCGTCATATTTCACCCCAAAACCCAAAGAAAAAAATTGCTATAAAAAGCTATTTTAGTGAAACTATTTTTGTGAACTTAATTTTAAAACCATTATATCGTGAATAATATATTTTATGTATTTTATTGTATTATTTTTGCATAAATATTTAATGTAATATATATATATATATATATATATATATATATAATTAATCATAATTAATTGTAATTATTTATATACAATTCCATATTTTTGAGCCAATTTGCTACAATATATATATATATATATATATATATATATATATATATATATATATATATATATATATAAAAACATTATGTAATCCATAAACAAAATTAAGTAATAATTAATGAAGATATTATTTTATTATTCATATAATAAAGATTCATGGCAGCCTTTGCTGCAATAATATTTTTATGTTGATTTTAATAAAACAATTGTGAAGAAATGTCACAATGCAAAGATGACAGTTCACTTTATTTATTTATTTTTTTGGCAGATATATAATATAATTTGTGCTAACTGAATAGTTAAAATACATGAGAAAGTGAAGCCATTTGCTAACAATGAAAAACAGCATTCAGTGTTGCCACATCTATTGCCTTCCTCTATAAAGTTGTACTGTGTTACTTATGTCGTTAGCTCTCGGGAATTTCAAAGAGTTTAGCTATGGGCATAAACATTGAGCACATCTTTGAGATTCCCATAAACAGATTATTTTTGGCTGTACTTGACTCTTGACTCCTCTGCTCTGTATGTGCCTCAAACGGCATAACAAGATAGAGGTTGCGGTCAAGTACTGTGAAGTTGTCACTCTTTTGAAGACTGGTGGACATGAACTGTAAGACTGCAGAGGTCAATGAAATCAAATCTTCATGAGCGAGAGACACTAAAGGGACATCAAAGAGAATGGAAATGGTACAGCATATCTAGCTGCCGGCATGAAAGATGTGACTGCTTTTTTGCCATTGGAACGAAGTGTATGGTTTCCATGTGTCAACATGCAAATAAAGAAAACAAATAAATAACACTTGATTACCTATCGTTGATCATCTTGAATTAAGTTACATGGTCTAGCTTATGAAGAGACAGCATAACTAGAGTCAAGACGAGGTGCTTTAGGAATCACAGATATATGATCTATGTCTTTGGGTGTGTGTGCGTGCATGTCATGAGAAAAGTCAGTAAAGTTGATTGATTCTGACTGAGGTCCCATTGCGATGTGATGTCTTCTTGGGATTTAAAAGCACTTAAACCCGTGTTTCCCTCCAAGTGTAAGGCAATGATCATATTTCTGTCTCATCTCTCCCGTCTCATCTAATCAGTCTCACTTTGTATTCTTCAACTTTACTTTGCCAACAGGGAACAAACTCCACCAACAAAAGATGCACTTTTAAATAGAAACCAATTCCCTGAAGCTTGAAACCAAACCCTGTTTTCTCATTAATCCTTCCGGGGTCACGCATCATCTTGAGCAACCATAGAAACGCAAACCAGACGTTATGACTGACAGTGCAGGGGCAAAGATCAGGGGGCACATCCTTTGTGGTCAGTGGAAGCCATTGACATGCCTTCGCTCCACTAATATTTGCTAGCCAGTGTAGTTTGGTGAAAGGAAGTTCTCCATATGGTGGAGGAAATGAGTGGACAACCAAATGACTATGAAAAGGAAGCTCGTTTGCTGCTCGCTTTCAATTCATATGGTGTGTTTAGTCTGTATAGAATAACACCCAGCATTTAGAAGCATGAGCATTAGCCTCAAATATTTTGGCAGATGTGGTCTAATGTTAAGTTTTTGAGAGATTTCAGTGATAGAAATGCTCTAAAACAGAAACTTTTCTACCTTATATAGGGCCCTATGAAATCTGTTTTATTTTTTCCCAAATTCGTTTTTATTTTTTTCCAAATTCCATTTTTTCGTTTTCATTTTCTTCATTCCGGTTTCTTCCATTTTAATTTTTCTAGACTCTGTTTTAATGGTTCAATTATATTTTATTAATCAAAAAGTATGTCTAATTAATTGAGATCATGAAACTTTCACAATTTAACAGCAATTTAATAAAAGTTTAACAAAAATTTAAATTTTAAGGCCCAATTAAATGTTTTTTCCCCAAATTCAGTTTTGTTTTTCTGTGTTTTTCATTAATTTTCTGGATTCCATTTTAATGGTTTCATCAAAAGCATCTCTAATGTATTGATTTGATTAATCTATATATATATATATATATATATATGTATGTATGTATATATATATATATATATATATATATATATATATATATATATAATTTTTTTTGTATGTATTTACTTTTTTCTGTTAAATGTTCCTTTAAAAATTATGCTTAACAATTTTAATATTAGTAGTAGTACTATCATTATATAAGTAATATATTTCTGTCACAGTTTCTTCAAGTTAAACCAAACTTTTATTTTGATGGGTTGCAGTAGAGACCTTTAAGTTTCTGTTTGTATACATGACAATAGTTTTTCTCAAAAGAAATGGTAAAATGCTCATGAATTGACCCTCAGAGCAGCTCTGGAGATAATGTATATGTAGGTCCTATTCATATATTGAGGCAGCAGAGGCTGAAAGCACAGCGAGCGGAATTCATAGGGCCCTATATTGAAACACTTAATTTGCTATTACACTATCCCACTTTTATTTGGCTCTTTGTCTGATGATCTGAAATGTCTGAGGTATTCCTCAGTGAATAATAATCCAGGCTGTCAACCTCACAATTTAAACAAAATCAGACATTTAATCCAGAAAGTCAGTTTTTAAAGTAATTTTTGTGGCATTTGGTCCACATTTGTTCAAATATGGTGGCTTTAGACGCATCACCTCAGGTCAAAAATGTAAAGTCAATTTTGTGTTATGTGACTCAGAAATTTGAATATTTGTAAGGCTAAATGAGAAAACTACAATAGACGAGATGATAAGTTTAAAACTTAAATTTTTAAACATGAAGGTCATTAAATAATGACAGATTAGCGTAGTTAGCTTCTTTTCATATTCTCATTTTCTGTTTTTCCAGACATGGTCACTGAAGCAGGGGTTGTAGAGGCCAAAATCCAAAGGAAATTGAGCCCAGTGAGGAAGAGAAGGTGATAAAGGACTTGAGTGCAATAGGAAACCCGTCAAAATAACAGGACTATGAAGATGGCAGGTGAGAATTTTGTGATGACACAGTCCTGTTGCTCTCAAATTCTCAAATTTCAGTATTATTTGAGACTGACTGTCATGTCCATTATTTCCCAGGCTGTAAATACCTTAACCTTCACCAAGAGTGTACTCTGGAGCATTGATGAACACAGGAACTTAGATGACTGAAAGGTTGAAATAACTTGACAGTTTGCCAACCCTTAAAGTTAGCATGAACTCTCTGCCTGCACAAAAGCAGACCCATGTTGTTAAAAACACCTTTTCACTTGCGAAATTCTGAATCGCTTGAAACTTCAAGTAAGGCAATTAAGCAAAGTTGCACAGAGCTGTGTGTGCGTTTGTATGTGTTAGAAGAAAAACATGTGGCCTATAGAGCACACATGATCCTTAGAGGAAGGTGAGGAGACGTTTTGAATAGTTCTTGACCAGATGGATGTTCTTAGGGTCATCTGGACATGTGAGAGTTGATGGACCATGAATCCTCTTGTGCCAAACATTCGGAAGTTTGTTCAGCAAGAATGGACCAGTTTTGCTATCTCACATTTTTTTGTTCAGACTGAGTAAGATCAAGCTCAAAATAATGTTATAGAGATACTGTATACTGTGTAAATTGGCATCAGAGGACATTATTCCAAACATTGTTATTCATGTTGTTTCAGCAGTGGTGTGAAATAGATATAAATATAGCAGACAGATTGCTATGTTCTGACTGTCAAGCATTTTGCTTGAGTTGTATTCCAATCCTCCAACATACATTTCTCCCTTGCTATCCTACGATTGTGACTGATAGTTATTTAGACGGGGACATTTCTGCCTGACAAGATGGTCGTGGCAGCATATTTTTGTGCTCATGTGAGATTTTAAAAAAGAAATTACTTATGTATTAGTAGCAGATACAGAACAATCATTAACTGTCCAAGCAATATGATCCGCAAGGCCACTGCTGGGTGACGGTGATTGGACAACAGCCTGAGTGTGAAAGTTTTCTGCGAGTCAGGACTGTGATTATCTTTATTTTTAGGGGTGTTCTGGCATCATATCTGGCCAAAGCTGCTGCACTTATGGTTGGAGACATTTCAGGGCTACACAGATCCTATTTTAGAAGACATTCAATATCTAACTGTCTTTCCAATTTCTTCTGGGAAAGACTCTTTGAATATAGAGAGTTTTTTATTTAAAATTCTGATGAAATCTCTTATGGAAATTTGAATAAATTGCAAAGCACATCTCTTAAAGGGACAGTTCACCTCAGATATTAAAGTTAAATCATTATTTACCCTTTCTTTTGTTAAAAACATCTCCTTTTTTGTTCCACAGAAAAAAAGATCAAACTGCTCTTTTCTATACAATGAAAAGTAAATAGTAACCAGGGGCCTTCAGGCTTCAAAAAGAGAGAGAGAGGGAGAAAAAAAAGCAAAAAAGTTTTCTATATGACTTAAATATATAAGCTGTATCGTGATTGTGTGAGGAATAGATGAAATTTAAGTTATTGACTAAAATTTTGCTTGATTTTTACAGCTGTGGCTATAATTCACTTTCATTGGAAAACAGCAGATACAATTCATACTAGTTTCAAATATCATCAGGGTGAGTAAACGATGACAAAATGTTAATTTCTTTTCTGGGTAAATTAATAATAAATTGCACAAGAATAATACATTATCTAATGATTAAAAGCTGGATCCTTAATGTTTAGTTAACAGATTATGTCACTTATTTTAATGAGCTAGCCTAATATATACTTAGAAACACTATATACCCTATTATTATTTTAGCTCATTACTACAAAGTGTGCTAGAACTATGTTATATGTGACCCTGGACCAAAAAACCAGTCGTAAATTATCAATTTTTCTTTCATGCCAAAATACATTAGGATATTATGTAAAGATCATGTTCCATGAAGATATTTTATAAATTTCCTGTCCTAAATATATCAAAACTTAATTTTTAATTACTAATATGCAATGCTAAGAACTTAATTTGGACAACTTTAAAGGCGATTTTCTCAATATTTAATTTTTTTTTTTTTTTTTTTTGCACTCTCAGATTCCAGATTTTCAAATAGTTGTATCTCAGCCAAATATTGTCCTATCCTAACAAACCATACATCAATGAAAAGCTTATTTATTCAGCTTTCAGATGGTCTCAGTTTCAAAAATGGACCCTTTTGACTGGTTTTGTGGTCCAGGGTCACATATAATAATAATAATAATAATAATAATAATAATAATAATAATAATAATAATAATAATAAGACAATAATAATGCCTAATAAATTTTGAGAGCAGGAGTCTTTTAGAATTGAGGTACTGAATGGGTCCTGTTAACCATTATTTACTCTTCACCCATCATGCACTATTCATTAAAATGCTCATCCCTCTGTCTCTATGGTAACACAATTCTCTGAGATGCTGCTTAGAGAGTGTGAGATGGAGTGTGTTTGTATATGTGCATTTCTTTGTGTGTGTGTTAATTGTACTTGCGCTCATTTTCTGAATGTCTGTGACAGATTATCACAGATGGAACATGTTGGACATCACCTTAAGCAAGCCTGAAGCATTTACTTTACCATAGCACTGTTTTACTGAATAATTCATTACAGACAGGTGAGACTTGCCCTTCTCTTCATCTCTTCAGCCCTTCTTCTTTTTTGAGACAAGAAGATCTCATTGGGGTTTCTTGTATTCAGGGAAACCTCAGGTGCTTATATTTAGTGATGATAATCTGTATTAGGCACTCTATATGAACAGATGATTGATGGTATCTTTACAGTGTAACGTGAAAGGTACTTTACCAGCAAGACAGACAAAAAAATCATGCCCACATTTAAACATTGAGCTATGAATAAAATAATGTTTATCCTTAATGTTCACCAGCCGCATCAGTGGGTAGTAAGCACATTAAAGTCATAAAAGCACTTAGTAATGGGAGTAATTGAACGTCTTTAAGCTGTGCTAAGCAATAACAGCTTTTGTATGTGTGTGTGTCTGTGTGTGTGTGGTCTGCAGTGTTTGGCAAAGCTCATTTTGTTCAGCGTGACCAGTCTAACAGGCATGGCAGACCTGATGGACACTACGATCTCATAAATGTGGTCCAGCAGAGGTCAAAACTCAAAGAAATTCACATATTTAAAAGGATGAGGAACATCTGTTAAAAACAAACAAACAAAAATAGTCGCATTTCTAATATTGCTTTCTGTTGTTTATCAAGAGTTATTTGGTTTATGTTGAATTCACATATGTATATAAATTCTTTCCATGATTTGTCCAGATTTTTCTAAATGAGGGAGTGTAATGAGATTAGTAATTTGCATAATGCACACCTAAACTATCTCTGTATAAAGGCTTTCCATACAACCTCTCCTGTCATTTATTTCTGCAAACCGAGTGATCTTCAAACATGTGCTCTCGTTTGTGCGGAAATATCGTTAAGTAAAGCCAAGTCAGATGAAACACAATAACACCTTTTAATATAGGGCTAGACTGTACAGGATTGTGTTTCAGACCTGTCATTAGTCAGTTTTTTATGCAGACCTTGTCCCTGATAGTTATATAATGCACATAATTTTAGTCACTCTAAAATAAGTGAAATTTATTGTACTGTGACTGTTCAATTTATATATAAGTAAAAGATAATATTTTACATTTATATTAGGGTATAATTCAATAATTTTGTGTAATTTCATATTATAACAAAATTGAATGATAATCATGCAAATACATAAATATCACCATTAAATGTAATATTAATATGAATTTTTATTAATTCATTATTTAATTTTGGATTTCGGCTGCTGATAATATTCCTTATTTCTAATGATACCAGCAGACTTTTTTGGGGGTCCGTGTGGTTGCTTACTTTAAATTTTGGCCTAATTTTCAAATGAGAATCAGAACACAAAAATACTTGGTTAGTGAATTCAGCAGGTTGGATTGTTTTTTTTTTTTTTTTTTCACCCCAGGGGAGGGAAATTTACAAGGATTTCCCATTTTACATCATCAAACTATCCAAAGTAATTTTCCACATGCTGTTGTAACACTGCTTTACGTTCAAAATGAGCTTTGCCTCTGTGGATAAAATCGTGTTAACTGGTCCCAGTTGGGTCACAGGCATTAACACATGCAGGTTCAATACCAGCCATCGGCACAGACCTATCAACTCTCTCTCACTCTCTGTCTCAAGCTGAGGTTGAAACCTTCTGGTGCTGCATTAATATTCAAAGGACCCCCCCTCTGCAGTTGGTCACATGTGAAGCTCCTCAGATATGAAGCCAAAGGGTGAGATGACCCACCCCCCAGCCAATCCCCTCGCACTTTCCCCTATAGTGCAGATTAGGGTGCCAAGGCTGATAAGGTGGCCGTGGCTTCATCACGACAGCAGAGGAGGGTTGTAGATTTCCTCTGAGGAGCAATCAGCTGTCTACCTCTAGTCAGCTAGGCTCAAAATGTCAAATTTGAAAATCTTAATTAAAGACTAATCTGAGCTAAAATAAAAGCCATTTATTGATAATCATACAGCTGGGTCAAAACAACCCAGTGCTGAGTAAAATATGGACAAACCCAGCGATTGGGTTGTTTTGACCCAGCGGTTGGGTTAGTACCCAGAAGGTTGGGTTAAACATTTAACCCAACCGTTGGTTGAAAACAACCCAGTTGCTGGGTTTGTCCATATTTTACCCAGCGCTGTGTTGTATTTAACCCAGCATTTTTAGAGTGTAATTTCATTTCCTACACTTTGAACCTTTTTTTTTTCTTTTGTATTTTTGATAAATTGATTGAGCTACTAATAAGACTGTACTCTCTTCTTCATTTAACACAGAATTTCACAGATTTTCTGTTTTCAAGTCAAAACAGAAGAAAAAATACATCTGCATATTCAATCTAGTTTTGCCTGTGTATGAAATTAAGCCACTAATCATATCATTGAGTGTGTTTACATGTCAAAAAAATCAGCTCATTATAAAAATCCCATCAAAATTAGTTTTGAAATTGACATGTTTTTCTGGTTTTGACTTTGACATAAACACATATGCACACAAGACATGCACATCTTGAATAACCCACCAGAATGTCTGCAAAGGAGAGCGAAATTTCAGTACTGGGCAGTGGATTTAATCTTTGTACTGTTTACCTGATAAAAGAGCACAGTTTAAGATGTTTACATGAGCTTATATGTTGTCGGGTTAATGAGCATAATAATAAACACACTCATTGAAAGGTTGGGAGGATATTCCTTCCACATCTGTGCTTTATTTTTTCAAACGTCTATGCCACAGATGGTCAGATGGCTGTATTTCTGGCCAAACAAATGTTTCATAACACCTTTTTTAGGCTATGGTATGTATAATGTATATTGCCATGCTGCTAATGGGGCAGAAGTCTGCTATGACGCTAGTGAGGGCTAATGGGAGTTGACAGCAGAGAGCTGCCTGATGTCCTCAGTGGCCAAGAGCAATCGGCTCACATTTACACTGATGACAGCTGATTAGAGGAGCACCAACCTCTGACTGACAGAGAAACAGAGAGAAAGAGGGAGAGAGACATAGATAGTTCTTTGATTTCTTTATGAGTGACTCATTTTCATGTTGGAGCATCAGTTTTAATCAACACTGTGGCGCTGCATGTTCCTCTTTGCAGTTTGAAGTCGGTCAAAAATAACTGCAAGCTACCTAGTGCATGTGGAATAATCACAAATATTTTTATGCATTACTTTTTTTAAATCCTGGTCTTTAAGCTCAAACTTAGTATTTGCACTTAATTACTTCAAGCTGTAAATTAATTAGCCCAAATCATGGTACATTTTACTCCACACTGAGTTGTAATTATGGCGCCTTTTACAGATAAAAGCTTTTTTGATGTGGATAAAACAAACCTTAATTTACTTAAAACTCAGCCCATTAGGACTCCCTCTGTCTCTCTCACTCACACACACACACACACACAAATACTTTTGAACGCCTGTTATCAGCTTCAGTTCATAAGCAGGTCCTATCAGCATATCACATTTCCCATAGTGTTGTTTGAAACCTGACAAAATAAAATCCCTCAGGCTCGTGAGCAGAGGTATCAGACATGCACACACAGAGATACACACGCACATGCACACTAATGCACCGAGGGATAGTTAAAGAGGTATATGAAGGCTCACCACTGCTGCACAAACTAGAGCAATTTAGCTCAGCAACACAATCAAACAGAACAGCTACAAAGAAAGAATACTGGCTATTTAGAAGAATGTGGCATGAATACTTAAGATCTTTTTGTGTTTTGTCCCAGTACATTTTCATACAAGAAGAGTGTGTACTAAAGCTGAAAACTCATTTTCAGGATTGGGGGGACCGAATGGAATACTTGAAGAATTAGCTAGTTGAAAAACCCATATCAGTTGACTAAAAATCTGAATGCTGATGAGATGCATAACTGTCAAATTTCTAGCCTCTTTAAAAAGTCCATTAGCGCAGGATACATACGAGGGTCATTTAAAAGGCCAATACACACTGCACCAAACTCGAACAGACATGAGACAGGTCTATAGAAATCTTCATGTGCATACTTTTAAATGATTGTTTATAATTGTTTATTTGACCTTGTGATTATAGGTGGCACATCCTCAAGACTTAAGAATGTTGGGTGGCCAGTTTCCCTCAATTATCTGGACAAAAAGCACTGAGACTTCTTCTTTTATGTTCCACAGAAAATGTTTGTGTACTATCCCTTTAGCAGCTGTAAACTTCAGTTTTGTTGCTATGTTATCCATTTCAAATAAGCGAGAGAGAGAGAGAGAGAGAGAGAGAGAGAGAGAGAGAGAGAGAGAGAGAGAGTGAGAGAGAGAGGGGTGAGTGCTTGAAGGTGAGACAAGCATGAACATTGAGAATGTGTGAAGTGACAAATGCACCTCACACATCAGCTAATGCCAAATTAAAGGTTTAAATTAAATTTATAGTCATAAATTACTGAAGAGCTTTCAGAGAACCTTGTCAGTTTTACAGCACCATGCATGAAGTGAAGTCTTGGTTGAGATTTTGGTGTTCAGATATAAAAGAACCATTTTTTGGGGGAAGATAAATTCCATCTTATATGTTTTGACCTGTGGAGAACAGAATATCCAGTTCTTCAAGATGTTAATTTTTGATTGACATCTCGCTGTCTGTCAAAGCCTGACCCGCACACCTATTTTAATGAGATCCATACCATGATGGTTATCCAGCATTATCACAAATAAAGACCATATGCATGTGTTCAGTTATAAGTCTTCTTTCAAAGAGATACTTTTAAAGAGATACTACACCAATGTCATTTTAAATGATAAAGTATATTATATATTCATATATATAAAGTCTTAATTTGAAATATAATGTTTTGTAACATTGTAAATGTCTTTTCTGTCACTTTTGATCAACTTAATGCCATTTCGCTGAATAAAAGTATAAAAATATTACTAAACACCAAAATTTTGAGTGTATGTATTAAACATTGACTATGAATTGTTATATTAGTGGCATGATTTATGAACAATGAGTAGTTGTGTACATATTTATAGCATGTCACCTCGTCAGTCAAACGCTCATCAGTGTAAAATGTCGTGTCTCATTAGTACCTCATTTGTCTGATTGAAAATTATCATGTCAAGTTGTGAGTGTTTTCCCCCAGCAGCGTGTTACCTGTGCTTTATGCAAACACTGTCTTGTGACTCTGTGCTGTAGTGGATGAATTTAATTTAACATGCGGTTAAAATTAGAACTGTTCATTATAACTAAATATTTATGATTCAGAGTGGCATTGCTGCCGACCTTCCCCCAAAACGTTGAGAGTAATGAGCACGAGGTCACATGAGGTTACAGTGCCTGAACTTTTCAGCTCATGCAGCAGAAATGTTGCTCAGGTATGGAGGTTTTAATTGACTCATTTTGGGAAGAGGTCTCCAGGTTAACCATTCAGATCATTTTGTTCCTGCTGAATTTGCTTTTTTGAAGATCAGATTACAATACGTCTTGTGAAAAGGGCATGCATACAAAATGCATGCTATGCAGAGGTTATGTGTTTAATTGGAGGGTACGGACTCTTTATGTCTGGGAAAAGATAAGCGTTTTATTATATTGTTTTATATCATCTTATGTTTTGATAATTTTTTTTTTTTTTTTTTTTTTTTGCTGCATATAAAACCTAAAAGCTTTTTTCTTATAAAAAAATAAAAATAAAAATCTGTAATAAACACATGGCTACTTTTGTTGATTGTACAAATGATTGTAAACCTGCAGATTTATCTAATTAGTACTTTTTGAATATCTTTATAATACAGGCAAATTCTGCTATTAATTGTTTAGAGCTGATCAGATGACAAATTAATGCTAGATTATAATGTCCTGATGACAAGTGAATATTTTTGTAATAGTGTTTGAAAACTAAACAAAACATTTAATTAATATTTTTTTATTAAAATCTTAATTTATTTATTAGATTATTAATATAGTTATTATTGTTATTATTATTTAAAAAGGGTTTAATTTTAAAATTTCTTGACATTTGCTGCTATAAATTTTTTTTGTAATAAATAATATTTTATCATTTTATTATTATTATTTTTATAATAATAACATGTTAATAATAATAATTTGTTTAATAGTCATTGTATTATTATTATAATACTATTATTATAATTATTGTTATTATCAAAAAGGTTTTTTTTACATTTAACATTTGGGGTAAAACAGCAAAGCAGCTTGTTATTAAAAGAAAGCAGGATCGAGGCAGTTCAGCAGATTTAATCTTTATGGGAAAGGACCTGCTGTTATTTGGCTCTTAAATGTGAATAATTGCTGCTATAATCAATGTTTCTTTGACAGGCCATGCAGTGAGGTTTATATAGACCCGTAGCTGCGGAAATCACTTGGGTTTTGTTACTTAAGGAGGTTAAAGATGTGGAGCACGCTGCAGCCAATCACAGACATTCCTCAAGGATTAATAAAAGGGCAGCTGTGACATCACTGCAAGATCAGAGCCACATGTTGTGTTTTTTGGTGTTTAATCTGACCACAGTGAGCGTGCACATGCACACATGCACAAGATACCTCATACTGCACACTGACATCTGGGTAAAAGATAGCGGGTCTCTTGAAAACATGCATCCTGTTGGAAATTCCTGGAGCAGATGTGTGAACGTAGTCATGCCAGTTATTACATTAAACAAGACGGACATCCAACACTGCTGCCATTCTTCTCTCCTAACATTTGTTGTTTTTACATCATCTTATATCATAGAGTTATATAATCTTATTGTGGTGTTCCTACTCATTTACGCCACTTTAAAAAGTTGTATGACTGTTGATTTTGAATGTTGCCTTTGTGCTTAAATTGATATGCTGATGTTACAGATGAATCATCTGTGTCATGCAAGATTTTCCTTGCTTCTTTGATTTTACTTGAACACGCAATGAGAACCAAGAAGGGCTTCAGAGTATATTTGTGTTTTTTCTTTGAAATATTATGTATTTGCTTAATTGATATCCCCTGAAAACATTTATTCATTTAGTGTATGTTTTAAAGTACAGTCACGCAAATTAGGAAAGCACAAGTAGTTTATCGCAGGTTTAACACAGTGCGAGAATAGTACACAGATTGAGGTAATATTTCAGAAGAGAAGAAAACAGAGAGAAAAAAATTTTCTCCTCAGAAAACCTCTAAATTGGTCTTATTTATTTTACTTTGATATACTTTGGTTAAATTAAAATTTAAAATGCTCAAATTGGATCAATTATTCAAAAAAGTGCAGAAAAACCTGAGCTTTTCTGGCATTTCTGCCATGCTCATCCTCATGTCCACCACAGGCAAAAGGATTAACTGTTATTAATTCACAAGGATTTAAACATGTTCAGATGAGGCTCAGTGATTCAGGGCTTTATGTGCCAGTTGCTCTCGCTGGCCTAAATCAAAGAGCAACTGTGCCGACGTGAGTATGTCAGCATCTCTGACCATAGACTACTGAGTCATTAATCAGCATATTCATCAAAAATTCTGAAAAATAATGTATCATTTTCTACATTGATAATAAGGATTTTTCCACCAGATCAGCATATCAGAATGATTTATGAAAGATCATGTGACACTGAAGATTAAAGTAATGGCTGCTGAAAATTCAGCTTTGCCATCACAGAAATAAATTAGATATATTTAAATAAAATTATAAAAATATTTCACATTTTTGCTGTATTTTTGATTAAATAAATGCAGCCTTGATGAGGATGATAGACTTCAAAACATTTATCTATACAATCTCTTATATATGTTAAACTGAGAGTTAGACAATGTTGCTCCTTTTGTGTTCCATGAGAGAAACAAGTCATATGGGTTTGCATGAAAGCAAATAAAAAGTTGCCAGAATTTAAATTTTTGGGTGAGCTATTCCTTTGAATGGGAGTCAGCAGGAGTTTGTAACCTATAGACAATTCAAAAAGCCTTCTACTCTTTTGTATCCAGCAGACTGCAATACTGTATCTCAAATCTGTGGTGACCCACATCAGTAGTTCCTGCATTTCTCATTGTAATCATCTAATCCCAAGTGAATTAGATCTTGCGAGTCCAGTTCTTGGATCATTCTTTCACATCCCCTAAAAAGACCCATACAACCATATTTTTCTAAAACCATCACCTCCACTCCAGTAGAATCCTTCATGTCTTCAGCCCGTTTCCTTGGTCACTAGAGCTTTGGATTTTGTATATTCAGTACATAGTTCAGATTTGGAGCATGTCTCCTCGGCGTTCACCAGGCTAGTCGTCCAAATAGGGGCCGTCTGTGGTTTTCTGGGGCGGCGGGTAGGAGTTTGAGGTGGGTTTTATCCAGCCAACTCTGACAGGACGATGGTTACACAACCCTGCTGGCTCGGGTTGTGAGGAGAGAGGCTCTTTCAAATGGGGGGCCATTTGAAAATGAAACCATTGTTGTTATTCGTGGGACACCTCAGTTTGTAACAGCCATGATTACATCCATATGTGACCACTGCAGGGAAGCTTATACCTTCAGCCCTGGGAAAAAAAAAAAATCCAGTGACGCTCAGTCTATTGTTACTGTATTTACTGTAAAAAGGATAGTAGGTTACTCAGAAAATCAAAAACCAGCCATAGACAAAACATTATTAAAACACGACTGCTTTTCTGAGGTGACAAATCGGAAACACGCATAAGCCTTTAGTTAAATTTTCTCTCCCTTTCCCTTAAAACCACAATGTTGGTTGCTTCAGTTCAGGATCTGGAAAAGATCAGGGACAAGCAGACTATCATCTTTTAAGCTACTTGTTCCAAGATTGACAGATTGATCTTTCAGGCACAGCAGTCTGTCTTTCCATAACTCAAAACAGATCCGATAATGCTAGTCTTCTAAAAAGACTAGATTCATGATGGTTTGGTGCTGTTAAAAAAATGATTCACCTAAAAATGAAAATTTTCAAAACATTTTACCAACCCTCGGGTCATCCAAGGTGTAGATGAGTTTGCTTTTTCATCAGAACAGATTTGGAGAAATGTAGCATTACATCACTTGCTCACCAATGGATCCTCTGCAGTGAATGGGTGCCGTCGGAATGAGAGTCCAAACAGCTGATAAAAACATCCTAATAATTCACAAGTAATCCACACCACTCCAGCCCATCAATTAACATCTTATAAAGTAAAAATTTACATGTTTGGAAGAAACAAATTCAGCATTAAGAGGTTTTTAAGTTTTAACTTCAAAACATTGCAAGTAATATTAAATTCCTCCAAATCTCATATACCTATTGGATGGCCTGAGAGTGAGTACATTTTCTGCAAATTTTCATTTTTGTGATAATGCTCTCTATTACCAATAAAATAATGTTGAATTTTCAACATTTTCATTTTGAGTAATATTTGACAGTTTGTAAATGCAACAAAACATTAGAGTAATTAAACAATCATTTAACAACTGCATGAACAATTGAATAAAGCAATCAAAACTAACTGCTTAAAATGTAAATTTCTAGTACACACACTAAGAAGGTAACAAATCATATCTGTTCTCATGAATATGCAGATGTGAATTAAATAGCCAGCCTTGATGTTCAGTGAACTGCTTTTGAAACAGTGTTGCTGAACTAATCTAAACCGTCCTCCAAACACAACAGCTAATTTGTTTACAATCCAGCAGTCTTTTGTGTGCAGCCGGAGATAAAAGCAGAAGCTTGCTCCTATAGTTGTTCTCAGTGCTTTGTGAGGATAAATTCAGAAGAGGCGTAGAATTTTATAGGAAGTCCGCTGAAGTCTCTTCGCTCTTTGCTGTAGGTATATGACTTGAAGGCAAACACGGCTATCTCTTTCCCATTTAAATGCTAATGAACAGTAGGCTGGGGTGCTGAGAGTGGCGGCGGAGGCTGTGCATTTTTAATGTCTTATCTCAAAGGTAAAAGGTAGCAGCTCCTGTGCCGTGACTGAGGGGTGAGTACATGATCAGTCATTACAAGCACCAGAGGTGATCTGGCCTGTGTGTGTTTGTGTGTGTGTGAGAAAACATGCATATTCTTACGGGCCTGTCATGACAGAAATTAGGCAAAACTAAGCACAGATATTGATGGACTTGATCAAGAGTGCATGTGTAATCTTTTCAAGACTGTGCATGCATCAGAACTGTTAGCTTGAAGTGTACACACCAGAAAAACAGAAGGTTTTTTTGTTTGTTTATATAAAAAAGTATTAAATTTTATTAAATATATAATATGTATTTACATATTTTCTATTTTTTGTATATATACGTGTCAACTTATTTAAGTTTTATAAAATAAAATTACTTAAAGTATTTTATTTTTCATCCATCCATCCATTTATTTATTTATTTAAATTTCATTTATCATTTTTTATTTATATTTAATGAAAATATTTTATTTTATTTTATTTTTATTTCTTTTTCCATCAAACATTGCTTTTGTCATAGGAAAAATACATCGCAACTATAAAGAAAAATCAGATCTAGACAACTTTCCCTTGACCTTCATCTGTGAATTAACTACAAAGGAATTATGTCATTTCCTCCAGTCCGTTTTTCCCTTGATTTTAAGTGCTAAGTGTTTTTCCATTCTACTTTAATGCCCTTGACTGGATCCATCCATTTCCCCAGACGGTTTTAACTATTATCAAAGATAATGTCGGAAGAGGCCGTGGATCCCACTAACAATATTCCATACAGTCATATCTGATTCTAACACACTCCATAAAAATCCCAAGACATCTGCCTCATTCTGAATGTCATTTTGATTTGATCTAAATTACCCAGCATCTGGTTGTACAATCATAGTATTTGATGATAATCATAAATGAAATTATGAAGCGTCACAAAGAACCGCAGAAAATCTTTCAGAAAATTAAAAAGTAGTGATAATCGTACAGTATATTAAGCTAACAGGCCTGCAGCTATAAATTACATGAAAATATTTGCATATAGACGATGGAAAATTTTATGAACCTGAGTGGCCAGTTTTGAATACTGAGCAAATATTTTGGGTTTGGGTTAATCACACTAAATCAAACCTTTATTGAATATATCACACACGAATCACGCTTAATCCACTCATCCGGTGTGTATCGCCATCTCCTTTCTATTTTATGAAATGGATTGGAATATACTCACACACACATAAGCCAGCGCTTTGACTGACGGCTGATGCAGAGATAATGAGATGCTTTACTGTGCTTCGAGTGGTAATTGTCTTGGCTTGGTGTGTGAAAATCAAGGCCACTCTGTGTCTCCGTGTCATCCTAGATCACACCTGTTATCTGTTTGCTTGAGCCGACTGCAACCAGACACTTACAGTTCACACACTCTCACTTACAATACTTGGCTTAATCATTTCTTTTTAATTCTGTCATATTCAAGGATATTGTTGTGTGCTACATTTGGGTGTCATTGCTGAGGTTTTTGAAAGAGACTTCAGACTTTCTGTCCATTTCCTCTAGTGCACAAACACACACTGGCACAGAATGACATGCTTCGCTAGCAGACAGTCAGGTGTTGAAAGGAAGAAATCTCTCCCTTATCTGCCTGTCTTCATCTGTGCTTCTTCAATGGCTTCATCAGACAGAGAGAGAGTGTTTGCACACACATTCCAACTTCAAAGAGAAAACTTGCAGAGATTTATCAGCTATCACAGAAAAATTCTTAATTGGAATTTTAATTCCAGCTCATACATTTCTTTGTTTTAAAGAGCAATTTATCATAATAGGGTCATTACTATTTAGTTTTAATAACTTTAATGACTTTTTTCTTCTTTTGCTAATCATAATATGTTGCATGGAATGTTGCATGTTGAAGCATGTAATGTAATATAAGTAATGAAATTTTAAATTTAATGAAAATGTACTCAAACTCAGGCCACCCAAGATGTAGATGAGTTTGTTTCTTCATCAGAACAGATTTAAAGAAATTGAGCATTGCATCACTTGCTCACCAATGCTCCACTGCAGTGAATGGGTGCCGTCAGAGTCCAAACAGCTGATAAAAACATCTTAATAATCCACAAGTAATCCACATGACTCAAAAGCATGATTATAAGGAACATTAAAACATTTTTAACTTCAAACTGTTTCTGGCTAAAATAGTCCTCTATCCACACTTTTTTTCCCAGTAAAACAGCTGTCTCATCTGAATCAGGAAAGAAATATGTACAGATCAAACACCATTTACAAGCAAAGATAGTCCAAAACAGCTCTAAACAAATATGTAGGAGGTTTTTGATGTGAGAAGACAACAGTGGATTGACTTTTTCACTGGAGGAAGCATTATTATGGATTATAGAATCATATTTTGGACAGAAGCAATGGTTTAAAAATGGCTTAATGATGGATTTGTTTCTTAGAAACGTAGCTTTTCACTTCACAAAATGTTAATTGATAGACTGCAGTCATGTGGATTACTTGTGGATTATTGTCAAGTTGTATGTATTCTCATTCTGACGGCATCCATTCACTGCAGAGGATCCACTGATGAGCAAGTGATGTAATAAATAAATTACTTCAAATCTTTTCTGATGAAGAAAAAACTCATCTACATCTTAGACAGTCTGAAGGTAAGTAAATTTTAGCGAATTTTCATTTTTGGTTGAACTATTCCTTTAATTTGGAGACCGGATAGCAAGAATAAGTGCTGTGACAATGCCATAGTTAGAAAAAAAAAATGTTGCTTTTAATAAACCATTCTAGTCAAAACACCAATAAAGACAGACTGCATATAGACAGTTGTATTGGGTCAGAGCATTGCAACACTGACTTTGCACTTTAAATGACTCTAATTCTCACTTTCTTTTTTTCACACACACACACACACACACACACACACACACACACACACACACACACACACACACACACACACACACATACATACACAACCACTAAAACAGTAAAATAAATAAAATGTAATTCACAAATCTGTCAGTGAGCATTCTTAATTAAAGGTTTGTATATATTGTGGCTTGGACGTGTTTTGCAGTTCATCCATTTATTTGATGAATAGCTCTGACTGCCATTTCTGTGGTTAGGCAATAGCTATTTTGTGAAAACTTGGTCTAACATCAGGTTGTGCTGTTTTTTGCACAAATACTCAGACACACAAGCATGCATGCAAAATCCATATTGCACTATGACTCCAGGTTCTGCTGTGTTCATAGGAAACGCACAGAGGGGCTTTACTGAGAGTGCATAATGCATTCAAATCAACAAATCTACAAATCATGCTGTGCTCTATGCCATTTTTACAGAAAAGTCACAACAAATCTCACATAATCCTTATGTGTTCTGCACTGACATGTCATTCTCGTTGTACTCCTCTCTCCTCAGGGCGGATTTCATACTTTGCAGAATTTATTCTAAAATGGCATGAAATAAAATTGTAAAAAAATAAATAAATAAATCACTCGTGGATTGAGCCCTTGACTCTTTCATTGTGCTGAATAACAACAAACACATCTGTTTGTCATCATGCACTGTGAAATGTTCTTGATCCATGAGGTTGTCAACAAAAGTTTGATTTGGAGGTAAGTTGATCCAATCATGTTTATAATACTGCAAATTGTGTTGCTAATCCCTGAACTTATACATTGTGCAACAGAAGACTTGTGATTTTTAGTTTTGTGATCTAATAAAATCAACACTTCATCCAGTAAAAGTTTAAGTGAAAGAAAAAAGGACACACGCTTGAATAAAATGGCAACATACTACATCCACCAGTTGGCATTGCCCTTTGACCTGAAAATGTTTTGGACCTATGATGTACAGTACCAAAAATTTTGGTTTGTTTATAGAGATTTGTTTTAGTATGGTTAATAGCTGACATCTAGCAAAGTATCCTGTACTTAGCACACTTCAAAATCAGGTCTACTTTTTTATGAATGTGTTTTGAATATCATGCATGCTTTTTGCATGCTATAGAGTAGTAAGCAGGGCCCATTTGCTCCATGCTCACGGTGAAACAAGCTTTTTTGTGATTTCTTTATATGCAAACTGTTTTACCATCAGTATTTATAATAATAATTATTTTTTGGTCATCTTGCACTTTAGTATCAGAAAAAGACAAGTTTCCCATTAGAAGTGGCGGGTTGTATCTTAATGTTTAATAAATATAGATATTATTAGCCTATTAGCCTATAATTATTAACACATTGTTTCCTTTATTTTCAAAACAATGCACTGAAAATGTAATCTTTTATCTTCAAAAAACTGTGCTACTGTTGTGAAGGCGTGTAGCGCGTGGGCGTCGCCCGCCCAGGGTGATAGAGACTGAGCGAGAGCGCAGTCGTTCGCGTGTTTGCGTGTGATTTAGTGAAGATAAGCGCTGGACCCCTATTACTAACATGCACCGTGTTTTTGTTTTGATTTCAAAACATAAATGGGTGTTACTTTTAAGGTAAGTCTCCGCCCAGGGGGAGTAGCAGCGCTCCATCCACCTGCCAGACTACTTCAGCAGCAGACAGTCAGTGGACCTGAAGCGCGCTCGCTGCTGCTGCTGCTGCGTGGACAAAAATACACGAGACGCGTTGAAAAACTCCGGGCGAGAGAGGACACGCGCACTTCATTTGCGCTGCCACGGAATCACAGTCACATAAATTAGTTTAAAGGAGCTACTACTTTGAGGACACGTGCATGCAGTTACTTTTGACTGGACGCATTGTTTTGGTTTCTGTACGTTTTCTTTGCGCTGGATTGCAAATGATTTGTACACCGGGACACACAGGATCGTTTGTGACGGACGTCTTGTAGGTGAGTTCTGCATTCATTTCAGTTTATTTTATTATTAGCATGATTTTATGTTTTACGTCACGTACAACATCACAAATACTTGTTTGTACAGAAGATCAGAGCAGTTAATATCCAAATGTTTTTATACACTATTTTGAAGAGGATCAGTCCATTACACGGCACTGAAATCCGATGAAATCAGATATTTTGAACAATTTATTGAGAGATTTTTTTTTTTTTGGAAAAGGGTATGTCACTGCTATTGATAATTGAAGTTCATTTGCAAGTCATGTGCTGATTTTTTTTATTTTTTTTATTTTTTATTATTTGATTGGATGGAATAAAAAAAAAAACAGTAGTTGTGACATAAATCAACCACTTTGGTCTTTATGACCGATACTTCATTGGGTTTTCTTTCTTGTCTTTTTTTAATTAAAAAAAAAAGTCATTTAAAAAATAATAATTTTGTTTTTATAATTATTATTTCTTTTCAACACTAGTATAATGGCTAAATGGCCATTATACTATAACAATAAAACATAACGTGCATTATGAATATTTTAATAATAATAAATCAATTATGACAAAGTGGAAGGTTTCCACAAAGGATTTGAAACAGTATGTTACCATTTATTGGTGGACTCAGTATTAAGGAACCGATAACCAAGAAATGTGTAAATAACTGTCAAGATTACACTCAAGACTGTGACTTATCATCTGTCTCTATTACCAATTCCCATTTTCTTCCATTCAATAAAAAGATAAGTGAATAGTTATGTGAAATCTCAATCATGAATGTACCAGTGGATCCTCACCCCCTTCCTCCCTCCCTTCCCATGCAGGACCGAATAAATCTCTTTTGGGTCTTTGGATAAAGTGATCATGCAGGGAGCCGGGACTTTGGTGCTGGGGACCCTTCTGGTGTCTGTGTTCTCAGCTGTCTTAGTCCACAGCAGCCCTTTGTCTTCCCTGCCACCCGCTTCTGCTCCACGAGTCTTCCTGTCCTTCAAAGGTAAGATGCATTTCTGTTGTATATGCTGTGTCTCACACTGCTGAACTGCAGATGACATCCACAAATTAACATAGAGATATATAAACAACCGCAGCTGATATTACATAGATTGCATGAGAAACATGCATTATTATATTTGTCCTCAGCGTTTCCAGGAAACCATAGTCTCATTATATTAACTTTCAGTGCATATGCTTCTATTGTAGTATTAGGCAATAGGTTTTTTTTTTTTTTAAATTTATTTATTTTTTTGTGGGAATCTCTTTAGTTTTTTGCTGAGCAAGCTTCTTGCCTTCTTAGGTTACCTGTCTGTTCACCTTTCTAATTCAAGGAGTTTTCAGTCTGCTGCCTGAACTAATTTTCTTTTCTGTTGCCTGTTATTGTGCTACTTTAATTGGTTTTTCAAACACTCTTTGGGATTGAGCATGTCTACCAGCAAAGACCTAAATTCAGAATTTGTGCTACACTCTGTGACTGTGAGTTTAACCCTTGCTGGGGGAATTGGATTTCATGTTGGGTCGGTTGGGGTTCGTGCACGGCTCTTGGTTGGCTAAGCAATGCAATTAGTTTTTAGTTCTGAAACAGTATTTCCCTTGGGATTCTCTGAGCTGTTTTTTTTTTTTTTTTTTTTGAATATCTATGTTCTTGGTAGTAGCCCATTTTCCAGGACTACGCATCCATGATTTCTTATAACAGTGCAGTTTTATTGTAATTTTATTCTCAGGAATTGCAATTGGAAGGCAGCTTAAACTATATGTTTACAATATTTTCTCCAAAATGGAATACTGATACTGTATGTGATATTGGACTGGTTTGTTTCCCAGGACCTTTATGTCCAATCGTAGTGTACTTCTGTCAGTCAACACAGACACTGACCATTCTTCACTGCCAAGATATACACTGGAGACATACTACATGCATGCGCTGGATGGGATATTCCAGTTTACGATATGACAAAATATGATCTGTGAGTTTCTGGAGATTATCAAAACACTGTAGATGAAATAAAAGATCTAGTCTGCTTTATGTAGGACGTGGTGAAAGCCCTTTGGATGGATTAAAGTTTTTAGTTTTGGTTACTTCTGCTCCTCTGTCCAGCAGCCATGATTAAACACTTGAATCATGTTCCTCCCTTGAGAGTGAACGTCTTGTGAAGAAGGCTACATTTGTTTAGGGCTTTAACTCACTAAACATTCTGTTCTCCCACAAACAGCTTCAAGCTTAGTGGGATCTTGTTTTCATTATGATTACTAACCAAAATCCAGGCTTACATTATAATTGCTTGCCTCTGTGCCTTCACTCTTTGAGACACACAGGACATCCTGTTTTATATCCCTCTCAGTTACTTAAATGTGACTGTTTTAGCCATGAGGTCATCATCTGTTCACTGTTGTAACAGGATTATGCACCATTCAGAATTACACAAAAAATGCCTTGTAAATTTTATTTTATTTTACAGACAAACTAAATGAGATGCACAATTGCAGTTTGAATGTAAGATAGACATAAAATGAATTTAAGTTAAAAAAAAAAAATTTAACTGTAATTTTTAACTTGAAAAAAAAAAAAACATTTTCAAAGAAAATTTGAATATTGACTTGGCAAAGCCTTGTTCAAAAGTTATGAAAAAGTCTTTTAGTTCACTGATTTTCAAACCTTTTTTATTGTTACAATGTCGGTACTATAATGTAAATGAACAATGTCTTTCTCCGTGTATCCTTGTTTATTTGTCAGCAAAAGTCATCCAGATCGACAGAGACAGAGCATTATGGATGTTGACATTTTTGACTAAAAGGAATGGCACAGCCCATTTTCTCTGTTTTAAAAATAAAAATAGGGTTTGTGCTGCATAAGCAGCCAAGATTTATTAAAAGGCTATCTTCCCAGCAGTGATTAGATGGATGGATGGATGGATGGATGGATAGATAGATAGATAGATAGATAGATAGACAGACAGACAGACAGACAGACAGACAGATAGATAGATAGATAGATAGATAGATAGATAGATAGATAGATAGATTTGAAAACAGTCAACTTTACTATCAATTCAATTCCAGTTTTACTTCCTGTAGATTGTGGCCAATTCGATTTAAATTCAACCTCATGAACTGCAAAAGAATCAGCATTTTGATTTTGAAGAATTTTGAACAACCATGTGTTGCAATTTGTTGTTTAAATGCTAATGTGTTTAATATAGTAGTGGTTTTAATTTCATGCATGGAGTGTAATGATTCAGTTTAGCTTGAGGTCCGGTTTAAGAAAAACAGCGTAAAGAAAGAAATTAATACCTTTCAAGGGATCCTCCCTGGGGGGATTCAGGTATAATTCACTAGTATGTCCCTCATACACGCAAGCTTGAACACAAGCATAAATGCACCCACTCACACACACATTGACTGCGGTTCACCAAGATCTCCCTCTTTCTGATAGATTCTTATTCTCCAGTATGAGCATGTAGAGAGGGAGGGCAGGGAACTCAGCCAGACAGAGTCAGTTTTCGGCTCTGAGGGAGGACTTGGCTGCTGTTAGCAGTGTCGGTGAGTTAAGAGAGCAGATACTGGTGTCTTCTTGTGCCCTTACGCATTTCAGACAGTCCAAACCACAAGAACGTCCCTGGAAGCCCAATCATCTGTGAAGTTCAAGGTCTAGGGCTCTGCAGACATGACTTATTACAAGTTCAGACTCTTTTCTAAGGCTGTTCTCTTTTCTTTTTCCTTTTTATGGGAGTAACTATGATGTATTACATTTGCCCTTCTCTTTCACATGCACACACTTCTTTTTAAATCCCCTCTTTCCCATGTATCTCTGCAAGCCTGGGATTTACATGCTAAAAGGTAGCCCAGAGGACTTACGAAGAGTCACATGACAGCCTAAGTTCATTTCTTTGCATATGAGCCCTCACATAACTCCTCAGTTTTGGACATGACAGTGGATTTATGGGCATGTTTATGTGTATTATATCACTTTACAGTGGTTAGGAGAACCCAGGGAATATTTCAAGGAGGAATGCTGTGTGTGAATTGGTATTTGTGTTTGCTGTGTGTTTGAAAATAGTGCCACGGGTGTTGTTTGTGCACACTGTTTTAATTTAAATTCCATCAGTAAATTCTCTGAGGGGCAGAGTGCTTATTGCTCAATTTAGACAAATGTTCTCAGACAAAGAACACTTTAAAGTAAGTATCTCAAGGTGCATCACAACTACACCGTGGTTCTGATGGCAGTGCATAAATTATCGCAATTAAATAAGGCCTTTAAAGTAGTGTGCTTCATTTTCCTTTGCTGTTCATGTTAACACCCGGGTAACATTCTTTAAAAACACTAAAGCAGTAATAGGCGATGGTCTGGTTGAGAGTAAAAGCTCATTGTCTCTGGTTTGAGAGTTTTAGGAGTTATCATATTTAAGGTAAAGTGCTTATAGACCCTTCTTCATATAGATCCGTGACCCATAATTATTATTATTATTTTTTAATTATATGGATATGATGCCCCACTCCAGGGCTTCTAGTCTAATAATAAATCATAAATAATAATAAAAAAATAAATAAATAAAACTGTAGCAGCATCAGTGCAAACTGTGAGTTTCTTCTATGTTAGAGTCTCATCAGAGAGGTCAGTAGCGGTAGTGGTAGTTTTTTATTTATTTATATTTTTAATTAACTTTAACTGAACATTAGATGACGTCAAAGAAAGAAAGAAGTGACTATAACCTTACAGTGCACACAGTTTCACACTTAAGGGCTCTGTTCTAAATAAATCAAAAATATTAAGTAATAATAAATTTAAAAATATGAAAATATAGATACGTCTGGACAAAAGCATCTTACATCTAAGAGTCTCATCAGAGAGGTCAATCTGTGTCATTTAGATCCTTTATTGGTTAAATGTCTTTTTACTGTAGAAATTTGCAGTTTAGTACTTAAGTACAAAACTAAAGATGAAACATACTATGTGTGCATTTGCATACATATGAATGGAATACAAAAACTAGTTTAACTGCCATTGTAATAATGAAATATGAGAATGACAAATTACTGTTTTATTTGTATTTATAGGTTAAGATTTTATGCTTATTTGAATGTATGTATTAGCAGGTTTGAGTTTGTTATCTCACTGTATGTGCTGGTAGAATAACATCAAAGATATATTTATCTTTGACGTACCATCCTGTGAACTCGCTTAGATGCTTGATGTTTTGAAGTGTCATAAAATATCATGGTTCTGTAGGTGATGAATGGTGGTAAACCAAACCTGGCCCATCTGCATTTCTTTTAATACTGTATATGCTTAAGTATTAGCAAATAGTTACTAGCAAATTCAGTACTAGCAAATAGCTAATACCCAAAAAAGTGTATACTCAAACTACTGTACCTGCTTCCAGCAGCATTTTGATGAGCATGTTGAAAATTATATAGAAGTTTTGAAAATATACTCTGACCTGGGCACAGTATATATGTGTCTGTGTGCATTTGTCTGTGCTGGAGGCTTTTTTTATCTTCAAACCAAAGCCCTAATAACAGCCTATTTGTGGGTGCCAGAGGCCTGAGGTTGTGACCCCAAAAAACAGAAGCAGGTCATTGTCAGGGTGATCCGTCCTTGCTGTGTGGGAAAGAGTGAACAAATTCCTGCTATAAATGCTTGTAATGCTAATCTGCAGCCCCATTTAAAAGCATTTAACTCCATTCTTGCTGTTCATTTCATTATTTCTGAGTAACACCTGGATGCGTAATTGGCCGTGCCTGAAAAAGCAGAAAAAACTGCTATACAAATATATCCAAACACCCAATTAGACCATTACTCTGCTGTAGTGAGAACATTATCTCGCATACAGCTACTGAAAACATTGTCCGTTACAGCTTCCAAGATCATTTTGTATTTCTAGAACGTTTTGCAATTAACATCCCATCACATTTTCGAATTCACTGGCCTTCTCTTGTTAGTTCAGAATATCCATTGTATTGTGTGGCTGAGGATGAAGCATAGTGGCTTTTCTTTAAATGCTGTAGAAGCATTTTCTCCATTCTCTTTTAACAATTCTCTTTTAGTATTTATGTAAATGAGTTTGGCCTTAAGCATGATATCTGTTAGTGTTACAAGAAGATAAACAAAGAAAAAAGGAGAATGAAGACCTTTAGTGAAAACGAATGAGCTTTCTTTAATTGTAGCACATAGGGAACAAGAAAGAAAGAAAATTGCTATGCATTTTTCATGTTATGACCGATTAGATAATGGATGAATCTACTTAATTTTGTGTAAACAACAAATAAACAACACAAATTAAATAGGGCAATGCCATTTTAAATGCTACAGGTGAATTCAGGCATCACAACATTTTAATGCAAAGTATAAAAACTGAATATTCTTTCTGAGATTTGCTGAAGATTATATTTAAAATATTATTTTACAAGGTGAACTTTGAGAGTTAGATGATGGCAAAGGTGAAAGAAAGAAAGAAAGAAAGAAAGAAAGAAAGAAAGAAAGAGAAAGAAAGAAAGAAAGAAAAGAAAAGAAAGAAAGAAAAAGAAGTCTTTATAACCTTATACTATAACACTTATTCTACACTCAATACTTTCCACTCATGACATGATTAGGTTTATCCTTCATGTTGTCTTTACCTGGGTTCTAACTGGGTCAATTGGGACACTAGAGACTTCACTAAATGCTTCCCTCCGACAATGCACACAGATACAGAGAGAATGAGAAAGCATATGTGTGAGAGAAAGAGAGAGCCCGGGAGCAATCACTGTCTCTCTGAAAGATGAACCTCCTTCAACCTGCCAAGATATGCCTAGGAGATCTGCTCAGACAGAAGATGAGACACTGTCTCTTTCACTCGCACACTAAAGAGACACTAGCTTACAGCTGCGTAGAGACTGTAGTGCCATTCAGTTACGATTATTACTTCAGCGTCCAGCTCACCTGTGGCGTTGATGGGAAAGTATTTGGAAAGGCCCGACCCTCTTTTGGCTTTCTCACTGGCGTCTTGTATCAATTTTCTCCTGATCAACCAAAAAAATGTGTTTGTCTTCAGGTAACATTGAGGTTTTCCAATTTTAGCTGAAATGTGCAGGCTCGGTCAAGCTCTTGCTTTATAAGTGAAACCGCAGCGGCGTATCAGAATGGTATTAAAAACCAAAAGCCAAGGGAATCATCAAAAATGCATTATTCTGAGCTGCTCCCATGAGGCTTTCTCTAATGGAGCTCTTGGCAGAGTAATAAACTTAACCTCTTGACCCTACATTGAGTTTCAGCTTCATAAGAATCACTTAGAAAAGGCTGCATGGGACGTAGACAGGCGTGGGCTCGGAAAGGAAGGCCTGTTCTTTGTTCTCTATTCTTTGTTGTGTTTGTTTTTGCCAAGGGTGATGTGGTCATGTGCTATATTAACTGAATTATGGCATCTTAGTCTCACAGATAATAATGTTTTCTTCCGAATATCTCGACGGTGCTACATTTTGTTGTCTTATTTTAGACCAAACACATTTGTATGTGATGCCAGGGTGCAACAGATGCTGTCTCAGTGCTGTCTGTGTCAAGGTGGTGGTGCATCCCAGCATCCTGTGCTGCGGCGCTGGATCTAAACTGTCACAGCGAGAGGAGAGTGGAGGTGACAGCAGCAGGGCTAAATATAGAGACCCTGCACTCCTACAACCCCTCTCTTACTTTCTCTTGTCTGTCTTCCTCTTTTTGTCACTAACAAAAATACTACAAAAGGACCCTGGTGTCATGGTTTTTTAGACTTGTACCATGGTATTATTTTAAGTACCATGGCACGTGGTAATCATTCAGAACCATGTACGGTCATGTTTTTTTTGGACATGTACTATAGAAATCCTATGGATTTTTGGACATTGTACCATGTACCATTCTTTACGTTTTCTTTACCTTACCTTTATGTACTATTGTAATTTTTTGCTTTTATTTTATATTTTCAATTTTCATTTTAGTTTAGTTTCATTTAGTGATCTGACCAAATGTCCCTGTCATAGTTATTTAACTTAAAAATCTCAAGAATTTTTATTCATTTGGCAAGATTCAAAATGGATCTTAAATTGGTTTATGTATTTACTCTGAAGTGGCCTGAATCTGAATTGAATTGCTTCAGAGGAATCATCATTTTGTTCAACATCATTGTTGATAATTAAGTATTAAGTATTGATACTTATTAATATAAATTATGAAGAAATTATGGTAACACTTTAGAATAGGGAACACTTATTCACTATTAACTACAACTTTTCCCTCAATAAATTCCTAATTTGCTGCTTATTAATAGTTAATAAGGTAGTTGTTAAGTTTAGGTATTGGGCAGGATTAGGGATGTAGAATAAGGCATTAATATGTGCTTAATTACTACTAATAAATGGCTAATATTCTATTAATATGCATGCTAATAAGCAACTAGTTAAGAGACCCTAAAATAAAGTGTTACCGAAATTATTATAAATAATTAAGAAATTCTATATAATATGGTCACAGTTTAGTTTGGGGACCAATTCTCACTACTAACTAACTATTAACTACAACTTTTGTCTCAATAAACTCCTAATTTGCTGTTAGGTAGTTGTTAAGTTTAGGTATGACAATTAAGGAATGTAAAATATGGTCATGCAGGATAAAGCATTAATAAACTGCCAAAACGCTAGTAATATGAATGCTAATAAGCAATTTCATAGTGAGAAGCTAGTTCATAGTGAGAATTGGTCCCTAAACTAAAGTGTATATATTTGTTATTTAACATTGACTGCCCCTATATTGAATTACCATGGTATAAGAGTTCTACCCTCAATCTACCATAGTACTGCCTCTTTAAATCATTCTGCTTGTCTATCTGTCCATCCTTTTGGATTTTTTTTCTTGTATTTTGTGCTGTTTTCCATCAATTCCCAATTCTCTATTTCATTACTGTCTCCTGGTTGTCTTCCTTAGCTTCTTTTTTTCTGTTCTATATTTTCATCATCTCTGCTCCCAGGGGAGGTGTGTAACTTGTCACTCCCTGAAGGAGTGTGGAAGCGCTCCCATGAGACGAGAAAAAGTACAGACATTCGTTTGAGTGAGGTCTGGGTCACAGCTCCTCACATGAGTCACTCATTGGGTTAGTTGTGGGTGTGTATGTGGCAAAGAAACATTCATTTTGAGAAAACTATCATCTATGGAAGGAGACTGTGCATCATACTTTTTATTTTTACAATATGTCAAGTTGTTTGTTGGATATCAGGACCAGTTGTGAAAAAGATGACTGCTATCGATGCCATTATTGGCCTTTTTGTGGTTTAATGACAAATCAGTTACATGATTACATCAGTTACCTAAGACATGACCAAATGATTATTTTAATGACTGTCTTCATCTGCATGCATGTTAAGCCATGTTCAATGTGATCTCATGGGAAAATGTAACCTATTTTCAAGGTGCAGATTTTTGAATTCATATGATTTTTAGAAAAAAGCATGAGTGTTTAGCCCTAAACAAAACCATCACATTGTGCTTGCTTTTATTGTCTGTAAAAGAACCATGTTCTTTCTCTGCAGATGCAGAGATATTTTGTCTGTCGTCAATTTTTATTTTTTATTTTTTGTTATCTCTTCTTGTAAAACACAGCCGTATTCACAGTGCTCACACACTCTTGTCTTGTCTTGCAACACTCATCTGCAGCCTGTGTGTTTTATCATTGCCTTTCTCATTGCTAATCAGCATTCACATTCACTCGTTTCTGACACTATCACTCCCCTCATGTTCTATTTTCTATCTGTCTGCAGCTCCTCATCTCTGATACACCGTTCGCTTCAAAGGCATTTAAAAGCGTCAGGAGTGTAGATGACTGCCTTGTTATAAAACCGCCTCAGAACTAAAGGTTATCTGGTCTGGATAAATGGTTGCACTGTCAGCCGGTTTGATGTGTTTCTTTCTGGAGTGTAACACAGGGGTTTCTGTAACCTAATGCAGAAACTCATGCAGAGTATCAAAACATTTTTCTATTGCTGTTGGAGAGCAGTTTTGGGAAAAAGAGGCAAATCTTCTCACTTGTCACTTTGAGAAACAGGCAGGGTTGGTATTCTGCACTGATGTAAGACAAAGATGCTCTGTTTGTAAACTTTGTGTGTCTCTTATAGCTCTCCCATGCTGATTGTGTTTTGTGAGGACAGATGGAAATGTGTCAGACAGAATGAAAATAACCTGATATGTTTCCTGACTTCACTCCTTTAAAATTTCCCATCGCTTTTTAAACTGAAAATAGCAAGATTCATGCTGCGTTCAGCTTTAGTAGGGCTGCAGCTATATATATTAATTTCATAAATCTGTTGCAAACATAGGTTACAATGTAAATTGATTTGAATGAAGTTTAAATAAGGTTACATTTTCTGCATAAAATGTACACTATTGTTTAAAAGATTTTGTAATATTTTTGCTTTTTATTTAATAAACAATGCTGTAAAAACAGTAATATTCTGAAATATTATTAGATTTTAACATTTTTTAATATATATCATACAATGTAATTTATTTCTGTATTGGTAAAGCTGACTTTTCTGCAGCCATTACTCCTGTCGACAGAGTCACATGATCCTTCAGAAATCATTCAGATATGCTGATCTTGTGCTCAAGAAACATTTCTTATTAATATCAATGTTGAAAACAGTTGAGCTGCTTAATATTTTTGTGGAAACCATGACAGATTCTTTAATTACTATAAAAAACAGCATTTATTTGAAATAGATTTGTAACTATGTAAAAGCCTTATGATCTATTTAATGCATTCTTGCCGAGGAAGAATATTTGAAAGAATCTTGCTGACTCCAAACTTTTGAACAGTTGTGTAAACACAGCAAATGTGTTGTTGTTGTTTTTTTCATAGAAATACATTTTGCATTACTTACAAAGAGTTCTCATCAAGACCCAACTAATTTATTGTTTCTTACTGGTTTTATTGATTAGTTGTTGCAGGCCTAAACTGAAGTTTAGTGTTTTTTTTTTTTGTTGTTTTTTTTTAAAGTTGCCACTTGTTTAGTGACAGTAAAACGGAGTGACATGAGCATTCTAGTGAGAGAAAGTCTCTGTCCTCTCCCAGACCTTAATTGCTCAGAGAGGATCCATGTTGTCTCGTCCTATTGTAGTCTTTTGCCACAAATGAAGAAAGAGAAGACTGTGTGGTCCACTGTGAGTTGATTCAGTAAGACACACCAGCATTCAGGTCTGTTTATAATGAGAGGTTACAATAGGCTTTGTTACCAGGCAGCTTCACTGAACCCCAGACCTGGACCCCCATGACACTTCTGTGCAGTCAGGGGAGTTACTGAGATGCTGGGTAACCGTGTGAGAGATAGAGACAGGGGAGACACATGTAAAGGCAAATATGGTCAACAGCATCAGATAAAGTAATAAAGATTCTTATAAATAATGATTCTTACAGGAATAGTGTACCCCAAAATAAATAAATAAGTAAATTATACACTACCTTTCAAAATTTTGGGTTGGTAAGGTTTTAATATTTTTTTTTTCCACTTATGCTTATAGGCTGTATTTATTACTGTATAAAAATATAGTAAAGCAGTAATATTTTGAAATATTATTATAATATAAACACATTACAATATAAATATATAACTCTTTACTATTTTAATATATTTTAAAATGGAATTTATTCCTGTCATGAAAAGCTGAATTTTCAGCATCATGACTCCAGTCTTCAGTGTCACATGATCCTTCAGAAATCATTCTAATATACTGATTCAATGCTCAAGAATATGATCATCAATGTTGAAGAAAAGTTGTACTGCTTAATGTTTCTGTGGAAACTACTTTTTTTTAGATCTATTGTAACTTTTTTTTTGTCCCTTTTATTTTTTCTTTAGTGTTTCATGGAAAATATCAACATACAGTTTCATAATGGTTGATTTAATTAATTTAATTAATTTTATTTTTTTCCATATTTGAGTCACCCTCACCTTTTAAGGTCAGAGTGTCTCTTTTAAGAGCCACACTGGGCATGAAGATGAGAGCAGAAGAGTGGGTTTTACTAATAATTTCCCCCCCAAAAAAAGTGTGTGCATATGACAGTGTGTCTCTATGTTCATACACCATTTTCTTTCCATCAGCAAAGACAATGCCTTTCCCTTGTGTGTCTACTGGTTTGGTTGCCATGGCAGCATTTTTTTGTTACCTGTCACTGTTATGGCACATTTCACCTGTTATTTGATAGCTATGTTTTTCTGCAAGTTCTTAGAATTTCTCAAAATTCACACTTTGATCTAACCGAATAGAGGAGGTCTTTTTTATAGTATAGCCATGGGAGTGACAACAGATACAACCATTTCATTCTTGGCTGACAACAGTGAGAAGATGAATTCTTACATTCCCCAACACACACACACACACACACACACACACACACAAACACAAACCAACAGAGAAAGAGAGAGATTCTCCCTCCAGATGTGGTCTGGGTGTGGGAGTTACAGCCTGGAGGTTGCCAGACATGTTTGACCTTAGGGGGGGTGTGAGGTCAAGGGTGCCTCTCTCTTAATGCTGTTTTAGACTGCCACCATTTATTACCATCTGTCAGTCAGGCATGGACTTTAATTCCACGGCAGTACTTAGACTCAGACAATGACCTGTGCTGACACACCAAAGCATCATGATGGAGAAAACACAGGGGGAGCTAGCCAATCAGAGCACAGGGACGCCACTGGATGGAGAGAACAGAATGTGAATTCACAACAGGGGTTATTGGGTGGTAAAAGGAAAAATGTGTCCATCATTGACTGGCTGGCATGTGTCCATCATGTTAGAGGACAGAGAAGGACAGAAAAGAGAATGAGACAAAAATAATTACAGCATTTGTTTATCCTTAAAATAGAAGTGTATTTATGAAATTCAGTTTATATAGATGGATGGATAGTTTAATAAATACGATTTTTAATGGTTTTGAAGTCACTTATGCTTAACAAGGCTGCATTTGTTTTAGCAAAAATACAGTAAAACAGTAACATTGAAATATTACATGAAACATTTCTTCTTAAGTTATTACCAGTGTTGAAAACAGTTTTTGCTGCTTAATATTTTTGTAGAAACTGTAATGCACTACATAATTTTGAGGTAAGATTACAAAAAAGTAAAAGAATTTAATACTGTTCAGCAAGAGTGCATTAAATTGAGTAAATGTGATGCTAAAGTCATTAATAATGTTACAAAAGATTTCTGTTTCAAGTAAATGCTTGTCAGCATGTCAGCATAAATGCTGTTATCCAGCCGTTTGATATACAATAAGTTATAGTAACTTAACATTGATGTTCACTTTACCTATTTTTGCATTGCAAAAATCTTCAAACAAAGCATATAACCATTGCACATCTCAGAACAACACACATGGTGTTTGAATCAATGTTTTTGAAACAATCAGATGAGTAAATGATTCAGTGACACACTCTTAAAGACCAGTCACTTGTTTCAAACCTAAATGAATCAGTAACTTGATCTGATGAATCGATTTGAATGAATGATTCAGGGAGACACTCATAAAGATGATGCCTCTTTGATTTTCTTATCTGATTCTCCGAATAACAAGCAATATATGCTGTCCTAATTAATTGACTAGACTAATTGACTAATACTGTATGTGCACAGATGTCTCATTTGTTTCTTTTTTATTTTAGGAGATATGTCAGTACTATAATATTTTAGATAAATATAGTAATGGAATTGTCATCTGAGATCACTGCTGTACCTCCACCTCCATGATACTTGTTTTGTAGGAGGTTTGGTAGAAAAATGCTGATGTTACCATGTTGCCGTTTACTGGTCTTGGGATCATTTACGTAATGAGAGAGAATTGTAAACCTGATTTCACTGTGCTTGTTAAATGTTGATTTAATGTTTTCTAAAGTATATACAAGTTAGAGCGAATTACATACCTGACAATTTAATGATAGGGTAGATAAGAGGTAACAATCATACTCACTGGAAGCACACTGGCAATCTACTCTTATGATTAATTCATTGAGAGTATGCATCTGTGCGTGTCTGTGCATCTCTCAGGTAAGTTTTTCCTCCAGATGTTCCTCATCATTTCAGAGGAATGGCACATGTGGGCTGGAGAGTTAGATGGGTGGGAAAGATGGGCTTGTGGTTCTCCGCCAAATTCAGCTGGATTCTCAAGTGACTTTAGATGCTGTGTAGATTATGTACATGTGTTTATGAATGTCTGAGATGAGACTGGAATCGTTGGTGTCGTTTGTGGTGGCAGCAAGCTGTTTGCTCATGTTGTTGTGTGATGAAGTGATCTCATGCTCATTAAAGGCAAAGTTTGTTCAGGAGGTCAATGAGATGATGCCTCAGACGGTCCTCTATTTTTGTACTTTGAAGTAAAGGGCTGTGAATGTAGACACCCCTAAGGCTGCATTGGCTCTTCTAGACTTGGCCGCTGTTTCTGTCTGTCTTTGTCTCTTCTATTCTTTTTGTCCCCTGCTGTCTCATTCCTCTATTTTTATGACTCCCTTATTGCTCTTAGTATTAGCCTAACAAAACAAATAGCTCTATTGTTTGTCATTTTTCCCCTTTTATTTATTTATTTTTTTCAATATGAAAATCTGAAGCAATGTTCACTTATTATAACTATATATATATATATAGTTATATAGTTATATATAGTTATATAATATATAATAATATATAATATTAGTGCTGTCAAACGATTAATCGCAATTAATCTTATCCAAAAATAAACATTTTTGTTTAAATACTATATGTATGTGTACTGTGTTTGTTTATTATGCATATACAAATACACACACATGCATGTATATATTTTGAAAATATTTACATGTATACACATTTATATATTTATATTATTAAATGTTATATTATATTTATAAATACATTTAATAAACATAGTATATTTTTCTTAAATATATACATGCATGTGTTTGTATGTGTACATAATATGTATGTATACATAATAAATATAATAAATATAAACAGTACACTCTCATACTTATATATTATATATTTATATATATTCTTACTTGCATATATATATTTCTTTATGTAACTTATAAATAAAAGTGTTTTTAATAAACATTTAAATAATATTAAATAAATAAATACATTTTATTTTTTTCTATATTATATAGCTCTATATGTAGCTCAATAAGGTTTGTGTTAAGTTTTTCAAGAACTGTGTTCAACAGCATATTAGATTTGGTATCACATTTGCTTTTCTAACAAGTTTAAGTTTGTTTTGGATACTGGTGCAATACTGCATTCTGTGAGATAATATGGTGTACTGTGTAAATGAAAATGATACCACCACATACTGCAGAATAAATATTTTAATCATGATCACGATTTCTGCTTCTCTTGATTTAATTCATAATTGTCTGCTTGTAGTACTTGTCCAGTGGTTATTTTTCCTGAAAAACATTCCATTATTTTAATTTGCCATCCTGAATTGGTTACAAGCTTCAAGCTTTTGTGGTTGTGGTTGTGGTTGTGGTTGCCAGATATCAAGAGTTTAAACCCTCCAATCAGAGCAGTGGTTTACTTAAGCTTCCCAAACTGGCAACCGTGCACACACACTCTCTCAACATTACGGAAAAGCACTGCTGAGCTGAAGACACTGGCAAATGTAATTTGGAGTTTAGCAATCTCTATTGAGATATTCTGCTCAAATAAAGGTGCAATACAGCCTTTTTTTTTTTTTTAGCAAAATAATTGTGATTAATCATTTAACCATTATCATGCAGCCCTAACAACACCGTACATTTTTGTACAAAGTGCTATCCTGACCAAATTCAATTGCTCATAGCTAATATCATTCTATTTTCCTCTACAAACTGTGTCACTTTGAACTTTACACACACTTCACCAACGATTCACCAGTGAGGTCTTGGGATGAGATCAGTTTTTGTCCATGCACAGGTACACGCTTACAAAAAAATCCAGATGAAACTTTGACCGACATGCTGATATTGCTATAGTGAAATATTGCTGGCTACAATTGCTCAGGAAATTCACTTTTAATGAAAAAAGATTGTCCCTCTGCTTCTTACATAAGATGGGAATACTCTAGACTCTTTTTAAATCCCAGACTTCAGCTCTTATCACATTTGGATATAAATTTATGTTGACATGTGGGTTACTTTTTTTAAACAGGATAGAATAATAGATTGATAAGGAGATATTAAGAATCAATGCAACACAAAGTGTGAACAATCAAATAATTCTATTCAGATCCTTGTCATTCAACTGTTTTGTCATTCAACCCTGTCATTCAAGGGTTCTCAAAGCAAATACAAATGTTTTACAATCATTAATTTTATCTATATACAGTTATTTTGCAGATATACAGCATACAACTTGATGGATATGTAATTTCATTTCAACTTTATGTGTCTGAAAAAATATATATCAGGCTACTGTTTAACAGTCTTTTAAGAAAACTCAAAAATAACATAGAAGGTCAGCGTAGACATAGATAATCAATTTGCAGGCTGTTTTTAATGCTAAACTATTAACACTTAAGGGGTCGTACTGTACAAACCTGACTCACTTAGTATGAGACCCCATGATTTAAAAATGTTCTCATTGGATTAGTTTAACATTACCACTTAAACATTAAACAGCAGATGAAAGAACAAAGTTCTCAGAAGCATGTCAAATATGTCTGCCAGAAGAAGTAGCGAGTCTTTTGGGATGGAGCCTGACAAGAGATTTTATTAATTGTGGTCTGATTCAGTTCAGTACTTGGACAGGATATTGGATCATGTTTTCTCCTCTAAAGACTTTCAGAGTCTTATGCTATAGAAACAGTAAAGCTATAAAGTCAAAATCATCACTCTTACAGACACATTCAGGTTAAAACCACAAGCTTGAGTATTATCATCCCTCGACAGTTCGAAAAATAGCACAAGGGCCAGATGATTTTTTTATTTATTTTTTTTTTTTACAGCTGAGATTTACAGCTTGAATCTTGACTCTGTCAAACTGGTCCCATTGGAGGCAAAATAGATATGCTAAACCATACCTTTTGCTGAAAAAAAAAGACACAAACAGATGTGAAATAAGAGAGCAAGAAAGATTTTGTGCATATGTCCCAATGTTCAAACCGTCCCACAGTTCATAGTCCGTTTGTGAGTCTCCTGTAAGCTGAGAACGCATTGACTCGATAACAAGATGTAGATGGGATGTATTGGGAAAAAGAGCGTAATAGGATAAGAGAGGTGCATGCTGGAGAGACGCCAGGAGGAATGTGTTAGGTGTCTGTCTAGAGTCATCTAACATCTGTTTCTGCGATTTTTGAATGTGATGTCTGTGCTGCCTGCTGATTTTGTTACAGAGAGAATCAAGTGAAAACATATTTACTGCTCTCCAAGCTGCTTCTCTGTTGTGTGTGTGTGTATGTGTGTTGGCTACCCACGATTGCATTGTAATCACCTTTATAAAATTGTAACTTAAATTTTTCTGGTCATACTGTATGTGTGCATGCAATATAGTTATTGAAACTGTTTCTCTCAGTTATCAAGCAACCGATGATCTGTACCGATTATTATAAGTGCAAACTTTATATGAAAAAGTGAAAACTAGGACTATACCATCTACAGTATTTAATAAAATGGATAAAAAATGAAATAGTTGACAAAAATGCCATTGTTGTCTGTGCTTTAAAGAGATAGTTTGCCCATAAATAAAAATCTGTCACCATTTACTCACTCTCATGTTGTTCCAAACCTTAAAGGCTTGCTTTCTTCTACAGAACATGCAAAAAAAGGATATTTTGAAGAATGTTTCAACTGTTTGTGTCCATACAGTAAAAGTCAACAGGGTCCAAAGCAAGATTAGATCCCACTGACATTTTGTGTTACTCAGAATAGTCATGCAAGTTTAGAATGACATGTGGATGATTAAATAATAACAATTTTCATATATATTTACATTTTTTTTTTTTTTTGTTAGCATTCAATCAGCACATTGTTTAAAGGAGATTGTTAGACGAACTCAAGGCCACACAGATGCCGAAAGCTCTGCAGATTTCCTCAGATTTTGAACAGCCGTTATTACTTATACACATTCCCTACCCTTAGCATGTTTGTTTATTAAAGATATTGGACACATTTGTTGTGGATTGTAGTACTCTTAGCTTTGTTTATCAGATTTGACCACATTTAAATCCATTTCTACAGATTTCTCCATCCAAAATAACCCAGAAAATGTGCATGCTGCACATTTAATACAGATGCTTCTGAGCCTTAAAGCATAGTGACAATACTCAAAAGAAGCATTTTGACTAAGGAAACTTATAATCGACAATAGTGCTTGAGAATCCAAACACAGGAAGAAAGAAGCATTGTATTTGAACTTCCTTATCAAAATGTCCCAATTAAGTCCTCATGTTGAAACTTTGCTCAGTGATTTCCCACGTCATAACTCCTGAAGACTGATCATGTTGACTTTGCTAGTGAAAGCATACCTTATTAATCCCTATCATTCCATTTTTTTTTCTTCTTGTTTTCCTTCACAGGCCGTTTATCACAAGCTTGTTTCATTTGGCTCGTGAATTCAATTAGTTAACAGAACAAGAGACAATCCCATTAGATAATTTCATGGCTGGTTTGGATTTAATTGGCTGTAACATGGAATAAATGATTGGTCTTATTGAAACATGTAAGGTGATCCATTTTTATGGGGACACATCTAACCTCTGGGACTATCTGTTGCAGGTGTCAAACCAGCAAAAGAAAGAAGAAAAATAGGATGTTTTTTCTCCTCGCTGAAGCTTGTTAACTTTGCCATTCACTGACTCTGATTTTTAAATGCACTTATTCTCTCGCTCTTTTCATGTTAATCTCCATCATGCTAATAATAGGAATTTAGCCACTTTGAGACACTCGCTATTCTGTTTCTTTCATCTGTTCCTTCTGTTTCTGCTGGATATTGTCAGCTAAAGTGCCTCTAGAAGAGCTGGTGTTGAACACGGAGAGCTTAATGCAACAAAGGAAGAGCAGAACTAAAGAGAAGTTCAATGCCATCTCTCTGTGAAAATCTTTGTTGTCGGGGCTCAGAGGTCATGGGGTCACTGGAAAGGACTGCCCACTTGTCTGTCAAATGAGAAAGGGGGCTTTAGCCCTAAAGCTCAAGCTCGCCTTTAGTGGGCGGGGTTAGCTTGTCTGTCACCATGAACTGCAAAGAGGCAGTAATCCATTGGCTTGTCAAGCTGTCAATCAGCTTAGCATAGCATGGGTTATTATGTATTTATGCAGAAGATAAAAGACAGAGACTGCTCTCTTAATCAGAATGGTTTTCAGTGTGCAATGATTCTGCATTTCTTTTTTTATTGAAATTACTTTATTGAAATTGAGCTGTTGTGGGTTAGTTTTTCTCCATTTACTCTTGTCAGTGTCTAGAGGTGATGGCCATTTGAATTGTAATTAAGTCTTACATGCTCAATCTGGCAAAGGCCACTTTGATTGCCCCTCACAAATATCCTGGAACTTTTGGCATTAATAAGAGTGAAAATTAGGCCACTTTTTGTCTTTGAATCAAACGTGTCCTAAAAGCATAGTGTCTGTCTATTCTCTTTTTACATATAGCTTCTATAGGACATATGTGAACAAATGGGATTTGAACTACATTTTAAATGTAGTATTTAGTATTTTAAATGCATTTATGTAGTACTTTAAATGTAAACAACTTTGCCTTTAAATTATTAATTTAGATTTTAACCAAATGCAAAACACATAAGCAATATTATCACTGCCAAAAAAAAAAAAAAATGAAGGTTAAAAAATTTGCTTTCTGCAGAAATATAATTCAAAACACTCCTTTTAAAATGCAATATGATCAATCAATATGAGGTCTTTACCAGCTCAAGGAAATAGGAAATAAATATAATGTTGATGCAGTAGAAATTCTCAAATTGTGCAAACATACACTTCTATAAAAGACCAAAACACAATACAGTTTTTCTGTGTGTGCAAACTGTAAACCTTTATATTTTCTTCCTCTCCACATGTGGCATATCGTCTAATTTATTGTCTTTAAGATGGCTTGCTGCCAGCATCAGTCCTTATTAAATAGAGTCATTCCATCCAGGCTTTTTCTCACAGGCGTTTGAGTGCCTTAAGTGGTTAATATGCATTTTGATTGACACCTCCTATGGGGGATGGGGGAACGCTTTCCAATTCTTATGGTCTCTCTCCCATGAGACTGAGCTACATATGTTAATGTGTTTCAGTTTGCACACGTGTGTGTGTTTGTGCATGTGAGAGTATGAGAAATGGTGAAATGATAAGAGACACTTATGCATTCTGGTTGTTTTTATTACACTGTATGTTGGCATTGTGATGCATATCACGCTGTGTCTTTGAGATCTTCTGCTTTTGAATAAAGCATGGCAGAGTGGACCAGAGCATTAGTGCCATGTCTAGAAATTAGTTTTAGATGCACTATAGATGATGATGCATTGCATTGACAATTATTCAGGGTGTAAATATACACAACCCACCCCTTAACACACCTGTACACTATTGTTCAAAGTTTGGGGTATGTAAGATTTATTTATTTTTTTCTTGAAAGTAAATATTTTATTCAGCAAGGGTGCATTAAATTGATCAAAAGTGATAATAAAGACATTTATTATGTTAAAAAAGGTTTCTGTTTTAAATAAATGCTGTTCTTTCTATTAATCTAAGAATCCACAAAAACATTAAGCAGTATAACTTTTTCCAACATTGGTAATAAGAAATGATTTTGAGCACCAAATCAGCACATTCAAATTATTTCTAAAGAATGTGACAATGAAGACTGGAGTAATGATGCTGAAAATTCAGCTTTGACATTTCAGGAATAAATTACAAATTTAAAATATATTAAAATAGAAAACATATTTTAAATTGTAACAATATTTCAGAATATTACAGTTTTTACTGTATTTTTGATTAATTAAAATCCAGGCTTGATGAGCATGAGTCTTTTTTCAAAAACAATAAAAACTTTTGAGCAAGGAATGTAGATAGTTCTTAATGCATATTTGAAACGTAATGATTAATGCTGAAAATGAAGGTTAATGATAATGTTACATTATACTGTAAAAAAAAAATGTGGGTTACGCTTTATTTTAAGGTGTCCTTATTACAGTGTAATTATACATTTAAGTACTGAGTAATATTAATTAACTACATGTACTTACTATATGGTTAGGGTTAGAATTAGGGTTTGGTTTAGGGTTACTTGCATGTAGGGTAATTATGCATAATTTATTGTTATTATAATAGTAAGTGCATGTAAAGTGTAACAAGGACACCTTAAAATAAAGTGTTACCAAAATGTGTAAAAATTGTACCTTTAATAATAAAACATCTTGTCTCTGGGGCAGTACACTTGAAGCTTTGTAAAAGCTTTTCTTCTAAACTTTTTTTTTGTTGTTGTTGTTTTTGCACTGTGAATAATGGAAAATGAAAATGAAAATTATTTTCTTACATGAAACACAAAAGAACATATTTAGCAGAGTGTCCAGGCTTCTTTTATTCAATAGAACAAAAATCTTGAAAAAGAAGGTGTAAAATGATGAAAGATGGAATGATGATAAAGATAGAAACAGGAAGCACAGCACACTTGACACCATCAGTAAAAGGAGGAGGAGAAATTGCACTCCAAATTCTCATGGACACATACATGGAATGATTGAATGTAAATTGAGAGTAAATGAGTTTAGAGTGACATTAAGGTATGCAGACCAAGACTTTTCATTTGTGCATGAACTATCCCTTTAAAACCACTGCCTGTCCCTGCTTTTTACAGCATTCACAGTGAAGCCAAAGACAGAGGCGAAAGGAACTCAGTGAATGAGTGCACTGCAACGGCCAAATCAAAGTTTACAGGCTGTCTCACACACTCCTAATCAGCAGGCGATCAGCGGCTGCTGTTTTCAGATGCTTGTTTCTCGCTTGTCACATGCCGTTAAGGTCTTCTGCTTGGTTACGGGTCACTATGACTATTCACTCCCGGTATGACCTGTCCCTTGTTTCCAAGCAACAGAGGTCAAGTGGATGTGTGCTGAGTATCCAGTATGCAACCCACTGACCCCACCTTTAATGACCCCGGCTGAAGTTTTAGTTAGTGCTAGTGTGTATGATAACCTTTGTGACCTCTTGACCCTGATCTAGCTAACTGGCGTAGCCATTGTGTGTTGAGTGGTTTTGTGGTGTCAGAGAGACGGACACCAAACTAAAGCACAACAGAGTTGTGAAAAGACTGCTTTTCACACTCCAGCAGGTTAATTTAAAATAAGTGGATACTGAACAAACAAAAAGTGCTTGCTTTCTTTCTTCCTTAGTTTTATTGAAATGCTTCTCAAGATTCCTGAGATACACCCTGGCATAATCAACAAAGTCTCTGGGAATTTGTGATTTGGTAAGCAGTATTTCACTTATCCGGATCAGAATCTCTTTTCTTTAAGATCTCTTGCATTTCTTGTAACAGATGTGCGCAATAATACATCAGAGCATTGAAACCAGGATACAAGATTGAATATCACAGCCTTTTACAAGTTACTTCAACTCAAGTGTTGCCAATCTGAAAACTGGTCAGGAGACAAAACCAAGACAAAAGTAAGGACTTTGTGTACAGCTGTGTGAAAAATAATGCTTTCTGAATTGGTCATTCACTTCAGAGAATGATGTTGTAGCAATGGGCTTGTTTGAGACATATTTCAAATTTGTTCATGAAAAATATTTCTGTATTTGATATATATATCACACACATATTATACAATAATATGTGTGTGTGTGTGTGTGTGTGTGTGTATTAGGGGTGTAACGGTACATGAATTCGTACCGAACCATTTCAGTACGGGTCTTTCGGTTCGGTACGCATGTGTACCGTGCTGGTATAAACCCAACACAAGCATTGACTCGAGCAGCCGCGATCAGTTCCGGTTCCCGTGTCTGAGCCGTGACGTGCCGCAGACTTGAGCAGAGCGGAGCACAAGTGTACGCGATCATTCCTTCCTCTGTACTACTAGTTTTAACGCGAATAAACATGAATGAACATCTCATGCTTCATGTAATTGCTCAATCAGTGTTTCAACCGCGGAAAGACATCAACAAAACAGCGTGGAAATAAAATGTCATGTAGCATTTCATTTACCTCAGCAAGATCATCAGTGTCCACAGCTCGTTAGTTCACTAGAGAAATGAAGTCTAGAGAGGAGCATTTTGCAAAATATCACACCCTATACTCATTATATTTTACTAAGCCTGTTAGTCTTAATTATTTAATGTATGTTTAAATTAATCTGTTATGAAACATGCTATGACAGTCAGTGTGTAATTGAATATATCAAATAGCCTAGAAATTGTATTATTTATAAGTTAATTTAAAAACTGCATTATGTGCAATTTACATGTTTGCATACAACTTTTTTCTAAAGTTGAGTGTTGATCATCTATTTAAAAATAAATAGTAATTAAATAAAAAAATTTTTTTGTTAAGTTGTTAGGCCTAATTGTAACCTTATAATGCAAAAGGGCTCCCTACAGTTTTAAGCATAAGCTGAGGTAGATTTTTATCACTAAGAAAATTTAAACTATAACTGAATGCATTTAAAGAAAGAGCAACTTATTATGTGTGTATATATATATATACACACATAATATACATATACATATACACATACATATATATATATACATATACACATACATATATATATATATACATATATACACATACATATATATATATATATATATATATATATATATATATATATATATATATATATATATATATATATATATATATATGTGTATGTATATATATATATATATATGTGTATATATATACATATGTATATATATACACATGTATATATATACACATGTATATATATATATATATATATATATATATATATATATATATATATATATATATATACACATATATATATACACACATATACACACATATACATATATACACACATATACATATATACACACATATACATATATATACACATATACACATATACATATATATACACATATACATATATATACACATATACATATATATACACATATACATATATATATATATATATATATATATATATATATATATATGTATATGTGTATATATATGTATATGTGTATATATATGTATATGTGTATATATATGTATATGTGTATATGTGTATATATATGTATATGTGTGTATATATGTATATGTGTGTATATATGTATATGTGTGTATATGTGTGTATATATATATGTGTATATATATATATATATATATATATATATATATATATATATATATATATGTGTGTATATATATATATATGTGTATGTGTATTATGAGGTGCCAAACAGGAAATAATTATATAAAAATCTGAATATATAAATGTAAATCTGAATATATAGTTATAAATATGAATATATAAATGTAAATCTGAATATATAGTTATAAGTCTGAATATATAAATGTAAATCTGAATATATAGTTATAAGTCTGAATATGTAGAAGTAAATCTGAATATATAGAAGTAAATCTGAATATATAGTTATAAATCTGAATATATAGAAGTAAATCTGAATATATAGTTATAAATCTGAATATATAGAAGTAAATCTGAATATATAGTTATAAGTCTGAATATATAAATGTAAATCTGAATATATAGTTATAAATCTGAATATATAGAAGTAAATCTGAATATATAGTTATAAATCTGAATATATAGAAGTAAATCTGAATATATAGTTATAAGTCTGAATATATAAATGTAAATCTGAATATATAGTTATAAATCTGAATATATAGAAGTAAATCTGAATATATAGTTATAAATCTGAATATACAGAAGTAAATCTGAATATATAGTTATGAATCTGAATATACAGAAGTAAATCTGAATATATAGAAGTAAATCTGAATATATAGTTATAAGTCTGAATATATAAATGTAAATCTGAATATATAGTTATAAGTCTGAATATATAAATGTAAATCTGAATATATAGTTATAAGTCTGAATATATAGAAGTGAATCTGAATATATAGAAGTAAATCTGAATATATAGAAGTAAATCTGAATATATAGTTATAAGTCTGAATATATAAATGTAAATCTGAATATATAGTTATGTCTGAATATATAAATGTAAATCTGAATATATAGTTATAAATCTGAATATATAGAAGTAAATCTGAATATATAGTTATGTCTGAATATATAGAAGTAAATCTGAATATATAGTT